>OY796662.1:1218257-1916243 GCA_963680705.1 Rhagium mordax | reverse complement strand
AGAAGAGAAATAGCGAAGAGAAGAGAAATAGCGAAGAGAAGAGAAATAGCGAAGAGAAGAGAAATAGCGAAGAGAAGAGAAATAGCGAAGAGAAGAGAAATAGCGAAGAGAAGAGAAATAGCGAAGAGAAGAGAAATAGCGAAGAGAAGAGAAATAGCGAAGAGAAGAGAAATAGCGAAGAGAAGAGAAATAGCGAAGAGAAGAGAAATAGCGAAGAGAAGAGAAATAGCGAAGAGAAGAGAAATAGCGAAGAGAAGAGAAATAGCGAAGAGAAGAGAAATAGCGAAGAGAAGAGAAATAGCGAAGAGAAGAGAAATAGCGAAGAGAAGAGAAATAGCGAAGAGAAGAGAAATAGCGAAGAGAAGAGAAATAGCGAAGAGAAGAGAAATAGCGAAGAGAAGAGAAATAGCGAAGAGAAGAGAAGAGAAGAGAAGAGAAGAGAAGAGAAGAGAAATAGCGAAGAGAAGAGAAATAGCGAAGAGAAGAGAAATAGCGAAGAGAAGAGAAATAGCGAAGAGAAGAGAAATAGCGAAGAGAAGAGAAATAGCGAAGAGAAGAGAAATAGCGAAGAGAAGAGAAATAGCGAAGAGAAGAGAAATAGCGAAGAGAAGAGAAATAGCGAAGAGAAGAGAAATAGCGAAGAGAAGAGAAATAGCGAAGAGAAGAGAAATAGCGAAGAGAAGAGAAATAGCGAAGAGAAGAGAAGAGAAGAGAAGAGAAGAGAAGAGAAGAGAAGAGAAGAGAAGAGAAGAGAAGAGAAATAGCGAAGAGAAGAGAAATAGCGAAGAGAAGAGAAATAGCGAAGAGAAGAGAAATAGCGAAGAGAAGAGAAATAGCGAAGAGAAGAGAAATAGCGAAGAGAAGAGAAATAGCGAAGAGAAGAGAAATAGCGAAGAGAAGAGAAATAGCGAAGAGAAGAGAAATAGCGAAAAGAATAGAAAAGAAATAGCGAAGAGAAGAGAAATAGCGAAGAAAAGAGAAGAGAAATAGCGAAGAAAAGAGAAGAGAAATAGGGAATAGAAGAGAAGTAGCGAAGAGAAGAGAAGAGATTTGCGAAGAGAAGAGAAGAGAAATAGCGAGAAGAAGAGAAATAGCGAAGAGAATAGAAAAGAAATAGCGAAGAGAAGACAAATAGCGAAGAGAAGAGAAATAGCGAAGAGAAGAGAAAAGAAATAGCGAAGAGAAGAGAAATAGCGAAGAGAAGAGAAATAGCGAAGAGAAGAGAAGAGAAATAGCGAAGAGAAGAGAAGAGAAATAGCGAAGAGAAGAGAAAAGAAATAGCGAAGAGAAGAGAAGAGAAATAGCGAAGAGAAGAGAAGAGAAATAGCGAAGAGAAGAGATCGTTTTTAGTTGGAAAAATACAGTATTTCGAGAAGACCTTGAGTTCGACAGGGTCTCGGGTGAGAGAGACAAAAAAATATAGTGTCTTCTTTAAATTTTAAAAAAAATTTTGTAAAGTGACGTTTCTAAATGGGTACAGCCCCTGCGGGGGGGGGCTATTTAGTATTTTTTTGATAAAAATTTTTTTTTTCGAACAAACTGTCAAAAGTGACGTTTACATGTAAAAGTGAAGGAAAGGCCCCACGAGAGACCAAAAACGGTTTTGGAGTCCTGAAGTTGTCCAGATTTCGAATCCGTAACCGTTTCTGTCCTAGGACCAAAATGAAAAAAAAAATTAAACTTCGCTGGATGAGCGGTAATCCGTCGGATGGACTATAAATATCAGGATTAAAAATTGTCGAAATTTCGCTAAAAATTGATAGTCCGGGTAATATAGATGAAATTTTTATCATTTTCAATTGCCTCTAACGTTCTCATTAGTGAAATTCTCTAGTAATGGCTATTCAGAGACAAAAATAATTTCTGACGTCACCCACGCCTTGCTCTTTGATTTATACAGGGTGTTTCATGACGAACTGTACATACTTCTAAGGATGATAGAGGATCCCTTGACTATTCACCAGAAATGTGCTTGTCAAGGCCTCGGAAACAACTCTTGTTAGCACTATATGTATTATATTGACCATTGGCTTTCCATTTGACACACGGCATTCTCCATCTCAGTATTACAATAGTTAATAAATTCTAGGCACATTTTTATTGTTACTGCTAAGGTATTGTGCATAAAACAGCTGGCTTGTAAACAAAAAGACATGACCTTCAGACGATACATAACGAAATTAAATCGCTAATTCCCCAAATAACTCGTATAATATTGGTTTTACTACTTACCTAGCCGTAAAGACAAGTTAAGGGAATCAACTGGATATTTGGAACATTCGTTTGTTTATATTTGTGCTTTTCGAACTGTCGGTTGATAGTACAGAATTTCTGTCGAATTTAGTCGTTGGTTATCTGTGGCATAGCTGATGTTTTGAAGTATCGCCTTGGAGAGTCGTGGCGCTGTCTAATGTATAGTGACGTTAGTCACGGTCGGAAATTGTTAGATAATAAATGATGAGATGTGAATGTAATGGAATTGTCTTTTGAATATGAGACTTGCTTTATTCTTAATAGGCTCTGTAATATGTCGTTGGCTAAATACGATTGATTTTATATAATAACCCGGTGGTTGGTTGTGGAAGGGGCACTTTAAACACTCAAATTGTTATTACCATTTTCACCTTATACCCATTTGTGAATAAACAAAGGATCCTCTATCAACACCCTGTATTTTACATATAATTCTTTGTCTTAAAACATCTAGAGTTAGTCCTAGTCCCTTTTAAAGCATCCTGCCTGTCATCGTCGTCTATGATTATATCTGTATTTAAATTTGGTGTAATTTTCTGAACAAAGCCCGAAAAATCCGCTTGCTAATAGTCGAAATTGGGAGTTTCCTCCTCGGAGAGATCGTCCGCCGTGTAAACTGTCCGAAACGTCAGTCAGACCTACATAGTAATTATAGGTTAGGGACCGCGGTGCGTTTCAAATTTCCTAATTTTAATGTAAAAAAAAATTGGAACGTACAATGGGAACAATTAAGCGATATTATCATCATTAATAATTAATTGGATTGCCTCACATTAACCTGTGATTCATTGTGACGCTTTTGTTTCGTTTAATGACACATTTGTAATAAAACCGTATTATTATTATAGTGGTAAATATTGTTTATTGTTATAAAATGATCGTACATCACCTTACTTTCCCAAGAGTTTCTTCATTGTGTTCGACGATAATAAAAATGCGAAACCGAGATTAAAATTATCTTAGTTTCTGTACTAATTATCGTGATTATCATCTGAACCGTAATAGGACGGGTGCGCTGGGTTTAGGTCACCTGAAAATGGTCGGTTCGGTTTTATTTAGATTTTCTACAATGAGAGAAACTGTAAATGTGTGTTTAATTTTTTTTTTTTTTTTTTTTTTTAATAGGCATTAAGGACGGTAATTTGTAGGTACTGCAACGGATACGCTCACCGACCTACATTTTTGTTCTTTTGAGCGGTTTCATGTTCTGTGGCCGTTAATTTTCACGTGTGCTGAATTGAGATATATACACAATATTTATCCGTATATCCTCCATAAATATTAATTATCGTAATCATTGTGTACGACGAAATTTTGAAAGGGTTTTCAGCGTGCCAGGTAGAGCAGAAATTGACTTTCAGTGCATATAATTTGTCCTTTGTTGCGGCGGACAAAGAGTTTTTGCTGGCAACATTTCGTTATTTATATTGGTCGCGAGCGGAGCGAGCGGGAGCCTATCTTTACAGTACAAAATTTTTTTAACTAATATACAGGGTGAACCCCAACTTATTTAATTCCTTTTAAGGGGGGATCTCTGTTGATATACGTAACACGAGTTACGAGTAAAAAAATATAAAAAGGAAAGTTGAAAACTGGCCTACCTTACGTAAAAATCTATTGAACGTTTGAGGACCGCTGCATATATTCATTACAAATTTCAAACATATAAGAAACACCAGAAAATCACCGACAAAGGTGCCTTGGGCCAAAAAACTTCACATAAAAGCCGCTAATAGAGTTAGCGGGCTTGTTTGTGTAAACAAATAGTATAAAAAATATGCGTTTTCGAACTTAAAAGTACAAAAGAAAAACATGTGAGTTTTCCATTCTACTTATCTGTGCATTAAATTTATTCCACTCCACTATTTATTGAATGCACTTCGTTTTCGGGGATCCGCCTCGTATTGTGTACCTCGAAGCAATTTAAGTGTATACCGGAGACAATCCAATAAGAGGCCGGGCGAAATAAAATGGCGCATAAATATTGCACCGACGTATCCGTAAGTCTACAGATGGAAGATGATGGGATTCCTGGAGTTTTACCGACTTAAAGTTATTTCAAAGGAAATGGGAAATAAAATGCCTTTTTTGCGCTCCGAACTTGAAAACCATATGATTGACATCCAGAACACAGCATCCCTGAGGGAAATGAAATATATTCTGGGAAAAAATGAAAGTATTAAGCGTAAAGCGTGGAATTTTTTGCCCTTGAGAGATGCCTATCAGAGGGACGGACGCTCCCCCAACTGTCTGCCAATCATATTTTATAATAAGTATCTATTAGGGATTTCGCAATTTTATGCGCGCAGCTTTGCAGTCGACTCGATTTCGGGGACGTCAAGTGGAAGCAGAAGCGAAACGTCTCATAACGACCGCATTCGGGCGACGCCGACGGCATACAATTATAAGCCCACCCAACAGAATGACTTTTCTCTACAAGAGGCACTTGCGTTTGTTTTAAGGCACTCCTATTTGTTTTTCTACGCCACCTTGGTTAAGAAAATCTTAAATTTGCTTGTCATTTGTCATTTTTCATGGCCAACTATTTCCCGTTAAAACAAATGCAAGTGTACCTTTTAGAGAAAAATCAGGGATGCTGGGACCATTTTTCTCTCCACACCACACCAGCAAATAAACAGATATAAAATAATCATTATCTATAATATTACACTTATAATATATCCGAACGCACCACTGTTACGAATCGGTAACGAAACTAAGTGCGGACCTGGACTTTCACGAAACTGGGCCATATAAACTGAAATTAAATGTCCTCCAAGCAGAAGCTAACCAAACTGCTACTTTCTGTTGCTTTTTACTTTGTAAATTTAATCCTAGATCAGACACTTATCATTAATCTAGGATGATTGGAAGGATGCGAAGATTGAAAAAGGACGTGCCCCATTTTGAAAGTGCCAGTTCGCCGGTCAGCAGTTAGGCATTGGCCGGGATGTGATATGACGTCTCCTCTTGTTTTTCCTTTGTTCCCCGGAGAGTACACCGCCGCGATCCATTAGGACTGAAAAGTCAACCTTGACTTTTTGTCAAGGGAAACGTCCAGGGAGTAAGGACGGAGGTTAAAAGAAATAATTATTTTTGTGTTGTTTTTTCTATTTTTAGCCACGGCCGTACTGGTCGATAGATAATATTCGCAAAATTACACAAAATAACACACTTAATTATAAATAAACCGACAGGTGAACAGCTGACAGCAACTGGAATGACCTGGCCGCAATATAGGAAACTGCGCGTTTCCTCTTTATTGGACACATCCTTGTACTATTTGTGAAAACACCCTGTGTTGAACATAATACAAGTAGGTATTCAAATAGCTCCAACGAGTATTCGTTAGCAACTGTGAGGCGTTGCGTTCGTTAATTAATGGGACTGACCGGATCATTAGCATTGTTTTTGCACTTCGGAGAAAAAGAGATATATATAACAATTATGTCATATGTAAATAGGGACGGAAATAATTGCTACCTATCCGAGCAGGCGATTTTTTTCTCGTTGACGCAGACAGCTGGTCTCGAACTAAGAATAGGTGTATTCATTAATAGTGGTAATATCCGTTAATAAGGATCCTGCCAAATTATATTGGCATAGGAACTGTGGTATACATAGAGGTAATTATTTGCAGTTGGTATTTTAAAAATAATGCTCCATTCATGATGTATTACTCCCACGCGGGCGTCATTAGGTGAAGACTTTCTAGGATTCCTTACAAAAAATTGGGCGTTCTCGAAGAGGAAAGTTGAACCAAATTGTTACCTCAAATATTATTATTACATATTTGTAATTTTTTTTTGCAAGATATACAGGGTGTTACTAAAGCTAAGGAAAAAAATTTAACAGATAAAACCTCATAGTCAAATACACCTAATGATGAATTTATTCTAATCAAAATTTATTATTTACAGAGATTTAAATAAAATCACAATAAAATGTTTGATAGTCACTGGAATTAATAGAACAATGACTGGGGAACGCAGCGGACTGTAGCGACACCTTGCGATAACTGAAGTAATGTACGTAAAGGGTAAACAGACTAATAACACAGCTGCTGTGCTAGTAACCTACTAAGATAATTTCAGTGGGCACCTTATAAGTGGTTCTCAAACAAATATTTGGATTTCGGATTTTTAACCAAGTAGTTTTTTATTCTTCAGATATTCAATTAATTTATGCCGTACTTGTTTTAAAACACCAAAAATAATGTGCAGTTAAATTTTTTCCCTATGATAAATAACACCCTGTATAGGAATTTGGTAGAAAATACTGTTATATTCGCGAGCATTGCCTATTATATTACATTGAAAAATTTACAAGAACCATTAAGATGATATACAGGGTGATTCTTAAATACATAGTTATATTTAAACCACTGATTCCTACCATCTGCAGAAACTCATTAATACTTTTAATTCCCACATTGTTACCGTTTTTGAAAAGAATGCGAAGAAAATGTTTTGGAACTGCTGGTTTCCTGAAACAAGTTTATAAACTTACAGTGGCGTTGCCGCATTTAGGACAATTAGATTTTATTTTATTATTTTTTCTCCACATTTTTATAAAACTTTTGAGAATTTTTTTTTAATTTTGCTCAAATAGTTTAGCAACTTATAAAAATTGTATAAAATTTTATCGATTTTTTTTATTTGCTCAAATAGCTAATTAGCAGCTTGAAATTTTTTTTAAGAATTTTAAGAATTTTTTTTTAAAGTGACGGAATTGATTTAAATTTAATAATTTGCGGCATTTAAGAGGCTCAGTCGTCCCAATTAAAAGAGATATCGAACTACAATTTACTCTATTTGATTAGCCATACTTTCTTCTATATTTTTAAATTTTTTCAGAATTTTCAGAGACAGTTTTCTCTCATTATGAATATTTATGTGCGACGCTGTACTGGAATTTAAAGCTCGTGGACTTAGCAGGCTCTATCTCCTTAACGAAATGAGATATCGAACTACGGTTTGCACCTCCCAATTAGTCCTACTTTCCTCTATTTCCCTGAATTTTTTGCAAATTTTAGAAGCCAGTACTGTCTCAAGACGAATTTTTATGCGCGTCGAAGTACTGAAATTATTTAAATCCCGTGCACTTAGCAGGCTCTATCTCCTCAACTAAATGAGATATCGAACTGCAGTTTATGCCTCTCGATTTGTCGTACTTCCCCTATTTCCCTGAATTTTTTGCAAATTTTCGAAGCCAGTACTGTCTCGGTACGAATTTTTATGCGCAACGATGTACTGAAATTATTTAAATTCCGTGCACTTAGCAGGCTCTTATCTCCCCAACGAAATGAGATATCGAACTGCAGTTTATGCCTCTCGATTTGTCGTACTTTCCTCTATTTCCCTGAATTTTTTGAGAATTTTGGAGGTCAGTACTGTCTCAGTACGAATTTTTATGCGCGACGATGTACTGAAATTATTTAAATCCCGTGCACTTAGCAGGCTCTATCTCCTCAACGAAATGAGATATCGAACTGCAGTTTATGCCTCTCGATTTGTCGTACTTTCCCCTATTTCCATGAATTTTTTGAGAATTTTGGAGGTCAGTATTGTCTCGGTACGAATTTTTATGCGCCACGATGTACTGAAATTATTTATACCCCGTGCACTTAGCAGGCTCTATCTCCTCAACGAAATGAGATATCGAACTGCAGTTTATGCCTCTCGATTTGTCGTACTTTCCCCTATTTCCATGAATTTTTTGAGAATTTTGGAGGTCAGTACTGTCTCAGTATGAATTTTTATGCGCGACGATGTACTGAAATTATTTAAATCCCGTGCACTTAGCAGGCTCTATCTCCTCAACGAAATGAGATATCGAACTGCAGTTTATGCCTCTCGATTTGTCGTACTTTCCCCTATTTCCATGAATTTTTTGAGAATTTTGGAGGTCAGTACTGTCTCAGTATGAATTTTTATGCGCGACGATGTACTGAAATTATTTAAATCCCGTGCACTTAGCAGGCTCTATCTCCTCAACTAAATGAGATATCGAACTGCAGTTTATGCCTCTCGATTTGTCGTACTTCCCCTATTTCCCTGAATTTTTTGCAAATTTTCGAAGCCAGTACTGTCTCGGTACGAATTTTTATGCGCAACGATGTACTGAAATTATTTAAATTCCGTGCACTTAGCAGGCTCTTATCTCCCCAACGAAATGAGATATCGAACTGCAGTTTATGCCTCTCGATTTGTCGTACTTTCCTCTATTTCCCTGAATTTTTTGAGAATTTTGGAGGTCAGTACTGTCTCAGTACGAATTTTTATGCGCGACGATGTACTGAAATTATTTAAATCCCGTGCACTTAGCAGGCTCTATCTCCTCAACGAAATGAGATATCGAACTGCAGTTTATGCCTCTCGATTTGTCGTACTTTCCCCTATTTCCATGAATTTTTTGAGAATTTTGGAGGTCAGTATTGTCTCGGTACGAATTTTTATGCGCCACGATGTACTGAAATTATTTATACCCCGTGCACTTAGCAGGCTCTATCTCCTCAACGAAATGAGATATCGAACTGCAGTTTATGACTCTCGATTTGTCGTACTTTCCCCTATTTCCATGAATTTTTTGAGAATTTTGGAGGTCAGTATTGTCTCGGTACGAATTTTTATGCGCCACGATGTACTGAAATTATTTATACCCCGTGCACTTAGCAGGCTCTATCTCCTCAACGAAATGAGATATCGAACTGCAGTTTATGCCTCTCGATTTGTCGTACTTTCCCCTATTTCCATGAATTTTTTGAGAATTTTGGAGGTCAGTACTGTCTCAGTATGAATTTTTATGCGCGACGATGTACTGAAATTATTTAAATCCCGTGCACTTAGCAGGCTCTATCTCTTCAATGAAATGAGATATCGAACTGCAGTTTGCGCCTCTCAATTTGTCCTACTTTCCTCCATTTCCCTGATTTTTTTGCAAATTTTCGAAGCCAGTACTGTCTTAAGACGAATTTTTATGCGCGTCGAAGTACTGAAATTATTTAAATCCCGTGCACTTAGCAGGCTCTATCTCCCCAACGAAATGAGATATCGAACTGCAGTTTATGCCTCTCGATTTGTCGTACTTCCCCTATTTCCCTGAATTTTTTGCAAATTTTCGAAGCCAGTACTGTCTCGGTACGAATTTTTATGCGCAACGATGTACTGAAATTATTTAAATTCCGTGCACTTAGCAGGCTCTTATCTCCTCAACGAAATGAGATATCGAACTGCAGTTTATGCCTCTCGATTTGTCGTACTTTCCTCTATTTCCCTGAATTTTTTGAGAATTTTGGAGGTCAGTACTGTCTCAGTACGAATTTTTATGCGCGACGATGTACTGAAATTATTTAAATCCCTTGCACTTAGCAGGCTCTTATCTCCTCAACGAAATGAGATATCGAACTGCAGTTTATGACTCTCGATTTGTCGTACTTTCCCCTATTTCCATGAATTTTTTGAGAATTTTGGAGGTCAGTATTGTCTCGGTACGAATTTTTATGCGCCACGATGTACTGAAATTATTTATACCCCGTGCACTTAGCAGGCTCTATCTCCTCAACGAAATGAGATATCGAACTGCAGTTTATGCCTCTCGATTTGTCGTACTTTCCCCTATTTCCATGAATTTTTTGAGAATTTTGGAGGTCAGTACTGTCTCAGTATGAATTTTTATGCGCGACGATGTACTGAAATTATTTAAATCCCGTGCACTTAGCAGGCTCTATCTCTTCAATGAAATGAGATATCGAACTGCAGTTTGCGCCTCTCAATTTGTCCTACTTTCCTCCATTTCCCTGATTTTTTTGCAAATTTTCGAAGCCAGTACTGTCTTAAGACGAATTTTTATGCGCGTCGAAGTACTGAAATTATTTAAATCCCGTGCACTTAGCAGGCTCTATCTCCCCAACGAAATGAGATATCGAACTGCAGTTTATGCCTCTCGATTTGTCGTACTTTCCCCTATTTCCCTGAATTTTTTGAGAATTTTGGAGGTCAGTACTGTCTCAGTACGAATTTTTATGCGCGACTGAAATTATTTAAATCCCGTGCACTTAGCAGGCTCTATCTCTTCAATGAAATGAGATATCGAACTGCGGTTTGCGCCACTCGATTTGTCGTAATTTTCTCTACTTCCCTGAATTTTTTGAGAATTTTTTAGCACAGTTTTTTCTCGTTACGATTTTTTATACGCGACGATGTACCGGAAATTAACATCGGTACACTGCGACTTAGAAGGCTGTTTCTCCACAACGGAATGAGACACGAGCATTTTTTATTTATAAATTAGAAGTAAATTTCTAATTATTTTTATGAATTTTCGTTGCAACACCAGTTAATAAAAATGTTAGTTGTTGCCTCCCAATAACCTAATAAATAAACCGAAAACGCGACAAATAAAGACGAAGGAGCCATCCAATTATTTAGATTATCTGCAATAAATTATATAAAACCGCCTTCCAAGAAACAAACAAACACCCTGTCTAAAACAGAGCCAAGTGGAACAACGCCATTATATTTTATTTTCAAATTTCAAATCTACCCGCGAAATGCACGCGTTATTTGACAACTGTCCGAGCGCCGTCTTTTGTTTTGATTGTTCCAGACTTTCCGCTATTCAGCCCAGCGCTGAATTTTTGCTAGAAAATCAAGTAGGTACTGCGACAAGAACAAAGTAAAGTAAAATATAACCCCAGTTTAGTGAAGTGACACGCCTAATTGCATACGCGTTGTTTGTTCGTTATGGATTTACTTAAAATTTTGATTGAATCGGCTCTAATAATTAATTCTCGTGGTTATTGTGCAGTGGGGTAAACGTTATTATGTGTAAATTATGCAATTGGCGTTCGGGAAGTCTTAAAACTAGTGACTAGTGCATCGATATCGGATTTGGCTTGGGGCTTGGGGGTCGTGCCATGGCGCTAAGTAACAGCAGCGCTGGCTGCCATGATTTTTGGTAAGTACCTACATATTTATTATAATATGCATAATATAAATAGTAATAAATAGATACCTAGCTACTTATACTGGTTTTGTCAGTATTTTTTGCAAATAGTAATTTCCAGGTTAATTATTTACGTATGTTTTGTTTTACAAAATTAAAAAAGTATTTACTGTTTTTGCGATTGAGGTTATGATGACATAATATGAGTAAAAAGCAAATGATCATTGTTGGCTAGTTAGTGGTATATTAGGGCTTGTTATTATCTAAATTACCATTGAGATTAAGAAGCAACATTATTTTAATATTTGGGTACAAAAATTTCCCCATGACAAAATATACCCGTTTTAATAGTCACGTGACAATAAGCGGAATCAAAATACAGGGCCGGGCAGGAAAAAGCGGCCGAATTGTTAAATCTCAAGAACAACACCCTGCATTGAAAGTTTTATAAATCTGTTTTAAGATTTGGGAAGAGTATAACATAATAATAATAATAATAATTGTAATAATAATTTACTTTACTTATTTGAAAAGATTTTCTTTTATCAAAGAAAATGAGGCGAGCAATTTAAGAATGTACTTTGTTTGCCTTATTTTTTATGCTCTTTCCGAATCTTAAAACAGATTTTTAAAACTTTCGATACAGGGTGTTGTTTTTGAGATTTAACAATTCGGCCCCTTTTTTCTGTCCGGCCCTGTAAATTCCGATAAATTGAGAAATCGGTATGGCTGATTGAGTAAACCATACACACCAAATTTTGCTTTATTATAATATAAAGTTATGAACCAAGATAAAAATAGGCGAAATCAATAATACACCCAGTATCTTATTGGTAATTTAGGATTAAAATTTATTATTCTCATAGAAGAGCAAAATTAAAAATAAAGCAAAAAATAACTCTTTTGAACTAAATATTTCATTTTATATCGATCCACCAATCAATAAGTAAATACTCGTAATGTAATAATAATTTTATTATTCACGAATAGAATCGAAATTTCTTATTAGGCCTGTAGAATTAGACGATGTGAACGGGAATCTGTAACTAATTCGTTTCAGATAGCCGTAGGTAAAATCGGGTGTATTTAGTTATAAGGAATATACCTCTGCGATTCCTCCCAAATCAAATATACAGAACATTGTTTAAAAGTCACTTTTATGTGAAAAAATCATGAAATTTGGAGTTTTTTAAAAATTGCAGTAAGACTGCAGTAGATTAATTTTTTTGAATGTTTCTGTTTACTAGGTAATTCCAAACCGGTTAATTAAGCCCCGGTTGATTTCATTTCATTGATTATTTATTTAAATAATTGCCGAAAACCATCGAAATTTTCGAAAATTTCAAGCATTTTTTACTCTGAAAGGAAAAATGCTAGACTCTTGAAACTTTGGTGGAATATGTGTCTCATTACCCTCAACTTACAAAAAAAATTTCGTTTCAAAATGTTTATTAGTTTTCGAGAAATTCTATTTGTTTATTAAAAACGTCCCAAATGTTTAATGAAAAATTGACCTATTAACGTTATCAAAAATAATTCAACCACAGCTCATTTTTTTCGTCAGGACGTCAATTTTACGAATCTGTTGTGGGCGTATCGATTTTCAATAATTTTGACCGTCAAAATGGCGTTAACAACATTGCTACTTTTCGGAGCAGCGTTTTTTTTGCAAATAACTTTACAACAAATGAACGTATCTGCACAAATCTTTCATTATTTGAGTTGCTGGTATTTTTCTACAAATTTATAAAAAGAAATTTTTGCTCTGGGATATGTAGGAGCCGAGATAATTTTTTAAATGGTTTAATGCGCCAAACGTTTATTTATTAATATTTATGGCCAAAATTGAAACTGGTTGTTAATAAGATCTTGAATTTTGTGAATTCATCAAGTCCTATTGAAAACGGGCCCTTTTTCAGGTCAAAATATAATTTTTAATAATTAGTGATTTTAGAGCGTCTTCAATTTGTTTGGCTCAAGGGACAGCTGAATTTTTGATCAAACGAGTTTCAAATTGGGGTAGCGAGAAAAATTCGTCATATCTCCGTTATTTTCCGGCCAATTTCGACGTTTTTTTTTTAATTAGCTCACGAAAATAATAACAATGGGCACATTTGCAATATCCAAATAATAAACATATAATTGTTATAAACAATTTTTTTTTATTTTCTTCTTTTTTGGGCTTGTGCAACTTATAATGTGCTAATGTATTAAATATAAATTTATAAAGATTATATAATGGTAACAATGTATACACAAACTATTTCTCCATCAAACAATATAGGTACGATTTTACAGCAATATATAATCTTTATAAATTTATATTTAATACATTAGCACATTATAAGTGGCATAAGCCCAAAAACGGAAAAATTAAAAAAAAAATTGTTTATAACAATTATATGTTTATTATTTGGATATTGCAAATGTGCCCATTGTTATTATTTTCGTGAGCTACCCCAAATAAAAAAAAAAACGTCGAAATTGGCCGGAAAATAACGGAGATATGACGAATTTTTCTCGCTACCTCAATTTGAAACTCGTTTGATCAAAAATTCAGCTGTCCCTTGAGCCAAACAAATTGAAGACGCTCTAAAATCACTAATTATTAAAAATTATATTTTGACCTCAAAAAGGGCCCGTTTTCAATAGGACTTGATGAATTCACAAAATTCAAGATCTTATTAACAACCAGTTTCAATTTTGGCCATAAATATTAATAAATAAACGTTTGACGCATTAAACCATTTAAAAAATTATCTCGGCTCCTACATGTCCCAGAGCAAAAATTTTTTTTTATAAATTTGTAGAAAAATACCAGCAACTCAAATATGAAAGATTTGTGCAGATACGTTCATTTGTTGTAAAGTTATTTGCAAAAAACGCTGCTCCGAAAAGTAGCAATGTTGTTAACGCCATTTTGACGGTCAAAATTATTGAAAATCGATACGCCCACAACAGATTCGTAAAATTGACGTCCTGACGAAAAAAATGAGCTGTGGTTGAATTATTTTTGATAACGTTAATAGGTCAATTTTTCATTAAACATTTGGGACGTTTTTAATAAACAAATAGAATTTCTCGAAAACCACCTAATAAACATTTTGAAACGAAATTTTTTTTGTAAGTTGAGGGTAATGAGACACATATTCCACCAAAGTTTCAAGAGTCTAGCATTTTTCCTTTCAGAGTAAAAAATGCTTGAAATTTTCGAAAATTTCGATGGTTTTCGGCAATTATTTAAATAAATAATCAATAAAATGAAATCAACCGGGGCTTAAATTAACCGGTTTGGAATTACCTAGTAAACAGAAACATTCAAAAAAATTAATCTACTGCAGTCTTACTGCAATTTTTAAAAAACTCCAAATTTCATGATTTCTTCACATAAAAGTGACTTATAAACAATGTTCTGTTTATTTGATTTGGGAGGAATCGCAGAGGTATATTCCTTATAACTAAATACACCTCTATTTACCTACGGCTATCTGAAACGAATTAGTTACACCGTTTTTTCTATTTCTGCAGGCCTATATCTATGTATGTACTTTGTAAGAGTTTTGACCCTTATAGCATAGAACTATTTTCGTTGGCTATTGCCGAGGCTATCGTCCTTCCACTGGCTTCACACAAGGGCGTCTTATTTATAAAACCTTACTTATTACTTTACGATTACAAAACAGGCTTCCCATTCAAGCTAATATCTAAAAATAATGAACCGAGAGCACTGAAAGCAATTAGAGAACGCGTCGCGCATCCATTATTCAAGTCCTCGACGGAAAAAAGTTCCTGAATCGATTAGGCTCTTAAAAAACTCGGATTATTATCAAATCAGGAACAAGTGGCAGCTTTAGCGTAGCGACCAGGAGAAGCTGATAATGCTCCTCTTGGTGCCCCCGGGGCTGTGAGTCTGCACTGCTGCAGCCTCTGGTGAGTGCAGGCTCTTCGGTACACGATTGCTGTCAGACGCAAGAACTGGCAAAACGGGTATTACCACTACCAGACTGTAAGTTGTTAGGCATGGGTGGCGGCGATATTGGAAAATATATACTTGGGCAAGCTTATTAAAAAAAAGTGCGTCGAAATAAATTAAAATTAATACAGTAATTAAAACAACAAATTATTGGCTCTCTTTCTAAACAAAATATATGCAAGATGTCCAAAAACCCAGGTTTTTGAGGTCGCTGATAACGATTTTGATGTGGGAAGTTTTATTATTTACAAATTTCAATATTTTCATGCTCAGGCGCTGATCACGATCATATCTGTAATTAGTATTCGAATTATGGACTGAAAAAGCATTATGCACATTAAAATCGTCATCAGTGACCTCAAAAACGTAAGCATTGATGGTTTACACATAAAAAAACTTCAAACTGTCAGTTTGACAGTTGGTAGCTGTCAAAATGAAATTTCGAAAACAATATCGTGAACAGCAATCCCAAAAACGTGGGTATTGATGGTTTACACATAAGAAGAAACTTCTTTTAAAAATTTTGTAATTTCAAAATGTCAGTTTGACAGTTCGCAGCTGCCAAATGGAATTCCGACATCAAAATCGTAATCAGCGACCTCAAAAACGTGGGTAATGATGGTTTACGCATAAAAAAGCTTCTTTTTAAAGGTTAAATTTTCGACCGTCAAGTTTGACAGTTGACAGCTGTCAAAATGAAATTCCGACATCAAAATTGTGAACAGCGACCTTAGAAATATGGGTATTGATGATTTACACATAAAACAACTTCTTTCAAAAAGTAAACATTTTTAATCTGTCAGTTTGACAGTTGGCAGCTGTCAAAATGAAATTCCGACTTTAAAATCGTGATCAGCGATCTCAAAAACGTAAATTTCGATGGATCCATAAGAAAAAACATCTTTTGAAAATGTTGAAATTCTGAAACTGTCAGTTTGACAGTTGTCAGCTGTCAAAATCATGATCAGCGACCTCAAAAATGTAGGTATTGATGGTTTGCACTTAAAAGAGCGTCTTTGGAAAAATATTGGAATTTTCAAATCGTCAGTTTGACAGTTGGCAGCTGTCAAAATGAAATTCCCTTACCAAAATTGTGATGAGCGACCTCAAGAAAGTAAGAAGCATTGATGGTTTACACATTAAAACAAACTTCTTTAGAAAATGTCGATAATTTCAAACTGTCAAAGCAGCTGTCAAAATGAAATTTCGAAATAATCAACAAATTGTGATCAACGACCTCAAAAACGTAAGCATTTAATTTATGGTTTACACAAAAGAAATGTTGAAATTCTCAAATTATCAGTTTGACAGTTGGTAGTTGTCAAAATGAAATTCCGACGTCAAAAACGTGGGTATTTATGGTTTACATATAAAAAGAATTTCTTTTAAAAGTGTTGGAATTTTTAAGCTGTCAGCGACCTCAAAATGTAGGTATTGGTGGATTACACATAAAAAGAACTTCTATTCAAAATGTTGGAATTTTTAAACTGTCAATTTGACAGTTAGTAGCTGTCAAAATGAAAATCCGACATCAAAATGCTGACCGATTTGGTATCCCTATTACGACACTCACAAATTATTTTTAGAAAATATGCAAAGAAATGTTTATTCCATAGGAAAAAAAAACACACTAATTAAAGTGTGTTTCTGGTATCAAACTGCCATGCATCATAACTAGGCCTCGTGGATGATGCCCGGCCCCGATAAGCTAATAAATTTGTAAGCACCGCCTGTCAGGAAGACGAAACTTGGTTCCTTCAAACGCAGCACGAATATCGAATACTAATTTATTTTTTCTTTTTTTTTTTTTTCTAATTTACATGACCCTCGTCTCTCCCAGCTGACTTTGTTTGCTTCGGGTGTTCTGGCTCGGCCATAAAACGTTGACAAGCGACAACAATCGTAAAACATGAAACCACGTCTGTGTTTACCTCTACAAGACGACGCACACACACAGAGCGATACGGAGGAAGACGGGAGATGATAAAAAGAGGGAGAGGAAGACCAGGCCAAGAGGACACGGAATACAGATTACGGATTCAGCTCAGCTGACTGCTAGTTTTAGTGTACAACTCCCCCACTGTGAAAGAGATAAAACAACTTGCCATAGGCGGAGATCCGAAGAGAATCGGATTTTGTGAGCGATTAGTTTATATCGTATAATAAAAGCAGTATTTTTACAGAGTAAAAATTGATGGCAATCTGGCAAGTACCAGTAATGTAGAAAGGTATGAAAGGTCCAATTTAAAGGACTTTCGTAATTTGGCTTTAACTTTTTCGCACCCTTGCAACTAGTGCACCATGTGCATAGATCTAGAAGGGGTATTTGATTTGCAAAGTGAACGCAAACACATCCATCACTCGTTTTTTACACGTTTTTTTCGCCAATTTCAGGAAAATCAAACGCTGGATTTATTGGTATTCAACGCACAATTTTAAGCGCCACACGATTTTGATGTAGGAATTTCATTTTGACAGCTGCCAACTGTCAAACTGACAGCTTGAAAATTCCACCATTTAAGAACTTCTTTTTATGTGTAAACCATCAATACCCACGTTTTTGAATCCCTGATCACGATGTTGTTTTCGAAATTTCATTTTGACAGCTGCCAAGTGTCAAACTGACAGTCTGAAAATTCCATCATTCTGAAAAGACGTTCTTTTTATATGTAATTCGCCAAAACCCACGTTTTTGAGGTCGCTGATCACGATTTTATTGTAAAAATTTCTTTTTGACATTACCAACTGTCAAAATGACAGTTTGAAAATTCCATCATTTAAGAAGTTCTTTTTATGTGTAAACCATCAATACCCACATTTTTGAGTCCCTGATCACGATGTTGTTTTCGAAATTTCATTTTGACAGCTGCCAAGTGTCAAAATGACAGTTTGAAAATTCCAACATTCTGAAAAGAAGTTCATTTTATATGTAATTCGCCAAAACCCACGTTTTTGAGGTCGCTGATCACGATTTTAATATAAAAATTTCCTTTTGACATCTGTCAACTGTCAAAATGACAGTTTGAAAATTCCACCATTTAAGAAGTTCTTTTTATGTGTAAACCATCAATACCCACGTTTTTGAGTCCCTGATCACGATGTTGTTTTCGAAATTTCATTTTGACAGCTGCCAAGTGTCAAAATGACAGTTTGAAAATTCCAACATTCTGAAAAGAAGTTCATTTTATATGTAATTCGCCAAAACCCACGTTTTTGAGGTCGCTGATCACGATTTTAATATAAAAATTTCCTTTTGACATCTGTCAACTGTCAAAATGACAGTTTGAAAATTCCACCATTTAAGAACTTCTTTTTATGTGTAAACCATCAATACCCACGTTTTTGAGTCCCTGATCACGATGTTGTTCTCGAAATTTCATTTTGACAGCTGCCAAGTGTCAAAATGACAGTTTGAAAATTCCAACATTCTGAAAAGAAGTTCATTTTATATGTAATTCGCCAAAACCCACGTTTTTGAGGTCGCTGATCACGATTTTAATATAAAAATTTCCTTTTGACATCTGTCAACTGTCAAAATGACAGTTTGAAAATTCCACCATTTAAGAATTTCTTTTTATGTGTAAACCATCAATACCCACGTTTTTGAGTCCCTGATCACGATGTTGTTTTCGAAATTTCATTTTGACAGCTGCCAAGTGTCAAAATGACAGTTTGAAAATTCTAACATTCTGAAAAGAAGTTCATTTTATATGTAATTCGCCAATACCTACATGTTTTTGAGGTCGCTGGTCAGCATTTTGATGTCGGATTTTCATTTTGACAGCTACCAACTGTCAAATTGACAGTTTAAAATTCCAACATTTTGAAAAGAAGTTCTTTTTATGTGTAATCCGCACCTACATTTAGAGGTCGCTGACAGCTTAAAAATTCCAACACTTTTAAAAGAAATTCTTTTTATATGTAAACCATAAATACCCACGTTTTTGACGTCGGAATTTCATTTTGACAACTACCAACTGTCAAACTGATAATTTGAGAATTTCAACATTTCTTTTGTGTAAACCATAAATTAAATGCTTACGTTTTTGAGGTCGTTGATCACAATTTGTTGATTATTTCGAAATTTCATTTTGACAGCTGCTTTGACAGTTTGAAATTATCGACATTTTCTAAAGAGTTTTTTTTATGTGTAAACCTTCAATGCTTCTTACTTTCTTGAGGTCGCTCATCACGATTTTGGTAAGGGAATTTCATATTGACAGCTGCCAACTGTCAAACTGACGATTTGAAAATTCCAATATTTTTCCAAAGACGCTCTTTTATGTGCAAACCATCAATACCTACATTTTTGAGGTCGCTGATCATGATTTTGACAGCTGACACCTGTCAAACTGACAGTTTCAGAATTTCAACATTTTCAAAAGATGTTTTTTCTTATGTATCCATCGAAATTTACGTTTTTGAGATCGCTGATCACGATTTTAAAGTCGGAATTTCATTTTGACAGCTGCCAACTGTCAAACTGACAGATTTTTACTTTTTGAAAAAAGTTTTTTTATGTGTAAACCATCAATACCCATATTTCTAAGGTTAAAATTCAAATTCCCCTCCACCATTTCTTTCTCATGCATCGATGATTCGTATAAGCCATTTTGTCGCTGCCTCATTTCAGTCGATTTTCAAAATGCCCGTCCGACTCAGGAAACGTATACGAATTGAGCAACCGCTTAGCATACACAACTAGGACATCCCATCAAAAAAGATCAGATGTAGAGAGGCGTCCTAATTTAAATTTTAATGACCCATTTCATTTATACATTATTTATAAGATCATTCACTATCGCCGTAATAATTTACTGAGCCGTAATAGGCTGCTTATAAGTTATAAACTAATTTATTCCGCTTTGTAAGATTTACAACACAACAACAACACGTGTCGGGGGGGGGGGGGACGTTCTAAATATGTAACAGGTATATAGATAGGTATGATACACGCACACACACTCTTACTTTTTTTGTACCTGACAATTACTAATGATTTTTCTACGAATCTGCTCCGATATTGATAATTTTGCGCATTAGAAAGGGAATAATTGTGGCAAAAACAAATAGTTCTTGTATGAAGTAATTATTGGTTTTAAAACTCGTTTGCTGCCTGTCGAACTCGATTAGGAGAAACTGCTGCATGCAAAAAAGTGGCGTGTATAATTTTTACATTAGATCGCGACCATTTAAAAAAATCGACCATTTTGCATGGGTCCATCAGGAAGTGCGGATGAGTATGGTACCTCATATTACCGAATCTGTGTACGCCGTTGATGTCTTTTACAATTAAAACTGAGTGCAGTTTCTAGTCAGTGAAGTAGTTTCTCGGCCCTGATTATAGACACCGCAGTGGTTTTCCGTTTTTCTTGATTGCAGGACAAAAAAGGCATTTTAATCGCCTCGCTTATCTCAGCCATCTCGACATAATACCGCTTGAAGAAAACCGCATAAATACTCGTTTGATACAGATAATTGCGGCCATTTTATTGTTTTCATCATTCATGTAGATAAATTACGCTTACACGTGGACTTTTTATAAAGGCAATTATTAAGTCTTGTTTACGCCAATATCCAGGAGGTTAAATTGGATAAATGAATATAAAAGAAGTGCAGAAATAAAACAATTTAATTCATCAGAAAACGACAACTATGCTCAGATTAACTATCGTTCTGCAAAACTTCAGAAACCAAGAAATTAATCAAATCAACTTCATTAAAACAATTATTTTCTCTAGAAAGATGCATATAAAATTTTACATATAAAGTTTTACAATATAATATTACCAAAATGGTTAAGAGCGCTCGTATTTATAATTCAAGAAGTTTGAAGTACGGTCCTGTCAGGCACAGAGTGTTATAGTCAAGAAGAAGGAAAAATGAAGAAATCCTTTTTTTTGTTTTCCTCCGTATCCGATATTGCCAGAGATACGAATTTTTTAAAAAGGTCGATTTTGCAGAAAAACTTCTTTTCCAGAGGCCGTAGCGCTTTTGGTCGAAGGATTCTTTCGACCGGGCTTTAAAGGGGGCTAGACCCTTCGTTCCTGTCAGGTCCTCCATAGTTTAACCTTTAATATTCCACCGCGTCCGGACAATTAATTTTTTAGCGAACCAAGATTTGTTGATATTTCGCCAAATTTTTATCTTGAAATTTATATTCTGTCTGACAGATTGCAGCTTATATAAAAACCCTACATTTCTTCTTTCAAAAGAGACAGTCAATTTTAAAGAAGAAATCCTAAATTTCTACTTTCAAGACAGACAATCTTGCAGGTGCCGTCCACTTTATTTTCTTTAATTTCTTCAATTTTAAAGAAGAAATCCTAAATTTGTTCTTTCAAAAAAGACGGTCAATTTTAAAGAAGAAATCCTAAATTTCTACTTTCAAGACAGGCAATCCTGCAGGTGCCGTCCACGTTATTTTCTTTAATTTCTTCAATTTTAAAGAAGAAACCCTAAATTTCTTCTTTCAAAAAAAGACAGTCAATTTTAAAGAAAAAATCCTAAATTTCTACTTTCAAGACAGACA
The DNA here is from genome assembly GCA_963680705.1 of Rhagium mordax. Classification (NCBI taxonomy): domain Eukaryota; kingdom Metazoa; phylum Arthropoda; class Insecta; order Coleoptera; family Cerambycidae; genus Rhagium; species Rhagium mordax. The sequence continues at coordinate 1,894,539 of OY796662.1, read as the reverse complement.
ATCTTGCAGGTGCCGTCCACTTTATTTTCTTTAATTTCTTCAATTTTAAAGAAGAAACCCTAAATTTGTTCTTTCAAAAGAAGACAGTCAATTTTAAAGAAGAAATCCTAAATTTCTACTTTCAAGACAGACAATCTTGCAGGTGCCGTCCACTTTATTTTCTTTAATTTCTTCAATTTTAAAGAAGAAATCCTAAATTTGTTCTTTCAAAAAAAGACGGTCAATTTTAAAGAAGAAATCCTAAATTTCTACTTTCAAGACAGGCAATCCTGCAGGTGCCGTCCACGTTATTTTCTTTAATTTCTTCAATTTTAAAGAAGGAAACCTACATTTCTTCTTTCAAAAAAGACTGTCAATTTTAAAGAAGAAATCCCTAATTTCTACTTTCAAAACAGACAATCCTGCAGGTGCCGTCCACTTTATTTTCTTTAATTTATTCAATTTTAAAGAAGAAACCCTAAATTTCTTCTTTCATAAAAAGACAGTCAATTTTAAAGAAATCCTAAATTTCTACATTCAAAAAAGACAACCCCGCAGGTGCTGTCCACTTTATTTTCTTTAATTTTTTCAATTTTAAAGAAGGAAACAGTAAATTTCTTCTTTCAAAAAAGACAGTCAATTTTAAAGAAGAAATCCCTAATTTCTACTTTCAAAACAGACAATCCTGCAGGTGCCGTCCACTTTATTTTCTTTAATTTCTTCAATTCTAAAGAAGGAAACCTAAATTTCTTCTTTCAAAAAGACAGTCAATTTTAAAGAAGAAACCCTAAATTTATACTTCCAATAAAGTTAACCTCGCAGGTGCAGTCCGCTTTACTTTCTGTAAGTTCTTCAGTTTTAAAGAAGAAACACTAAATTTCTTCTTTCAAAAAAGACAGTCAATTTTAAAAAAGAAATCCCAAAATTTTACTTTCAAAACAGACAATCCTGCAGGTACCGTTCACTTTATTTTCTTTAATTTCTTCAATTTTAAAGAAGAAACCCTAAATTTCTTCTTTCAAAAAGACAGTCAATTTTAAAGAAGAAACCCTAAATTTCTACTTCCAATAAAGTTAACCTCGCAGGTGCAGTCCGCTTTACTTTCTGTAAGTTCTTCAATTTTAAAGAAGAAACCCTAAATTTCTTCTTTCAAAAAGACAGTCAATTTTAAAGAAGAAACCCTAAATTTCTACTTCCAATAAAGTTAACCTCGCAGGTGCAGTCCGCTTTACTTTCTGTAAGTTCTTCAATTTTAAAGAAGAAACCCTAAATTTCTTCTTTCAAAAAGACAGTCAATTTTAAAGAAGAAACCCTAAATTTATACTTCCAATAAAGTTAACCTCGCAGGTGCAGTCCGCTTTACTTTCTGTAAGTTCTTCAGTTTTAAAGAAGAAACACTAAATTTCTTCTTTCAAAAAAGACAGTCAATTTTAAAAAAGAAATCCCAAAATTTTACTTTCAAAACAGACAATCCTGCAGGTACCGTTCACTTTATTTTCTTTAATTTCTTCAATTTTAAAGAAGAAACCCTAAATTTCTTCTTTCAAAAAGACAGTCAATTTTAAAGAAGAAACCCTAAATTTCTACTTCCAATAAAGTTAACCTCGCAGGTGCAGTCCGCTTTACTTTCTGTAAGTTCTTCAATTTTAAAGAAGAAACACTAAATTTCTTCTTTCAAAAAAGACAGTCAATTTTAAAAAAGAAATCCCAAATTTTTACTTTCAAAACAGACAATCCTGCAGGTACCGTCCACTTTATTTTCTTTAATTTTTTCAATTTTAAAGAAGAAACCCTAAATTTCTTCTTTCAAAAAGACAGTCAATTTTAAAGAAGAAACCCTAAATTTCACTTTCAATAAAGTTAACCTCGCAGGTGCAGTCCGCTTTACTTTCTGTAAGTTCTTCAATCTTAAAGAAGAAACACTAAATTTCTTCTTTCAAAAAAGACAGTCAATTTTAAAAAAGAAATCCCAAATTTTTACTTTCAAAACAGACAATCCTGCAGGTACCGTCCACTTTATTTTCTTTAATTTTTTCAATTTTAAAGAAGAAACCCTAAATTTCTTCTTTCAAAAAGACAGTCAATTTTAAAGAAGAAACCCTAAATTTCTACTTCCAATAAAGTTAACCTCGCAGGTGCAGTCCGCTTTACTTTCTGTAAGTTCTTCAATTTTAAAGAAGAAACACTAAATTTCTTCTTTCAAAAAAGACAGTCAATTTTAAAAAAGAAATCCCAAATTTTTACTTTCAAAACAGACAATCCTGCAGGTACCGTCCACTTTATTTTCTTTAATTTTTTCAATTTTAAAGAAGAAACCCTAAATTTCTTCTTTCAAAAAGACAGTCAATTTTAAAGAAGAAACCCTAAATTTATACTTCCAATAAAGTTAACCTCGCAGGTGCAGTCCGCTTTACTTTCTGTAAGTTCTTCAATTTTAAAGAAGAAACACTAAATTTCTTCTTTCAAAAAAGACAGTCAATTTTAAAAAAGAAATCCCAAATTTTTACTTTCAAAACAGACAATCCTGCAGGTACCGTTTACTTTATTTTCTTTAATTTCTTCAATTTTAAAGAAGAAACCCTAAATTTCTTCTTTCAAAAAGACAGTCAATTTTAAAGAAGAAACCCTAAATTTCTACTTCCAATAAAGTTAACCTCGCAGGTGCAGTCCGCTTTACTTTCTGTAAGTTCTTCAATTTTAAAGAAGAAACCCTAAATTTCTTCTTTCAAAAAGACAGTCAATTTTAAAGAAGAAACCCTAAATTTCTACTTCCAATAAAGTTAACCTCGCAGGTGCAGTCCGCTTTACTTTCTGTAAGTTCTTCAATTTTAAATAAGAAACCCTAAATTTCTTCTTTCAAAAAGACAGTCAATTTTAAAGAAGAAACCCTAAATTTCTACTTCCAATAAAGTTAACCTCGCAGGTGCAGTCCGCTTTACTTTCTGTAAGTTCTTCAATTTTAAAGAAGAAACACTAAATTTCTTCTTTCAAAAAAGGCAGTCAATTTTAAAAAAGAAATCCCAAATTTTTACTTTCAAAACAGACAATCCTGCAGGTACCGTCCACTTTATTTTCTTTAATTTTTTCAATTTTAAAGAAGAAACCCTAAATTTCTTCTTTCAAAAAGACAGTCAATTTTAAAGAAGAAACCCTAAATTTCTACTTCCAATAAAGTTAACCTCGCAGGTGCAGTCCGCTTTACTTTCTGTAAGTTCTTCAATTTTAAAGAAGAAACACTAAATTTCTTCTTTCAAAAAAGACAGTCAATTTTAAAAAAGAAATCCCAAATTTTTACTTTCAAAACAGACAATCCTGCAGGTACCGTCCACTTTATTTTCTTTAATTTTTTCAATTTTAAAGAAGAAACCCTAAATTTCTTCTTTCAAAAAGACAGTCAATTTTAAAGAAGAAACCCTAAATTTCTACTTCCAATAAAGTTAACCTCGCAGGTGCAGTCCGCTTTACTTTCTGTAAGTTCTTCAATTTTAAAGAAGAAACACTAAATTTCTTCTTTCAAAAAAGACAGTCAATTTTAAAAAAGAAATCCCAAATTTTTACTTTCAAAACAGACAATCCTGCAGGTACCGTCCACTTTATTTTCTTTAATTTTTTCAATTTTAAAGAAGAAACCCTAAATTTCTTCTTTCAAAAAGACAGTCAATTTTAAAGAAGAAACCCTAAATTTATACTTCCAATAAAGTTAACCTCGCAGGTGCAGTCCGCTTTACTTTCTGTAAGTTCTTCAATTTTAAAGAAGAAACACTAAATTTCTTCTTTCAAAAAAGACAGTCAATTTTAAAAAAGAAATCCCAAATTTTTACTTTCAAAACAGACAATCCTGCAGGTACCGTTTACTTTATTTTCTTTAATTTCTTCAATTTTAAAGAAGAAACCCTAAATTTCTTCTTTCAAAAAGACAGTCAATTTTAAAGAAGAAACCCTAAATTTCTACTTCCAATAAAGTTAACCTCGCAGGTGCAGTCCGCTTTACTTTCTGTAAGTTCTTCAATTTTAAAGAAGAAACACTAAATTTCTTCTTTCAAAAAAGACAGTCAATTTTAAAAAAGAAATCCCAAATTTTTACTTTCAAAACAGACATTCCTGCAGGTACCGTTCACTTTATTTTCTTTAATTTCTTCAATTTTAAAGAAGGAACCCTAAATTTCTTCTTTCAAAAAAGACAGTCAATTTTAAAGAAGAAATCTTAAATTTCTACTTCCAATAAAGTTAACCTCGCAGATGCTGTCCGCTTTACTTTCTGTAAGTTCTTCAATTTTAAAGAAGAAACACTAAATTTCTTCTTTCAAAAAAGACAGTCAATTTTAAAAAAGAAATCCCAAATTTTTACTTTCAAAACAGACAATCCTGCAGGTACCGTTCACTTTATTTTCTTTAATTTCTTCAATTTTAAAGAAGAAACCCTAAATTTCTTCTTTCAAAAAAGACAGTCAATTTTAAAGAAGAAACCCTAAATTTCTACTTCCAATAAAGTTAACCTCGCAGATGCTGTCCGCTTTACTTTCTGTAAGTTCTTCAATTTTAAAGAAGAAACCCTAAATATCTTCATTCAAAAGAGACAGTCAATTTTAAGGAAGAAATCCTTTTTTTCTACTTTCAAAAAAGACAACCCCGCAGGTGCTGTCCGCTTTACTTTCTATAATATTTTCAATTTTAATGAAGAAATCCTAAATTTTCTTTGTCTCTCTCTACCCCGAAACTTTGTCGGACTTTCTGCACGATATCTAAAAAAAATTTTTCTAAAGAAATTGCGATCCCCGCAGAGCTAGGTTGGGTAAGCCAGACCTGTAAAAAACTTATCGTTTACTACTACAAAAACATCAAAATATACTTGAAGGCAGTTTCCTTTTTATTCCTATTGTTTCCTCAGTTCCGCCAACTTTCCAAGCCTCGAATATTGCGTCCCATTTAAACCTGAACCATATTTTCAATTACGGCGAAAACACAATTAAACCTTAATTTATTAATCATCCTCTCCAAAATTGATTGGAACAGACTGTTAATAAGTCTCCGCATCCCCCGAACGCTGGCCCTCGGGCCCTTTAACCGCTAGGCAACAAATTATAGAATTTAATACATTCGGGTGATCCGCCTGAGTTGTATTATTCAATGAGTTAGATTGAAATTTCTAGTTCGGGATCCTGAATGGAAGGGAACAAGGAACATCAACTTGAAGGCGAATTCCAAAGGTTCCACCCGTCGGTATTTGGCTTTAATTAATAAATGTATCAGGACGAGACAAAAGTATTCCGTGATGAACGCTCATTGTTGTCTTATCATCCTGAGATATTCACAGATGGTTGCAGATGCAGACACAAATAGGATTTATTGTCTTTGAAGGAAAAACAAACACTAGTGTTACCGATTTATTTATTCTGTTTATGGGTGGTTAGTTGCTTTTGATGGATGAATTTACAAATATTTACCACGAAGAATGGAAGAGTGGCAATAAAACCGGAATTTAAAATTTCGTGGGAGGTCTCGTAATTATTAGAGGCCGGATCTGGCGGGTCATGACGTCATAGCCAGGACCGGCTCTAGCGTTACCTGGACTTATGTTTATGGAACAATATGACCATTTTTGTGCGCAATAATATAGTATCTTACCGTTTCCTTGTATTTAGTAATTTAGTGGTTTCTCCAATAATATCCATGTGAAAAAAGTTCCTGCAATCCCTCATGTATTTTATTAAATTGATGTGTTTGAAAGAGGCTGTCGGATACTCGAAAAGAGTTATCCTGTTTCGCGTCTTTTAAAACCCAAATTATTTGATTTGGGCAAACAATCATTCCATTCATTCTTGTTAGTCCCCACTCGAACAAATGGATAGAACGTATTGTCTTATTCCCATTCTTTATCCTATATACGTCCATGTCAGGAAACCTCAAAGAAAGGAATTTGATTAAGTTAAAGGGAAGACGGAAAACCCTCTTTTCACTTACATCATCACCGCATTGAAACAACTTGGAGGAAAACGTTGGAAAACGTGACAGTTTTATAGATAGACTCGGAATTCTATTGAAATTTAACTTTGATGAGCTCATTTTCTCTATTATATGAAGGAAAGTTTTCCTTTTCACGACGAGAATTAAGTCAATTATTTTATTCGTCGATTTAACAACATAATACGGTTTGCTAATTGGGACCGATCTCAATTAAAAGATTTAATTAAGCCAATCGTTTATTAACTTCATTTTTATTTGAGATAATGAACCAACTATTCCACGATAAATGCGAGGGCGATTAATCATGTTTTTCGCGGAATTACGTAGTTTTCCAGCATCATTTCTATGGAGTAGCTTAGCTAGACCTCGCCTCGTTGAGTATCATATTATTTTTCGTAGAGCTGATGATTTGTAGAAGAATTTTCGGGTTCTCTTTCGCGTTGGATATTTTGATTTTCTAAAGTTTCTAAACGCTCTTGACGTCAAATTCCTTGAATAAGTCAAAATCGCCATTAAAATAGTCAAATTCGCTAGAGAACTCTATCTAATTCTTAGAAGGAGCTTGAATTCAACATCCTACGATAGATGTTTAATTCTCTGAAGGAGTAAAATTCCTGGAAGTCAATTCTTAGAACGTCAAATTACCAAATACGTCAAGTTCAGTAAATATGTCAAATTCCCTAATAAAGCATAATATTTATAGAAATTAGGTAAATTCCCCAAAGACGTCAAATTTGCTAAAGTCACATTCCCAAAGAAGTCAAATTCCCTGAAGGAGTCAAATTCTTTAAATAAAATTCTGCAATCGAGTCAAATTCCTTAAAGTAGACAAATTCTCTAAAGACTTCGAATTCTATTACAATGCACTTCAGGAATCAAATTTCTTGAATCAGATTCTATAAAATCGACAAATTTTCTAAAGTCAAATTCCCCAAAGCCGTAAAAATTCGTAAGGCTGTCAAATTCGCTAAAAAAATCAAATTCCTTAAAGAATTATAATTACCTAAATACGTCAAGTTCCTTAAATATATCAAATTCTTTAAATAAGTCAAAAAGTCACATTCTATAAGGAAGTCGAATTCTTTAAAGGACTAAAATTCCCCAATAAAGTAAAATATCTAAAGAAATTAAATTCCCCCAAAGACATCAAATTTGCTAAAGTCACATTCCCAAAGAAGTCAAATTCCCTGAAGGAGTCAAATTCTTTAAATAAAATTCTGCAATCGAGTCAAATTCCTTAAAGTAGACAAATTCTCTAAAGACTTCGAATTCTATTACAATGAACTTCAGGAATCAAATTTCTTGAATCAGATTCTATAAAACGTCAAATTTTCTAAAGAAGTCAAATTCCCCAAAGCCGTAAGAATTCGTAAGGATGTCAAATTCGCAAAAAAAATCAAACTCTAGAGAAGAAGAGAAGAATTCTAATTATCTAAATACGTCAAGTTTATTAAATATTATTAAATTCCCTAAATACGTCAAAAAGTCTATATGGAAGTCAAATTCCTTGAAGTAGTCAAATTCTCCAGTAAAGTAAAATATCTAAAGTAATTAAATTCCCAAAAGACGTCAAATTTGCTAAAGTCACATTCTCTAAAGAAGTTAAATTCCCTGAAGGAGTCAAATTCTCGGTATAAGTCAAATTCTTTAAATAAAATCCTGCAATCGAGTCAAATTCCCTAAAGTTGACAAATTCTCCAAAGACGTCAAATTCTCTTACAATATACTGCAGGAACCAAATTTCTTGAATCAGATTCTATAAAAACGTCAAATTTTCTAAAGAAGTCAAATTCCCCAAAGCCATAAAAATTCGTAAGGATGTCAAATTCGCTAAAAAAAATTCAAATTCCTTAAAGAATTCTAATTACCTAAATAGGTCAACTTTCTTAAATATATCAAATTACTTAAATACGTCAAAAAGTCACATTCTGTAAGAAAGTCAAATTCCTTGAAGGAGTCAATTCCCTAAAGACCAAATTTCCTAAAGAAGTTTAATTCCCTAAAATACGTCAAGTTTCTTAAATAAATTCCTTAAAAATGTAAAATTCAACGTCAGCACCTGACAACAAATCAGTTTCAAATTCTTCTGCTCCTTCGTTTGCTCTTATTGTTTAAAGCTGATCAGCATTTTTTCCGTAGCTTGCAGTGCAACATTTAAAACGAATCCTCTATGTGAGCAGACGCCTTTGATGTTTGAAGATGTGGTCTCGATTGTTTCTTACAAGCACAATGGACTCTTTTGTCGAGGTCCTCCAGACAACACTGTATGCACTTCTAATTAGAATGCACGAAAGCACAATGAAACATGAAAACTGTTCAGACATAAAAATAAATGTTTGCCGATGATCTTGTAAATAATTATGGAAGCAGCGTGAGCGTGGATAATTTTTAATGAGTTTGCATATGTAAAACGAACGGACAGCGAAAGAAAGAGAGTCACTCAACAAAGAACCTTAAGTTCCGATGATATCGTTATAGAAAGTCAGGCTAATGAAATTAAATTACATGGGTCTCTCAAAGCTCCTTTATTTCCTGTGACCCATTTTTGCCCAAAGCGGCCAATTTGCATGTATTTACATCCGCTTAAGTAGACTGCATGCATTATGTATTGGCGAAATGGAACGATGAATTAATGTCGCGATGGCCAAGTACAACGCGGCGCTTCCTTGTATTATTCGTAGGAAAAATTGGACGCCCAAGACAGACGCCCCAGGTGGCCCATTTTTAGAAAATTTTTGTAGAATTTGATTCAAGAAATTTGATTCCTGAAGTACTTTGTAAGAGAATTTGACGACTTTAGAGAACTTGTCTACTTTACGGAATTTGACTCGATTGCAGAATTTGAAGAATTTGACTTATACTTTCCAAAAGTTGACTCCTTCAAGGAATTCGATTTCCTTATAAAATGTGACTTTTTGACGTATTTAGAGAATTTGATATATTTAAGAAACTTGACATATTTAGGTAATTAGAATTCTTTAAGGAATTTGATTTTTCTTAGGGAATTTCACATAATTACGAATTTTTACGGCTGTGGGGAATTTGACTTCTTCAGAAAGTTTTACGTTTTTATAGAATCTGATTCAAGAAATTTGATTCCTGAAGTACATTGTAAGAGAATTTGAAGTCTTTAGAGAATTTGTCTACTTCAGGGAATTTGACTCTATTGCAGAATTTTATTTAAAGAATTTGCCTTATACCGAGAATTTGGCTCCTTCAGGGAATTTGACTTCTTTAGAGAATGTGACTTTAGCAAACTTGACGTCTTTAGGGAGTTTCATTTATTTAGATAATTTTACTTTATTAGGGAATTTAACGTATTTAGGGAATTTGATGTATTTAGGGAATTTGACGTATTTAGGGAATTAGACCTCTGTGGAGAATTTGATTTTTTTTAGCGAATTTGACATCTTAACGAAATTTTACGGCTTTAGGGAATTTGACTTCTTTCCGGAAATTTGAAGTTTTTATAGAATCTGATTCAAGAAATTTGATTCCTTCAGTTTCAGAGAATTTGACTTCATTAGAGAATTTTGACGTATTTAGGGAATTTGACTGATTTACAAAATTTTATTTAAAGAATTTGACTTCTTTAGAGAATGTGACTTTAGCAAACTTGACGTCTTTAGGGAATTTTCAGATAATTTTACTTTATTAGGAAATTTTACATATTTAGGGAATTTGATATATTTAAGAAACTTGACGTATTTAGGGAATTTGATTTCTTTAGCGAATATGACATATTTGCGAAATTGTACGTCTTTAAGGAATTTGCCTTCTTTCCGGAAATTTCACGTTTTTATAGAATCTGATTCAAGAAATTTCATTACTTCAGTTTCAGAGAATTTAACGTATTTAGGGAAATTTGTCTATTTTAGAGAATTTGACTCGTTTGCAGAATTTTATTTAAAGAATTTGACTTATTCCGAGAATTTGATTTCTTCAGTGAATTTGATTTTTTTGGAGAATGTGAGTTTAGCAAATTTGACGTCTTTGGGAAATTTAACTTCTTTAGGTATTTAACATTATTAGGGAATTTGACGTATTTAGGGAATTTGACACATTTAGGGAACTTGCCGCATTTAGGGAATTAGACCTCTTTAGGAATTACATTTTTTTTGCGAAATTTAACATTAAGAAATTTGGAGTTTTTACAATATTTGAATTTTCCTTTAGAGAATGTCTTCTTTTGAAAATTTGACTCATTCAAAGAATTTCATTTCAATTGGCTTCCGGGAATTTGACTCATTTACGGAGTTAGACGTCATTAGATCATTTAACGTCTTTAGCAAAATTGGCGTCTTTAGGGAATTTTACTCCTACGGAGAATTAAACGTCTATTATAGTAGGATGTTGAATTCAAGTTCAGGAAATTTAAGTTCTCTGATGAATTTGACTACATATGTCATTAGATAGTATGATTCATTTAAGAAATTTGACTTCTGTAGGGAATTTGACGTCTTGAGAATTTTACGTCTTTAGGGAATTTGACTCTTTTAGAGAATTGGTCTTTTTTAGGGAATTGCACACCTAACTTTGACGCTCTATGCTTATCGTAGGATATTAAATATAAGGTCCTTCAGGAAATTTGACAATTTTATAAACTCATTTAAAGAATTTGACTTCTGTAGGGAATTTGACGTCTAGAGAATTTAATATCTTTAGGGAATTTATCTACTTTAGGGAAATTGATGTATTTAGGAAGAGTTCTTCAAAGTATTTGAATCCTTCAGGGAATTGGACGTCTTTAGAGAATTGCAAACCCAACTTTGAAATTTTATATTCCTAAAACTGTTTATCGCAGGATGTTGAATTCGATTATCTTCAGGGATTTGAGTTCTATCACGAATTTGACTGTTTCATTAGAAAATTTGACTCATTCAAGGAATTTGACTTCTGTAGGGAATTTGACGTCTAGAGAATTTAATATCTTTAGGGAATTTATCTACTTTAGGGAAATTGATGTATTTAGGGAGAGTTATTCAAAGCATTTGAATACTTCAGGGAACTGGACGTCTTTAGAGAATTGCAAACCCAACTTTGAAACTTTATATTTCTAAAACTGTTTATCGCAGGATGTTGAATTCGAGTATCTTCAGGGATTTGAGTTCTATCACGAATTTGACTGTTTCATTAGAAAATTTGACTCATTCAAGGAATTTGACTTCTGTAGGGAATTTGACGTCTAGATAATTTAACGTCTTTGGGGAATTTGCCTTCTTTATAGAAGTTGATGTATTTAGGAAGAGTTCTTCAGAAAATTTGAATTCCTTAGAGAATTCAGCGTCTTTAGAGAATTGTAGATCCGACTTTGACGCTCTATATATCCAAAACTGTGTGTCGTAGGATGTTAAATCCAAGTTTCCTCAGGGAATTTGATTTCTCCAACGAATTTGACTCTTTATTTAGGAAATTTGAATCATTCAAGGAATTTGACTTCTTTAAGGAATTTGACGTCCTTAGGAAAATTTTATATCTAAGAAAATTGATATCTTTAAATAGTTTATGATTAAAAAGAAAGGTTTAATGTTGGTGTAGGATATCTTCTCCAGTTTTCTCAAATTATAGAATGGAGCCTTTAAGATCTCCAGGTCTTAATCCACTAAACTTATTTTTATGTTATATTTCCAATAACCGATGTCATTTATATCGCAGAGTTATAATGGACATTGCACTTAACACCTGAACAAGTTTCTAAAACCTAATAAAAACGTTCAGAAAGACCTTGGGATATATATAACTCCGTTCCACATATCCCTTCGTCGCTGTCTTCGTACAAAAGTTGTAAGAGATCCATTTCCCCTCATAATTAATTGTTTTCTCCATTTGTGTTCGTTCCATTCCGCGATATAGGTCTAGAAACGTACACAGATCATTATATTCGTTACGTGTGTTTTGTAATAAAACCTAAACCGCCCATTATATATCAAATTTCGGATTGAGCCGAGCCTCAAAATATAAAACTCTCATTCGGAGGCATTCCATTGTTTCAGTAAACTTTATTTGTCGGCCGTCTCCGTCGAACTAGCGGCGGCACGTTTTCCGTCTCCGTCGCCGTAAAAATAACAACAGATCGGCTCGCATTCATGAAACTGTATCCTGGAAATGTTTGGAAATACGAGGAGAATCGTCCTTATGCCGCACAGGTACCCACAAGGATTATTCGATTTGCGATTATCGTCTCGTGTTTGCTCCGCTTCGCGGAGGTGTGGAATTCATTTATTTGTATCTTTAGTCAAGTAGGAGTTATTTGCGCCATCGTAATGATTTTATTTAAAAAATCCGAGATAAAATTGTGGCAGTGGAAGAAAATCCTGTACCAATGCCAACGCATTTATACGCGCTTCCTGTCTAAACGACAATCGGTACTTTATGGACGTTGCACGAATGTGGCGCAGCTGATAGTCCAGATTCAAATTTGTGGCAACGTATATAAGATATAATAGAAATTCTATTAGGAGCGATTTAAATACCTGTACGCATTTTCTGTCGATATTAACGGCGTTTGACGTTTAATATTGTGGCGGGAAATCAAGTGAACCGAATAGCTGAACAAACAACGCGACATCGAAGGGTGACAACACTGTTTATAAGAAGTGTCAGTTAAAGTAAGTCGTTCACGTGACCATACCCGTTTAAATATGTAAATTAGAAAGCTCGAGATGGGGATGATCAGCGATCGATGGTTTTGATGGTCGACAAGCTGTGGAAAAATGCGTTTTTCTGTTGCCTCAATTTCAATTTAAAACAGTATCCGAGATATTGACAGCGTTAATTATTAAAATCGCACCCCATGTTTCGTGTAAGATTGCCGGCGCGTCCCCCTGGCCCCTTACCACAGTCCAACTCTGGGCACGAAAGTCGATGGGAGACAAAGGACAAAGGAAAATTGTACCTATCGAGGAAACACAGGGAGGGGCGCATGCGCCGTCCTGTTTCCTTTATCCCGAACGAGAGCTATTGAGAAGGATACCCTTGAATGAAGCCGGGGCGGAAGTAAATTACCCCGGTCGGGGACGGTCTTTGTCTTTTTCGCGCGAGATAATTATTACGGCGCCTGGTTCATTACGGTTGGAATCGTCGACTAAGTTTTGTGTGACTGATTTATTCGTCATTTGATTCAGATTCAGAGTTCATCGCGGTAGGATGGTCGAAATCTGAAAAATTTGGATCAAAATCAACTCGTTTCCCTCACTTTTTCGCTCATCCATGATCCCGGTTCTAATGTCGAAAAAATAGTAAATGAAATGGGAGTTTTCCAGTGAATCTAGTCATTATTGTTATCATTTTGATTCCTGCTAAGTTTCTATAGTCGTTACGCCAAATTCTTTTTAATTTAACGAGAAATTTCAGGTTCGTGCACTTTTAAATCAGTGAATTTGACATCTTTAGTGAGTTTGACTTCTTTAACGAGTTTAAAGTCCTTTCTTTAAGGAGATTGACACATTTAAAGAATTTGACTATTTTAGTGAATTTGACGTCTTTAGAATATCGACAACTTTAAAGAATTTGACGTCTTTAGGTAATTTGACTGCTTTAACCAGTTTAACTCTTTAGAAAATTTGATTCCTTTAAGGGAATTTGACGTTTTTAAGGAGATTGGCATCTTTAACGAAAATAACAAATTTAAGGTCCTTAGAGAATTTAATTATTTTAAGGGAATTTAACGCGTTTAAGGGGATTGACATTTTTTAAGGAATTGGATTATTTTAAGGAATTTGACGTCTTTAGGGAATTTATCTTCTTTGACGAATTTAATTCTTTAGAGAATTTGATTATTTTAAGGGAATTTGACGTTGTTAAAGAGATTGGCTTCTTTAACAAAAAATTTGGGGTTCGTGCATTTTTAAATCAATGAATTTTGACGTCTATAGAAAATTTGACTTCTTTAACGAGTTTAATATCCTTAGAGAATTTGACCTCTTTAACAAGTTTAAGGTCCTCAGAGAATTTAATATTTTTAAGGGAATTTAACGTCTTATTGACATTTTATAAGGAATTTGACTATTTTAGGGAATTTATCTTCTTTAACGAATTTAATTCTTTAGAAAACTTGATTTTTTTAAGGAAATTTGACGTCTTTAAGGACATTGGCATCTTTAACGAGAAATTGGTCCGTCGTGCATTTTTAAATCAATTAATTTTGACGTCTAGAGAAGATTTGACTTCTTTAACGAGTTTAAAATCCTTAGAGAATTTGACCTCTTTAACAAATGTAAGGTCCTTGGAGAATTTATTTCTTTTAAGGAAATTTGACGTCTTATTGGCATTTTTTAAGGAATTTGACTATTTTAGGGAATTTGACGTCTTTAGGGAATTTATCTTCTTTAGGGAATTTAATTCTTTAGAGAATTTGATTTTTTAAAGGAAATTTAATGTCTTTAATTTGATTATTTTAAGAGAATTTGCCATCTTTAAGGAGATTGGCATCTTTAACAAGATATTTGAGGTTCATGCATTTTTAAATCAATGAATTTGACGTCTTTAGAAAATTCTTTTTCATTAACGAGTTTAAGATCCTTAGATAATGATTTTTTTTAACAAATTTAAGGTCCTTAGAGAATTTGATTCTTTTAAGAGAATTTAACGTCTTTAAAGAAGTTGATTATTTTAAGGAATTTATCGTCTCTAACGAGTTTATTTTTTTAGAGAATTTGATTCTCTTAGGCGAATTTGACGTCTTTAAAGAGATTGGCATCTTTAACAACAAATTTGGGATTCGTACATTTTTAAATCAATGAATTTGCATAGGAAATTTGTCTTCTTTTTAGTTTAAAATCCTTAGAAGATGACCTCTTTAACAAGTTTAATTGATTCTTTTCAGTGAATTTTAAGGAGATTGGCATTTTTTAAGGAATTTAACTATTTTATGGAATTTGACGTCTTTAGGGAATTTATCTTATTTAACGAATATAATTTTTCATTCTTCTTTTTAAGGGAATTTCACTCTTTAAGGAGATTGGAATCTTTAACGAGAAATTTGGGGCTCGTGTATTTTTAAATCAATGTATTTTGACGTTTATAGAAAATTTGACTTCCTTAACGAGTTTAAAATCCTTAGATAATGACCTTTAACAAATTTAAGGACCTTAGAGAATTTGATTCTTTTAAGGTAATTTAACGTCTTTAAAGAAATTGGCATCTTTAAGAAATTTGACTATTTTAGTGGATTTGACATCTTTAAGGAATTTATCTTCTTTAACGAATTTAATTCGTTAGAGAATTTGATTCTTTTAAGGAAATTTGACGTCTTTCAGAAGATTGATATCTTTAAGACATTTAACACTTTTAAAAAATTTGTCTCTCTCAAGAGAATTTGACGTCTTCAAGAAAATTGACATATTTAAGGAATTTGATGTTTTTGGGGATTTTCTTTTATTTAATGAATTTACTATTTTAAGGGAATTTGACGCCTTTAAAAATATTGACGTCTTTCAAGAAATTGACTTATTTAATTTAATGAATTTAAAGTCCTTAGAGAATTTGATTCCGTTAAGGAAATTTAACTTCTATATAGAGATGGACATCTTTAAGGAATATGACTATATCAGAGCATTTGACGTCGTTAAGAAAATTGACACGTTTAAAGAAGTTGTCTTTCCTAATGAGTTTAATTCTACAGGGAATTTGATTCTTTTAAGGGAATTTGACTCCTTTAAGGGAATTTAACGCCTTTAAAGAAATTGACGTATTTAAAGAATTTTACATCTTTAGGGAATTTTACTTCTTTGATGAGGTTAATATCTTTGGAGAATTTCACTTCTTTAAGGAAATTTGACGTCTTTAAATAAATTGATTTCTCTAAGGAATATGACATTAGGTAATGTGACGTCTTTAAGGAAATTGACATATTTGAGGAATTTGACTCCTTCTGAGAATTTGACTTTCATGAGTTTAATGTTTTTAGAGAATTTTATTTTTTTAGGGAGTTTGATATATTTTTAGGGCATTTCACGTCTTTTTCTTCAATAAGTTTAATTCTTTAGGGAATTTGGATTTGTTAAGGGAATTTGACGTCTTTAAGAAAATTAACACCTTTAAGGAATTTGCCATACGTTAACTCATCATCTCATCAGCTTCACGAAAACCTTTGAATCGAAATCAACTGACATCTCCCCAACTTTTTCCTGGGAGTTTTCTAGTGAATCTAGTCATTATTGTTATCATTACCGATTCCTGCTTAGTTCTTATAGCTTTCTGCGTCGTGACGCCAACATTTTTTGAACCTAATGGGAAATTTGAGGTTCCTGCATTTAAAATTAGTTCTTCTTCTTCTTCATCATTTCCACGACTAAATAAGCTAACCTTTTCCTTACTTTGTTACATATTATAAATTCATCTTTTTAACTTAACAGCAACAAATGTACGTTTCCGGGGGTCGTTTTCCTCGAGTCTAAAATACGCCCCTGCCCTGATCCAAATGTTTCGTATTCCGCCTACATATTCCCCAATAACCGAGTTACAAAGTTTACAGCATTTTTACATATGATTCGTTTTAGCCAATAAAATCCTTTTCCCAGGCGTGATTGACAAGTTCCCTTCCGCCTCGGACGCCCTTCACCGCTAAGCAACGTGTTGCTGAGGAAATTCCGAAAGTTCGTGCCAGGAATAATTCAAACGTCCTCATTTTGATTCATTCGGTTTGATTGTTTTGTTGAAGATAAAGGGGTGAAAAGGCCGAAAACTATATCGAGAGGTAAATGGGGTAAACGGTTCGTTATCCTTCTGTGTCCTTTTGTTTTTTATCCTAATCGCTGGAAGTTTAATTCGATCACAAAGGCGCTCGGTTAGGAAGGCAGGAAACTAGATAGTCGGTGTCAGGTCTTTCAATTAAAAATATCCTGCCAGGGCCGGTCGCAGGTATATTCGAGGGTGCTCGCTGGTGGGGGGCGATTTGCGTTTCTTGCATTTTATGTAGTATTGGGTAATCGATATGCAGGCTAGTTATTATAAGAGTTTTCTTTTATATTATTTCTGACATTTAACTAACCTAACCTAACTTAACTAAACTAACCTTAAAATATAGCACAAAAACAAATGAATACGCGCATATATTTTTAACTTTTTGCCTACAGTAACTCTTTCACTTTCGAAAGATTTGTTCAGTGACTTTCTCATTCCTAGTCTGCAGGACCTGACAGTTTTTTTATGTGCCACTGTTATTAATAATTCCTTACTTTTGCAAGACGTTTACATGCCCACACACCATAGAACATATAATTACGTTTATTTTGATGTACATAAGCGTTATTACGTTATTGTTATTTCCATTTCCCACGGGTCGTAACTCTGTTTCGCCAAGAGTATTGTGAGCAAACCCAAAGTGTCTCACGAGCATGGACGTGAAATTGTAAAATCGCTTATTATTGTTTTTTATCGATTTCTATAGGTATTGCATTACTGCAATCAATCATTCTCGAAACAATGAACGTCGCTGGTAACCAGGAATCCATACAATCGGAATAACTTCGAAACCATAAAATAAAAAAAGATGTAATCTCGATAATTAGTGGAAATCTAATACCGCTGGCACGATCCGTGAGTTCATATAGCGGGTTCTAGGAATCGCAGGATCTTGCTTAACTTGTCTCGATTGATGAGGAATGGAAGAAGAATTAATTATTAATGATGTGATATATTTCATTTATCGTTATTAGAAATGATCGTTTAGAACAAGATAAATAAAATATCAGATAGGCATCATGTTTGCGACATATTTTTAAGTCAGAGAGAGATTCATATTTAAGGAGGACAAAGGAAAAAGCGAAAGTACTATATTTATAAATTATGATTTAAAACTCAAAATGTACACATAACATGCTAGCAACAAACCATTCTATCGGATTTGGTTGTAACATGAAGAATTCGGACTTTAAGCACATAACTTGTAAGCTTCTTTAGTATTTTAAGCAAGCCTCCCCGTCGGACTAGGTTTAAACAGCATATACTGCGATCAACAGAACTCATAAGATTCGTCACATCTCTTTAAATAAACTCTTTGTCCGGTTCAGTTGTAACAGAAGCAAAATTCGGACTTTAAGCACATAACTTGTAAGCTTCTTTAGTATTTTTAAGCAAGCCTCCCCGTCGGACTAGGTTTAAATAGAATATAAATGATTACAAATTCGGACTGCGATCAACAGAACTCATAAGCATCGTCACATCTCTTTAAATAAACTCTTGGTCCGATTCAGTTGTAACAGAAGCAAAATTCGGACTTTAAGCAACGTTACTTGTAGGCTTCATTAGTATTTTTAAGCAAGCCTCCCCGTCGGACTAGGTTTAAACAGCATATATGCGATCAACAGAACTCATAAGATTCGTCACATCTCTTTAAATAAACTCTTTGTCCGGTTCAGTTGTAACAGAAGCAAAATTCGGACTTTAAGCACATAACTTGTAAGCTTCTTTAGTATTTTTAAGCAAGCCTCCCCGTCGGACTAGGTTTAAATAGAATATAAATGATTAAAAATTCGGACTGCGATCAACAGAACTCATAAGCATCTTCACTTCTCTTTAAATAAACTTTTGTCCGATTCAGTTGTAACAGAAGCAAAATTCGGACTTTAAGCAACATGACTTGTAACTTTCTTTAGTTATTTTTAATTTAAGCAAGCTTCCCTGTCGGACTTAGATTAAACAGAAATTAAATGATTAAACATTTGGACCTTTATCAACAGAAGCATTTTCAGTTATTTTTAAGCAAGCTAATAAGCTTCAACTTCAATCAACAGAACTTATAAGCATTTTCAGTTATTTTAAGTGATCTCATAAGCTTCTTCAGTTAGTTTTAAACAAACTTCTCTGTCAGATTTGGTTTAAACAAAAAATAATTGATTAAAATTCGGACTTCAATCAACAGTTTTTATTATTTATCTTTAAACAAACCTCATTGTTCGATTTGGTTGTAACAAATTCGGACTTAAAGCAACATATCTTGTAAGCACTTCTCTAGTGCTTCTTAAGCATCATTTTCGGATTTGATTTTAACCAATGACAATGATTAAAAATTCGGACTTCAATCAACAGAACTTATAATCATTTTCAGTTATTTTTAAGCAATCTCATAAGCTTCTTCGGTTAGTTTTAAACAGACTTTCCTGTCAGATTTGGTTTAAACAGAAAATAATAAAAATTCGGACTTCAAGCAACAGAACTCATGTGTTTTTATTCATTTTAAATAAAATCTCTTGGTTGTAACAAATGAAAAATTCGGACTTAAGCAACATAACTTGTAAGCGTTTCTTAAGCCATTATTTTCGGATTCGATTTTAACCAATGACAATGGTTAAAAATTCGGACTTCAACTGATTCCACATGGTTGCAACAAGTAAAATATTCGGACTTTAAGCAACATGTAAACGTTAAGCGCTTCTTAAGCCATCATTTTCGAATTTGAGTTTAACCATTAATAATGAATGATTAAAAATTCGGACTTCAGTCAACAGAACTTATAAGCAGCTTTAGTTATTTTAAGCAACCTCATAAACTCCTTCGGTTAATTTTAAACAAACTTCCCTGTCTGATTTGATTTAAACAAAATTGATTCAAAATTCGGACTTCAAGCAACAGAAGCCATGTGTTTTTTAATTTATTTTTAAACAAACCTCATTGTTCGATTTGGTTGTAACAAATGAAATATTCGGACTTTAAACAACATGATTAAAAATTCGGACTTCAATCAACAGAACTTTTAAGCATTTTCAATTATTTTTAAGCATACTCATAAGTTTCAAATTAGTTTTAAATAAAACACAATTGATCAAAAATTCGGACTTTAAGCAGCTTCTACAGTTAGTTCTAAGCAAACTTCCCTGTTGGATTTGGATGTTAAACAGAAAATAATCGATTAAAAATTCGGACTAAAATCAACACAGCTTTAATTTTTAAGCAAGCCGCCCTGTCGGATTAGGTTCAAAAAAGAGAACAAACAAACGTTTTAATCAGAAACATTGGACTGCATGTCGCCGGATATACAAGATCGGATACAATGTTATTTCATTAAATAGATGTTAGCTGAAAGCGTGTCACAAACCGACCGACCGTCCCTTTCTCGGAATGAATTCGGTTCCAATCATCTTAATAAATAGCGATTCAATCTCGTTGCCGTACAATGTGTGTAATTTAACATAACGGGCTCGTGGCTCGTGTAAATTAAACAAAAGCAATTATCCTGTTCCGCCCTGACAACAGAACTATTTGTATTTCCTGTTAAGACAAAAGGGCCTTACCGTCATGAAGAATGTGTACAGCAGCATTGTTTTCACTTTCCTTTGTTCGGTCGGAGCGATTGCGGCGTTGCCAGGTCGTCTTTTTAAGAAAATGGGATCTGATAGGATTTATAGGGCAAGTTTTGTTTTTGTCCCCAGGTTATTTCTTTGGCTAATAAAAGCGTGACTGTCAGCTTTATATGAAGATTGGGTAAAACGTCGTAAGAAAACATGTTTATTGTTTTTATTTAAATTACTCATAATTTTTGTTTTATCTCTTCTATATCTCTGCACTAACTTCACTTCCATGCCAATCGATCCAAGGAGTCCTTTTATGAAGTTGCTCGTTCCTATCAGCTGCTCCATATTGTTCATATTGAACAAAGATTTCAACTTCTATTTTCGTTCTATGACTGAATTATCTGTTCAAGACAATATTTTTTAAGGTTCTATTCTCAAATTACCTGAATGAGCCAAATTGCCTAAAGAAGTCAAATTCTCTAATAAAGTCAAATTCCCTAATAAAATCAAATTCTTTAAAGACGTCAAATTTCCCAAAGACGTCAAATTCCCTAATAAAGTCAAATTCTCTAAAGACGTCAAATTCCCTAATAAACCAAATTTTCTAAAGACGTCAAATTCCCCAAAGACGTCAAATTCCCTAATAAAGTCAAATTCTCTAAAGACGTCAAATTCCCCAAAGACGTCAAATTCCCTAATAAAGTCAAATTCTCTAAAGACGTCAAAATCCCTAAATAGGTCCAATTCAACAAATACAATAAATTTTCTGAAATTCTTTAAAGGCGTCAATTTCCCTAGCAGTCAAATTCCCTAATGAAGTCAAATTCTCTAGATACGCCAAATGGGTGAGAAAGCTTCATTTTATTAGGATCCCAATCTTCTTGTTTATGCACTTTCTTTCCAATACGAGTTAAGGTTATTTTTCTGTCACCAAGTTGCTTTCAACCCCCAGCACGGCGCGTAAGGGGTTTCTCAAACGAGCGGTTACACGTTGAATACGCCATAATTGTAATGACATAATTCCATCGGCAAATTAGTGGGCAGCGAATGGTAATAACGCTTCCTTTGAAAATATCCTAGTTACGTAGTAATTGCTGGCGACGTGGCAACGACAGCTGAATCGAGCTCTATGGCGCTAGGAAATGGGCGGGGTGCAGGGTGCAGGGGTGACTTTGGGGTGGGTTAGTGTGAAGGACAAGGACGTTGGTGCTGCGCAACCGCTAGCCCTGTTCAGCTGACATCGATTTAGGAATTTTCCATATGATCCCTCATCTCGGTGAGAGCGAGAGGCATTCATAAAAGCATGAACGGGGACCTTTAATTTCGAACAGGTCGGGATGATATTCTCCGTGTTCATTCATCGGCATTCGATTGAAAAATTATGTGAACCTCTGATGAAAAGTGGTTGAAAAGGGAGGTTTACGTCGTCGTACATTTTCCGGCGATATGGAACGAAAACAAGATATTTAAGCTTGCGATTGAAGTTGTGCATTACGTACAAGGTGATCCTGAATCCGTAAATACGTCAAATGCATTAAATACAAAAAAAATTCTGAAGGAAAGAATGTCAAATTCCCTAAAGAAGTAAAATTCCCTAAATAAGTCAGATGCATTAAATACAGTAAATTCCCTGAAAGAATCATATTATCTGAATAAAATTCCTTCAAAGACGTCAATTTCCTCAATGTAGTCAAATTCCGTAAATACGATAAACTCTCTGAAGACATAGAATTCCTAAATACTTCAAATGCATTAAATACAATACATTTTTTGAAGGAGTAGAACTCTTCAAGTCAAATTCTTTAAGGAAGTCAAATTTACCAAAGACGTCAAATTCCCCATTGAGGTACAATTTTCTAAAAATATCAAAATCCGTAAATACGTCAAATGCATTAAATACAAATTCTCTGAAGACCTCGAATTCCTAAATACGTCAAATGAATAAAATACAATAAATTTTCTGAAGGAGTAAAACTCCTCAAGTCAAATTCTTTATGGACGTCAAATTCCCTAAAGAAGGCCAATTCTTTAATGAAGTTAAATTCCCTAAATAAATAAATAAATAAATAAATAAATACACCACATGTAATTACGACCCCCTTTATCCCAGAAGGCTGAGCCTTGTGCGGGAGGGGGCTACACATTTAAAGACAAGGGACCCACATCCAATATCCGTGTATAATGGAAAAATCCCTCTCACAGTATTTTCCATTGCCACGACCGGGATTCGGACCCGGGACTTTTGGGTGAGAGGCAGGTACTCTACCATCTCGACCATCAGTCATATAAATAAATAAATACGTCAATGCATTAAATACAGTAAGTTTCCTAAGACAATCAAATTATCTGAACCAATATCCTTAAAGACGTCGAATTTGCCAAAGACGTCAAATTTCCTAATGAAGTCAAATTTCCTAAATACGTTAAATGCATTAAATACAATAAATTTTCTGAGGAGCGAAACTCTTCGAGTCAAATTCTTTAAAGACGTCAAATTCCCTAAAGAAAGAAAATGATCTGATGAAGTCAAATTCTCTAAATACATCAATGCAGTCAATTTCCTGAAAGAGTTAAATTATCTAAATCAATTTCCTTAAAGAAAGATGTCAAATTTCCCAAAGACGTCAAATTTCCTAATGAAGTCAAATTCTTTAAATACGTCAAATGCATTAAATACAATAAATTTTCTGAGGAGCGAAACTCTTCGAGTCAAATTCTTCAAAGACGTCAAATTCCCTAAAGAAAGAAAATGATCTGATAAAGTCAAATTCTCTAAATACATCAACCCAGTAAATTTCCTGAAAGAGTTAAATTATCTAAATCAATTTCCTTAAAGAAAGATGTCAAATTTCCCAAAAGACGTCAAATTTCCTAATGAAGTCAAATTCTTTAAATACGTCAAATGCATTAAATACAATAAATTTTCTGAGGAGCGAAACTCTTCGAGTTAAATTCTTTAAAGACGTCAAATTCCCTAAAGAAAGAAAATGATCTGATGAAGTCAAATTCTCTAAATACATCAACACAGTAAATTTCCTGAAAGAGTTAAATTATCTAAATCAATTTCCTTAAAGAAAGATGTCAAATTTCCCAAAAGACGTCAAATTTCCTAATGAAGTCAAATTCTTTAAATACGTCAAATGCATTAAATACAATAAATTTTCTGAGGAGCGAAACTCTTCGAGTTAAATTCTAAAAAGACGTCAAATTCCCTAAAGAAAGAAAATGATCTGATGAAGTCAAATTCTCTAAATACATCAACCCAGTAAATTTCCTGAAACAGTTAAATTATCTAAATCAATTTCCTTAAAGAAAGATGTCAAATTTCCCAAAAGACGTCAAATTTCCTAATGAAGTCAAATTCTTTAAATACGTCAAATGCATTAAATACAATAAATTTTCTGAGGAGCGAAACTCTTCGAGTTAAATTCTTTAAAGACGTCAAATTCCCTAAAGAAAGAAAATGATCTGATGAAGTCAAATTCTCTAAATACATCAACACAGTAAATTTCCTGTAAGAGTTAAATTATCTAAATCAATTTCCTTAAAGAAAGATGTCAAATTTCCTAAAAGACGTCAAATTTCCTAATGAAGTCAAATTCTTTAAATACGTCAAATGCATTAAATACAATAAATTTTCTGAGCGAACCTCTTCGAGTCAAATTCTAAAAAGACGTCAAATTCCCTAAAGAAAGAAAATGATCTGATGAAGTCAAATTCTCTAAATACATCAACACAGTAAATTTCCTGTAAGAGTTAAATTATCTAAATCAATTTCCTTAAAGAAAGATGTCAAATTTCCTAAAAGACGTCAAATTTCCTAATGAAGTCAAATTCTTTAAATACGTCAAATGCATTAAATACAATAAATTTTCTGAGGAGCGAAACTCTTCGAGTCAAATTCTTCAAAGACGTCAAATTCCCTAAAGAAAGAAAATGATCTGATAAAGTCAAATTCTCTAAATACATCAACCCAGTAAATTTCCTGAAAGAGTTAAATTATCTAAATCAATTTCCTTAAAGAAAGATGTCAAATTTCCCAAAAGACGTCAAATTTCCTAATGAAGTCAAATTCTTTAAATACGTCAAATGCATTAAATACAATAAATTTTCTGAGGAGCGAAACTCTTCGAGTTAAATTCTTTAAAGACGTCAAATTCCCTAAAGAAAGAAAATGATCTGATGAAGTCAAATTCTCTAAATACATCAACACAGTAAATTTCCTGAAAGAGTTAAATTATCTAAATCAATTTCCTTAAAGAAAGATGTCAAATTTCCCAAAAGACGTCAAATTTCCTAATGAAGTCAAATTCTTTAAATACGTCAAATGCATTAAATACAATAAATTTTCTGAGGAGCGAAACTCTTCGAGTTAAATTCTAAAAAGACGTCAAATTCCCTAAAGAAAGAAAATGATCTGATGAAGTCAAATTCTCTAAATACATCAACCCAGTAAATTTCCTGAAACAGTTAAATTATCTAAATCAATTTCCTTAAAGAAAGATGTCAAATTTCCCAAAAGACGTCAAATTTCCTAATGAAGTCAAATTCTTTAAATACGTCAAATGCATTAAATACAATAAATTTTCTGAGGAGCGAAACTCTTCGAGTTAAATTCTTTAAAGACGTCAAATTCCCTAAAGAAAGAAAATGATCTGATGAAGTCAAATTCTCTAAATACATCAACACAGTAAATTTCCTGTAAGAGTTAAATTATCTAAATCAATTTCCTTAAAGAAAGATGTCAAATTTCCTAAAAGACGTCAAATTTCCTAATGAAGTCAAATTCTTTAAATACGTCAAATGCATTAAATACAATAAATTTTCTGAGCGAACCTCTTCGAGTCAAATTCTAAAAAGACGTCAAATTCCCTAAAGAAAGAAAATGATCTGATGAAGTCAAATTCTCTAAATACATCAACACAGTAAATTTCCTGTAAGAGTTAAATTATCTAAATCAATTTCCTTAAAGAAAGATGTCAAATTTCCTAAAAGACGTCAAATTTCCTAATGAAGTCAAATTCTTTAAATACGTCAAATGCATTAAATACAATAAATTTTCTGAGCGAAACTCTTCGAGTCAAATTCTAAAAAGACGTCAAATTCCCTAAAGAAAGAAAATGATCTGATGAAGTCAAATTCTCTAAATACATCAACACAGTAAATTTCCTGAAAGAGTTAAATTATCTAAATCAATTTCCTTAAAGAAAGATGTCAAATTTCCCAAAGACGTCAAATTTCCTAATGAAGTCAAATTCTTTAAATACGTCAAATGCATTAAATACAATAAATTTTCTGAGGAGCGAAACTCTTCGAGTTAAATTCTTTAAAGACGTCAAATTCCCTAAAGAAAGAAAATGATCTGATGAAGTCAAATTCTCTAAATACATCAACACAGTAAATTTCCTGTAAGAGTTAAATTATCTAAATCAATTTCCTTAAAGAAAGATGTCAAATTTCCTAAAAGACGTCAAATTTCCTAATGAAGTCAAATTCTTTAAATACGTCAAATGCATTAAATACAATAAATTTTCTGAGCGAACCTCTTCGAGTCAAATTCTAAAAAGACGTCAAATTCCCTAAAGAAAGAAAATGATCTGATGAAGTCAAATTCTCTAAATACATCAACACAGTAAATTTCCTGTAAGAGTTAAATTATCTAAATCAATTTCCTTAAAGAAAGATGTCAAATTTCCTAAAAGACGTCAAATTTCCTAATGAAGTCAAATTCTTTAAATACGTCAAATGCATTAAATACAATAAATTTTCTGAGCGAAACTCTTCGAGTCAAATTCTAAAAAGACGTCAAATTCCCTAAAGAAAGAAAATGATCTGATGAAGTCAAATTCTCTAAATACATCAACCCAGTAAATTTCCTGAAAGAGTTAAATTATCTAAATCAATTTCCTTAAAGAAAGATGTCAAATTTCCCAAAAGACGTCAAATTTCCTAATGAAGTCAAATTCTTTAAATACGTCAAATGCATTAAATACAATAAATTTTCTGAGGAGCGAAACTCTTCGAGTTAAATTCTTTAAAGACGTCAAATTCCCTAAAGAAAGAAAATGATCTGATGAAGTCAAATTCTCTAAATACATCAACACAGTAAATTTCCTGAAAGAGTTAAATTATCTAAATCAATTTCCTTAAAGAAAGATGTCAAATTTCCCAAAAGACGTCAAATTTCCTAATGAAGTCAAATTCTTTAAATACGTCAAATGCATTAAATACAATAAATTTTCTGAGGAGCGAAACTCTTCGAGTTAAATTCTAAAAAGACGTCAAATTCCCTAAAGAAAGAAAATGATCTGATGAAGTCAAATTCTCTAAATACATCAACCCAGTAAATTTCCTGAAAGAGTTAAATTATCTAAATCAATTTCCTTAAAGAAAGATGTCAAATTTCCCAAAAGACGTCAAATTTCCTAATGAAGTCAAATTCTTTAAATACGTCAAATGCATTAAATACAATAAATTTTCTGAGGAGCGAAACTCTTCGAGTTAAATTCTTTAAAGACGTCAAATTCCCTAAAGAAAGAAAATGATCTGATGAAGTCAAATTCTCTAAATACATCAACACAGTAAATTTCCTGAAAGAGTTAAATTATCTAAATCAATTTCCTTAAAGAAAGATGTCAAATTTCCCAAAAGACGTCAAATTTCCTAATGAAGTCAAATTCTTTAAATACGTCAAATGCATTAAATACAATAAATTTTCTGAGGAGCGAAACTCTTCGAGTTAAATTCTTTAAAGACGTCAAATTCCCTAAAGAAAGAAAATGATCTGATGAAGTCAAATTCTCTAAATACATCAACACAGTAAATTTCCTGAAAGAGTTAAATTATCTAAATCAATTTCCTTAAAGAAAGATGTCAAATTTCCCAAAAGACGTCAAATTTCCTAATGAAGTCAAATTCTTTAAATACGTCAAATGCATTAAATACAATAAATTTTCTGAGGAGCGAAACTCTTCGAGTTAAATTCTAAAAAGACGTCAAATTCCCTAAAGAAAGAAAATGATCTGATGAAGTCAAATTCTCTAAATACATCAACCCAGTAAATTTCCTGAAAGAGTTAAATTATCTAAATCAATTTCCTTAAAGAAAGATGTCAAATTTCCCAAAAGACGTCAAATTTCCTAATGAAGTCAAATTCTTTAAATACGTCAAATGCATTAAATACAATAAATTTTCTGAGGAGCGAAACTCTTCGAGTTAAATTCTAAAAAGACGTCAAATTCCCTAAAGAAAGAAAATGATCTGATGAAGTCAAATTCTCTAAATACATCAACCCAGTAAATTTCCTGAAAGAGTTAAATTATCTAAATCAATTTCCTTAAAGAAAGATGTCAAATTTCCCAAAAGACGTCAAATTTCCTAATGAAGTCAAATTCTTTAAATACGTCAAATGCATTAAATACAATAAATTTTCTGAGGAGCGAAACTCTTCGAGTTAAATTCTTTAAAGACGTCAAATTCCCTAAAGAAAGAAAATGATCTGATGAAGTCAAATTCTCTAAATACATCAACACAGTAAATTTCCTGAAAGAGTTAAATTATCTAAATCAATTTCCTTAAAGAAAGATGTCAAATTTCCCAAAAGACGTCAAATTTCCTAATGAAGTCAAATTCTTTAAATACGTCAAATGCATTAAATACAATAAATTTTCTGAGGAGCGAAACTCTTCGAGTTAAATTCTTTAAAGACGTCAAATTCCCTAAAGAAAGAAAATGATCTGATGAAGTCAAATTCTCTAAATACATCAACACAGTAAATTTCCTGAAAGAGTTAAATTATCTAAATCAATTTCCTTAAAGAAAGATGTCAAATTTCCCAAAAGACGTCAAATTTCCTAATGAAGTCAAATTCTTTAAATACGTCAAATGCATTAAATACAATAAATTTTCTGAGGAGCGAAACTCTTCGAGTTAAATTCTTTAAAGACGTCAAATTCCCTAAAGAAAGAAAATGATCTGATGAAGTCAAATTCTCTAAATACATCAACACAGTAAATTTCCTGTAAGAGTTAAATTATCTAAATCAATTTCCTTAAAGAAAGATGTCAAATTTCCTAAAAGACGTCAAATTTCCTAATGAAGTCAAATTCTTTAAATACGTCAAATGCATTAAATACAATAAATTTTCTGAGCGAAACTCTTCGAGTCAAATTCTTTAAAGACGTCAAATTCCCTAAAGAAAGAAAATGATCTGATGAAGTCAAATTCTTTAAATACATCAACACAGTAAATTTCCTGAAAGAGTTAAATTATCTAAATCAATTTCCTTAAAGAAAGATGTCAAATTTCCCAAAAGACGTCAAATTTCCTAATGAAGTCAAATTCTTTAAATACGTCAAATGCATTAAATAGTCAAATTCTTTAAAGAAGTCAAATTCCCCAAAGGGGTTAAATGCCTTAAAGATATCAACACAGTAACAGGTAGGTACTATTTACATGCATCGCAAATGGCAAATCATAAAAAGTATACGACTACGCATTTAACACTCACGCTGTATATGTGGACATATTTGATTTCTATACATGTATTCAAAGTAAATTTCCACTGTAGCTTTCCACGACGCTCCATCCCTTTCCGGCCGGCCCGTGCCAGCATTCGTGTTTTTTATCGATTGCCGGGCGAGTAATTCGATAAAAAAATACTTGACGGGAACACCCTAAGTGATAATGTCACACGACACACGTGGCGTATATTAATAATGAAATAACGAAAACTGATTTAGTTGGTCGGAAAATGTTACAAAGGAAAACGAGGAAAACACGAAAACAATGGATTCCATCGGGGACAAAGGAGCCGTTTCGTTTTCGTTTCGAGTTAATGAAATGTGACGAACGGGTATTTGTATTAATAATAAATAAATTATGTTTGCGCTGTTGTGCTAATAACGGTTATTGTTATTAAAGGGGGACTGATTTAAATGTTTGTTTATTGGGCGATTAGGGGGGAGTGGAAGGTAATTGATCATTAAGCGGGAACGTATTGGGGACAATGGGAGGTATTATTAATCACGGCATTGTGGATTGCTTATTTTATTAATATTGGTTGTGTAAGGACACGATATATAAAAATTATTGGTGGCCCTATTGACGAGGTAAATTAATCACATTGTAACGCAACACGTTTATGGAGAACAAAAGGCTTGATTTGAACTGTTGGAGGGTGTTTTTATAAGGCGGTTGTTTGTTTGTCCTTCCGGAGGATTCCTACTTCCTGATAGTTTAAACTGGAAACATTTTTCTCGTTCTTAAGCTAAACATTTTCCGAAGACGTCAAATTCCCAGAAGAAGTCAAATTTCCTAAGTGAAATTCCCTTAAAGAAGTCAAATTCCTTAATGACGGCAAATTCTCCAATGAGTCAAATACTCTAAAAACGTCATATTCTCTGAAGGGTTAAATTTCCTAAAGTCAAATTTCTTAAAGAAGTCAAATTTGTTAAAGACGACAAATTTTCTAATGAAGTAGTTAAATTTCCTTAAAACCGTCAAATTCCTCAAAGACATTGAAGTCCCTAATTTCCTAAAAGATTCAAATTCTTTAAGAGAAGTCAAATACCTTAAAGACGTCAAATTCACAAAAGGGGTCAAATTTTCTAAAAGTGTCAAAATTCCTTAAAGACGGTACATTTCCCAAAGACATCAAATTCCCAGAAGTCAAATTTCCTAAGTTAAGGAAGTCAAATTCCTTAATGACGGCAAATTCTCTAATGAGTCAAATACCCTAAAGACGTCATATTCTCTAAAGACATCAAGTTCCTGAACGGTTAAATTTCCTAAAGTCAACTTTCTTATAAGAGTCAAATTTCTTAAAAATGGCAAATTCTTTAATGAAGTAGTTAAATTTCCTTAAAGATGTCAAATTCCCCAAAGACATCGAAGTCCCTGAAGGAGTCTTATTTCCTAAAAGTGTCAAATTCTTTAAGAGCAGTCAAATTCCTTAAAGACAGTGCATTTTCCAAAGACATCAAATTCCATGAAGGGATAAAATTTTCTAAAATTGTCAAATTCCCTTTAAAGAAGTCAAATTCCTTAAAGACAGCCAATTTTCTAATGAAATAGTGAAACTAAAGACACCAAAGTCTCTGAAGGGTTAAATTTCCTAAAATAGTCAAATTTCTTAAAGAAGTCAAATTTTTTAAAGACAAGGACACAACCAGGATCTGAGTATATAAGAATTAATTATTTTTAAATAAAAATTCTAATTCCACTGCCAGACACTCACAATCAAGGGTCCTTATTGCTTCTCGATCAAGGAGCCATACTAGTTTTTGGAATTTTAATGTTTCTACATACATGTTTTTGTACGTTTTGGATGTAACCAGGATTTACGTACAATTAGTTTAATAGTTTTTTACGCATCAGAATATTTGCCTAATTTTTACTTATATGCCTTCTTTATTATCGTATATTTAAATTCTACATATTCACGTTGCGATGACGCACTTTTACATTATTATAAGTGCAACATCAAACAATTGATACAAAGCGCCTACTCTTATATAATTATTAAAAATAAATATTTAATGAAAACGTTGACAAACGCAACCAAACTGTTTAAATCAATATTTAGTTTCGTTATCAGTTGCGTAAATATTGATTTGAGAAAAATTGTTAATTATCCATCTCAAATATTTTGTTGTTTCAGTATTTTGCAAAACACTCGGATGCTGAGTTAATAATTTAAATTAACGTTAACATGTTTATTTATATTTATGTGTTAAAATTTACTAATGCATTTGTTAGGCGACTAAAAAATACCGCGGTGGTTGATTGAATTAAACACTATATCAAAATTAATTAATTATCGTTGGTGATACAGGTTGTGTCAATTCGTAAAAGGATGTCAAATTTGTCTTGTTGTTTGTTGTTTAAAGGCATCAAATTCCCTAATGAAGTTAAATTCCCTGAACAAGTCAATTTTCTAGAGCCGTAAAATTTAATTATCTAAAATATCAAATCCTTTAAAGATTTCGAATTCCTTGCGAAGGCATCCAATTCCTTAGACGTAAAATTTCTTGAACAAGACCAATTTGTCAACGTAGTTTATTGAAAGAGGCAAAATTCCTAAAAGACGTCAGGTTCGCTAATAAATTCAAATTCTCTAAGGAAGTCAAATCCTCTAAATATTTCAAGTTCTCTGAAAGAATTAAATTCTTTAATGAAGTCAAATTCTAAAGACTTTGGATTCCTTAACTACATCAAATTCCCTAAAGACGTCGAATTTCAAGATTTTCAAATTCGCTAATAAACTCTAATTCTATAACGAAGTCAAATTCCTTAAAGATATCCTTAACTACGTATCAAAGGTATCAAATTTCCTAATGAAGTCAAATTCCCTGAACAAGTAAATTTTCTAAAGTCGTCAAATTCTCTAAAAACATCAAATCCTTTAAATATATCGAATTCCCGAAGGAGTCCAATTCCTTAAAGACGTAAAATTTCCTGAAGAAGTCCAATTTGTCAATGTTGTTAAATTTCCTGAAAGAGGCAAAATTCCTAAATTCTCTGAGAAAGTCAAATCCCTTAAATATTTCAAGTTCTCTGTAGGAATTAAATTCTTTAAAGAAGTCAAATTCCTTAAACAAGTCAAATTCTAAAGACTTTGGCTTCCTTAACTGCATACAATTCCCTAATAAACTCAAATTCTATAACGAAGTCAAATTCCATGAATATGTCAGATTTTCTGCAGGAATTAAATTCGCTAATGAAGTCAAATTCCTTAAATAAGTCCATTTCTCTAAAAACTTTGAATTCCTTAACTACGTCAAATTTTCTAAAGATGTTAAATTTCCTGAAGGAGTCTAATTCCCTATAATCAAATTTTTTTGAAGGTGGCAAATTCTCTAAGGTGCCAAATTCGCTAATAAATTCAAATTCTACAACGAAGTCAAATTCTATAAATACGACAAATTTTCTGAAGGAATCATATTCCCTAAATAAGTCCCAATTCTCTAAAAATTTTGAATTCCTTAACCACATCAAATTCCCTAAGGGCCCGGGCGTTGAAATGTTTGAATCCCTTAAAGTAGTAAAATTTCTTGAACATTTCCTAAAATATGTCATATTCACTAATAAATTCCAATTCTCTAAAGATGTCAACTTCTCTAATAACGTCAAATTTCCCAAATACGTAAAATTTTGTGAAGGTATCAAATTTCCTAATGAAGTCAAATTCCCTGAACAAGTAAATTTTCTAAAGTCGTCAAATTCTCTAAAAACATCAAATCCTTTAAATATATCGAATTCCCTAAAGGAATCCAATTCCTTAAAGACGTAAAATTTCCTGAAGAAGTCCAATTTGTCAATGTAGTTAAATTTCTTGAAAGAGGCAAAATTCCTAAATTCTCTAAGGAAGTCAAATCTCTTAAATATTTCAAGTTCTCTGCAGGAATTAAATTCTTTAAAAAGTCAAATTCCTTAAACAAGTCAAATTCTAAAGACTTTGGCTTCCTTAACTGCATAAAATTCCCTAATAAACTTAAATTCTATAACGAAGTCAAATTCCATGAATATGTCAGATTATCTGCAGGAATTAAATTCACTAATGAAGTCAAATTCCTTAAATAAGTCCATTGCTCTAAAGACTTTGAATTCCTTAACTACGTCAAATTTTCTAAAGATGTTAAATTTCCTGAAGGAGTCTAATTCCCTATAATCAAATTTTTTTGAAGGGGCAAATTTTCTAAGGTGTCAAATTCGCTAATAAATTCAGATTCTACAACGAAGTCAAGTTCAATTCCTTAAAGTAGTCAAATTTCTTGAAGAAGGTAAATTTCTTAAAATATGTCAAATTCACTAATGAACTTAAATTCTCTAAAGATGTCAATTTCTGTACCAAAGTCAAATTTCCTAAATACGTAAAGTTTTCTGAAGGAATCAAATTTCCTAATGAAGTCAAATTCCCTAAATAAGTCAAATTCTTTAAAAAGGTCAAATTTCTTAAATAAGTCAAATTTACTGAAGAAGTCAAATTCCCTGAAGCAGTCAAATAACACGCTGAGATATTTGGCACTGTTTTGACACCATCCACACGCTTCTGAAGTCCTTTGTTTCTGTGCTTCCTATTCACCCAGTTCACCAGAGTCATCTTGTCGGTGTAATGTACCTTCTGTTTTATGTGATAAATCGGGTAGATTAAAATTAAGCCAGAGTTTGTTTTTTTGACGTCCCGTTCCGAGTTAATTTATTTTCCAAAAAGCTACTAAATTTGTCTTATATAAAAAAGTTCTTATCCAGGTCCTTAATAAGCCATTTACTTTCAAGTGGATAGAACCGCTTTGAAGAATGTATTTTGAATATTAATTTACATATCACATCCAAAGGTCGTTTTTCCTTTGCCTTTGAAAATCCACCCTCTTTATTCGCACACAAGGGGATGACAGATAAGGTAAAATAATGTCCTTGCTGAAAAGATTGAATGTTGAATCAATATTAATAATGTCCTCATTTCTCCTCTGGAAAAAGCTCCATTTTCTTGATGGTGTATCACGTTGAGTGGTTTTAAATACACCTGGGCCTAGTCGTGCAGCGCTTTTACTCGGAAAATTGGTTGCGATCACAAGCATATATTACATTTCCTGTCGTGGCTTTTTCGCCAAATTATAATTCGAACAGTTTGATTTGTGCTAATAAGCAATTTTTTTTCATCGATTGCTTCTTCTCGTCCCCTCTTTTAAAAGTTCCCTTACGTTTGACTGTTGTACAGATAAGTAACACGTAGTGATAAATAATATTGACCATCTGCGCCTTGATTGAGACAATTAAATTCTATCGCTCTATAAAAGTAGATTAGCAAGGCCACTATTGGTCGGGTTCGCAATTGATACAAGCCATTCCGCTCTGTGGTACTAAAAACCGCATACTTTTTTGAAAATCTCGTACGATAACAAACCATGTTGTAGGAAACATTAAAAAGTCTCCCGGTGTAGACATTATAATAAATATCTGGGTAGATAAATATAGTATAGTGGATAGATACACCATAACTGTTGTACTAATACTTTAAATCAGTCGTAACAGACGTTTTAATGTTCTTAAGACCAGATTTTAAATTATCGTATACGGTATATTATACCTGTATTAGTATTATATGGCAATAAATAAGAAAGGTTGTATACCAGTGTGGTACGAATAACGGGGGAAAATCTGTATTAATTTGAATTATTTAAGTGTTAATTATACCAAACTGTACTTTCGGTGGGGTCCACTAGGCCAGGCGAATTTTGTTGAGGCTAAGAAGACATTGGTGGCAACTTTTTGCATAATAATCAAATTTGGTGGAGGAGCAAGTTATTAAATAATAGACATTACATTAGATATTGGTCATACGTCAAACTTTAAATCAAAACTATTTAGATTGGGGTCAGATCCGCTCTGGGAGGCTGACCTTCTATGTAAGTTGTTTTGTCCCGGGTTTTTAGTTAAAAAAAACTTAAAAGATTTCGGGAAAAAAATAGAGTCAGACAGGGTTTCGGAGTAGAGAAAGTGAAAAAAATTTAGGTATATCGGGAAATTTGTTTCCTTCAGGAAATTTGACTACTTTAGGGAATTGACCTCCTTCAAGGAATTCGACGTCTTTAGGGAATTTTACGTGGTTAAGGAATTAATCTGTAGAGAATTGGACTTATTTAGGGCATTTGACTTCATTAGGAAATTTGATTCCTTTAGAAAATTTTACATATTTAGGGAATTTGATTTTAAAGAATTTGACTTCATTAGGAAGTTTGATTCTTTCAGAGAATTTGACTTCCTTATATAAGTTGATATCTCTAGAGAAATTGAGTTTATTAGCGAATTTAACATATATCAGGAAATTTGTTTCCTTCAGGAAATTTGACTACTTTAGGGAATTGACCTCCTTCAAGGAATTCGACGTCTTTAGGGAATTTTACATGGTTAAGGAATTAGTCTTTAGAGAATTGGACTTATTTAGGACATTTGACTTCATTAGGGAATTTGATTCCTGTAGAAAATTTGACATATTTAGGGAATTTGACTTTAAAGAATTTGACTTCATTAGAAAGTTTGATTCTTTCAGAGAATTTGACTTCCTTAGATAAGTTGATATTTCTAGAGAAATTGAGTTTATTAGCAAATTTAACATATATCAGGAAATTTGTTTCCTTCAGGAAATTTGACTACTTTAGGGAATTGACCTCCTTCAAGGAATTCGACGTCTTTAGGGAATTTTACGTGGTTAAGGAATTAGTCTTTAGAGAATTGGACTTATTTAGGACATTTGACTTCATTAGGGAATTTGATTCCTTTAGAAAATTTGACATATTTAGGGAATTTGACTTATTTAGGGAATTTAATTTCTTTAGAGAATTTGGGTTAATTACCGCTCTTTTTAAAATCTAAGATGGACAAAAAAAAAGAGTTCTTCATTATCCTTTTTCTTAGTTGTCAAAGTCCGGATCCTCCAGGTCAAAGTGGAAAGGCTCCGGAACATTTCTAAAGAGTACCTACGTGTCTAAAAATTCGCTAAAATCTGCTGTGATGAATTTATTAAAATATTTCACCTTTTTTAGATTAATTGAAACACCTTGTATATTTAAGAACTCGGATAGGTATCGTGAATACAAATTCAACAAAATAGGGTGTGGTGTATATTATATCTTCCATTGTTGCAATGACGGAATATTCCGCAGTTTTTACGGCATGCAAATAAAAAGCTCCAGCGTTCCGGCTAACTACATATTGTTTAAAATAAGTAAATTCACACCTTTGTAAATTTAAATTTTAAATTATCAACAGCTCCAAACCGTTAACGCTACGTTTGAAGATTTTAAGATCGGATAGCATTTGACATTGGGACACGAGAAGAATTTAATTCGTTTCTTTAAAAATTAAGCAATAATTTTATTCAAATATGATCAAACTATAACCGTTTTTGTTTATGATTCCACTATGTACGAGTACGCGAGGATTCTCTCTTCATAACCGACCATTTTTTTTATTAAGCGTCGAAGCATTTTCGTTTCAAATCACCCTTCACTCGATCAATACTTCTTGTTATGCGTACACAATAATTCCGACATACACAAACATAAAATCATTTCTTTTCGTTGCCTCCCCTTCCCTTCCATGTTCTCGGCACTCAATTTGCATATTTATCTTCTGACATACAAACTTACAAATTTAAATAACGTTTCTATGCCTTATCGTTCCACGATATTAATAACAACCTGAACCGCCGCCGCACCTTTAGTTTCTTTCAGTACCGCTTATTAGAAAAATAAATTTTTCTTTGTTCTTCGTTTAAAAATAGCGTTTTTATCGACAAGGCCTCTCCCATCTGTTCGAGTCGCTTGTCTGTTTTATTACTTCCCCTGTCGGTTTTTGTTTAAAGTCTTGTAGCGGAACTGGGCAGGTATAGGCAAATAAATACGGTGCAGATCTGGAGATTTAAAATTTAAAAGGCAGACACCAGACCCACAGGAACATCTGGAAATAGATTAGGCGTCGTCTTCTCTAAACTGGCTGGCTGCTGCAAACAGGGAACGACAAACAGGAAAAAGATAGACGAAAGGATGTTTTTTAGAATATAATTTTGTGGGAAACTAGAAAAATATTTGATTTCCCAGAATTTTATTGCAGTTGTTGGAAATAGTTTTTTCAATCGTCACCAATGTATAAAAATAGGCCAACATCGCAGAAAATTATTTGGGAGTGCCTCAAGGAACTGTGCTAGGGATACTTTAATTTATTTTATGCTTGGAAAAGTCCTAAATAAACGTACAAATTATAAATTTTAATGAACTAAATCCTCACAATCATATGCTGATTTTATTAATTGTGTTTATTTTCCATAGTTTTGTATACAAATCTCGATCTAAAAATATCAGTGGAAATTGCACGGAATTAGAGTACCCGTGCTAATATTTTACTTAGTAACATCGTTAGCAACGCTATCTAAATTAATTAATAATACATAATAATTTATATAATCAAACAATATATTGGTGGTAATATATCTCGATGGTGCGATATAAAAAAAATATTACTGATACAGTGTAGTAATTTTCAACCTGCCAACAATGTTCAGGGTACTGTATTTGTTTCCAAAAATATCCCGTAAAAATTTGCCAGATTCAGCTCCGACCTCTGACATACAAATTAATATATTTTACACAAGCAAGTATTGAAATCCTTCGAGCGTACATGCGCCAGTAAATGAGAATACAGGGGTCATCTAGGCAACCAACCTATGCCACATAATAAAACAGGATTTCAAAGGCGGTTGAGAGTTGATAATAAAGGAGGTTTACGTGTCAAAATAAATTTAAAACATCATTAAACATACTATTATTACTTCATCATCAAAAGTGAGGAAGGTATGCATTCGTGAAAAAATTATTCGAATTTTTATAAATTGATGTTTTTTTAAACATTTCGCGGCATACTGTTTCATTTCTTAACTTATAAACTCTGGTATAACCTCTTTCAATACTGTCAAGGCCTCTTTTTCTTCTAATAACATCAGAAGCAACATAGGAGGCTGTGCTCTCCTATTTTCATAGTCAATAACTAAGTCCAAGTTGACAGGTAAAACGTGACCACTCTGTAAGAATAATACATTACAATATGCAAAAATAAACAAAAAATATTTCACTTACCAAAGGACTAGGGTCTAATTTTTTCTGGTCTATTAATTATTTGAGAAAATCTCTGTCAATTGGCAACTAAATTACAGTGGACGATTCTATTACTAGCTCATAAGGTATAATTTGGATAAAAGCTTTTAACACTGCAATTTTTTTTCAGATTAAGCCAAGGGACGAACTATTAGGGAGAGAAATAGATATACAAGCGTGTTGTAGTTTTGACATCCACACCATGGACGACAAAGTGCACCTGGAGACGGAGTATAACTACCTATATATAACAGACACTAGTGACATTTATTTGGACATATCTAGTTCACTCTATCGTGGAGAGAACGACCGGTTTCGTCAAACCAGAGCTGAGATCTCGACGAGTATCTTGTCAATATCTTTGTTATTTCTAAAATAGCTGGGGGTATTACAAGTGTTAAGGCTTGTAACTGTATTCGGGGATCTTCTGGGTTCTTCGGTGCCCAGAAGAGCAGTTAGTAGGCTCTGGTTTTCGCGTGCGAGTGATGGTACTATGGAGACGAACCGCTTTAGGGAAAGGAGATAAAGGTATATATTATTATATTATTCAATTATTCTTACTAATTTGTATTTTTCTATATGTAGGTAGGTTCCGAACGAGATAGGACATGGTGAAGACATCGTAAGGTAAATATACATAATCATTGTTTATATCCGATTTATTTTGATCGTGAGAAGGACCACTATTTGCATAGATATCTTATTGTACAATAAGAAAAACCTGCTTTTACTAATGTAGATGCAAAATATTCGCAATGTGATTGGGTCAAAACGTCATGTCGTCCTTCTTCGATCAAAATACGCTTTAATAGTGCAGGTTCATTAATTACCGTTCTTCCATCAAATCGACTAAGATTAACAGTGATCAAAAGATGTTTTTCTTGTTGCAAGAAAAATTATTGTATCGATCAGCAATTAACTCACCAGATTATCTAGTAAAAGATTTACTTGCTGGGTGAATTGTCAATTCGTTTGAATGGAAGAATGATCGAAAGCATTGTTCAATAAAAAAAATGTTTGTTGAGTTTAATCAAAATCAATTAATAAAATATTCTTTGGTACTAGCTTGAACGGAGCAGTACTGTTTTATCTCATAAAAGTATTAGTCTCATTTAAGTGTTATTATTAAATGTCTAACTATTTTTTCTTTTGTTTCAGGGTGAGTGGTAGGGATTATATTGTGCCCCCATAGAATGTATCGTAAAAGGGAAAGGGGGTGCAAAAGAAAAACGTTTAATGGTATGCCTTAACCACCATATATTTATTTAACATTGTTATCTATTATCAATTTATATAATTATTGATACTGCTCATTTATCCGCAGGAGAGCCCCCATCAACAAAGATACCAACGTGTGCGTCCTTCAGCACCAGCCTGGATGGTAAGTCCTATTGTGCAGTTTTATCGTTAGATGTCTAACTATTTTCTGCTTTGTTTCATGGTGAGCCTCGGAAAGCGACAGTGTTTGAAATGTGGAACAAGAAGAGGAGTTAATAATGTCACTAAACGTCAAAAAATTATTCTATGGATTCTTTTAAAACATCAAAACGAAATAATTTATGCTTTGGCACTTGCCTAGATGGTAGGTATGGTTAACCACTTTTATACTAACGAGGCGGAATATGGTGAAGTGGTAAGATTATCTATCATGATCTAATAGGCAATAGCATCACTAAAGAGTGAAGACTGACGCGGTATTGATTTGTTCCTGTGCAACGTGATGAAAAAAAATAAATGTGTAGTGTAAGTGTCCACTGTTGTGAGTAAGTATTTGTGAATTTAGTTCCTAAATAGTTACCACAGGGAAGTATTCTATTATTATTGTTTCTGTATTAAAAATAATAGCACCCTCTGACTGAGTAACCGTATTATTTTTTTAAACCCATTTATATTTTAGCCAGAAATCCAGTGTTCCAACACATTTGCACAGTCCCGTATAGTTTGATGACTTGTTAATTTGGAGCTGCAATGATAGCGTAAGAAAGTAAACCATGAGGTGTTCTCTTGAAACTCCATCACACGGTAAGGAAGTCTTGATCCCATAATTGGCAGCGGTTCCGTGTACGGTCCACCTTTCCGTACACGGAACATCAATCTTCCTCTGAAATATTTGGTGAATACTAGCAAACCCGTTTGAAATGTCAATGTCGCATATATTCCTACTAAAAAAAAAGTTGCACGATTCTCTTACGTATGCGGTAAGTTTTTTTTGGTAAAACGAACATCTATTCTTATCTTTAATTATATAATAGAAAAAAGTACGATATATACAATAAGAAAGTTGAGTAAGTACCGGGTGATTCATTAAGTTTTGGCCTTCACTCTAGTTTTATTGATGAAAGCGCATAAAAGTTAGTCACCAAAAAACGCAAAACATGAAATCTACGATACACAGTTTTGGATATACAGAGCGTCAACGTTGGGTCTGCAATTCCCTAATGAAGTCAAATTCTCCAAAGATGTCAGATTCCTTAAAGCCGTCAAATTCGTTAAGGAAGTCAAACTCCTTAAAGAGTCAACTATCTGGAATCTTTTAGTATTTAGACCAACCCTGCTCCATCAAAATGATTATTGTGTTAATGTTAATTGTTTCGTTGGTTAAAAACTTCAACAATACCAGTTCAGAATCGAACAACCCTCCTGGAAGGTGCCATAGTAACGCAGATAAAGGAAACACAGTTAAGATGGTTGTTCTCGATGCCGATGCATGGTTTGAAATTTAAGGAAGTTGGCCACTAAGCGATAAGGAAATCGGATCTATATTGGAATGGAAGGAAGCAGGATTTCGACTCGGACGGAAGACGTTTAGATAAAATGATGCCCGAAGGCTCTAAGGACACAATGGGCGCTTGGAGACTTAGCAAGCACCTGCCGATATTTTGGTCCAATCATTGTAGGTGACTTTTACTTTGAGATGATGAATATAACGTAAACGGAAATATATGATTATTTAATTTATAGCAAAGCGAAGTTCAGAACATAATAATCGAAATCACGGACCAAAGATTAATATTAAAAGCAGAATCCTACGAAAAAAATCACAAGCTACGCGCCTGGTTAATGGTGCATAAGAAGGCAGATAGGCCCTATCCTCGGGCATATCTGCTTCCCTTTAATAATTTAGGATATCTCGCCTAGCTGGTGCCCATTTCATAATAGTGACGTAAGACCCAGGTCGGATAGAAACGCACAGAGTTAATTTGGATGCAAATGGAACAGCCTCTCACCTGGTTACTGTTTCGTCGATATTCGTTATAGTAAATACGAGTAGTGGGGAGAAAAGTAAAACTACTTTACGTGAAAATTTAATACCCAATTATATTATAAATAATATATTTAAAATCACGTTTTATCGTATACGCTTGTAGCATGCTTCTGATTAAATGGTCCATTTTCTATTATTTATTTTATCTATTGTATTTATTTTTTATTTTATTTGCTTTATTTATTTAATTCGTTTTATTTGCTTTATTCATTTTATTTATTTAATTTATTTCATTTATTTTATTTATTTTATAATATATTTTATTTATTTTATTTATTTTATTTATTTTATTTATTTTATTTATTTTATTTATTTTATTTATTTTATTTATTTTATTTATTTTATTTATTTTATTTATTTTATTTATTTTATTTATTTTATTTATTTTATTTATTTTATTTATTTTATTTATTTTATTTATTTTATTTATTTTATATATTTTATTTATTTCATTTATTTCATTTAGTTTATTTATTTAATTTATTTCATTTATTTGATTTATTTTATTTATTTTATTTATTTGATTTATTTTATTTAT
This sequence comes from Rhagium mordax, assembly GCA_963680705.1. NCBI lineage: Eukaryota > Metazoa > Arthropoda > Insecta > Coleoptera > Cerambycidae > Rhagium > Rhagium mordax. Next base: position 1,852,911 of record OY796662.1, on the reverse strand, counting down.
TTTATTTATTTTATTTATTTTATTTATTTTATTTATTTTATTTATTTTATTTATTTGATTTATTTTATTTATTTTATTTATTTGATTTATTTGATTTATTTTATTTATTTCATTTATTTCATTTATTTCATTTATTTTATTTATTTTATTTATTTCATTTATTTCATTTATTTCATTTATTTCATTTATTTCATCTATTTCATCTATTTCATCTATTTTATTTATTTCATCTATTTCATTTATTTCATTTATTTCATCTATTTCATCTATTTTATTTATTTCATCTATTTCATTTATTCCTTTATTTTATTTATTTTATTTGTTGTATTTATTTCATTTCTTTTTTATTTTATTTGCTGTTTATTTAAAATATTAAAGTGGTGTACAAGAAGAGTCATATTTACATAAATAAATATAATACGAAAGAAAATATCTTTTTTAAAAGAAAAATGTTTTAGATTATCTCCTGAAGTGTTGCATTACGACAGCATACATTGGTACGTAGCAGCCAGAAGTTTACAAAAGTCATTACTTTTATTATCTCACCCAAGAGCCAATAACAATCAATAATTTATTATATGATAATTTATGTAATTTAGCAACAGGTTGAATAAACATTTTTCATTATTACATAATTACGCAAGGGAACTGACTTGAAATACTGTTTGATCTTCAACACACCTTTATTTATACCGATACAAATGATTTTTATCTGAAACAATAAGTCGCCATGGGCGTATTAAATAAATAACGTCGAAGTTCTCGTATAATTTAATGGTGTTTACAATTAAATGATTTCTATTCAAAAACTCCTAGCCCATGAATGTTTGTTAAACATTTTATATATTTGCCAAGCCAGCTTTCCATCTGATTTTGCATTGCATTACGCTGCCAATAGAAAGAATAAATCACCAACTTGTATCCTAATTTAAAATTTTGGGTAAGTTGATGAAGGCCAGTAGCCAGAAACCGGTCGACGGATGGTATTAGCGCCCCGCCCGAGCGCCGGTGAGAGCTTATTTGTAACTAATTGAACAGTATTTATTATTTTTAATGTCTCTTTTACTGACGTATTTAAAAAACGCGGACGAAAGCATTAATTCCGTTCCGCGCATGGATTCACGTTAAAATAATGGACTCGAAAAAACTTGACGTGCTCTCAAAGCAAAAATACGAAAACAATACAGAATGAGCATCAAAGCGGGCCCCGTGTTGTTTTTATTTTCGGTGGAGATGGACGAATGCAGAACTGGGATTAATCATTTAGTAATCGTCGAGATATCCGAGCGCAGTTTATCCAGCAAAAAAAACCCCTCTGTGACCTAAACATCGAGCAACCTGACTATGAGGGGATTAATCTCAAAATGCATACGCACTAAATTCATCCCCTTCAGCTAGAGGGTTTCGCTAGCAGGGTCGGTTCGGGAACGAAGGGCTCGGAAAATCGTTACTGTTATGACCCATGCACATCGTATCTAGTGTATCATGTATCATAAATATCAAGCAATACTATTCTAGTTCTAACTAATGTTTGTTGTTCGATAGTTGATGTTTAATATCTTAAATTTAACTTCTACTATTAAATTTCTAATGATTAATGTCTAATTTCTAACGGTTAGACTGTTTAATGTCTAAAGCCTTATTTCTAATGTCTAATTTCTAATGTTCTAAGGGTTAAAGTCTCTACTATCTAATATCTGCTATCTAATGTTTATTGTTCAATGTTTGTTGTTTGATATTTAATGTTTAATATCTATAGTCTAATGTCTAATATTTAATATCTAAAGTTCTACTATCTAATATTTTCTGTCCAAAGTTTGTTGTTTACTGTTCCATGTTTGTTGTTTTGGTATTTAATGTTTAATATTTAATATTTAATGTCTAAAATATGGTTGTTGAATAGTTAATGGTTAATGTCTAAAGTTTAATTTCTAATGTCTAATTTTTAATGTCTAATGTTTAATTTCTAATAGATAATGTTTAATTTCTAATGTCCTAATGATTAATGTTTAATTTCTAATGTCCTAATGATTAATGTTTAATTTCTAACGGATAAAGTCTAATTTCTACTATCTAATCTGCTGTCTAATGTTTATTATTCAATGTTTATTATTTGATATTTAATGTCTAATATCTAATATTTAATATCTAAAGTTCTACTATCTAATATTTACTGTCTAAAGTCTAATGTTTACTGTACCATGTTTGTTGTTTTGGTATATAATGTTTAATATTTTCAGTCTAATATCTAAAATTTAATGTCTAAAATATAATATTCACTGACTAACGGTTAATATTCAATGGTTGTTGTTCAATATGCAATGTTTAATATCTAAAGCCTAATTTCTAATGTCTAATGTTTAATTTCTAATGTCTAATGTTTAATTTCTAATAGTTAATGTTTAATTTCTAATGTCTAATGTTTAATTTCTAATAGTTAATGTTTTATCTCTAATGTCTAATGTTTTATTTCTAATAGTTAATGTCTAATTTCTAATATCTTATGTTTAATTTCTAATGTCTAATGTTTAATTTCTAATGGGTAATGTTTCATTTCTAATGTCTAATATTTAATTTCTAATGGGTAATGTTTAATTTCTAATATCTTATGTTTAATTTCTAATGGTTAATGTTTAATTTCTACTATCTAGTATCTGTTGTCTAATATTTATTGTTCAATGCTTGTTGCTTGATATTTAATGTTTAATGTTTAATCTCTAATATTTAATGAATAATCTCTAATGTTTAATGTTTAACGTTCAATGTTCGTTATCCGATATTTAATGTTTTATATCTTCAGTTTAATATCTAATGTCTAATCTCTAATGTATAACGTTTAATGTTCAGTGTTTAGATATTTGATATTTAATATTTAATATCTAAGTTTCAACGTTCAATGTTTGTCTTATATTAAACTTTGCCATAATTAATTTCCTTATACATCAATATCGACATTCTGTAATTCATTTATTTTTTATTTGGCGCGTTCCCAGAAACAGGTACTGGGACCGTTTCGTAGGGTGTCCCATCAATCCGGCGGCGAATGTCCGCGGCCCCCGCGGCGCAGTCCGGCCCTGCCCCGCCCTGGCAACAGGAAATCGTGTTGCTGTCATACACCAACCACCCCTCAAATTGAAATGTGCCTTTGTTAGATTTTCACAAATCGAATTGGGAGGTTGTACGCCACATCAGAATCATCAAAGAGATTGATCGGCAACCATTTATTATCTGCAAAACAACTCGTTAAATGTGATTTTTTTAATGGTCTTTAAATTTTGATGTTACCAACTCTTTGATTGATGATCGAATTTTCCACGGGCGACGAGTAACTTTGCGCCGGGATATTTAACAGTTTATTGAATATTCAATGGCGGGGACGTTGCCGATGAATATGGGCATTGTCGAGCCGCATGGGGCACATCGCGACAAGGATAATAAAGGGTAATGCTGACATGTGCTGCATTGCTCTGAAGATGTACAAAACGCTTCTCTTGTTTGCATTCTAAATTTTAAAGTAATTCCTATTCCGAACGTTATCCAACCCCTATGTGGAAATATGTGTGTATGTTAATTTGAAACCGCCCGCCCCGTGCTATCCGAAACCAGCATATTTAATTATTCGGATTAATCATGGCTTGTTCCGCTGCAGTCGTTAATTAGGGGCAGGTGTAATAGGTATCGCCCACCACCGCGGCATTAATTAATTCACATCCCCGTCCTTGCCTATTCACACAAAATTCCAAAAGTCACCCTCCATGTCGGAATAACCGCACTTCAGCGCAGTGAATTTAAATATGAGTGCTAAGGGCGGCTGATAAAAAAATACTCCTTTTCAACATTATTACGCGGAGTGACGTCCATTTAAAGTGCCTTTTGTGTAAGGGTTAATTTATCGTATATCCTTTTCGAGATCCCTGCGCCGGCCATTTATATGAAAATGGGCAGAGATTAGTATCCCTGTTAATTACCACGCGAATTCGTAATTTTCTGACGGAAGCGTACGTATCGAGGCAGCTGATGGCCATCATTGGGGCCCTTTTTATGTATGCCTGCACCGAGGGGGATTATAGTTTTATGTGCAATATCGTGCGGCTGCAATAAAACGGGGCTAGCTGTCGTGCCAAGAAAGACAAATACGAGCGTTTCCAGCACATGAAGCTTTGACCTAAATACGAAGCTTATTCTTTGCATTATAGCAAGTGAGGATAAGATAAGTTTTATCGCCCCGGAAACGTACAAGATGAAACTACATCAATGACGGCGTAAAGTAGCGGTTAGAGAGAATTAAGTATCCACAAGCACAACTAAGCAGGCGGTACCTGCTCAGGAGTCTTGAATATGTCCTGTGTTTATATTTACATTTTTTTCAACCATCACCCCATCACGCCCGCCTAGTCCTATTTTTAAATGATGCAGATTCGTCGTTCAATATTTAATGTTTAAGATCAGAATCTACTATTTAATTTTTAATGTCTAATGTCTACCGTTTACTGCTAATGTCTAATTTCTAAGTCTAATTTCCACTGTCTAACGGTTAATATTCAATGGTTGATGTTCAATAGTTAATGTTTAATATCTAAAAAGTTTAATTTCTAATGTCTAGTGTTTAATTTCTAATGGATAATGTTTAATTTCTAACGCATAAAGTCTAATTTCTATTATCTAATATCTGTTGTCTAATGTTTATTCTTCCAATGTTTGTTGTTTGATATTTAAAGTTTAATATCTACAGTCTAATATCTAATATTTAATATCTAAAGTTCTACTATTTAATATTTGCTGTCTAAAGTCTAATGTTTACTGTTCCTTGTATGTAGTTTGGTATTTAATGTTTATTATTTTCAGTCTATCTTACATTTATTGTCTAAAGTATAATATCTACTGTATAACGTTTAATATTCAATGGTTGATGTTCAATAGTTAATGTTTAATATCTAAAGTTTAATTTCTAATGACCAATGTTTAATTTCTAATGGGTAATGTTTTATTTCTAATGTCTAATGTTTAATTTCTAAAGTTTAATTTTTAATGTCTAATATTTAATTACTAAAGTTTAATTTCTAATGTCTAATGTTTAATTTCTAATGGGTAATGTTTTATTTCTAATGTCTAATGTTTAATTTCTAAAGAGTAATGTTTAATTTCTAATGTGTAATGTTTAATTTCTAAAGTTTAATTTTTAATGGCTAATATTTAATTTCTAAAGTTTAATTTCTAATGTCTAATGTTTAATTTCTAATGGGTAACGTTTTATTTCTAATGACCAATGTTTAATTTCTAATGGGTAATGTTTTATTTCTAATGTTTAATGTTTAATTTCTAAAGTTTAATTTTTAATGTCTAATATTTAATTTCTAAAGTTTAATTTCTAATGTCTAATGTTTAATTTCTAAAGAGTAATGTTTAATTTCTAATGTCTAATGTTTAATTTCTAAAGTTTAATTTTTAATGTCAAATATTTAATTTCTAAAGTTTAATTTCTAATGTATCTAATGTTTAATTTCTAATGGGTAATGTTTAATGTCTACTAGCTAATCTTTAATGTCTAACGTCTACTATCTACTGCCTACTGTCTAATGTTCAAATTTTAATTTTTAATGTTTATTGTATAGTATCTAATGTCTAATGTTTGTAGATACATTTAGACAACATTTCACCTGAAAATTCATGATATCTGTTATATCTTTCATAGGAGGAAACAACAATTGAAGGAAGGAAAAGTCCGGCGGTATCTTACCAGCCAGAACAGATTACTTCCCTCCCTTGTTGGCCTTGCTCACGTTGCAGCTTCTTCATCGAAGCTCGGCCCCTTGGAATCCACTTTGCTTTCCATTAGAAAAACTTTTTTAAACTATGTCTCTAATCTCCTTCCTTACGGTGGGTACCTACGTATAATCCCCCGTGACTTGTGCGTATTGATCCTTTGATTTTGCTTGCGTACTTATGTATACACGCAGCAGCTCAATAAATTTCCCACCCAGGATTTTCTTTCAAGCCCTATGGATATTTTACGTCTTTTATATGGAGTATAGTAGGCCATTAAGGGCTATTTATGTCCCATGCATTAAAAAACCTGTAAGAAATATAGCTTTTTTATGGTAAAATCCTCCGATGGTAAAGGTAGAGGTATTTTATATCTATAGGCCGAACGGCTTGGGCGGATCCTTTAATCCTGCAGGCTTTTATTAAATATCATTAATAAATGGTGCGCGTAAACTCGCCTTACACGTTATTACTATTTTAAATATTTAAATGACTTAATTGACTCTCGCGCTTAGAGGTAATTATACGCCCTCAGGGTTGAAGGTAAATAAAAAATCTGATTGATTTAGTTAGACTCTGTAGTAGCGCCCCTCTTCATCTATGGCTTTTCTAATTAAAAGTAGATCTTTATCCGCCAGTAAGTATCGCGCTGATCTATCACCTATAGAAGCCAAGAGAGCCTATTTCAAGTCCTTCAACATTAATCCCATGCCCATGTGTTGCCGAGGTGATTAATTGGGGTACAATAAACGTTGACATGTTCTACACAAAATTTTAATGCGTTCCGGGCTCCCTAAATTGAGTCCTGCTTTATAAATGACTTGGATTGATTAATTTTCCCAGGGAAATTAAAACAATTAAAGAGGTAGGAGCAGCTAGAAAATTATTATGGATGATGTATCCTGTTAGGAAATAATTGATTGCTGATTGTTTTTTTATCGTTCATTTACGGTGGTAACGAAGCTTATCCATAACTGTATGCTGAGTGCTGTGCCAAAATGTGGGAAATAAAAGCAAGAAATTCTAATTGATTCATAATTAATATGATTGGTTTGAAACCCTTTACTTGAAGAATAATTACTTTTTTTGTAGAGAAAATTTTTTATAGACAACTCTTAGGAATTTATCTAAAAATATCTTTTTAGAGAACTTTCTCTACAAAAAAGCTGTAAATAGAAAAAATATCAACAGAGTTTATTAGAGAATTTTGTAGAGACATCTGTTGATATTTTTTTATTTACAGCTTATTTTGTAGAGAAAATTTTTTATAGACAACTCTTAGGAATTTATCTAAAAATATCTTTTTAGAGAACTTTCTCTACAAAAAAAGCTGTAAATAGAAAATATATCAACAGAGTTTATTAGAGAATTTTGTAGAGACATCTGTTGATATTTTTTTATTTACAGCTTATTTGTAGAGAAAATTTTTTATAGACAACTCTTAGGAATTTATCTAAAAATATCTTTTTAGAGAACTTTCTCTACAAAAAAGCTGTAAATAGAAAAAATATCAACAGAGTTTATTAGAGAATTTTGTAGAGACTTCTGTTGATATTTTCTTATTTACAGCTTCTTTGTAGAGGAAATTTTTTATAGACAACTTTTTTAGGAATTTATCTAAAAGTATCTTCTTAGAGAACTTTCTCTACAAAAAGCTGTAAATAGAAAAAATATCACAGATTTCGTTTAGAGAATTTTGTAGAGACTACTGGTGATATTTTTTTATTTACAGCTTTTTTGTAGAGAAAATTATTTATAGACAACTTTTTTAGGAATATATCTAAAAATATCTTTTTAGAGAACTTTCTCTAGAAAAAAGCTGCAAATAGAAAAAATATCAACAGAGCTTTGGTTTAGAGAATTTTGTAGAGACTTAGAGAAATTGTTTTTGTTGATACATTGGAACGTTATGTAAAGAATTTTTTATAGGATAAAATGTTGTTTTAATCTACACTAGTTGCTCTTTGTTCACTTACTTTTAAGACGCCCTGTATAGATGTTAGTGCGTGTCGTCGAATTATTTTCGTGAAAGCCCGAACGAAATATTGATAACATAATATTTTCGTTGATTGCATTTCCTATAATAAGTTCTAATAAAGGTTTTATAATACAGTTTCTGGGTTTCGCCATTAACCACAGATTATAATCTCCATACATGGAGGCGATCAATCATAAAGTTACTGCTCAGCGCAATTAGCGGTGAAATTGACAGATATCGGAACTAATTGGTGTAAGGCTACTTTTTCATAACTGCGCTCCTATTAGTGTGTCCCGATTAACATACGGAATCACGAAACGGAATGGATCTAATTGACTTCGTAATTGAGGGTTGTGTTTTTCGCTCGTAAACGCTGAACGGGTTTATTAAATGGGCAGGTAGTCATTTAATTTCACAAACTTGGTTGGCAGGATAATATAAAATATGATTATTGATTAATTGCAGTTGGGTTGGATTTCGATATCGCTGGATTTGAATGTTCGAACGATAATTCGGAATGTATTAAAAATAGAACGAAACCATTATATCGTATAGCGTTTCATCCTCATCCAGGTCGGACGGGAACCTAAACGGTGGCGTCAGCCTCTCTGTAAGACCTATTTGGTCGGACGAGATTCTAAACGGTAACAGCTTAAGCCGTTAAGATTTATTTGGTCGGACCGTTACCTAAACGGTGACGTCAGCTATTTTCTTTCCATCTTGATGACTGTCTATCGGCTCATTTAAATTTGTTTTAATGATCCACATTTTAGCTGACATGGTTGGGCTTACTTTGGGTCAAAAAATATTTAATTTGAAGTTTTTGATTCGATAATACGATAATAGGTGATAAAAATTGTAGTCTTTAAAAACCTTTTAGTGAAAATAAAAATGAACATTCAACCATCACGTGCACTGTTAAATCCATAGCAACTGATATAATTATTTTATTTACTAAGAACTTTGTGTAATATTTTCAGTACACAAGAACAAGGTATTGTTATTAATTTTTTTAATATTCTTAAAAGTGGGTTTGCCATGATGAATAATATCAACATAATAGAATAGATTAAATTATTTATAATGACCCAGTAGGTAAATGTTTTGTGAAATGAACTATTTTTAACAAAGTGAATTATGCCTGGAATTATCATCGTGTCAAGAAATTTAAAAATAAAATTTTAACATTTACTTTTTATGTGTGTTTTGTTTCTATTGGTAAAAGGATTAATAAATTTAATCAAAGAACGAATTCATCAGATAAGATTGTTACAAATCTTGGATTTCGAATTATTAACAAATTTAATTGTTTTGCTTGACAAAAGGCACTGAATTCAAAATGCCACGTTGAAGTTATAGTAAATATTGGTGGAAAATCCCATAAACACAATGAATAATAAGTGCTATTAATCTAAGTTGACAGATGTAGGCTAATTTCTTTCTTTTTCTAAAGACGTAAACAGTTGGATCTAAAATCGTAATCTACTCGTTTCAGCGCAATCTACGATTTTTGACGACTGCATATAAGTGTTGGAAAGGACTGACAAAACGTAACCTTAAAAAACTATATGCAGTTACTATCACGCCTTTTTTAAGGTTAAAGCGTCAGGAAGTGTAAATGTTGCCATTCAATCTAATTATCAAATATTTATATTTAAATAAATTCAAGAGTATTATGCAATACTTATTAAAATGGCATAATGAAGATTTTTTTCTTTTCACAAAATTCTCATATTCCTTCAAAAATATGAAACGCTGATTACAAATGATTTTGCTGATTTTTATAAAGCCAAATTAATAAATTAATACTTTTATGTGCAGCTATATAATGACATTTCACACTTGCGAGATATTGCCTTTTAATAATTTAAGTGGGTATTTAAAATGAATTATAACTTCACTGTTCGTGTGTGTGCACGTACATAAAGCGACAACCAAGATAACAGTGTTACATACACGAGCAATAAATTATAACTTATTTTTATAAGAATAAAAAACTCGTAGATTTCCTGCTAGGCTAGGAACACGCCGAGAGTCGTATTACTCCACTTCTTTGATTATTACCTGTTAGACGTATTCCCTCATATGTGATATTAAATGTTGAATGGCACTTTACGAAAGACCTATTGTGCCCCAGAGGCACCGCGTATTGAAAAGGTGCTCTAACGTTAAATTATTGAAGAAAACAGCTCCAAAGGAGAAGGTAGAGTTTCAGTCGGCTTCGTTCAAAATGGCCACCCGCCATTCTGTTCAATTATTCGTAAATGGAAATTCTGGTCGGACGGAAATCTAAACGGTGACGTCAGCTATTTTTATAGATATATTAGGTCGGACGGAAACCTAAACGGTGAGATCAGCGTTTTGTAGGAGCTATTCGGACGGACGAGAACCTAAACGGTGACGTCAGTTTTGTTGTGAAATCTCTTTGGTCGGACGAGAACTTAAACGGTGAGGTCAGCTATTTTTTTAAGATACATTAGGTCGGACGGGAGTCTAAACGGTGACATCAGCTATTTTTATAACATATTTTAGGTCGGACGGAAACCTAAACGGCGACTTGGGCATTTTGTAAGATCTGTTTGGTCGGACGGGAACCTGAACGGTGATGTCGGCTATTATTCTAAGATATATTAATTAGGTCGGACGGGAACTTGAACGGTAACTTAAGCTGTTCTGAAAGATCTCTTAGGTCGGACGAGAAGCTGAACGGTGACGTCGACTATATTTATAAGATAAATTAGGTCGGACGGGAACTTAAACTGTGACGTCAGCTGTTTTCTACTGTTTTCCTAATTTTACTTTAATTATCCACACTTTTAGCTACAGGGTTGATTTTATTTAAGCCACAAATTGTTTAATTTAAAATAAATTGTAATTTTTTTATCCAAGAGCACTCGTTAGACGCGCCAATGAGCTCGGCCCGATCGATGATTGAATGCATTAGAACCAACGGGCGTCTTTTAACTTATGGCAAAATGGGCGTCAGGAAAACAAAACAAACAACGACATGTCGAATATAAAATGCACAACACTTTCATTTATTTATCGTTCTTTATCTTTTATTAAATCCTATAAGCACAAAACCACGTAAGCAGGTCAACCGTCAATCATCTTTACGAACAAAACACAATTTGGTAATTTATTTTTATTGGACGGGTAATTGCTCTTGGTGAAACGATAATACCCGCCAAATTTATCGCAATAGACTTGCCTTTGATAGTGTTTTTGTTGATCTCCCGGTACTTGATGTCTTCATTAACTCTCTTAAAATATGTCAGAAACATTTAAATTTTATGACGGCCAGAAAGGGAGGATAATTTAATTGCTTTGTTCCCATTACGCTTAGCCCTAGAATTACCGAATCAACCGGCTAGATCTTTGCATAAAATTATCATTTAGCCTCAGAATAAATTTCTCCTAATCTCGCTCTAATCTTTAATCCTTCCTAGTTAGACAAAGAACAGATAGATAAATTTTAGTGGAAATCTAGTAATACTCCGTTCGTCAATGACAGGTTTCATTAGTCAGGGTTCTTCGTGAATCAATTTTCGTATAGCCAAGAATAATAATTGTTATATGACGTGTGCTTTACAGATTTTGTATTGCAATCTTTTAATTTTTTAGTTATCTTACATACGAGAATCCTCGTTACAGCCCCTTTTTACAAGACGCACCATATGCGTAGGCGGCACTGTGGCAGTGGAGTGCTAAAGACGCCCATAGTGATTTCTGACGAAAAATCCTTAATGGGAAATTAAGTTTAGCTTTGGGGATGTCGGACGCCGACCGACCGGGGCGCCACTGGCTCGGCTCAAGTGATGATAGTAAATAAAAAGACAATTGAAGCGCAGCAGGTAATTAATCAAATCTATCGAGCCGAGCCCTAAAAAGCTGCAGAACCAATGGGAGAGCGGCTGAACGTCGTCCGGAGAAAGTATATTTGTGACCTCGCAATTGACACACAGGACAGTATCAGTATAGTACGAGATTAGAACCGATTGGTCCGCGGCTACTGGCTTCTTCTTTTTATCTTACTTAGGACGTTCGATAACCACGCGATTTAAAACCATTATTGGATTTTGTTATCAAAAAATAGAACAGCAAATTAACATAATTGTCTAAACTGACGAAATTAACGACCAGCAACACGTCGACAAAAGAACTCATTAAATATTATTATATCTCTTGAACGAATTAAGATTGACATGACGTGATCAAATCAGGATCACAAAAGAAATTAGAGGCGAATAATCTTTGGGAAAGCACATCCGGTCATTGATTAGATTGTGCAAGAGTCGGTATAAAAAATAAGGTTAGAAATAAGTTGATTGTTTCAAAGACTGCTTAGATATGTAAAGCGAAGACTTCCCGTTATCCTCTTCAGGATAATTATTTTACAAATTACTCTACTATCTTTGCTTGATATGTATTGCTTATAAATAACTTTATTTAGGTTTTATATAAGCATAACAATAACAAAAATATCTAATTTGATAAATTTATATTGATTACTACGATGGCGTCGAAGAAACGAGAAATTTCTACTTTGAAATTTTTACTTTAAAACTAGAAATTTCTACTTTTAATACTGGAAGTTTCTACTTTAAAACTAGAAGTTTTTACTTTAAAAATTTTCACTTTGAAATCTAGAAATTTGTACTTTAAAATATTTATTTTAAAACTACAAATTTCTACTTTTAAAGTTAAAAATTTTTGTAAGGTCGGACGAGAACCTAATCGGTGATTTAGCTATTTTTATAAGATATTTTTGGTCGGACGGGAACCTGAACGGTGACGTCAGCCATTTTTATAAGATATTAGGTCGGACGGGAACTTGAACGGTGACGTCAGCCATTTTTATAAGATATTAGGTCGGACGGGAGCCTAAACGGTGACATGAGCTTCTTGTAAGATCTCTTAGGGCGGACGAGAACCTGAACGGTGACGTCAGCTATTTTATAAGATCTATAGGTCGAACGAGAGCCTTAGACCTTTTACATAATTCTAAAACTGTCCTTGTGGTACATATTTCTTGAAGTGTTAGATATAAATTTGGTCATTTGTGGAAACTATTAATACTAAAAGTTTCTACTTTAAAATTAGAAGTTCTTACTTTAAAACAAGAAATTTTTGGTTTAAAACTAAAAATTTTCACTTTGAAATCTAGAAATTTGTACTTTAAAATATTTATTTTAAAACTACAAATTTCTACTTTTAAAGCTAAAAATTTCTACTTTAAAACTAAAAATTTTTACTTTAAAACAAGAAATACTTTTAAAACTAAACATTTCTACTTTGAAACTAAAAATATTTACTTTAAAACAAGAAATACTTTTAAAACTAAACATTTCTACTTTGAAACTAAAAATTTTTACTTTAAAACAAACTAGAAATTTCTGCTTCAAAACTAGAAATTTTTACTTTAAAACTAGGAATATCTACTTTAAAACTAAAAATTTTCACTTTGGAATCTAGAAATTTCTACTTTGAAATTTTTATTTTAAAACTAAAAATTTCTACTTTTAAAACTAAAAATTTCTACTTTAAAACTAAAAATGTTTACTGTAAAACAAGAAATACTTTTAAAACTAAACATTTCTACTTTGAAACTAAAAATTTTTATTTTAAAACAAGACATTTCTGCTTTAAAACTAAAAATTTTCACTGTAAAAACTATAAATTTCTACTTAGAAATGTTTACTTTAAAACTAAAAATTTTTACTTTCAAAGCTAGAAATTCCTACTTTACTACTATTCTATTCCATTTTCGAACCGGCACGACACTTAATAACAGAAGAATTTAATATTTATATAAAATCGATTATTAACATTTTATTACCCCCGATATTGTATCTAATTACCCGTTTCGATTACGACTTGTGAGAGGTGAGTAACGCTGTAAAATTTTATTGTGAATAAAAATAAAGCAATATAATATCGCGATTGCTATTGATATTGTTAAAATTATAAATAATATTTTTTACGGTCGGCGTCGGCTTGCGAAACTGCCATAGAAATTAAGCGATTCGTTGATGAGTCACTTGTTGAAGAAACAATTACATAAAATACAATTTAATTATAATTAATTTACTATAATGCTAATTAATTCATTTCGCTCGTGAGTCATTCGAGTAGATCTGAGATAAAAACCGATATGTTAGTCAATAACGAAGAAACGAAGCAAAATCGCCAAACGGTTTCACCGGTATTATAGAAAGCCATCTCGACAACTTTTTTTAATGTAATTAAATAAGTTGTATGTTTATTTGAAACTCGCAAATGATTTCCCTTTTTAATCATACGTATAGATTTTACATATAAATAAATTTCTTTCTTTTATTTTAACGGGGCTTCGTATTTTTGGAATTTCCCAATACTTATTTTTATATTTGTAGTAAAAATAATAACGATAATTTCGGCAGAGCATTTTGAAGGAAATTGCGTCAAGTTAACCTTGGTCAATATCTCGGTACGATATCTACGTCATTCTGTTGGTACTATAAATTTTTGTAAGGTCGGACGAGAACCTAATCGGTGATTTAGCTATTTTTATAAGATATTTTTGGTCGGACGGGAACCTGAACGGTGACGTCAGCCATTTTTATAAGATATTAGGTCGAGCGGGAACTTGAACGGTGACGTCAGCCATTTTTATAAGATATTAGGTCGGACGGGAACTTGAACGGTGACGTGAGCTTCTTGTAAGATCTCTTAGGTCGGACGAGAACCTGAACGGTGGGTGACGTCAGCTATTTTATAAGATCTATAGGTCGAACGAGAGCCTTAGACCTTTTACATAATTTTAAAAGTGTCCTTGTGGTACATATTTCTTGCAGTGTTGGATATAAATTTGGTCATTTTTGGAAACTATTAATAGAAGCATTTTTTGAAAAAATCTTGTTCTTCTATGGTTTTATTCAAGCAGCTACGTTAACACCATTAATTACAAAGGTAGAAACCTTGGTGCGCCATTATCGGCACTAAAATAATAGAATGTAATTTACTCCTTGCGCGGCAATCAATCGAACACACATTTTATTTCGTAATAACAATAATATTCTTGCATTAATAACCGTGATTATTAAAGCATGTAATGTTACAGATACCTGACGTTGGGCTAATGATGTAAACGCGATTTGCTCATGTCTAATTAACCTCTTTCCTTTCCTTTTCACGTGGCTGGAGTTTCCTCTAATTTAATGCTACACACGCCACTTCTCTGATACACCAGCCAATTACTTTTATTAGGTAAAATACAATCACTACTTATCGCCGGTTTGCTCACCTTGTTCCTTGCCTTTTCCCTTGCCACCGCGCTTCCGACGAGGCGGAATCAAATTTTTACCTCGTTTGTTTAGAGATAATTATAAGATAATTGTGTTTCGGGCGGAAAATTTCAATTACAAAAACCGTTTTACTTATGTAAATACAGGGAGTTGTTGCGCGACGGCGTGGCGTCGCCCAATTTTGATACAATTCCCGCAGCAGTTCAACGTTATTGGGGGCGCTGAGTCGGTTTATAGATTTGAAAATATGGTGATGCAACCATAAATACATTGATTAGTTGGAAACGGTTAACGGGATGTCTCAACTAGCACGAAAATTTTGATATTGAATTAATTATAGAAAAGTGTACAGATATTTCTATTTTTCTACTTTAAAACTAGAAATTTTTACTTTAAAACAAAAAATTCTGCTTTAAAACTAAAAATGTTTACTTTAAAAACTAGAAATTTCTACTTTGAAATTTTTTCTTTAAAACTAGAGATTTCTACTTTTAATACTAAAAGTTTCTACTTTAAAATTCGAAGTTTTTATGTTAAAACAAATAATTCTGCTTTAAAACTAAAAATGTTTACTTTAAAAACTAGAAATTTCTACTTTGAAATTTTGACTTTAAAACTAGAAATTTCTACTTTTAATACTAAAAGTTTCTACTTTAAAATTAGAAGTTTTTACTTTAAAACAAGAAATTTTTGCTTTAAAACTAAAAATTTTCACTTTGAAAACTAGACATTTCTACTTTGAAATTTTTACTTTAAAACTAGAAATTTATACTTTTAATACTGGAAGTTTCCACTTTAGAACCAAAAGCGAGTATTTCGTTGCAATTGGGACTAAAAAGCAAAGCGTCCGTTTAACTTTGTTCCTGACTGCATTAATTTGTTCTTGTTTTTGCATAAAGATCGATATCGGGGGGGGGGGGGAAATTATGCCCCGTCCCAACTTCCACATTTTTCACGTTTCGCCATGCCCCATTAATCACATTAGCATAAAGGAAGGTTTCATAAATAATATCTTGGCGAAAATTATAAATTTAAATTTGCACTTCTAAAAACAATCCTCAGACCCTAATGAAACTTCTATCCGTTCGCCTCTGCTCGACAACACGAAACAAAAACAAGTTTCTTGGAAACCGGTCCCATGCTCGATGTCTAATGATGGTAAATCTCGGTTTCTTATCCATATTATTAGCGTATTTATGTTTCGAAATGCTCGGCTGCCCCGGGTGCAAAAACAAATCATAAATATTAACTACACTTTGTCTAAATTTGTATTAATGCTGGAAATCGGATGCGCCGTAATTAATTCCGGAATTAAGTTCCAGGAGATAGCTAGCTGTTTTTCTTGTATTCGATTAGGATGGTTTGAATTTTACACACCCCACATCACACGGCATACGTATATGAAGCATAAATCCACCCTTAGGAAATATTTAATAAATGCCCATACTTATTTTGTTTCGCATAAAACCTCTAGTGGGCTAACGTTTTTTTGATAAGGAAAAAACCCGGATATTTGCACGTTGTCCCGGGAGCTGCCGGGAGGTGCGGTTGACTACGGTGCCAGGTCGAGTTGAAAAACCGTTTATTCTCTTGGTGTCAAAAACTAGCCAAACTTCGGACTAATTCTATATCGGCTTGGATTTTTTTTGCGGATTCTTAAACTTTAGGATTTTAACTTCAAATATTAAAAATATACCTTACTCTGTTTAATATTTCATTTTTGGCCCATTTTAAATCAAACTATCCAAAAATATTTCAATTTAAAACATAGAATAAGTCCGAAATGAGATCAAGTAAATGATTTCAAAATATGAGCGTAATTTGGTAACATTATAAATGATTATGATTAAATATTTAAAGCACCGCAAATAAGTTCCATAATCTGCGTTATTAATAACGCGGCAAATACATAATAGTAAACAAAATCTGTTTATCTCTAGCTATAATTAATAACTAAATTTGGGACATTCATATTAAATGCCAAATTATAAATGGAAAATTATTAAGTAGGAGTGATCGAAATGTTACATAAAAAACACTTTCTGTTTCAACTTCAATGTAATCATTAATTGTAGTTGTAATGAAAAATAATGACAAAATTTATATCTAACATGAATAAGACACGTCTAAATTCCCTTTCATATTATAATTGGAAGAAATATTACAGGTGTAAGGTTCTCGTCCAGCCTAATAGATCTTATAAAAATAGCTGACGTCACCGTTCAGGCTCCCGTCCGACCTAAGAGATCTTACAGAACAGTTCACGGCACCGTTCAGGCTCCCGTCCGACTTAATATACCTTATACAAATAGCTGACGTCACCGTTCAGGGTCCCGTCCGACCTAAAATATCTTATAAAAATAGCCGAGGCACCGATTAGGTTCTCGTTCGACCTTACAAATATTTATTGTACCAATAGAATGACATAAACATCGCAACGAAATATTAAGATCAACTTCACGCAATTTCATTTAAAGTGCATACATTGTCTTGTTCAGTTACAAGCTAATATATCTCGCTGGAGATGTGCAAATCTGTACACTTCTATAATTCATTTAATATTAAAATTTTTGTACTAGTTGGGACATTTCGTTAACTGATTTAAGTACAAATTTTTAGTTTTAAAGCAGAAATTTCTAGTTTTAAAGTAAAAATTTCTAGTTTTGAAATAGAAATTTCTTGGTTTAAAAGTAGACGTTTCTATTTTTAAAGCAAAAATTTCAAGGTAGGAGGTTTTAGTTTTAAAGCAGAAATTTCTTGTTTTAAAGTAAATATATCTAGTTTTAAAGTAGAAATTTCTAATGTTGGGAGTAAAAATTTCTAGTTTTAAAGCAGAAATTCCTTGTTTTAAAGTAAAAATATCTAGTTTTACGCTTTTCTATAATTAATTTAATATTAAAATTTTCGTACCAGTTGGGACATTTCGTTAACCGATTAAAGTAAAAATTATTAGTTTTAAAGCAGAAATTTCTAGTTTTAAAGTAAACATTTCTAGTTTTGAAGTAGAAATTTCTTAGTTTAAAAGTAGACGTTTCTATTTTTAAAGCAAAAATTTCAAGGTAGGAGGTTTTAGTTTTAAAGCAGAAATTTCTTGTTTTAAAGTAAAAATATCTAGTTTTACGCTTTTCTATAATTAATTTAATATTAAAATTTTCGTACTAGTTGGGATATTTCGTTAACCGATTAAAGTAAAAAATTTTAGTTTTAAAGCAGAAATTTCTAGTTTTAAAGTAAAACTTCTAGTTTTGAAGTAGAAATTTCTTGGTTTAAAAGTAGACGTTTCTAGTTTTAAAGCAAAAATTTCAAGGTAGGAGTTTTTAGTTTTCAAAGTGAAAATTTTTAGTTTTAAAGCAGACATTTCTTGTTTTAAAGTAAAAATATCTAGTTTTAAAGTAGAAATTTCTAATGTTGAGGTTGAGAGTAAAAATTTCTAGTTTTAAAATAAAAATATCTAGTTTTAAAGTAGAAATTTCTAATGTTGAGAGTAAAAATGTCTAGTTTGAAATAGAAATTTCTTGTTTTAAAAGTAGACATTTCTAGTTTTAAAGTAAAAATTTCAAAGTAAGCAAAAGCCTAAACAAATTTCTATGTCATGGATTATTTTTGTTATTTCATAAGCCAACTTTTTTGTTATGACAAACTTTTATGATCCTGTTTGAGTAATTTGCCCCCTCCCCTGTAAATCGGCGAACGACTAAATTTAATCCTTGACCAGAAGGATTTCAACGTGCGCCTATGCCGGCGCTCATCAAGAGAGAACTAGAGAGAGTACGGCCATCACGGTTTCATTTTGTTTCCGAACCATTAAGTGAACAATTCCGAAGAAAAACAAAGCTTTTTATTGTTGCTAAAATGCTGTAATTTTAATCGCGAGATTAGCAAAAAGCCTTTAACATAAAAAGAGGCAGTAAAACTGCCACTTTCATCTCCCAGTCTAAAATAAAATAAACAAGAGAATATATAGTTAATTTGTCGGGTCAGCGGGATTAAAATTGAAATTACTTTTAAAAACGTAAGTAACGTGCCTTTCCCCTTTTTAAGGAAACATATAAATATAGGAAATAATTGTATGGTATGGTAGGACATGGACCAAGGAACTCTGACAAAAAAAAATTCATTTCGAAAAATGACATAATTTTACGATTTCGAGAAGAACTATGCCATACCAGTTTTTTCACCATCTTCTTTCTATGCGTAAAATGCATAAAAATATCAGCTAAAACGCTTTCGCCTTTTTATAGATTAACTGCCTTCCATGGAAGACATTAAAATTTCAAAGGGGGCCACATTAATATTAATCTTTTGCGGGCCCCGGACTGCTATAATACCAACACAAACGTCAATCACAACGGCGTCTATAAACATTTCGCTGACAGTTACCACAAATAGACCTACAAATTGGTAAATGCACGTCGTTGAGCGTTGTATAAACTAGTTCACTGATGTATGCAAACGCTTTGAAAAGCTGGGAAGTAGGTAAATTGGATCGTTTTTAAAGATCTTATCTTCGCTGCCGATGATATCACGGGGAACAGTGGCGTGGACTGCGACCAAAATATAATCAGCAGTCAGTATTGTTAGCGTTAAATCGACGAAATATGTTGTGATATAGATTGGACCAAATTTGTTAATGCTTCATAAGAGGACTGCGGGCCCCTAAAAGTGGTCCCTTGAAGATGATTTTTATTTATCTCCAAAACTGTTCAAGTTAAATTGTTGAAATTGATCGCCTAGAGTAATCCGTCTTCTACGCCTATGCACGCTGCATATATGACCGACCGGATAATCCAGCTGGCTCCTCGAAAGTTGGAGG
The DNA here is from genome assembly GCA_963680705.1 of Rhagium mordax. Lineage (NCBI taxonomy): Eukaryota > Metazoa > Arthropoda > Insecta > Coleoptera > Cerambycidae > Rhagium > Rhagium mordax. The sequence goes on along the minus strand of OY796662.1, from coordinate 1,833,071 downwards.
ATGTTTATAGAAAGCAGTAGTAAACACAAAAAACGAATGCATCTCTGTGGATAATAAATTAGCATACTTGTTAAGAGATTTGCTCTAGCTGATTTTTTCACAATTTTTAGAATTCCATCTCTGGCTGTCAATCGGCAATCAAGGCGACTTGTTCATTTTTTATGGTCGGAACGGTCGATAATTAAAAATAAATGCTGTTCTGTATAGGCAAGAAATTAAATTTAATAGGAAACAGGTAGAACGATTAATGTAAATATAAATAAAAAAATATAATGAAAAACCTTGGTTGCAATGAGCCGGGTTTTACAATTATTTACGGGGTGGCGTAATTCATTGTTTATTTATTACTGTAATAAGGAAAGTAATATATTAAGCGCCAGGGTCAGTTGATACAGCAGAACCTTACTTTTTGTGTGATATGTTCGATTTTGTTTATGGCAGATATGCAGGAAGACATTGAACTGGCGTTTGTAAAGAATAACAAACTTACAAAAAAAATTTTCACCTTGTTAGTCCTCGATTGATTTTAATGTAAAGTTTATACATGATAAATATCGCAGAATCTGTGTATTGTGGGATCTTGAATTCAAGCTTATTTTTCTCGTGATATGGTCTAGTTTAATTAATCCATCATTCATTATTGTCGCCTGATGCTACAAAGAGATGTATAGTGAGAAGTAGCGAGAAGTACGTTTTCTGGGGTATTTACGCCGATTTTTGGATCAAAAGTCAAGAGGCTGTATCCCGGCTAATATTTGTCGCAGGCAGATGGGATCATGATCATTTTGTTTGTTAAAGAGTCCTTAATAACATTAGTTATAAGCCCATTTTCCGTCTCATACATAGAAATAGTTATAATAAAAAAATGGGCGTGAAGCAGAGAAGGTCGTATTTTGAGATCTTGCAAACCCCAACTTTGATACCTCGTATCGCCGAAACTATTTATTGTAGGATCATGAATTCGAGCTTATTCTACTCGTTAAATAGTCTACTTTACTTCATCCTATGGGTATTATTGTCGCCCGACGCGACAAAGAGATATTATAGGGAGAGACGCGAGAAGTAGTTTTTCTGGGTTATACGTCGATTTTTGGATCAAAAGTCAAAAGGCTGTATCCCGGCTAATATTTGTCGCAGGCAGATGGGATCATGATCATTTTGTTTGTTAAAGAGTCCTTAATAACATTAGTTATAAGCCCATTTTCCATCTCATACATAGAAATCGTTATAATAAAAAAATGGGCGTGAAGCAGAAAAGGTCGTATTTTGAGATCTTGCAAACCCAACTTTGACACCTCGTATCGCCCAAAATATTTATTGTAGGATCATGAATTCGAGCTTATTCTACTCGTTAAATAGTCTACTTTACTTCATCGTATGGGTATTATTGTCACCCGACGCGACAAAGAGATATTATAGGGAGAGACGCGAGAAGTACTTTTTTCTGGGTTATACGTCGATTTTTGGATCAAAAGTCAAGAGGCTGTATCTCGACTAATATTAGGCGTAGACAGATGGGATCATGCTCATTTGGTTTGTTAAAGAGTCCTTAATAACGTTAGTTATAAGCCCATTTTCCGTCTCGTACATAGAAATAGTTATAATAAAAAAATGGGCGTGAAGCAGAAAGGGTCGTATTTTGAGATCTTGCAAACCCAACTTTGACACCTCGTATCGCCCAAAATATTTATTGTAGGATCATGAATTCGAGCTTATTCTACTCGTTAAATAGTCTACTTTACTTCATCCTATGGGTATTATTGTCGCCCGACGCGACAAAGAGATATTATAGGGAGAGACGCGAGAAGTAGTTTTTCTGGGTTATACGTCGATTTTTTGATCAAAAGTCAAAAGGCTGTATCCCGGTTAATATTTGTCGCAGGCAGATGGGATCATGATCATTTTGTTTGTTAAAGAGTCCTTAATAACATTAGTTATAAGCCCATTTTCCATCTCATACATAGAAATAGTTATAATAAAAAAATGGGCGTGAAGCAGAAAGGGTCGTATTTTGAGATCTTGCAAACCCAACTTTGACACCTCGTATCGCCCAAAATATTTATTGTAGGATCATGAATTCGAGCTTATTCTACTCGTTAAATAGTCTACTTTACTTCATCCTATGGGTATTATTGTCACCCGACGCGACAAAGAGATATTATAGGGAGAGACGCGAGAAGTACTTTTTCTGGGTTATACGTCGATTTTTGGATCAAAAGTCAAGAGGCTGTATCCCGGCTAATATTTGTCGCAGGCAGATGGGATCATGATTATTTTTTTTGTTAAAGAGTCCTTAATAACATTAGTTGTAAGCCCATTTTCCTTCTCAAACATAGAAATAGTTATAATAAAAAAAATGGGCGTGAAGCAGAGAAGGTCGTATTTTGAGATCTTGCAAACCCCAACTTTGACACCTCGTATCGTCGAACTATTTATTGTAGGATCATGAATTCGAGCTTATTCTACTCGTTAAATAGTCTACTTTAATTCATCCTATGGGTATTATTGTCGCCCGACGCGACAAAGAGATATTATAGGGAGAGACGCGAGAAGTACTTTTTTCTGGGTTATACGTCGATTTTTGGATCAAAAGTCAAACGGCTGTATCTTGACTAATATTAGGCGTAGACAGATGGGATCATGCTCATTTGGTTTGTTAAAGAGTCCTTAATAACGTTAGTTATAAGCCCATTTTCCGTCTCGTACATAGAAATAGTTATAATAAAAAAATGGGCGTGAAGCAGAAAGGGTCGTATTTTGAGATCTTGCAAACCCAACTTTGACACCTCGTATCGCCCAAAATATTTATTGTAGGATCATGAATTCGAGCTTATTCTAATCGTTAAATAGTCTACTTTAATTCATCCTATGGGTGTTATTGTCGCCCGACGCGACAAAGAGATATTATAGGGAGAGACGCGAGAAGTAGTTTTTCTGGGTTATACGTCGATTTTTGGATCAAAAGTCAAGAGGCTGTATCCCGGTTAATATTTGTCGCAGGCAGATGGGATCATGATCATTTTGTTTGTTAAAGAGTCCTTAATAACATTAGTTATAAGCCCATTTTCCATCTCATACATAGAAATAGTTATAATAAAAAAATGGGCGTGAAGCAGAAAGGGTCGTATTTTGAGATCTTGCAAACCCAACTTTGACACCTCGTATCGCCCAAAATATTTATTGTAGGATCATGAATTCGAGCTTATTCTACTCGTTAAATAGTCTACTTTACTTCATCCTATGGGTATTATTGTCACCCGACGCGACAAAGAGATATTATAGGGAGAGACGCGAGAAGTACTTTTTCTGGGTTATACGTCGATTTTTGGATCAAAAGTCAAGAGGCTGTATCCCGGCTAATATTTGTCGCAGGCAGATGGGATCATGATTATTTTTTTTGTTAAAGAGTCCTTAATAACATTAGTTGTAAGCCCATTTTCCTTCTCAAACATAGAAATAGTTATAATAAAAAAAATGGGCGTGAAGCAGAGAAGGTCGTATTTTGAGATCTTGCAAACCCCAACTTTGACACCTCGTATCGTCGAACTATTTATTGTAGGATCATGAATTCGAGCTTATTCTACTCGTTAAATAGTCTACTTTAATTCATCCTATGGGTATTATTGTCGCCCGACGCGACAAAGAGATATTATAGGGAGAGACGCGAGAAGTACTTTTTTCTGGGTTATACGTCGATTTTTGGATCAAAAGTCAAACGGCTGTATCTTGACTAATATTAGGCGTAGACAGATGGGATCATGCTCATTTGGTTTGTTAAAGAGTCCTTAATAACGTTAGTTATAAGCCCATTTTCCGTCTCGTACATAGAAATAGTTATAATAAAAAAATGGGCGTGAAGCAGAAAGGGTCGTATTTTGAGATCTTGCAAACCCAACTTTGACACCTCGTATCGCCCAAAATATTTATTGTAGGATCATGAATTCGAGCTTATTCTAATCGTTAAATAGTCTACTTTAATTCATCCTATGGGTGTTATTGTCGCCCGACGCGACAAAGAGATATTATAGGGAGAGACGCGAGAAGTAGTTTTTCTGGGTTATACGTCGATTTTTGGATCAAAAGTCAAGAGGCTGTATCCCGGCTAATATTTGTCGCAGGCAGATGGGATCATGATTATTTTTTTTGTTAAAGAGTCCTTAATAACATTAGTTGTAAGCCCATTTTCCTTCTCAAACATAGAAATAGTTATAATAAAAAAAATGGGCGCGAAGCAGAGAAGGTCGTATTTTGAGATCTTGCAAACCCCAACTTTGACACCTCGTATCGTCGAACTATTTATTGTAGGATCATGAATTTGAGCTTATTCTACTCGTTAAATAGTCTACTTTAATTCATCCTATGGGTATTATTGTCGCCCGACGCGACAAAGAGATATTATAGGGAGAGACGCGAGAAGTACTTTTTTCTGGGTTATACGTCGATTTTTGGATCAAAAGTCAAACGGCTGTATCTTGACTAATATTAGGCGTAGACAGATGGGATCATGCTCATTTGGTTTGTTAAAGAGTCCTTAATAACGTTAGTTATAAGCCCATTTTCCGTCTCGTACATAGAAATAGTTATAATAAAAAAATGGGCGTGAAGCAGAAAGGGTCGTATTTTGAGATCTTGCAAACCCAACTTTGACACCTCGTATCGCCCAAAATATTTATTGTAGGATCATGAATTCGAGCTTATTCTAATCGTTAAATAGTCTACTTTAATTCATCCTATGGGTATTATTGTCGCCCGACGCGACAAAGAGATATTATAGGGAGAGACGCGAGAAGTAGTTTTTCTGGGTTATACGTCGATTTTTGGATCAAAAGTCAAGAGGCTGTATCCCGGCTAATATTTGTCGCAGGCAGATGGGATCATGATTATTTTTTTTGTTAAAGAGTCCTTAATAACATTAGTTGTAAGCCCATTTTCCTTCTCAAACATAGAAATAGTTATAATAAAAAAAATGGGCGTGAAGCAGAGAAGGTCGTATTTTGAGATCTTGCAAACCCCAACTTTGACACCTCGTATCGTCGAACTATTTATTGTAGGATCATGAATTCGAGCTTATTCTACTCGTTAAATAGTCTACTTTAATTCATCCTATGGGTATTATTGTCGCCCGACGCGACAAAGAGATATTATAGGGAGAGACGCGAGAAGTACTTTTTTCTGGGTTATACGTCGATTTTTGGATCAAAAGTCAAACGGCTGTATCTTGACTAATATTAGGCGTAGACAGATGGGATCATGCTCATTTGGTTTGTTAAAGAGTCCTTAATAACGTTAGTTATAAGCCCATTTTCCGTCTCGTACATAGAAATAGTTATAATAAAAAAATGGGCGTGAAGCAGAAAGGGTCGTATTTTGAGATCTTGCAAACCCAACTTTAACACCTCGTATTGCCCAAAATATTTATTGTAGGATCATGAATTCGAGCTTATTCTAATCGTTAAATAGTCTACTTTAATTCATCCTATGGGTATTATTGTCGCCCGACGCGACAAAGAGATATTATAGGGAGAGACGCGAGAAGTAGTTTTTCTGGGTTATACGTCGATTTTTGGATCAAAAGTCAAAAGGCTGTATCCCGGCTAATATTTGTCGCAGGCAGATGGGATCATGATCATTTTGTTTGTTAAAGAGTCCTTAATAACATTAGTTATAAGCCCATTTTCCATCTCATACATAGAAATCGTTATAATAAAAAAATGGGCGTGAAGCAGAAAGGGTCGTATTTTGAGATCTTGCAAACCCAACTTTGACACCTCGTATCGCCCAAAATATTTATTGTAGGATCATGAATTCGAGCTTATTCTACTCGTTAAATAGTCTACTTTACTTCATCCTATGGGTATTATTGTCGCCCGACGCGACAAAGATATTATAGGGAGAGACGCGAGAAGTACTTTTTTCTGGGTTATACGTCGATTTTTGGATCAAAAGTCAAAAGGCTGTATGTTGACTAATATTAGGCGTAGACAGATGGGATCATGCTCATTTGGTTTGTTAAAGAGTCCTTAATAACGTTAGTTATAAGCCCATTTTCCATCTCATACATAGAAATCGTTATAATAAAAAAATGGGCGTGAAGCAGAAAAGGTCGTATTTTGAGATCTTGCAAACCCCAACTTTGACGCCTCGTATCGCCGAAACTATTTATTGTAGGATCATGAATTCGAGCTCATTCTACTTGTTATTTAGTCAACTTTAATTTATCCTACGTGCATTATTGTCGCCCGACGCAACAAATAGATATTATAGGAAGAGACGCGAAAATTAAGTTTTCTGGGGTGCACGTCGATTTTTGGATCAAAAGTCAAGAGGCTGTATCTCGACTGATATTTGTCGTAGACAGATGGGATATGGCTCATTTGATTTATTAAAGAGTTTTGAAGACAAAAATGTATTAGAGGGACGACTGAATTTGCACCAATATTAAATACCACCACACCCAACTCGTCTTTTACGAAAGAAACAACTGTTTTTCAATCTTCTTCGATACCTTTTTGCTTCCTTTCATCGATTTCAGCAAATACCTAATTTTATTTCGATATATACTTTTTAATTCAAATTGGAATTTTTTAGTCGTTTTAAATCATCTGTGAAGGTGCATAATTTGTAAAGTATTTTTTTCTAAGACCACGTTCAAGGATTACCAGATACGTGTTTGTATTACCGAACAGAATAAAAGACAGAATTTGATTTGGATTACGTATATTTGGTGTTATTTATTTTGTTTATCTGCCACCCATGGCCTCATAGATTCTAATCGCGTATTATAAGAGAAGAATGGAAACGTATTCCAAGTGGTCAGCGCTTATTTTCATAAACAAGGCTGGCTGACTTGACGGTGAAAAATTGCTTCACATTTATGCCAGTGTATGTTGAAAATAATTTAGATTAGTATTTGGATATCACCTAAAAAAAAAATTGCCTCGACACTTGTGCAAACAAATCATTGTATTAAAATAACAATTAAAATTATCACCAAGCCTTCCTCGTTTTTTAAATTTTGCACTTAATTTGATTGTTCCACGACAACCTTACTAATAACGTTCGCATTGTTTACAATAAAGCGATGTTCTCATTTGGCAATTTTAATTACAGTAGATAGACAAAAAAAATATAGAAAATAATAAAGTGGCCTTTTATGTCTAATAAAAAAAAAATGGCGTGACGCACCGAATTAATAAACTATAAATAAATGATAATAGGAAATACGCCAGTCACGGGAGCAAATGCATAATTACGATTTTACACCGATTGCCTATGCATTAAAAAATAGATGGAAAAAATGTTTTCCTAGTCTTTAATAATGTTCTGGCCTTCGGTTTAAATTAAAAATTAGTTTTGGCGAAAATATCGACATGAGGTAAAAACATATAGATGAATATGAAGTGGGACACCCTAGAAATGGGCCATTTCGACTCGTATCAGGTTTATGCAACAATCTTTGTATTAGTAGCTGTCTTAATAAAGTTCCCAATTTTTTTTGCAATAAATTTGCAATCTGTCATATTTTTTGACACTGCATTATTATGTTTAGTTAAAAACACTAAAATTGCTACAGATACTCGCCATAAGTAAATACTAGTCGAGACATGACTTCTTGACTTTGATCCAAAAATTGTAAGAATCGCACTTTTCGCGTCTCTCCCTACAATAACTTTTTGTCGGGCGGCAATAATGCACGAATGATGAATTAAAGTGGACTATATAACGAGTAGAATAAGCTGGAATTCGTGATCCTGCAACAAATATTAGTGGAGATATAGCCTCTTGACTTTTGATCCTAAAAATCGACTTAAACACCCCAAAACACGTATTTTCGCGTCTCTCCTTATAATATCTTTTTGTCCAGTCGGCAGGCAATAATGCACCACGTATGATGAATTAAAGTAGACTATATTATATCGAGAAGAATAAGTTAGAATTCGTGATCCTGCAACAAATATTAGTGGAGATATAGCCTCTTGACTTTTGATCCTAAAAATCGACTTAAACACCCCAAAACACGTATTTTCGCGTCTCTCCTTATAATATCATTTTGTCCCGTCGGGCGGCAATAATGCACGTATGATGAATTAAAGTAGACTATATAACGAGTAGAATAAGCTGGAATTCGTGATCCTGCAACAAATATTAGTGGAGATGTAGCCTCTTGACTTTTGATCCTAAAAATCGACTTAAACACCCCAAAACACGTATTTTCGCGTCTCTCCTTATAATATCTTTTTGTCCCGTCGGGCGGCAATAATGCACGTATGATGAATTAAAGTAGACTATATGACGAGTAGAATAAGCTGGAATTCGTGATCCTGCAACAAATATTAGTGGAGATATAACCTCTTGACTTTTGATCCAAAAATCGATGTAAACACTCCAAAGAACTTTTCGCGTCTCTCCTTATAATATCTTTTTGTCCCGTCGGGCGGCAATAATGCACCACGTATGATGAATTAAAGTAGACTATATTATATCGAGAAGAATAAGTTAGAATTCGTGATCCTGCAACAAATATTAGTGGAGATATAGCCTCTTGACTTTTGATCCTAAAAATCGACTTAAACACCCCAAAACACGTATTTTCGCGTCTCTCCTTATAATATCATTTTGTCCCGTCGGGCGGCAATAATGCACGTATGATGAATTAAAGTAGACTATATAACGAGTAGAATAAGCTGGAATTCGTGATCCTATAACAAATATTATTGGAGATATAACCTCTTGACTTTTGATCCAAAAATCGACTTAAACACCCCAAAACACGTATTTTCGCGTCTCTCCTTATAATATCTTTTTGTCCCGTCGGCAGGCAATAATGCACGTATGATGAATTAAAGTAGACTATATAACGAGTAGAATAAGCTGGAATTCGTGATCCTGCAACAAATATTAGTGGAGATATAACCTCTTGACTTTTGATCCAAAAATCGATGTAAACACTCCAAAGAATTTTTCGCGTCTCTCCCTTTAATATCTTTCCGTCGCTTCGGGCGACAATAATGCATGTAGGTTGAATCAAAGTAGACTAAATAACGAGTAGAATAAGTCTGAATTCATAATCCTAAAATAAACAGTTTCAGCGATACAGAGCGTCAAAGTTCGGTTTGCATGATCTCAAAGTATATCCTTATAAATCGATTTTTATCTTACTTTTTTTGAGGCACATCCCAAAGGTGCTCAATAGGATTTAAGTCGGGGATAGGGTTGGCCATAACGTCATGTTGAATTGGGTAGTTGCAAAAAAGCAGTCGACCACATCTGCTCTGAGGGGTCTGGGGGTCAATAAAAACAAAATTTAGACCAGCGCCTTCGCCACACTCAAAACCTGATTATTTTTAAAAAAGATTCGAATCCTTGCCTAACTAGTCAGAATTAATTTCTTCCATGTCAAAAGTATGAGAAAACAATAACCGCTATTTATAGAACCAGATAAGCGAGCTGCATTGGTATAGCGCGAAGTGAATTTTATAACGAACCCGACCAAGACTAACATCTGTCAAAAAGCCACATGTGCAATCAAAGGCATCTGCATACCCCTTTGGAATGTAAAATAAAACACACGCCTATTAACGCTGTCAATTTTGCCGGGAATGTGAACATACTTGCACGAGATATTTATCGATTAGATTACTGTTAACGTCTCCGAACGAAAATATAAGTACCTAATATAAACCACGCGTGCACAAGAGGTGCGAACTTGAAAGGCAATACATCCGGAATTTACTACCCGCTTGAGACTCTTGCCATCGACATGGGTGAGCCCCCTATGAAAATATTAAATATTTAGTAGTAAACACTAGTCCTTTGCTACATCCCCCTAGGGAGCACAAACAGACCCGTGATCTCTGCAATTGGCATCACAAACGCAGCACGCAAAATAATCATTGAATACAGTAAGCTAGTGAAGGATTTATTTAAAATTTTTACAGGTAGAATGAAAATATCTTCATGGACCACTTTCTGGCTTTAGCTGGTCCCTCGCCCCTGTATAAAATACAGGTGTGTCGCTCCTCGCTCCAAAAAAATGCCGTAATGAAATCGGTAATTAATAATGTAAATAACTTCATTGGGCCGCGCGCCGCTTTCTATATCGGAAAACAAAGTCCCATTGTAATTGTGGCGCACTAATTGCCTTTCTACTAATCCTTTATGTTCGTAATTTATGAAACAGTGCAGCGAAACAAAGTGTATTTTAATTATTTCATTGGCAAATCAAACAACAATCTGATTCATAATCTCTGTCGATGACTTTAAAAATGTAAGGCAGCAAAAGGATTTATTTGAATAGGAGGTGTTGCAAGTTGGGCAATTGCGTACGAAATGCGTCCAAACGATTGTACAACTTAGCCAGGTCGTTTACCCGATGCAATAGTGAGATTGTGCAATCAGTTCGTAGACCGACAATAGTGGGGACAGTGCGAGATAGCGCGGTAGCTGAACTGCAATCTTGACCCAAGTAATGGACGTTGCGTTGTTTTGAATTAATAAGAAAAAAATAATTAATATTTAGGTAACGCCTATATTTTAATGACCCAGTATATTTTAATAAACTAGAGATTACTGGCAGAATTACATTTCTCCGTTCAATAGTGCGTGATTCTTGGAAATTCGATACTTAGAGGGCTTCTTAATTCCGGGATTTGGACATTACAAATCCCAGGAATTTGGGATGAATTCTATCATATTCGACCTGAAAATCCCAGGATTTTTAGATTGGCATTGAATTTTTGTGCCTTAAACGAAATATCCCACCAATTTCATGGGTAGCAAGATCTCAAAATTTTTAAAGGATTCTTTGTCTCTAAATCCCGAGTTGCGATCTAGAAATCCCAGAATTTTTGCATTCTTATTAATGAAATTTTAAAGGTCTCCAACTCTTGTTCACATCAGAACTGTAAATCCCTTTCCTGAGTTTGTTTCCAATCCCCAGTTTTTGTATAATTAAGTGGTAGCGAGATCCCAAAATTACAAATCCCGGGATTTTTAGAAGTCTCTTTAGAAATCCCGGGATTTTTAGACCATCATCTACTGAAGTCTGCAGCTGCATATATTTAAATGTCTTCTGCAATATGCGATGGTGGCCACTCTTACGTTGGCAACATTGAATATATTCCAAGTCTGTAAATGTTTGCCTGGGTTTATTTAGAAGCGTTAGGGTAGTGATCAAAATCGCTTAATTTCGAAATTGCAAATCCCGGGATTTTTGAGACTCGAGACTAGAATCCCTAGTTTTCGTATATTTAAGAGGTTTTCAATCCCAGAATCCTAAAATTGCTACTCCCGGAATTTCTAACACAATTATTTGCATCTAATCCCTGGATACTATTTAGAAATCCCGGGATTTTTTTGACTCGAGACTCGAATCCCTAGTTTTCGTATATTTAAGAGGTTTTCAATCCCAGAATCCTAAAATAGCTAGTCCCGGGATTTCTTATACAATTATTTGCATCTAAATCCCGGGATACGATTTAGAAATCCCGGAATTTTTGAGACTCGAGACTCGAATCCCTAGTTTTCGTATATTTAAGAGGTTTTCAATCCCAGAATCCTAAAATTGCTAGTCCCGGGATTTCTAATACAATTATTTTCATCTAAATCCCGGGATGCGATTTAGAAATCCCGGAATTTTTGAGACTTGAGAGTCGAATCCCTAGTTTTCGTATATTTAAGAGGTTTTCAATCCCAGAATCCTAAAATTGCCAGTCCCAGGATTTCTAAAACAATTATTTGCATCTAAATCCTGGGATACGATTTATAAATCCCGGAATTTTTGAGACTCGAGACTCGAATCCCTAGTTTTCGTATATTTAAGAGGTTTTCAATCCCAGAATCCTAAAATTGCCAGTCCCAGGATTTCTAAAACAATTATTTGTATCTAAATCCTGGGATACGATTTATAAATCCCGGAATTTTTTAGACTCGAGACTCGAATCCCTAGTTTTCGTATAGTTAAGAGGTTTTCAATCCCAGAATCTCAAAATTGCTAGTCCCGGGATTTCTAACACAATTATTTGCATCTAAATCCTGGAATACGATTTATAAATCCCGGGATTTTTGAGACTCGAGGCTAGAATCCCTAGTTTTCGTATATTTAAGAGGTTTTAAATCCCAGAATCCTAAAATTGCTAGTCACGGGATTTCTAATACAATTATTTGCATCTAAATCCTGGGATACGATTTAGAAATTCCGGGATTTTTAGATTATCGCAGCTGCTTACACTTTCATTCGGCACAACGCGACGAGACCGAGACCCCAAAATTGCGAATCCTGAGATATTTAGATAAAAATTTTTGTCCCTAAAGATTCGATTTGAAAATCCCGGGATTTCGTACTATTATTTAGTGCAGTCTATTAACAACCCCAAAGCAGGGCGCGCTTGTTGCTAAAGCACCCGAATAGAATTAAACGTAACCACCGCGCTAATATCAACTAATACGTTGCAAAAGCCGCTTTCCGAATGTATAAACATTTTAACAACTGTTGTATAATAAATTCAGCGAGCACGTTCATTGAATTTCGATTTATACTCCTGCGTGCGGTATAATCCTGTATAAACAAAACTAACCTAAGGTATACGTACAATGTTTTAGGTATGATTATATAAATTTTACATTGTAAAGATCAGGAAATGTCAGGCGGTTGCTTTTTTAGATAATTACCATTACACCGGCGTAGACATGCTATCTATGGGATGCGAAGGTGCCCATTAGGATTTTATAAAACCATATTTACCTATTAATAAGGTAACGTTTATTATAATTTTGATATGAGTTTGAGTATATGTCAAGTATTCTCATGAAGTATAATTTGATATGATAATATACATTTCTTGCGGTACGGTTGGTAATTGGGTAATAGAAAGCCAACTGTTGGGTAACGTGCAATCAAATTTGGAGGATGTAACAATCAGGATTCCGCAAGGGTCTGTCTTGGGCCCCTTGCCTTTTTCATTTATGTAAAACAAATTTGTTTCATATAGATAGATAAGAAGGTCGTGTAAATGAGTGATCTGATAATATTTCTAGTGAAATCTCGCGTTGATAAATAACCCCAAAGAAGAAAATTCGGTGGCGTCAGATCTGGAGATCTTGCTGGCCACTTTTCCTAAAACACATGCATATATATATGTTTTATACGTCTCGTTTTTCAACAAGATGAGGGGTAGCTTTCGTTGTTAAAAATAACCATGACGAGCACGCCTGATCCACATCATAGTTTTTAATTTCCACGGAAAATAATTCTATTTCGAGGAACGAATCCGAAGTATCTGTTACAAAGCCGCACGGCAATCCAAAATATATCACGATCGATTTCTCATTTAGCAAATTCCGTTCTGGGAGGATGCCTTTGAAGAAGGCTTTGCGGAAAAGCAGGACAACAAATCACGGTTAAGGCGATTATGTTTCATGTTTATGTTTATGTTTCATGTTGTATAAGCCGATTCCATACAAACTATTTTCCTACATGGCATGCGGTTCTCGAGTTTGCCCCTAAAGTTATTCGCAGGAATCTAGTGGACTATATCGGCATTGCGTAATGCTATGCGTCTTTCATTCCCGGACTTCTTTGAAGGTGAAGTTAGTTATATTTGGTTTGACGTACCTATGGGATTCTTGAAGGGCCGGACTGGCTATGTGCAGATTGCGGAAATTTCCACAAATGCCCAATTCGGAATCCAACAAAATTAATTAATTAATAAAACGGTAGGTAATGCTAGAAGTTACTTGGAAAACACGTTTTAAGGGCGTCACATTTATCTCGATTGTAATGTTGAATTATTTGTCATTTAAACGTTGCGTAGTTTCAACATTGAAATTTATAATTAGGCAATTTTTATTAGCTTCTAATCCCTTGCTTTCATATATCTGAGTGTTGAAGGTCTCAATTCCGAGAATCCAAAATTGAAAATCCCGGGATTTTGATATGTGTTTATTGGAAATTGAAAATCCCGGGATTCTTATAGAATTCTTCGTCTCCAAAATCCTGATACTAGATATAGAAATCCCGGGATTTTTATATTGGCTGCTTATAAAAAATTGATGAATATTTAGTAGTGGTGGAAAAAATTGTGAAAATTGATAATTGCTTCAAATCCAGGTTCTAATAAAGAATATCCTTCAAGGCTAAATCCATTGCCTGAATTTGTTTAGAAATCCCTTGTTTTCGTGTATTTGAGTGTTAAACGTCTTAATTCCGGGATTCTGACATTAAAAATCCCGGGATTGATATAAATATTCGTTTCAAAATATAAAATCCCGGGATTTATAGAATTGTTCGTTTAAAAAATTAAAAAATCCCGAGATTTTGATAGAATTATTCGGTTCAAAATTGAAAATCCCGAAATTTTGATAGAATCTTCGTCCCAAAATTCCGATACTAGATCTATAATTCCCGGGATTTTTGGATTGGTATTTACTGCAGTTTAGAGCTGCATTTTATTTACAACAAATCTCGGGATTTTCATAGAATTACTCTTTCTTAAATCTCGAAATCAGATTTAGAAATCTCCGGGTTTTTAGATTCGCATTCACTGCAATCCGCACATGCTTATATCTCTGTAACGTTTATTATTGGTGGGTAATACATTTGCCTAATAAACGTTTAAAATGTCTTACTATAAAATTGAATTAACTTCTATTCCTTGAATCCATTACCTACATGATTTAAATCAATTAATCCAATTAAGTTAACTAAATCAATTAAATCCATTACATTCAAATCAATTAAATTCATTACATTATTTAAATCAATAAAACCGGTTAAATCAACTAAACCTTTACATTTAGGTCAATTAAACCAATTAAATCGATTAAATCAATTAAATCAGTCAACGAATTAAATCAATTAAATCCATTAGATGATTTACATAAACTAAATCAATTAAATCCATTAGGTACATTTAAATGAGTTAAATCAATTAAATTCATTACATTATTTAATCAGTTAAAACAATTAAATCAATTACATCAATAACATTCATTAGATTTAAATACAATTAAATCCGTTAAATTATTTAAATCAATTGAATTCATTAAATGCTTTAAATCAATTAAACGAATTAAATCAACAAAATCAATTAAATCCATTACGTGATTTAAATCAACTAAATCAATTAAATCCATTACATTTAAATGAATTAAAGCAATTAAATTAACTATTCCAATTAAATCCATTACATTTAAATCAACTAAATCGATAAAATTCCATTACATGATTTAATTCACTAAATCAATAAAGACCATTACATGATTTAAATCAATAAAATCAACTAATTGAATAAAATCCAGTACGTGATTTAAATCCTCCAATTCAACTAAAATAATGATTACATTACATTTAAACCAATTAAACTAATTAAATCGATTAAATTAATTAAATCAACTATATCAGTTATATCCATTAAATGATTTAATTCAATAAATCCTATACATGATTTAAATCAATTAAATCAACTAAACCAATTAAATCCATTACGTTTAAATGAATTAAACTAATTAAAAATCTGTTAAATTCATTATGTTATTTAAATCAATTAAACCAATTAAATTAACTACGTCAATTAAATCCATTACATTTGAATCAATTAAATCGTCAAAATCAATTGAATCCATCAAATGATTAAAATCAATTAAATACGTTGCATGGTTTAAATCAATTAAATCCATTACATGATTTAAATTAATGAAATCCATTACATGATTTAAATCAACTAAATCAATAAAATCTATTCCATGATTTAAATCCATTAAATGAATGAAATCCATTACATATAAATCAATTGATACAATTAAATCGATTAAATTAATTAAGCCAACTATATCAATTATGTCCATTAAATGATTTAAATCAATTAAACGAATTAAATCAACAAAATCAATTAAATCCATTACGTGATTTAAATCAACTAAATCAATTAAATCCATTACATGATTTAAATCAACTAAATCAATTAAATCCATTACATTTAAATGATTTAAAGCAATTACATTCATTACATTATTTAAATCAATTAAATTAACTATTCCAATTAAATCCATTACATTTAAATCAACTAAATCGATATAAATTAATTAAACCTATTACGTGATTCGAATCAATAAAATCAATCAAAATTAATAAAATCCAGTACATGATTTAAATCCATTAAATCAACTAAATCAATGATTACATTACACTTAAATCAATTAAACTAGTTAAATCGATTAAATTAGTTAAATCAACTATATTAGATATCCATTGAACGATTTAAATCAATTAAACGAATTAAATCAACCAAATCACTTAAATCCATTACATGATTTAAATCAATGAAATCCCTTACATGATTTAAATCCATTAACCATTAAATGAATTAAATCAATGAAACAAAATTCGATGTTTAAAGAAAGGTTTTTCAAACGTTTTTTGTAAACGTCTAATGAACGTTAATTAGCGGTGAAAAAAACAATCAAAACGTCATAAAAATGTCCATTATGCGTTAAAATACACGTTTATCGTTAATAAAATTATGTTGATCCTGGTTTTGCGTCACGACTTCCTTTAGATCCGCTCACTGATAACAAAACGGTCCTTTTTAACGTCTGGCAGGCCTAGAACTGTAAGAGGATTCCCGGAAAAATTTAAAGGGCCTCGGACCGCAACCCGTACCTTTAAAAATTGCGACAATACGGTGTCCTTGTCCCTTTAAAATGACGTCGTTCGGGCAAATTGGCAATTCCATCCAAAGGATTTGCGCTGCTCGGCAATCCTATTATCCTAGAGGGGGACTCCTTAGAAACAGCTGATCCATTGTGCTGGACTAGTGCGGCCATTCACTGTTTCAGACAATCAGGCAGTAGTATAAAACTAAACTGAACTGTTTGTTTTTTAATTACAGGGGGTGGTCGTAAACTTTCAGGGAGGTGTTTTTTTGGTTTCTAGAGCTACCCTGTATACCGGAGTGACTAATTTGAAGGAATGTCCTCGTTTTTGTTTGTTCCTGCTGCCAGCTATAAACGGACAAATAAATGCATAAAAAAAAAACGATCAAGACGTCTGTCCTCGAAAAATTACACCTGTACGTGCCGAATATAGGTTTGTCGGTCCAGACACGTGGGTAATAAATTAATTACGATACCTACACTTTCGAAAATTGCATATCTATGTAAATTATGACAGAAGTGAGTAATATAAGCGACGGACAGCTGTATTTAAATCTACCGTATGCCTTTTAACAATATACAGGGTGGTCCCAAGTTTCCCAGCTGTTGTGCACGTATCGATTTGCAAACAATGAGTTTCCGCCCGGTTAACCCTCTAACAGTTAAATATTTTATATTGTATTTTTTTATTTCTAAGGATATAGTCAGTAGGGTGCAAGGTAACAATGTAGGATTTGAACAGAGTTAATAATGTGGTAAAAGCCAAAAGGTTACGGGTCTTGAATTGTTTGGACTAGGTTATTGATACCTTGATGAAATGTTCACGATTGCGAGTCCTTAAATGTAAATGTGTGCAAAGGTCTGGACGGAATATTTGATATCCGCAAGCACAACTGAGTATAAAACAGTAACTTTAATGGTCCTCGACCAATAGAAATTCGAACAAATTGCGTTGTTTTACAATTCAGTTTAAATGTTTATTCCAAGCAGCCAAATTTTGCTATATTTTTAGGCACCTAATTATTAATAAAAGTCTAAAATTAAGCAGGCATTAAAAAATATATTTTGTTACTTGGTCTCAGTTTTTTTACGAGGGCATTAAAGTCGAATGGATGGAATGATTTATATTGAAAACCACATTAGTCGGTAAAAGAGCGTAAAAATCACCAATAAAAGCATCATACAGGATTAAGCCAAAACACAAAAGCACAACAATATAAAATGGGACAAATAGCCGTCAGTTCAGGTTACTGGTTTCAAGATTAAGGGTGTTTACTTTTATTCTGCAGTTCGCGAGTACGTGCAGGTTTGGTCTTGTCGAGGCATGTGAGCTTCGGGCCTCTCAATCTACCTGCCTGGGTAGCGTTGATTGTATAAGCTTGTGACGTTTCACTTTTTAAGGACCTTTTCAAACAGAGTTTATCGATGAAACCGAATGTTAAGGTGGTCATTTTTAAAATGTAAATTTTTTAGTAAAATGCCCTAATTTCAGGAATTAATTTTATTTTTGTTCTTCAATGGAAAGAAACAAAAGTAACAAAAAAGGAAAGGGACCAGTTTCAGTTTTCTTAATTTTAAGTTTCATTTCTTTATTTTCATTCATAACGACGCTAGAAAATTTTAAAGTTGGATAAGCGCAGAAGGAATTTTTTTTCAAAAAATTATTTACCCTACGAACGCTAATAACTTTTTTGCTCTTCAAAATTAAGCAACGAAATTGATACAAGAGGAAAGAGGAAGGAAGGTACGAAGCTCTGGAGGGGACACCTAAAATAAAATTTTTAAATTCCGGGTTATAATTCGAAATTTTATTACAAAATTCTGAGTTATAAGTCGAAATTTTTAAATTCCGAGTTATAATTCGAAATTTTGTTTAAAAATTCCGAGTTATATATAAGTCGAAATTTTGAAATTCCGAGTTATAACTCAATTCCGAGTTATAACTCGGAATTTTTAAATAAAATTTCGAGTTATAACTCGGAAATTTGATATAAAATTTTAAGTCATAACTCGGAATTTTGAATAAAATTTTAAGTTATAACTCGGAATTTCTAAATTTTGACTTATAACTCGGAATTTTTAAATAAAATTTCGTATTATAACTCGGAATTTTGAAATTTTGACTTATAACTCGAAATTTTGTAATAAAATTTTGGAATATTAAAATTTCGACTTATAACTCGGAATTTTTAAATAAAATTTCGAATTATAACTTGGAATTTTAAAATTCTGACATTCTGACAATTTTTTAAATAAAATTCCGAGTTTTAACTCGATTCCGAGTTATATAGAAGTCGAAATTTTGAAATTCCGAGTTATAACTCAATTCCGAGTTATAACTCGAAATTTTTAAATAAAATTTCGAGTTATAACTCGGAAATTTGATATAAAATTTTAAGTTATAACTCGGAATTTCAAAATTTTGACTTATAACTCGGAATTTTTAAATAAAATTTCGTATTATAACTCGGAATTTTGAAATTTCGACTTATAACTCGAAATTTTGTAATAAAATTTTGGAATATTAAAATTTCGACTTATAACTCGGAATTTTTAAATAAAATTTCGAATTATAACTTGGAATTTTAAAATTCTGCCATTCTGACAATTTTTTAAATAAAATTCCGAGTTTTAACTCGATTCCGAGTTATATAGAAGTCGAAATTTTGAAATTCCGAGTTATAACTCAATTCCGAGTTATAACTCGAAATTTTTAAATAAAATTTCGAGTTATAACTCGGAAATTTGATATAAAATTTTAAGTTATAACTCGGAATTTCAAAATTTTGACTTATAACTCGGAATTTTTAAATAAAATTTCGAATTATAACTCGGAATTTTGAAATTTCGACTTATAACTTGAAATTTTGTAATAAAATTTTGGAATATTAAAATTTAGACTTTCGGAATTTTGAAATTCTGACATAACTCGAAATTTTTTAAATAAAATTCCGAGTTATATAGAAGTCGAAATTTTGAAATTCCGAGTTATAATTCAAAATTCCGAGTTATAACTCGGAATTTTTAAATAAAATTTCGAATTATAACTCGGAATTTTGAAATTTCGACTTATAACTCGGAATTTTGAAATTTCGACTTATAACTCGGAATTTTGTAATAAAATTTTGGAATTTTAAAATTTTATTTTAGATTTCCCTCCAGAGCTTCGTAGGGAAGGTCTAAGGAATCTTTTTTTATAAAGTTTGTTTCACTGTTTTTTTTTTCGATAATGACGCTCTCGAGCATTATGCTATTTTATAATGGTAAATTTTATCTTAAAATTTTCAGCCGAACACGAATTTTTTGGGAATTAATTATATTTTTGTCTTTCAATGTGAGAGAACGAAAGTGGTATGAGAGGAAAGAGGGAGAGTCAAGGTATATTTTTGCAAAGTTTAATTTCATTATCTTCATAAATAAAGGCGCTGCCGAATTTTAAAATTGTATATGCGCAGAGGGTAAAAAATTAGCTTTAAAACACGCTCTCCGTTGTCCCTTCGTAACTTATTTATTTTTCAAGATTAAGAAACGATACTAGCATAGGAGGATAGAGAAATAATCAAGGAACTTTTATGTATAAGGCTGATTTCGCTAGTCTTATAAATAAAAGCGCTGCCGAATGTTAAAATTGGGTCATTTTTGAAAAGTAAAAGTTTGGAATTTTCAGAAATGCATGCTCCCTGTTGAACCCTCGTGATTCTTTTGTTTTTGAAGATTAAGGAACCAAACCGACATGTCTGGAAAGAGGAAGAGACAACGAATTTGTTTTATTTTAAGATTTTTCAAATAAATAATTTTGAAAAAGAAGAAGCAAAATGGAAAAAAACGCTCTCCGTAAAATGGACGTAACTTTTTTCTTTTTCGATAGTAAGATGTGAAATTGACAAATTCGGAAAGCGGAAGGTGACGTTTAATGAAAATAATTGCTTTAATCCGCTCCACGTATATAAATATTTCAAGAAAATCCTTTTTTTGGCAATGTATTCGTAATCAGTGACTCCGAAAACCCCCAGCTGTATTTTTCTTCGAAAACCAGGCTTAACGTAAGTTTCACAAAATTTTTTAAAAAATTTTAAATTTTCAAAAATTTAAAATTTTTAATCTATTTTTTGTAGATTCATTTTGCCAAAATTTTGTTTTGCTTCCTTCCCAAAAACTCATTCCTCATCAATATTATACACGTCTTTTCCATTAATACCTACCCTTCTATAATCTTTTTTTATATTTAAACCCTAAGTTCGAAAGGAGTTTGCTGAGGGTGCTAAAATTTGCCTTAAAACTTAATTTGTTTGTTTGCAAATAATTGTTTTTATCCTAACAAAATCAGAATCTCATGATTTAGTTAAATTGCAAAAAATTTCATTTCAATTCCAACCAGAAAACAAACCAATTTAGAACAAATATTTCCCGAACTACGTGTATTATCTTACGTCAACCTGTTTACGTTAGTTGGACTTTAAATAATAACCTTTAAGTTTGATTAAGTTATGAAACTTGTTGACTCCTCAACTAATCGGGAAACCATCGGAAGGTATTGCATCATGCAAAAGAGCAAAGAGAATCGATATTCCGTATTTGTGGCAAATCCGCATCTCCATTTCGTCATCCCAAGTTTATATTCATAACAACAGAAGACGGTACAACAACCAAACCGGCGGTGGATACACAAAGAGCAAAGGAATGAGGGTATTGCATCATGCCAACGCAGCAAAAGTGCGAACGGGAATCAATATTTTGAGGTGCCCAAGTTTCATCAGCCGAACTTATTTATACACACGCCCGGACAGTATTCGAGAAAACAAATTCACAGACCAGGAACAGATATTAACACTGCCAATAATGAATAGTTTGATTAGATGAAACATCCTCCATTTGGGTTTATATCCACTTTCTAGCGCCTCTAGCTGATCTGATGGGTAAAAAGCGATTCCATGCAATTTTTTTAAGAGGAATTTGGACCAAAACAATGTGGTGTATTGTTAAAAGCTGAGCCATGATTGAACAACTCCAAGCATTTGCACATGAAGCTTTTGATTTAATTTCGCAGGGACGCGACCTTGTTTATAAATAAAATGCGGTGCACAAATACATACGCTTGAGACAAAAAAATTTCAAGGCAAGGAAAATTTAATGCTTCCTACTCACAGGAAGGAGTAAATATTTTTTTTGAATCGTTAAAAAATGTATCGTCATTCATTTTGACAAATCAATATGCCTTTAACGTGGAGTTTAAATAATTAGCAAGTGCTTCAAAACATAAAAAAAAACAATCCCGCCAAACAAATTCGCAATATTAACACACTTTGGTATTAATAACACGACAGGTGCACAGATCATAGTATATTGCAACTAATTATTATCTAGCGACTGTAGATTCCAGAGCAGTGTGCCCTAAGTAAATGAAGATTAGATTTAGTTGTCCGTAGAAGGTGATTTATTATTTCTAGGTGTAAACAAGCCGGCGCTGTGTAAACAATTAAAATTTACATTAGGCATTACTCAGAGCGTCAATATAAATAGAAACGTGGCGATTTTAAAAACAATTCCATTAACGTTGCTTGTACTTTCTTTCGAATCCCTTGGCTTGAGGAAAAAAAGGTGGTTGAACTCGAAGGCGGTTATTTTTTTGGTTTAATTGATACATGTTGATCCGTGTTCCTGTGATGTTTACAGCTCCAAGTATCAAAGCGAACCTCGATCTTGACAGGTCAAGATCTATTTTAAAATTAGCGAAATAGAAAGTTATGAGTTGTTGGCAACAAACCGGCAATAATTCGCCTGCTAATATACCGGGTTGTACCCTCTATATGCGTATTTTTCGAGGCATTTAAATTTTAAAATGACCACTTTCTAATTTATTTCCTACGGATCTGGGGAAACTACATTATTTACTAGCAGGTGGCTTTTGCTTCTTAAAAGCGCACATTATGGAGCACCTGTTGACGAAATAAAATTCCTAGATTTTATAAAAATGCGTGACCTTCCCTCTGCACCTTCGGAGTTTCCGGTTCAGCTAATAAAATAAATAAGTAATACGGCTGCCTACCGAATTTTCTAGTCCAGAAATGTTTCATCATCCTATACCTGATATCTACTCAGAGTCGTCAGTATCTAAAAATATATACTATTGTATGGGATCTGATAAGAAATGGGGTCGAATTATATATAAGAGGTGTATATCGGGTTTTTGATAACGGATATTTATTATCGTAATTAATATTTCCCGGCTGACGCAAAGCCGTGACCTAGCTACTGGTAAAGGTTTAAAAAAACCACGTCTCCCTTATAGCTTAAGCAAAGTAGTATAATTATATTTATGATCCTACAATAAGCTGTTTCTATGATACAGAGCGCCAAAGTTGGATTTGCAAAATATCAGGAAACTATGTTTTTCCTTCACGTCTCTCCCTCTAATATCTTTTTATCGTTTCGGGCGACAATAATGCATATAAGATGAATTAAAGTAGACTATATGACGAGTAGAATAAGCCTGAATTCATGATCCTACAATAAACAATTTTGTTAATACAGAGCGCGTCAAATTTGGGTTTGAAGATATCAGGAAACTACGTTTTTCCTCCATATCTCTCCCTTTAATATCTTTTTATCGTGTTGGGCGACAATAATGCGTGTAGGACGAATTAAAGTAGATTATATAACGAGTAGAATAATCTTGAATTCATGATCCTGCAATAAATAGTTTCGGCGATACGAGGCGTCAAAGTTGGGTTTGCTAGATCTCAGAAAACTACGAATTTCCTCCATGTCTCTTCCTCTAATATCATTTTATCGTTCCGAGCGACAAGAATGCGTGTACGACGAATCAGAGTAGACTATATAATGAGTAGAATAAGCCTGAATTCATGATCCTTCAATAAACAATTTTGGTAATACAGAGCGCGTCAAATTTGGGTTTGAAGATATCAGGAAACTACGTTTTTCCTCCATCTCTCCCCCTTTAATATCTTTTTATCGTGTTGGGCGACAATAATGCGTGTAGGACGAATTAAAGTAGATTATATAACGAGTAGAATAATCTTGAATTCATGATCCTGCAATAAATAGTTTCGGCGATACGAGGCGTCAAAATTGGGTTTGCTAGATCTCAGAAAACTACGAATTTCCTCCATGTCTCTTCCTCTAATATCTTTTTATCGTTCCGAGCGACAAGAATGCGTGTACGACGAATCAGAGTAGACTATATAATGAGTAGAATAAGCCTGAATTCATGATCCTTCAATAAACAATTTTGGTAATACAGAGCGCGTCAAATTTGGGTTTGAAGATATCAGGAAACTACGTTTTTCCTCCATGTCTCTCCCTTTAATATCTTTTTATCGTGTTGGGTGACAATAATGCTTGTAGGACGAATTAAAGTAGATTATATAACGAGTAGAATAAGCTTGAATTCATGATCCTACAATAAATAGTTTCGGCGATACGAGGCGTCAAAGTTGGGTTTGCTAGATCTCAGAAAACTACGAATTTCCTCCATGTCTCTTCCTTTAATATCTTTTTATCGTTCCTAGCGACAAGAATGCGTGTACAACGAATCAGAGTAGACTATATAATGAGTAGAATAAGCCTGAATTCATGATCCTTCAATAAACAATTTTGGTAATACAGAGCGCGTCAAATTTGGGTTTGTAGATATCAGGAAACTTCGTTTTTCCCCCATGTCTCTCCCTTTAATATCTTTTTATCGTGTTGGGCGACAATAATGCGTGTAGGACCAATTAAAGTAGACTATATAACGAGAAGAATAAGCTTGAATTCATGATCCTACAATAAATAGTTTCGGCGATACGAGGCGTCAAAGTTGGGTTTGCTAGATCTCAGAAAACTACGAATTTTCTCCATGTCTCTTCCTCTAATATCTTTTTATCGTTCCGAGCGACAAGAATGCGTGTACGACAAATCAGAGTAGACTATATAATGAGTAGAATAAGCCTGAATTCATGATCCTTCAATAAACAATTTTGGTAATACAGAGCGCGTCAAATTTGGGTTTGTAGATATCAGGAAACTACGTTTTTCCTCCATGTTTCTCCCTTTAATATCTTTTTATCGTGTTGGGCGACAATAATGCGTGTAGGACCAATTAAAGTAGACTATATAACGAGTAGAATAAGCTTGAATTCATGATCCTACAATAAATAGTTTCGGCGATACGACGCGTCAAAGTTGGGTTTGCTAGATCTCAGAAAACTACGAATTTCCTCCATGTCTCTTCCTCTAATATCTTTTTGTCGTTCCTAGCGACAAGAATGCGTGTACGACGAATCAGAGTAGACTATATAATGAGTAGAATAAGCCTGAATTCATGATCCTTCAATAAACAATTTTGGTAATACAGAGCGCGTCAAATTTGGGTTTGTAGATATCAGGAAACTACGTTTTTCCTCCATGTCTCTCCCCTTAATATCTTTTTATCATGTTGGGCGCCAATAATGCGTGTAGGACGAATTAAAGTAGACTATATAACGAGTAGAACAAGCCTGAATTCATAATCCTACGATCAACAGTTTCGGTGTTGCAGAGCGCGTAAAATTTGGGTTTGAAGATATCAGGAAACTACGTTTTTCCTCTATCTCTCCCCCTTTAATATCTTTTTATCGTGTTGGGCGCCAATAATGCGTGTAGGACGAATTAAAGTAGACTATATGACGAGTAGACCAAGCCTGAATTCATAATCCTACGATCAACAGTTTCGGTGTTGCAGAGCGCGTCAAATTTGGGTTTGAAGATATCAGGAAACTACGTTTTTCCTCCATGTCTCTCCCCTTAATATCTTTTTATCATGTTGAGCGACAATGATGCGTGTAGGACGAATTAAAGTAGACTATATAACGAGTAGAACAAGCCTGAATTCATGATCATACGATGAACAGTTTTGGTAATACAGAGCGCGTCAAACTTGGGTTTGAAGATATCAGAAAACTACGTTTTTCCTGCATGTCTCTCCCTCTAATATCTTTTTCTCGTGTTCAGCGACAATAATGCGTGTCGGAAGAACTAAAGTAGACTATATAACGAGTAGAACAAGACTGAATTCATGATCCTGCGATAAACGGTTTTGGCGATACAGAGCGCGTCAAATTTGGGTTTGAAGATATCAGGAAACTACGTATTTCCTCCATGTCTCTCCCTTTAATATCTTTATATCATGTTGAGCGACAATGATGCGTGTAGGACGAATTGAAGTAGACTATATAATGAGTAGAACAAGCCTGAATTCATGATCCTACAATAAACTGTTTCGGTGATACAGAGCGCCAAAGTTGGGTTTGCACGATCTCAGAAAACTACGTTTTTCCTTCATGTCTCTCCTTTTAATAAATTATCTTGGGCATACTGTACAACCAAAAATATTTATAGGGATGTTTGCGCAGATAGCGATCTAGGCTCGTAGTCGGCAAGCTGAAAAAGCACCGTGACAACGCAGATGCTTTCTTAAGCTTACACTTTGGCACAAACAATAATTAATTAGAATAATATCATATTGCGTTGTTTTCCTACCAAACTTAGACAGGTGTATGCAACATTTTTGTTGCTAGATAGTAGTAATTAAAGCCATCCCGTGTTGCGCAAATATTAACGATAAACTTATGAGTTACGACGATTTTAATCCAAAATGTAATCCATTAGTGAGACGCATAAACAGGAAGCGCTGCTGATATATAGAGGTGCGAATATAATTTCTATACAGTTATTTTATTTTAATTAATTAACTGAATTTATTGACATTTAACATATTGGGTTAATTAGGGCACCCCTTACTATTTGCCTTAATTGCGTTCAGGTTCGTTTTAAATTCGAATCGAGGACATCCGCTCATGTGACTAACTCACAAAATTACGTTTTCCTAATTACGCAATTTCTTTGATTATGATGGACCGTCGTATAATTTTGATTAGGACGATTACGAAAAGTCCAAAGTATATATACTCGTACATATGCATATATATTTTTTCAGTTTGTTTCATCGAAAAAAACGTTGTGTAAACCTGGTGGTTACTTGCTGAGACAGCCACCAACGCATACAAACAATCGATTTTATTTGGTTTTCCTGTTTTCCTGCCTGAGATAATTTAACGAGGCAGACAAAAATAAACAGAGCCGATGCACATGCACATTGTTGAGAAAATATTTACTTGTGCACGACCTACCCGAACGTCATTCAACAAATGCAATAAAATTACTATAAATAAATTATCCGTTTATTTTGCTAATTATTATGCGTTCGCAGAACGGCAATTTCCACAGTGATAAAAGCTGTTACGTCGCTAAAATTAACTGGTACTCCTCCACACATGGTTCATTCGTCAGCCAGTCCGGAGTCGACAAACTTGATTGTTTGCATCTTCGAAGACAGAAATAAAAAATGCATTCCACAGAAGAATTCGCGTCAACAACAGTGATCATGAGAAACGGATAAATCTACTGTAATTTCTTAGACAGAATACGCAGATATACATTTTTTGGAAGGCCATTTACGTGAGTTACAAGTCGTCAGAAGGAGATTCCTCCGCACTATACCGGATTAGGGTATTCTTCCAGTTTGTACCCTTTTGATCCCAACCTGCTATATTTCATATAATAACGTCGATAAGTACCTACATATTATGAATACGTTGTTTTCTTTAAACGTTCCAAATCGCTTACGCAAGTTGGATCGTTATTGCAGACATTACGCAACTTTAGTACCCACAACGAATAGGATCATATGGAGAATTGTGAATTTGCGGCAATATAAATTTGTTCGGCACGCCCCTAGCTTTTTGCAAAATACGTTTTAATGCGATGTTTTGTAACGTAATGATCACTTTATAAGTTACACCCGGCCGCTAAGAACTAATAACGTTATAAACATTTTAATTCGATTTTAATAATACAGCTGTGGCGAAATGGGTCACAGTTTTTTCGTCGGTTTTATTTTATTACTTCCTTTTTTGGAATTATTTATTAGATAGTAGATTTACCATAACAATTTGTTGTTGTAAAAGCTCGCATAAAGTTTACTGTTATTTCCAAAGGGATATATTAAGAATATAAATTTTCCATCGTAAATATATGCAAAAATGTTTCTTCTTCTTCTCTATAATAATAAGTGTGTTAATATCATCATCAATTGCAGCTTTATTAATTTTTATCAGGCCCGATTAAATGGCCTGTGTTTGGACTACAAAAGCCATAAAAACTCTATATGCATAGATAAGCGAGGACATCAATAATTACCCATAATCCCTCAGAGCGTATCTGACACTTACCGGTTATCTATATCAATTTATTTTTGCAAAATCCGGATATACTCGGTTTTTTGCTTGACGTGTTTCGTAATATACTGGGAAAGATATTGGAAGGGTCGTGAGAAATGACAGGAGGAAACGTGGAAACTGCAAAAAATGGTCCAGGGCCTATGTTTAAAATGATATATGTTGGCAGATATAAGAGTCGGACTAGTATTTATTTAAGCCGCCACGTCGCAGTGTGTTAACAAAATTACATTTCAGCAATAAGCCTTTTTCCAGCGCTTTTTAAATCATCCGTTCACGGTTTCGTTGCTCGCATTTGACCGAAATTGTGTAAGTCATTAAGTTTTACCATAAAATCGTTTTTTCTCGTTATTTCAAGCAAGATCAAATCCTTATCTCTGTCGCAATCGGAGGTAGAAATGTTTTTTGCGGCGATGTACCGAAGTTTAGTAATCGTCCCTATCATATAGAAGGAGCTGCAGTTTATGTCATTTAATTCGTCTATCTTCTTGAATTTTTTGAGAATTTTCGGAGAAGGTTCCTTCAAGTTACGAATTCTTATGTAAGACAACGTACCGGAATTTAAAATACGTGCTATTTATAAGGCTATATCTACAAAACCGAATGACATATCGAACTACGGTTTACGCCATTCGATTTGTCATATTTTTCTTTATCTTCTTGAATTTTTTGAGAATTTTCAAAGAAGGTTCCTTCACATTACGAACTTTTATGTGAGACGACGCGCCGGAATTTAAAATACGCGCACTTAGAGGGTTCTATCTCTAAAACCTAATGACATATCGAACTAAATTTTACGTCATTCGATTCGTCATATTTTCCTCTATCATCTTAAATTTTTTGAGAATTTTCGGAAAAGGTTCCTTCACGTTATGAATTTTTATGTGAGACGACGCACCGGAATTTAAAATGCTTACACTTAAGAAGGCTCTATCTCTAAAACCTGATGACATATCGAACTTCGGTTTACTCCATTCGATTCATCATATTTTCTTCTATCTTCTTGAATTTTTTGAAAATTTTCGAAGAAGGTTCCTTCACGTTACGAATTTTTATGTGAGACGACGCACCGGAATTTAAAATGCTTACACTTAAGAAGGTTCTATCTCTAAAACCTGATGACATATCGAACTTCGGTTTACTCCATTCAATTCATCATATTTTCTTCTATCTTCTTGAATTTTTTGAAAATTTTCGAAGAAGGTTCCTTCACGTTACGAATTTTTATGTGAGACGACGCACCGGAATTTAAAATGCTTACACTTAAGAAGGTTCTATCTCTAAAACCTGATGACATATCGAACTTCGGTTTACTCCACTCGATTCATCATATTTTCTTCTATCTTCTTGAATTTTTTGAAAATTTTCGAAGAAGGTTCCTTCACGTTACGAATTTTTATGTGAGACGACGCACCGGAATTTAAAATGCTTACACTTAAGAAAGTTCTATCTCTAAAACCTGATGACATATCGAACTTCGGTTTACTCCATTCGATTCATCATATTTTCTTCTATCTTCTTGAATTTTTTGAAAATTTTCGAAGAAGGTTCCTTCACGTTACGAATTTTTATGTGAGACGACGCACCGGAATTTAAAATGCTTACACTTAAGAAGGTTCTATCTCTAAAACCTGATGACATATCGAACTTCGGTTTACTCCATTCAATTCATCATATTTTCTTCTATCTTCTTGAATTTTTTGAAAATTTTCGAAGAAGGTTCCTTCACGTTACGAATTTTTATGTGAGACGACGCACCGGAATTTAAAATGCTTACACTTAAGAAGGTTCTATCTCTAAAACCTGATGACATATCGAACTTCGGTTTACTCCACTCGATTCATCATATTTTCTTCTATCTTCTTGAATTTTTTGAAAATTTTCGAAGAAGGTTCCTTCACGTTACGAATTTTTATGTGAGACGACGCACCGGAATTTAAAATGCTTACACTTAAGAAAGTTCTATCTCTAAAACCTGATGACATATCGAACTTCGGTTTACTCCATTCGATTCATCATATTTTCTTCTATCTTCTTGAATTTTTTGAAAATTTTCGAAGAAGGTTCCTTCACGTTACGAATTTTTATGTGAGACGACGCACCGGAATTTAAAATGCTTACACTTAAGAAGGCTCTATCTCTAAAACCTGATGACATATCGAACTTCGGTTTACTCCATTCGATTCATCATATTTTCTTCTATCTTCTTGAATTTTTTGAAAATTTTCGAAGAAGGTTCCTTCACGTTACGAATTTTTATGTGAGACGACGCACCGGAATTTAAAATGCTTACACTTAAGAAGGCTCTATCTCTAAAACCTGATGACATATCGAACTTCGGTTTACTCCATTCGATTCATCATATTTTCTTCTATCTTCTTGAATTTTTTGAAAATTTTCGAAGAAGGTTCCTTCACGTTACGAATTTTTATGTGAGACGACGCACCGGAATTTAAAATGCTTACACTTAAGAAGGTTCTATCTCTAAAACCTGATGACATATCGAACTTCGGTTTACTCCATTCAATTCATCATATTTTCTTCTATCTTCTTGAATTTTTTGAAAATTTTCGAAGAAGGTTCCTTCACGTTACGAATTTTTATGTGAGACGACGCACCGGAATTTAAAATGCTTACACTTAAGAAGGTTCTATCTCTAAAACCTGATGACATATCGAACTTCGGTTTACTCCACTCGATTCATCATATTTTCTTCTATCTTCTTGAATTTTTTGAAAATTTTCGAAGAAGGTTCCTTCACGTTACGAATTTTTATGTGAGACGACGCACCGGAATTTAAAATGCTTACACTTAAGAAAGTTCTATCTCTAAAACCTGATGACATATCGAACTTCGGTTTACTCCATTCGATTCATCATATTTTCTTCTATCTTCTTGAATTTTTTGAAAATTTTCGAAGAAGGTTCCTTCACGTAACGAATTTTTATGTGAGACGACGCACCGGAATTTAAAATGCTTACACTTAAGAAGGTTCTATCTCTAAAACCTGATGACATATCGAACTTCGGTTTACTCCATTCAATTCATCATATTTTCTTCTATCTTCTTGAATTTTTTGAAAATTTTCGAAGAAGGTTCCTTCACGTTACGAATTTTTATGTGAGACGACGCACCGGAATTTAAAATGCTTACACTTAAGAAGGTTCTATCTCTAAAACCTGATGACATATCGAACTTCGGTTTACTCCACTCGATTCATCATATTTTCTTCTATCTTCTTGAATTTTTTGAAAATTTTCGAAGAAGGTTCCTTCACGTTACGAATTTTTATGTGAGACGACGCACCGGAATTTAAAATGCTTACACTTAAGAAAGTTCTATCTCTAAAACCTGATGACATATCGAACTTCGGTTTACTCCATTCGATTCATCATATTTTCTTCTATCTTCTTGAATTTTTTGAAAATTTTCGAAGAAGGTTCCTTCACGTTACGAATTTTTATGTGAGACGACGCACCGGAATTTAAAATGCTTACACTTAAGAAGGCTCTATCTCTAAAACCTGATGACATATCGAACTTCGGTTTACTCCATTCGATTCATCATATTTTCTTCTATCTTCTTGAATTTTTTGAAAATTTTCGAAGAAGGTTCCTTCACGTTACGAATTTTTATGTGAGACGACGCACCGGAATTTAAAATGCTTACACTTAAGAAGGCTCTATCTCTAAAACCTGATGACATATCGAACTTCGGTTTACTCCATTCGATTCATCATATTTTCTTCTATCTTCTTGAATTTTTTGAAAATTTTCGAAGAAGGTTCCTTCACGTTACGAATTTTTATGTGAGACGACGCACCGGAATTTAAAATGCTTACACTTAAGAAGGTTCTATCTCTAAAACCTGATGACATATCGAACTTCGGTTTACTCCACTCGATTCATCATATTTTCTTCTATCTTCTTGAATTTTTTGAAAATTTTCGAAGAAGGTTCCTTCACGTTACGAATTTTTATGTGAGACGACGCACCGGAAATTAAAATGCGTACACTTAAGAAAGTTCTATCTCTAAAACCTGATGACATATCGAACTTCGGTTTACTCCATTCGATTTATCATATTTTCTTCTATCTTCTTGAATTTTTTGAAAATTTTCGAAGAAGGTTCCTTCACGTTACGAATTTTTATGTGAGACGACGCACCGGAATTTAAAATGCGTACACTTAAGAAGGCTCTATCTCTAAAACCTGATGACATATCGAACTTCGGTTTACTCCATTCGATTCATCATATTTTCTTCTATCTTCTTGAATTTTTTGAAAATTTTCGAAGAAGGTTCCTTCACGTTTCGAATTTTTATGTGAGACGACGCACCGGAAATTAAAATGCGTACACTTAAGAAAGTTCTATCTCTAAAACCTGATGACATATCGAACTTCGGTTTACTCCATTCGATTCATCATATTTTCTTCTATCTTCTTGAATTTTTTGAAAATTTTCGAAGAAGGTTCCTTCACGTTACGAATTTTTATGTGAGACGACGCACCGGAAATTAAAATGCGTACACTTAAGAAAGTTCTATCTCTAAAACCTGATGACATATCGAACTTCGGTTTACTCCATTCGATTCATCATATTTTCTTCTATCTTCTTGAATTTTTTGAAAATTTTCGAAGAAGGTTCCTTCACGTTTCGAATTTTTATGTGAGACGACGCACCGGAAATTAAAATGCGTACACTTAAGAAAGTTCTATCTCTAAAACCTGATGACATATCGAACTTCGGTTTACTCCATTCGATTCATCATATTTTCTTCTATCTTCTTGAATTTTTTGAAAATTTTCGAAGAAGGTTCCTTCACGTTACGAATTTTTATGTGAGACGACGCACCGGAATTTAAAATGCTTACACTTAAGAAGGTTCTATCTCTAAAACCTGATGACATATCGAACTTCGGTTTACTCCACTCGATTCATCATATTTTCTTCTATCTTCTTGAATTTTTTGAAAATTTTCGAAGAAGGTTCCTTCACGTTACGAATTTTTATGTGAGACGACGCACCGGAAATTAAAATGCGTACACTTAAGAAAGTTCTATCTCTAAAACCTGATGACATATCGAACTTCGGTTTACTCCATTCGATTTATCATATTTTCTTCTATCTTCTTGAATTTTTTGAAAATTTTCGAAGAAGGTTCCTTCACGTTACGAATTTTTATGTGAGACGACGCACCGGAATTTAAAATGCGTACACTTAAGAAGGCTCTATCTCTAAAACCTGATGACATATCGAACTTCGGTTTACTCCATTCGATTCATCATATTTTCTTCTATCTTCTTGAATTTTTTGAAAATTTTCGAAGAAGGTTCCTTCACGTTTCGAATTTTTATGTGAGACGACGCACCGGAAATTAAAATGCGTACACTTAAGAAAGTTCTATCTCTAAAACCTGATGACATATCGAACTTCGGTTTACTCCATTCGATTCATCATATTTTCTTCTATCATCTTGAATTTTTTGAAAATTTTCGAAGAAGGTTCCTTCACGTTACGAATTTTTATGTGAGACGACGCACCGGAAATTAAAATGCGTACACTTAAGAAAGTTCTATCTCTAAAACCTGATGACATATCGAACTTCGGTTTACTCCATTCGATTCATCATATTTTCTTCTATCTTCTTGAATTTTTTGAAAATTTTCGAAGAAGGTTCCTTCACGTTTCGAATTTTTATGTGAGACGACGCACCGGAAATTAAAATGCGTACACTTAAGAAAGTTCTATCTCTAAAACCTGATGACATATCGAACTTCGGTTTACTCCATTCGATTCATCATATTTTCTTCTATCTTCTTGAATTTTTTGAAAATTTTCGAAGAAGGTTCCTTCACGTTACGAATTTTTATGTGAGACGACGCACCGGAATTTAAAATGCTTACACTTAAGAAGGTTCTATCTCTAAAACCTGATGACATATCGAACTTCGGTTTACTCCATTCGATTCATCATATTTTCTTCTATCTTCTTGAATTTTTTGAGAATTTTCGGAGAAGGTTCCTTCAAATTACGAATTTTTATGTGAGACGATGCACCGGAATTTAAAATGCGTGCACTTAGAAGGTTCTATCTCTAAAACCTGAGGTCATATCGAACTTCGGTTTACTCCATTCGATTCTTCATATTTTCTTCTATCTTCTTGAATTTTTTTGACAATTTTCGGAGAAGGTTCTTTCACGTTACGAATTTTTATGTGAGACGACGTACCGGAATAATACGTGCTCTTAGGAATGAGATATCGATCTGTGGTTTGCACTGTTCGATTTGTTATATTTTCCTCTATCTCCCTGAACTTTTGGGGAATTTTAAAAGAATATTTTCTCTTGCTGTTTCAAGATTTTTTATTGTATTAAGTAATCTTTTCGCTAAACAAACGTTTGCAACCTTATATCTTCGCTCTCAGAGAGATGTGCAGAAAATTAGTGGCAATTAAGGACCTTGCAAGACGCCATAATAGTAACATCAACTTTATGAGCCACAACGTATCCTTGGGCTGTTCAGCTGCTTATTGTTTCCGAAAATAATGTATACAAAGCAGTCATATTTATTTATGTAACCTTTTAACTTGCTAGGAATGGTTTATTATTAACAAATGACATTATCTAACTTTAATACATCATTAAACTTACGCCGCATGTATGCATAAATAAACTTACTTATAAAAAGTCGAAGGAGCTGCTGCGCCCGTTAGGGCCGTTAGAGCTGAATATTCCTCCGATATTAAATGCACGTGTACGTATGATAATTCCACACACATAATTTCGATATATTTATGTTCGGTTTATCTTTCTCTCTTAATGGTTGTGAAATTAACCTTGATTTTATCTGAAGAAAAGCAATAATCGTCCAGACGTTCTGACGTTATGGGGGCTAGGCTAGGCAGTCACGTAGCTATCTAAATTTGATGCACTTAATGGCTATTTTGACGTACTTTATTTCCTCGATTAGATATCGCAGCGAGTACTTTATTTTTGGAACAATTAATGGTGGAAACTGGTTGGAATCGGTAAGTCGTTTCGTTTTTCGGACCAACCAACAAGCTTTACAGCTTGATACTGTCCTCTCCGATTAGTTAGTATATCGAGAAAAAAATCGAAAAAATAATTTTTTTTTATTTTTTTTTTGGGACCAAAAATCGAAAATAAATTTTTCAAAATTTTTTTGCTAGCTATCGGTCGGAAAGTCCGACAAAGTTTCGGTGTATAGAGAGATGAAAATTTAGAGTTTCTCCTTTAAAATTGAAAAAATCAAAAGAAATAAAGTTGACAGCCCCTGTGCCCCTATTGGGTTCTCAAATCTTTTCATGAAACATAATATTGTTAAAAATTTCAGATGGTGCTCGCAATTTTATTTTGTGGTTATGCGGAAACCAGTCAATTGCAAGTCTGGACAAGGAGTATCTATGATCAAATAAGAAAAAATTCAATTCAGTCAGCTGTAAATTTTCTCCTTTACTAATTTTTTTAATGCGCCTAGCAACAGGCGCTTTCCTGCGTAATTGTACGTTTAAATTTTATCTGAACTATCGAAAGGGGGGCCATAAAAAGTACATAAAAGCCTCGCATCGCTGTTAGACATAGGGAGATTATTTCGACAAATATAGGTAGGGTCCAGGTGCGACTTTATCTTATCGGAGGGAAAAAATGGCGACAAATTGTCTAATAAAATAGTGATGTACGGGCAAATCGGTTGACTTTTCGAGGAAAGCTATTTGACTGATAAGCAAAATCAATAAGCATTCACCATATTTCACAACGAAATAACCTTGTGGCGCATCCATAAGTCGACTAAAATGATGCAACATTAAATATTATATAACACTCGAGGTTAAAACGACCAATCGATAGAACCCCAACGGGTATAGTCGCAAGCCTCAATTGCTTCTGAAGTAGTTTCGCTGCACGCCAAAACACCGAAATCAGAGTGCACTATCGAAGGCGCCCACTGTCCTTAACACTTGAACTGAATTTTGTCTCACGGACGTTCCCTCAAAACAATCCCTCTCCATCTTATCCCAAGCGTTATTACCCACTCTCACTTTAATTGCATCAACCCGGCGATCGGCGCTGATAAAAAACGTGTGAAACGTTACAGAATTACACGCGATTTCTACGTATGCGGGTTGCACGTCAACCCCTTTCTTGTTTATCCCGGCACCGGGGTGAATAAAATTAGCATAGAGATGCCGGAGTAGCCACTGGCCACTACGGCAAAAACCTACGTAAGTCAGTTTAGGCCATTTAGTCTGTTATAATTACTTTAATGAAATTTTACCCTTATTTTCCTAGGTGACGTACAGAATGGCTTTAATACGGTGTTAATTCCTTTGAGACTGCAACCCCACTCGGAAAGGTACACGGAGGTTTAGCATATCTTGCGCTTTGTCATAGTTAATATACTGAAACAATTAGATATAGTGAACAAGATTTTCGCATTAGGCCGAGTTGGAATTGAAAATTTATTTTGAGCAATTGCCGCAATCAAATAGACATTCGTTTTGGCCAATCCTTCAGGTATTTGTGTATCGATGAGTAATACGAAAGTAGTGCATTTTCTTCTTTCTAAAATTAGCAGCCCCTTCTGCCACAAGCAAATTTACGCCCCTCGTTAGCGGGGTAATTCAGAGCCTACGCGTTCGAGTTCGAGTCTCCGATTCCGTAACAGATTTTTCTTTCTTTATGTCCCTACTTAAGTCGAGTGCTAAGTGTTTGCAGCAATAATTCCGAGCGAGCCACAACAAAACGCTGCAGCTTTAAGAGCACTATGTCACGTCAAGATGGGAACAATTGCCGGTATGGGGGCTCAGCTGATGGCGTAAAAACTATAAACAGAGACGTCCTTCTGCGTGCATGGGCGTTCTGGAAAAATCAGTCAAATAGTAAATACATGAAACGATTGAATTGAACCCTCAACAAGCAGTATTTGTGTGCATTACCAGAATTCTGTGTAATGCGGAGGAATTTCCCCATAACGACTGCAAATCTGCTTTACACCGCTGTTCCTCGACAAGCTACGTTAAAAATTCGACTCCAACTTTATTTGTACGTGAAAGAGACCAGATAAGGCAGCAATAATACACACACACACACACACACTTTCTGAAAAACATGTTGTGTATGACTCGCCTCTCGTCTGACCTGATTTGAAATTCAGATCTATCTCACGTTTTACTCAGGAGATTATGTGCCAATGGCTTGTTTATTATTTATAGGCATGATTGTGATTGTGGTGAATACGAGCTTAACTAAGCTCATTCACGTCGAGGTGGCAAAGCGTACAATACAATTTTATTGTGAGTAATGCCAGCGAATTTTAATGCCAAATTTGCAAATCACGTCTACTAATGGTGCAAGCTGCCTCCGGCCTCAATACGAACGCCAGGGAGGTTGTTTTTTATACCATTTATTTGCTCAAGCCATAAAACGCGTTTTTTTGTGAAGTTGTAATCCTGAGACAACTTTGTCGGCGGTTTTATGGTGTTTTTTATATCTTTGGAATTTGTAATGAACTTAGATAAACAAGGCATGTTGTTCACCTCATATGTGGATCGGTAGAGATATGCAATTCGTGTTACAAATATCTACAGAGATCCCCTCTTAAAAGGAATTAAATAAGTTGGGGTTCACCCTGTATAGTAATATTAATATCTGCTGTCGAATGTTATCAAGTATTTGGATGATTATTTTAATGAAATCGTGTGCCGATAAATATTTATTTTGGGAAAACTATGGAAAACGTTGGTCTTGAATTGGTTGTAAGAATACGTATAAAAACGAAGGTAAATATAAAAAATTAGAATTTATTGTGTCAGTTAATTCGAGAAAAGACTTACGTCGCAATAAAAATATCAACACAGATCCCCCCCTAAAAAAGATTTAAATAAGTTGGGGTTCACCCTGTATAATAATAATAATGTGTGCTGTCGAACGTGATCAAGTTTTTAGATGATTATTTTAATAAAATCGTGTGCTGATAAATATTTATTTTGGGGAAACTATGGCAAACGTTGGTCTTGAATTGGTTGTAAGAATACGTATAAAAACGAAGGTAAATATAATAAAATTAGAATTTATTGTGTCAGTTAATTCGAGAAAAGATTTACGTCGCAATAAAAATATCAACACAGATCCCCCTTAAAAAGAATTAAATAAGTTGGGGTTCACCCTGTATAATAATAATAATGTGTGCTGTCGAATGTGATCAAGTATTTAGATGATCATTTTAGAATTTATTGTGTCAGTTAATTCGAGAAAAGTTTTACGTCGCATCAAAATTTTAGAGGTTATCACACTTAGTTGTACATAATACGACAGGTGCACAACTGATAGTAGACTGACCTGAATGTTACAAGAATATTGATCAGTCAAATCAAATTTTTTGTCATTATTGTTTCTGTGATATAATTCTCAAGCAAAATAATGCAAAAAATTTAATAATAATTATAATTTTGTATTGGGTTAATACGACGAATGCTTATGGCATTTATTGGTCCTTGACATTAATTTAGCATTTGTTTCTCAAATAAAAAGAACCATGTGTGTAAGTAAACGCTTAAAACGAGATAAAATAGTTTGTTGACATAATTTATCTCGTACTAAATTGCACGCCCATAAAGATCAGAAAGAGAACTATAAAAAATGTCTCATTTCGATTTATTACTTTTTGTGCAGCAATACTTTGCCTTTGGCCTAGCCTAGCAGACCAACAAAACTGCTTCGAATCCTGCCTTGCTAATAGCTGCCATCCTAAGTGAAAAATTATTAAAAAAATCGTGACGAAAAAAACAACCACATGTGTGGTGACACGCAGTCTAATCGCTCGCTGTGTACTTAGTTCGTAAGATAAGAATCGTTGACACTTATATTAAACTTTCTCACAATGAGAAATGCGCAGTTAGATAAAAAATCGTATGACATATCTCTGATAAACAACTGTATACTGGGCATCCAAAAAAAGTAATTGGTGACATTTTTGGCAACAAGAAGTGCCCCTCTTTAGGCGCCAAAACCAACATGGCGTGTAAAATTGACCAAATCTAAAGCTCGAACCTGAGTTTCCTCCAATATCATGATTAGATATATCGTTGTGGAGGATGGTTTTCAACAAAATGAAGGCACTGGAACAGTTGATGATAGGCCTCAATAAGGCCAAAGAGCTGTGTAACTGGCTCTTTATTTATTTGATTAAATTAAATTCATTGAATTAATTGAATCTACTACATTTAAATCAATTAAATTCAATAATGATTGAAATCAATTAAATCCATTACATTTTTTAAATCAATTTAATCAACTAATCAATTAAATCCGCTACATGATTTAAATCAATTCAATCCATTACATTTAAATCAATTAAATCCATTACATTATTTAAATCAATTAAACCGATTAAATCAACTAAATCAATCGAATCCATTACATGAGTTAAATCAATTAAACCAATTAAATTAACTAAATCAATTAAATCCATTACATTCAAATCAATTAAATCCATTACATTATTTAAATCAATCAAACCGATTAAATCAACTAAACTTTACATTTAGGTCAATTAAACCAATTAAATCGATTAAATCAATTAAATCAGTTTAACGAATTAAATCCATTACATTTAAATGAGTTAAACCAATTAAATCAATTAAATTCATTACATTATTTAATCAGTTAAATCAATTACATCAATTAAATTCATTACATTTAAATCAATTAAATTCGTTAAATTATTTAAATCAATTAAATTCATTAAATGCTTTAAATCAATTACTTATGATTTAATTAACTGAATCAATAAAATCCGTTACATGATTTAAATCAATAAAATCACTAAATGAATAAAATCCAGTACATGATTTAAATCCACTAAATCAACTAAAATAATGATTACATTACATATCAGATGGAAATGGAATGACTTTGGCCGTGCTGTAGAATTAGTAGAATTTTTAACAACCCTTCCCAGTGGGGTGGGATTTGGGACTGTTTTCATTATAGAAACTGATTTGGTTGTCCCAAATTTTTTCTGGTACCCTCGGTACGCGATAAGAGCTACTCTCCTCACGTTCCAGCAAAATATTTACTCAAGCAATTTATAACTGTCCTGATATATTGCATAATTACTTCTCGTCAACTTTTAAAAAACGTTATTTTTAACCTACAGCAAACATCATACGATGTAAGAGAGTTAACAAACCCCTGCTAATACACATGTATTATTTGTGATTGTTTGTTCTGAACTGATAACTTTAGATTTATCGTTGTACACACACACACAAATTAAAAAAAAATTAATCACTTACTCAAATTACTCATACAAGCTTATCTGAGACCGCATAATACGCTGCCAAGGCCAGCGTGAGTTGCCGCTAAGTCTACTTGAACCGACTAAGTAAGATCACGTTCTGTTTTTTATACAGGGCGATACTGCCGGCCGATTAATTTCTGTTTTTATTTTTATTTTATTCCTCCATTAATTAACGAGCAAATCGTTTAAAGCACTTAATATTAATTGCATAGCGTTCTGTGAGTCACATTGATGTGTTGATTTAACTTTTGCCTCAACTATTAAGTTTATACGGGCAAAAAACGCCGGTAATTTAATTACAATAAATTTGTGTTTTATGATATTTTCAAACCCACCTAGGTTTGCAATTTCTGGATTATTAAACACATTATGTAGATGAGTTAGTCAGGTTAGTTATTTGAATAAGTTCATTAAATATTCGTTTAAATTGATCGTTATTTATTAGAGTTAATTAAATCCACGAGTTTGTTTACTTTCGGTGATTTATCGCATAATATTTCAAAAAGCACACATAGATTTAGAAAAGTCGCTGTCACAAAAGTACTGGTTTGAAACAATTTGTGCCTCTAGAACGTCCGTAATGTATTCGGATGAGAGAGCGTTCGGTCCATATATGTTTCAAGGAAGGAACGCAAAGTAAGATTCTTTACTGTTTCTAAAGGAATGGATTATACATAGAAAACCAAAATCAAGCCTCGTATTGAGAAAAAACGGTATAGATGACATATTTTCGCGTAAACAATACATTTGCAACATGGCCGAAATGTTTCATCAGCAATCAAACATAAGCTTTAAAGGCCATCCTTATTTATTGTTGAAACTTTAGACTCGAACACTAACATACCTACAATAAATAACGAAAAAACAACCTAGATTACTGTCCATTCAATAATTCATTCCTTCTATTCATTGTTCCAGCCACTAGATTGATCGCCCCTAAATCTGTCAAATTATGCTTAAAAGTATTTACTCCAATTATCATTCTTCCAATCCGCTCGCTGACGTATTTGTATTTATCTGCAAATATAATTCGATTACGGATAATTAATATTGTTGTTTATCTGGTATTGACTCGAATGGCATTTTTGTTAAAATATAAAACTTTCGGCATGCGTCATATCAAAATATAAATCATCGCGGATAAAGCAAGATTAATTGGAGGGAATAATATTTGGCTTTGCACATTAAATAATTATTACTTAATTACAAATGCGATTATCGAAGTTAAAAGTTATTGGTAGCCATTTTCAAGATTAATCTTCTGTATAGCTGTTTAAATGTGGCACACTTATGCCAAAAGTCGACAAGTAAAATGTACCGAGAGTCACAGGAAGGGCCTAGCTTCAATTTTTCTACAATACAATCAAATTTGGACAATTTTATTAGTCTGGCAACGTTTAAATCTTTGGTTTGTAGAATAGCGGAAACTAATTTTTACCCTATTTTAATTTTTTCTCGACCTTTCAAATGACCAAGCTCTTACATTTTTTAATAGGTGTCATCTTTTGGGAGTTCTTCGAATTTAAATATTGAAATGCGGGCACTCATGGCGAGTGCATCACTGGCTCTTTATTTACTTGATTAAATTAAGTTCATTAAATTAATTAAATCTATTACATTTAAATCAATTAAATTCAATAATGATTGAAATCAATTAAATCCATTACATGTTTTAAATCAATTTAATCAACTAATCAATTAAATCTGTTACATGATTTAAATCAATTAATCTAATGAAATCAATTAAATCCATTACATTTAAATCAATTAAATCCATTACATTATTTAAATCAATTAAACCGATTAAATCAACTAAATCAATTTAATCCATTACATTATTCAAATCAATCAAACCGATTAAATCAACTAAACCTTTACATTTAGGTCAATTAAACCAATTAAATCGATTAAATCAATTAAATCAGTTAAACGAATTAAATCAATTAAATCCATTAGATGATTTACATAAACTAAATCAATTAAATCCATTACATTTAAATGACTTAAACCAATTAAATCAATTAAATTCATTAAATTATTTACTCAGTTAAAACAATTAAAACAATTATGTCAATTAAATTCATTACATTTAAATCAATTAAATACGTTAAATTATTTAAATCAATTGAATTCATTAAATGCCTTAAATCAATTAAATTAGTAAAATCCATTACATGATTTAATTAGCTGAATCAATAAAATCCATTACATGATTTAAATCAATAAAATCAACTAAATGAATAAAATCCAGTACATGATTTAAATCCACTAAATCAACTAAAATAATGATTACATTACATTTAAACCAATTAAACTAATTAAATCGATTAAATTAATTAAATCAACTATATCAATTATATCCATTCAATGATTTAAATCAATTAAACAAAATAATTCAATTAAATCCATTACATGATTTAAATCAACTAAATCAATTAAATCCATTACATTTAAATGAATTAAACTGATTAAATCAATTAAATTCATTATATTATTTAAATCAATTAAACCAATTAAATTAACTACATCAATTAAATCCATTACATCTAAATCAACTAAATCGATAAAATCAATTGAATCAATCAAATGATTTTGATCAATTAAATACGTTACATGATTTAAATCAATTAAATCCATTACGTGATTTAAATCAATGAAATCCATTACATGATTTAAATCAACTAAATCAATAAAATCCATTCCATGATTTAAATCTATTAAATGAACAAAATCAATGAAATTCATTACATTTAAATCAATTGATCCAATTAAATCGATTAAAATAATTATGGCAACTATATAAATTATGTCCATTAAATGATTTAAATCAATTAAGCGAATTAAATCAACGACATTATATCCATTACGTGATTTAAATCAACTAAATCAATTAAATCCATTGCATTTAAATAAATTAAACCAATTACATTCATTACACTATTTAAATCAATTAAATTAACTATTCCAATTAAATTCATTACATTTAAATCAACTAAATCGATAAAATTCAATTAATCCTATAACGTGATTCGAATGAATTAAATCAACTAAATTAATAAAATCCAGTACATGATTAAAATCCATTAAATCAACTAAATCAATGATTACATTACATTTAAATCAATTAAACTAATTAAATCGATTATTAGTTAAATCAACTATATCATATATCCATTGAATGAAACAATTTAAATCAATTAAATCTATTACATGATTTAAATCAATGAAATCCCTTACATGATTTAAATCCATTAAATGAATTAAATCAATGAAATTCACTACATTTAAATCAATTGAACCAATTAAATCGATTAAA
The DNA here is from genome assembly GCA_963680705.1 of Rhagium mordax. Lineage (NCBI taxonomy): Eukaryota > Metazoa > Arthropoda > Insecta > Coleoptera > Cerambycidae > Rhagium > Rhagium mordax. Next base: position 1,789,506 of record OY796662.1, on the reverse strand, counting down.
TTAATTAAGTCAACTATATCAATTATATCCATTAAATGATTTAATTCAATTAAACGAATTAAATCTATTACATGATTTAAATCAATTAAAATAAACTAAATCAATTAAATCCATTACATGATTTATATCCATTATCAATGAAATCCATTACATTTAAATCAATTGAACCGATTAAATGAATTAAATCAACTATATCAATTAAATTCATTAAATTATTTAAATCAATTAAACGAATTAAATCAATGAAATCCATTAAATTATTTAAATCAATTAAACCAATAAATCGATTAAATCAATTAAACCGACTAAATCAATTAAACAAATTCAATTAATTAAATTGCTGTAACCGAGTAAGTAAGTAGAGGTTGAAGTAAGAGTAAACACTTGGCTGTGTCGGGTATATTTTTTGTTCGGTGTTAATTATTACATTATTACTGTATTTTTTCCTTCAGCTATTGTAGCCTAGCCACTCGAGTTATTCCGTGGGCAATATTTTCGTAGTCACCCTTCAATTTTTCAAATAGAAACGTCTAATTCGTAAAAAATAAGTTTTATATTATTATAGAGACAAAAATATTTTGCCAATCAAATTTTTATTGAGTTTATTGAGTGTCGTTTTACACAAGATTTTTAATGAGAAGAATTTAACATCATACACAAGCACTATTAGGATTCTGTGTGGTCCGCTAATGATCCACGGCAATCAGTGATTAACAACTGGATATGCTAAGAGAGGAAAGTTTTCAGACTCTCGCGATAATTAGTTTTTCATTATATTTGTATCTGAATAAGTGATAGCAAAATAGTTTCATCAGAAAAGATGGCGATACAATAGAAAGATTGTTATGTAATTATTTAAAACCTAATTGTTTGTGTGCGAATAAATCGTTAAAGATAAGAGAAATTGTAAATATCTTTAATTTATAACTAATAAAAAAACATTATATTAATAATTTCGTTCTTCATCCATCTGTTTCGTCTTGAATAAATCTCAGTAGCTTCTTCTTGAAAAGAATCTTCATTTTCTTTGATTTTTATTATGTGTTTACTGTCGAAACGAAATATTTTAAGCGCCTAAATATATGCACTTAGAGATCTAATATAGATCAACTAAATACCTTAAACTTTATTTTATTAGTGAAAAACAAGATAAGACGAAAATATGTACATATACCAACACCATATTATTATTAATAACAAACAATTCACACTTCATCGTATGATTTAAGGTATTTTCCATTAAACTAAATACGGGATTAGATTGCATCAGATCAGAGCAGATAGTTTGGGTTAGAGGTATTTTTATTGGATGCAATTAATTATTAGCCGATGATAAAAATAGGCGAAGTATTATGGGGCTGTTACGTTTATAAATCGATCAGATTTTAACTGCACTGGAGAGTTTGACGTAAACAAATTTTAATTGGGGACACGATTTTGGAAAAGGCAGACAATAAAATCTTCAGAAAATGATCTGTGCCGCAAAATGTGAATAGTTTTAATTATAAAATAATCAAAAACCAATTTTTTTACACCTAGTGATAATAAATAAGTACCCTCATTATAGAAAAAAAAAAACATTTTATCAGACACCTATTTTTTTTTAAATACCTGCTGTATTCGATATTATTTTATGTAATTACATATTATCTTAAATAGACTACAGAACTAATTATATGTGATTTTAATGTCCTTACTATCTAACAACTTGACCTTAATTAACCGTTGCCAGATAGATAAAATTTATATACTTATATAATAAAAACAAGTCGAGCAATATTGGCTATTAAAACAGATATTTATTTATCTTTTTGACGAATTCACTTTTTTTTTTAAATTAGTCATTACCCAGTACACTGACGTCATCCGATATTTTTAACGTGGTGGTGATAGGCAACTGTCGCATTGTAGGTAGAGGAGGTGTTTATATGATAAAACGTCTTAATTGCCCTGGCAATATTTTTAACTTGCATTAAAATGTACGGCTGCTGTTGGCGATTTATCCGCAGGATGTGACACGGTGGGCACTGACGGAAAAGTCGCCTAATTAAGGTCCTTAAATTTAATAATTAGGCAATCGTTAAAACAGCTACTTCTCAGCTTTTTGTAATTCCTAATATTTCAAATAATTTTTGTTACATACTTTTTCCTTTATAGATCGTTTCAGTTCCCGGTGAGACACCCTGTACATGTATAATTTTTATAAATCACATTTTCTACAACTAGCCAGCTGTGACAGGTCCGATAGATTTATTTTAAGATGTCTGGAATTTGCTTGCTATCTGCGTCCTAGAAACAGTACTTGAAGCACTTCAAATTTGTAGTACCACGGATCTGATCAATAAATAATACCTAATGTTTGCATCAGACTATTCGACAAATCCACATGTGCCTGAGAATGAATTTTCGTATGGGGCCAAAAAATGCGTCACAACGCAGCCTCTTTCCAAACTCGCTGTATTTTGTTATTTTATCTGGATTTAGCTTAAAATTGTATAAAATAGGCGCCCGTAGATTTCCTTTGTATATTGTGGCATAAACAGATAGAAGGAAACACAGCAAACATGTGTACTCTGCGTGAGGCGCTAATTATAATTATACACGTATTATTGTAAACGACTCTAAATCAGATGATGCAATTTTAGGGTTATTTTGTGATGTGATTACTGCTCAGACATGCAACAGAGGAAAGTTTATGCTCGAATTATTACAAATATTAATTCTTAGTGAAGTAAAATTGAGACAGATTATGTAAAAGCACTATAAATAAAAGGTAACAAATAAGATAAAAGATAATAATTTTATAACGGTTTTTAGAAGCAAAATTAGATTGTATATAAAATATGTAGAATTCCCCAGTTAGCGTATCCAACATTGATATTGATCCATAACGTACGACTCTGGTAAGCTGACAACTATTTTACAGTAAAAATGTAAAACAGCCCTCGAGGAAACTGACTTAAGACTTCCAAGAGATGCTACTCTGTAGGAACTCAACAACACTCACCCACGTCTATTAGGCACGTCGCGAATGATTAATCCATGCATAGATATCGAAGAGCTCCCAGACATGAACAACATCCTGAAATGCGCTTTAATAGATTACTTACAACTTTATTTGTATTCCATTCTATAATCTAAGTTAAAGAACGAGCTTGCGTAAAGCGTTTTATCATCAGTAAAACTGTGCACACAATCGTTTGAAAGTCGTTAATGTAGGAGGTAAACAGATTGGGGAATAAAGCGGATCCTTGTGGAATACTAGAGCCTGTTCGACGATTCGCTACGTAAAGGAACGGTTAGAAAAAAAGTGTTTTAGGACGCGCGTGAAATTTAACCTTATTTAGCTCAAGAATTTCAGCATTTCTTGTAAGCAGCAGTTATCAGTAGTTTTATAGGGGGTATATAAATGTAACGGGTTTATATATTCATGCTCCGAAGTATTGCTAACGTAGTCGTGTAGTTTTATAAGTATTTTATATATCGTGACTGTTAGTTAAGGTCATATAATAGCTATATAAGGGTAACACTGACCATATTATAGAACTATCAGTTCTCTAGGTTTGTAGTAGCGTTGGTTGCTGCAATTATATACATTTTTTTCAGACAGTAACTAAATTTAACCCTTATATAAATCAAAAACTTCGGTAATTCATTAATCAGCTTTAGTAGTTTTATAGGAGGTATATAAACGTAACTATGTATCAGATTTATATAATCATGTTACAAAGTATTACTAACGTAGTCGTGGAGTTTTATAGGTATTTTATGACGTAATGTTCGTTAAGGCTATATAATAGCTATATAAGGGTAACACTGACCATGTTATAGAACAATTAATAATCTTGTTTTATAGTAGCGTTGGTTGCTACAATTATAATTTTTTTTCAGACAGTAACGAAATTTAACCCTTATATAATTATTCAAAAACTTCAGTGAGTAATCAGCAGTTATCAGCAGTTTTATAAGAGGTATATAAACGTAACAGGTTCATATAATCATGTTCCGAGGTATTACTAACGTAGTCCTGGAGTTTTATAAGTATTTCGTGACGTGACTGTTAGTTCAGGCCATATAATAGCTATATAAGGGCAACACCGACCTTGTTAAAAAACTATTACTTCTCCAGGTTTATAGTAGCGTTGGTCCCTGCAATTATAAGAATCTTTCTCTGACAGTTATAAAATTTAACCCTTATGTAACTCAAACATTTCAGTAATTCAGTAATCAGCAGTTATAAGTAGTGTTATAGGGGGTATATAAATATAACTGGCTGATATAATCATGTTCCGAAGTATTACTGATGTCGTGGAGTTTAATAAGTATTTTATGGCGCGACTGTTAGTTAAGGCTATATAATAGCTATATAAGGGTAACACGGACCATGTTATAGACCTACTAGTTCTCTAGATTTATAGTAACGTTAGTTGCTGCATTTATAAACAGTAACAAAATTTAGCCTTATTTGACTAAAGACTTTGAGTACCCAACTAGCAATTCAAGTAATCAGCAGTTATTAGTAGTTGTATAGGGGGTATATAAATGTAAAGGGTTTATATGATCCTGTTCCGAAGTATTACTAACGTAATTGTGAAGTTTTATAAATATTTTATGTCGTGAATGTTAATTAAGGCTATATAATAGCTATATAAGGTTGACTGACATTGTTATAGAACTATTAGTTCTCTAGGTTTGTAGTAGCGTTGGTAGCTGCAATTATAAAAATCTTTTTCATACAGTAACAAAATTTAACTATATTTAACTCAAGAACTTCAATACTCAAGTAGTGTTTCAGGTAACCAGCAGTTATTAGTAGTTTTATAGGAGGTATATAAATGTTATGGATTTATATAATCACTTTTCGAAGTATTATTAACGTAGTCGTGGAGTTTTATAAGTATTTTATGGCATGACTGTTAAGGCTATATAATAGTTATATAAGAGTAACACTGACCATATTACAGAACTATTAGTTTTCCAAATTTATTTTAGCAATGGTTGCTGAAATTATAAAAATATTTTCAGACAGTAACAAAATTTAATCTTTATGTAACTTCAGTACCCAACTAGCATTTTAGTTAATTAGCAGTTATTAGTAGTTTTATAGGGGGTATTAGTAGTTTTATAGGGGGTATATAAATGTAACGGGTTTATATAATCATGTTCTAAAATATTATTAACGTAGTCGTGGAGTTTTATAAGTATTTCATGGCGCAACTGTTAGGGCTATATAAAATCTATATAAGGGTAAAATTCGCCGTGTTATAGAACTCTTAGTTCTCTAGTTTTATAGTAGCGTTGTTAGCTGTAATTATAATTTTTTTTTCAGACAGTAACAAAATTTAACTTTATTTGATTCAAGAACTTTAGTACCCAACTAGAATTTCAGGTAATCAGCGGTTATTAGTAGTTTTATAGGAGCTATATAAATGGGTTATACAGGTTTATATAATCATGTTCCGAAGTAATCGGGGCTTTAAAAATATTTTATGGTGTGACTGTTAGTTAATAAGGTTATATAATAATAGCTATATGAGGGCAACACTGACCATGTTATAGAACTACTGGTTCTGTAGGTTTACGGAAACGTTGGTTGATGCAACTATTAAAATCTTTTTCAGACAGTAACAAAATTTAACCTTATGTAACTCAAGAACTTTAGTGCTCAACTGGCATTTCAGGTAATCAGCAGTTTATTATTAGTTTTATAGAGGGCATATAAATGTAACGAGTTTATATAATCATGTTTCGAAGTATTACCAATGTAGTCGTGGAATTTTATAAGTATTTTGTGGTGTGACTGTTAAGGCCATATAATAGTTATATAAGGATAACTGACCATGTTATAGAACTATTAGTTCTCTAGAGGTTTATAGTAGTGTTGATTACTGCAATTATAAATAACGGATTTCAGAATCAGATGGTACTAATAAAAATAAGTATTCATAAAAGGATTTATCACAAAGATTAGGTATGTTTTGTATTATTAAGATCTTGAGACAAATTTTATTTTACAGGAAAGTTTCAAAATATTTTTCAATTTTTTTGAATTTGGTGCAAAAAAATCTGTCACCTGTAATAGTGCTATAATAGAACTTAGACAAATATAATATGGTTATATAAGAGTGATGTAGTGGTAATACTGGTAATCGATCTATTTTTGTTGTTTACTCTAAGGATTTCCGCAATATTTTTATTCTTGCATTCTTGCTTATAAAACAAGAAATGTTTGTTGGGTTTATGAATGTGATATTTTTCCAAAACCGCTTTATTTTGCTTTGTCGTGGCAACGTGACGTATCAACTGACAAAAAATCGGCCGTTTCCGCATCCTAAATTTAAGTTCCTTAATAATAAAATCCACAGGATAAATCTACACAATTACCGCTCATTGTAAGGGGCTCGCACAATGCAGTAGTCGCTCCAGAGTGGTTGTAAAATTTACTAAAAAGGCCTTTTATGGCAACTTTAAACGTGTTTAAACTTGAAAGTGCAATAAAATAGAGGGGTCTTAAATGTTTGCTGGTGTAATATTTCGTACATGCCAAAGTTTTAAAATATCGCCTTTGTTCCAAAGTAGAAGTAGAAGATTCATAAATATTAAGAACAAATAGTCGACCCCATAATGCTAACGTGCACAGAAGGCTTCGTTAAGGATATTTAAATTAGGTTTATACTTAAAACAGTGGAATTGTTTTAAAAATCTATTCTTGGGAAATCAGCATACTTTATTTTCTTGAAAATGCTTGTTCATTATTTCACGTATAATAAAATACGTGGCTATTCTTTACAAGCCGCATAAACAGCCGCGGAGATAATGTAATGTAATTTAAACTATAAATAAATCTTATTTTATGCAACATATCAATATTTTGTTGCTTATTTTCGTCCATACTTGATTACAGCTCCCTTGATGACTAACACACAAAAGCGAGCCGTGATTAGCTCTGATGAAGTCGAGATGATTTTCACTGCAACGCGGGAGCAGCAGATAATTATCTACAGCTCCTGTCCCACAAAATTAGTGGCTGTAGATTTCGGAATCGTGTACCCTGGTTTATCTGTTATTATCTGCGTCGAATAAACTTTACCCTTAACTCTCCTTATATCGACAGAATTTGCTGTTAAAAATTCACCAGTCCCATTTTTTTCGAAATCCAATATTAAAAACGTTGCCACCAGCTTCCTCTGAGCGTATCTTTAGTGCCCTCGCGTCTATAAACGTCTTGGGCTGCTCTGCTCAAACGAGACAATGGCAGGATTTGTTGCTACATGGTTTGAGCCTACAAAGAATTATTGTACAGTTCCTTCTTCCTTCCTGTTCAAGCGTCACGTTTATTTGTAAAGGATTCGAAATGTTCCGCTGAAGGATTTCAACCGATTTAAAGTAATTTGCGAATTAATAACTGGTTTCCAGTCCTTTACTTTATTAAACTTAAAATGTCATATGTAACAATGATGAATTAATAATAAATATTAAAGAATAAAATTAATTAAAAAAACCTCATTTAGTCGGATTGAAGGAAAAATATATTGTAATATCAAAACATATTTTTCCCGTTTTTTTATTAAATTTGGCAACGTGGCTTTGTATTCTGTAGGAGCTTCATAGTTGTGTTTACAGTTTGGTTATGATTTGTGTTTGCGCCCATTGACTTATTATTCGTGAAAAACGTGACAGTTTGTTGTTTAGTGAGTATTATTTATAGGCAATCATGTGGGGCTTGCAAGACTGCGATTGGAAAGAAAATGATTACAACGTGAAGTAGAAAATTGGATAAAACCAGAAAAATTCGATTCGTGTTGCCTAGCAATATGTGTAGTTGAAATATTTATTATTTATTTTAGTTATCCCACAGTTTGATTTGCTCGAATCTTCCGCCGTCCTTGGCCTTGAATTTGCGCTGCAGCACAAGGCGAGCAATTATTCCAAAGGAAGCAAACAGGGTAGATAAGAAATCGATCGATCTCCAAACATCGCTTGAAAGTGTAAGGACGAGTTATCTCCGAAACGAGGTTATGCAAGCACGCGTAAACGATTCCTTCCGAAAAAAAAAAAAAACACTTTTATGGGCAAGAAACGAACTTGGAATAGCAGCGTTTCAACCTAAATATATGGGTTAGTAATAATAAAAACCAAAGTGGTTCTGCCTAATTTGAAGTTAATTTTAAAACGATAATTTTTGTACAGCGGTCACGGTTGAGTTCCTCACAAATTATAAACATCAGCCAAACGCTGTGTATTATTTAGTGGAAGTTTCCACTGTTCCAGAGCGCCGCGGGCTAAATGATGCTGCCCCAGTGCCGTGCACAGCAGGAGCAGGAACTGAAAACTAGAGTAGCAAAATTGCTTACTAGAAAACAGAATTATTTAACGATACTTTCCCCAGTTGTTGCGTTAAATTAGACATCTGGCAACGTGGCGCCATATTGTGTAGGAGTTTCACTGTTGTGTTTTATATAGTTTGCACTTACAACACTTATAGTTGCAGAAAGTACTTTAGTTTGCTCTTTAATGGGTACAATTTATAGATAATCATTAGAATAAATGCAAAGGCGTTTGAAACGAGAAATGGAAAGCCATCGATGTGGGTTTACACTCGATTTAAAAATATATTGTAATATCAAAACATATTTCCCCAGTTGTTGTGTTAAATTCGACACTTGGCAACGTGGCGCTGTTTTTTGTAGGAGCCTCATTGTTGTGTTTATATAGCTTGGATTTGTGTTTGTCGAATTCTACCAATGGCCATATTGTCTGTGGACTGGGTTTGACCTCCAACTCTGTTTTATGATTTTTTAATGACATAAAAGTATTCGTTGAATTTATGTGTGTGAGACTATTTCATCGTCTTCCCATGACGTACTTTTACCTCTAACTAGTCGCTCAAAGTAGCATTGACAACTTAAAGTCGACAGAGAGAAGATTATCGCAGTTGGAAACGCGCGCAAGGTCGTTAGTAACTTTGACGAACGACACCGGCCCTAATTTAGACCCTTGCGGGACTCATGGTGTCGCCAGCTACAAATCGATTGTAGGCATACGTTTTGGTGTGAAATTTCGTCGCGTGTTAGGTTCCCCTGTCGACGCCCCTGCTGTCGCCGTACCTTATAGATATAACATTTCTTTTGTTCTACCAGTATACAAAGAAGCTTTTTTATACAATTTTTTTGTGTCTTGTATCTCGCACATCTCTCTAAATTATGACAAATTACAGTTTGCTCCAGTACCGGGTTACATGTTCAGTTTTGTAATTTCCTTTGAACGAACGTTGTGCTCTGAGCAGGAATTGAGTAATTTTAGGTGACTGCTATTTAAATATTCATCTTTCTTCTTCCGAAATTAATTTTCGACGAGATAAAGCACAAGCCAAAAATTGTTTAGTCATCAATGCAATACAGAAAATCTGCTCTAAGATTCTCGTGATGAATTATTTTTACAAAAGGAAAATTATAGATAATGTGCAGAATTAATCTCGGGTGACTGATAAAAAGTTTCTTATAAATAAAAGTGTCGATTTTGGGCAAAATATACAAATTAATATTTTCGTTGCTGCTCATGTCATAATAATCCATGTTGTCAATTTTAATAAATAGAAAAATAAGCCCGGAAGCAGATACCGTTGATATTACTTAATCTCTTGTTTTTAGCAAAAAAATCATCACGATACTTAATTAAGAAATTCGTTTGGAGAACGTGATCAAAATATCTAATCATATTTATTCAGCTGGTGTGCTAAATTTGACACTTGGCAACGTGGCGCTATATTTTGTTTGAGCTTCATTGTGGTGTTTCTATACTTGGTTGTAATTTTTGTTATAAATGAACGAATAGTAAAGTTACGAAATTCATTACTATTTTTTAAATATTTATTATGTATTAATAAATACAGGGTGAATACCAAAAACTCATTTTAATTTTAAGAGGGGGTTTCTGTTGATATTTATAACACAAATTACCCATAAAAGAATAAAAAAAGAAAGTTGAAAAACTGACCTACCCTACGTAAAATTCTGGTAAACTTCGCTTCGTCACTCTACTGACCCACTTATGGGGTGAACAACATGCCTTGTATCCAAGTCACAGACTCCAAGTTCTAACGTAAAAAACGTGATAAAAAACGTCTAATAAAGTAAAGCCGCCGTTTATAAATTTGTGGTCGGCGACAAGTTAATTGACAGTGACAGCAAAAACTAGTGAATTTATGATTGCAAAAAACAAGGTGAATGCCAGAGGCAAAGACCTATCCTGATTTATTATCTGTTGAGATAGGTAAGTTACGAAGTTCTGAAAAATGTTGTCGTATTTTAATTTATTTTCTTTCTCGAAAACTGCAGGGTATATATTTTTTATTTTTGGTATATGGCCTTACCATTAAGGGACCTACCATCCCTTAAAATTAAAATGAGTTATTGGTATTCACCCTGTATACCTTTTTCGATAATGGACAACTAATGAATTGTAGAAATTTATCCGAAGATTGTGTGTAAGAATATTTTTCGTAGGATAATTTTCGAAGGCGATTTGGTGGCAACAGTGTTGTTTCTATTGAGTTAACGTGTGGTAACAAATTAAGAAAATAACATAAAAAGAGATATATACGCGACGGCTTTAATAACCCCATAAAATGCACACCATAAAAGAGAAAACCAAGCAAAACATTCTAATTTTAATTAACAAACAAGTCGTATACTTTTACAAAGACCAGAGATAAAATTGTACGAATTATAATTCATAAATAAATTTATTATTAAACAATTGTTAATACTAATAAGAAACATACAAAACGGTATTTTATGATAGAAGGATGGACTAGTGAGGAAAGATGCACAATAGATGATTATTTTGTTTCATATTCTGATGAATTCAGCAATCGTCTCAGAGATAGCGCCAATGGTATGAAAACGAATTAGGAAAACTAGAAAATTGTGGAATAATTTAGAACAAAAATTAATAATATTAAAAAGTATTCGAGTAAATCTTGTGGTAAATATAAATATTATCTAAGCTTTTATTAGTTTAAAAATTTGCACAATTATTTTTTATTGCACAATTAGTACGTATTATTTCCATATAAATTACAAATAACCATCTCGCATTCTAGAATGAGTCATTAAACGTGTTAGATTCCACGTAAGATTGTTTGTATTGAACTTTGACAAAAACAATCAATATTGAATCAAAACCGTTGTTTATCGCTAAATTCCAAAATATTCTTCGAAATACTAACACCACCGTTTTGATTGTATCAGAAGGCATATCTACAAATAACGCAATTGTAGGATAAGTCCTTTAAAAAAATGCTTTAAATTTGTATATTTATTTTTCGAAAAAGATAATTTTTATCGCGTAGCTGACGTATTTCTAGAAGCTCTCACCAAGGACGCATAAACAAAATATTGTGTATCGTTCTTGTACAGATAAATTGCAAAAATATGTTATTTTAGCAGATTTACATCAATCGATGGTTCTTGGAAGTGTGTATCGAAAAACTAGAATATTGTTTTGATAGCGCTTTAGTAAACGGATATTTTATTCGTTTAGTTAAATATATGGTTATACGTTTCTCCACCAAAAAATAAATTAATTAATTAAAGAAAAAAGTAGTCAGGTGGAGGTAAATTTAGGGTTTCTTCTTTAAAATGTAAAAAATTTAAAAAAATTAAGCGGCCCCTGCGGGGTGAATACAGTCCTATCGACCCCCTACAGAGCTGTATTCGGCCCCGTAGACGCCGCTTAATTTTTTAAAATTTTTTAAAATTTACAAAATTTAAAAAAATTAAGCGGCCCCTGCGGGGCCGAATACAGCCCTGTTCACCTTCTACAGAGCTGTATTCGGCCCCGTAGGGGCCGCTCAATTTTTTTAAATTTTTTAAATTTTAAAGAAGAAGCCCTAAATTTACCTCCACCTGACTACTTTTTTCTTCTTTTTTTAATAGGTTTAAAACAATGTCTTTTTTGAAACAAGGAATATAGGGTATATTTCTTGTTTCAAAATGTTTTAAACATAAGTGCCTGCTTTCCCACCCTGTACATCAAATCAGCTACTGTACAAGAACCTCAGGGACACATTGTGCCAATAAAGTATTTATTGTTTTATTACTGTAACGTAATAAGTAGTACTGATGGCCCCATAATAATAAAATGAAAAATGTAGACAGTAAGCAAACTGGAAGTACTTACCCAACTTAAACATTTATTATTTAGCGACAATTATTCATATTTGCGTCTAGAAAAATTGCATCGAGATAAGGCTTTGTGGGTCAAAAGGTGCAGGGGTCTTAAGGGCGAGCGTAAAAAATTCATTAAATCGGAAACGTTTCATGGTCGCGGCCATGGCCATGGTCATGGTTATTAGCATACTGAACCGAGTAAAAGTACAAATGAATCACTAGTATGAAATTATAAGTTGGGATATGTCGAATTTTAATTTGCACCACATTTAAAGTGATGAAATATATCATGTGGTGAGCGAACAACCGGCAATGGAAAACTTCCACGATTCTAATCGATACCATTTGAAGAAATGCATATCATTCGGGATTATTAAAACAATACGGGTGTTAATAACGTAGATTAATTCGATTCATAAATAAAATTTTGGAGATATGAGAGTTGAAAACAATACACCTGGCGATCGTGGATTGTTGGTCAGGGGCGGAATAATTAAAGTAGAGTTGATTGAAATGAAAAGGAGTGAGACTGGAAATCTTACAATAAAGAAATATATCGAGCTCAATAGTTAGATTTTGAAAAATTTATGAAAAATTTAGGTTGCCATTAAGAAAAACAAAGTTATTATCTGTCCGGAAGAAATGCAACACCCTGTATAATCGGCTTTATTTTGATTTTGTAGAATTTGGGCAACTGGGACATCGCAAAAAAAACCTATTTTTCTTTTTTATCAACCAAGATATTGGACATTAGCGCACTAGGTGGACGCCCTGTATATACCTAAAAATCATTCGTATTTATTAACTTTCAGATAAATGAACTCACAGTTTATTTGCCTACTGTAGAGTTGAATTAACTGTCTTGTTTGCTTTAAAACAAATCGTATTGATTAAAAAATATACGGGGTGTTATTGAACTTATGGAAAAAAATATAACTGCGTGCTATTTTTGATGTTTTAAAACAAGTACGGCATAAATTAATTGAATATCCGAAGAACAAAGAGCTGGTTGAAAATCCGAATAATTATTGTATTTGTTTGAGAACCACTTATAAAGATTGCTAGCTGTCAACAAATTCTGTCTAGCTTCGCCATAAATTAATATCATGTCGGCGACGGCCATGACCTTATTCGTTGTCATCCATAACACACATTTCGACACATACACTTAAAATGGGGTACAAAAATGGAAATAGCGAATCGGAATGATAAAAAAATGGCACTGCAACAGCAGCTGACATGCTCCTCAATACTGAAATTAGGTAAGTAGGTTATTAGCACAACGGCTGTGTTATTAGTCGATTTACTTTTTACGTACGTTAGTTCAGTTGTCACAAGGTGTCGCCACACTACGCTACGTTCCTCTGTCATTGCTCTATTAATTCCAGTGACTATCAAACTTTTACTGTGATTTTATTTAAAAAAATGAAATGGGGATTTCTCTGTAAATAATCACATTTAATTATAATAAATTCGTCATTAGATATATTTGAGTATGAATTTTTATCTGTTAAATTTTCTTCCTTACCTTTAATAACACCCTGTAGATACTTTTTTTCTACAACTTCATTATATTTACTTTTTAATAAATCATTTATGGGATTTAATATTATCGTAAAAGGATCGTCAGCACATTGGGAAGAAATCATTACGTAAAGTTAATTCAAGTTCATTAATATACAGTATGAATAGTACAGGGCCCAATATTGAGCCTTGTGGAACTGCTATGTTCAAATAAGAACATCCAGAATTGACTCTGCTAATATTATTTCACAAATATATTGTAAAGAAACATACTGTTGAACATTTTTTAAAAAGCGATAATCTTTTTTTGGTTGTCCTCTAATGCCACAGTCATATAGTGGAAGATGATAGTTTTTCATGATTGTCGCAGTCGAATGCCCTACTCAAATCGGTTCCAACAGGCTCATTCCCTTGCCTCAATGTAAATTCTTATTTGATTATAAAATATATATAGAGCTGTTATAGTTGATTTTCCACTACGGAAACCATGTTGATTTTTAGGCAATATTTTAAAATCATTTAGAAATTTTAACAATCGGTGCAAATAACAATATTCAAATAATTTGGAAAAAGTAATTAGTGCTGTGTGATAGGTTCATAAATTTTCAACAAATGTGGGATCTCTTTTCACAAACATTGGAACCACATCAACAATTATTTGTTCTGCAACCGTACCACTAATTTTGGTATTCTCTTAATGAAAAAACTGGGTACATCATCTGGTCCTGACGTTCTTTTGTTCTGAAGCTTGTTATTCAACAATGAACCCGTTTCATCTTCCGTAAATGGTCTTAGAAACATAGTATGATCAGTAAGACTTCCACAGTGAAAAAAATGGTTATTATGAGTGCCTGCTATTTGGTTTACAATATTAATGGGTGCACTGATAAAAAACTTATTGAACAATGAGGCGACTATTTCTGGGTTTCCAACAATATCTTCGTCATGATTTATTGTAAAATCACTATAATTTTAATTTTTGCTTGGTAACTCTAATACAGTTTTCCAGGCAGCTCGTGTTGGATCGTTTGAATTAACAATTTTATTTTGGTGACAATCTTTTTTTACTTTACCAAGGAGATTGTTGCGTCGTTTTTTTGACTCCTCGTACACACTGACTCAAGAATAATTTCTACTTGACGCTTTGTAACAATAGCGAAAAATACGATATGACTCAAGCTTCACTAAACTACCCCTTAGATACATAAACCAATACAGCACATACATATTAACCCAGATCGTCATTTCTAACATATAGCTTAGCTCAGCTGCCTCGTTCACTGGCCAGCTAAGGTCATCTTCAGCGTAAACAATGGGCGCCCTGTTGCCACATGCCCATTTGGCGAATTTTTTTAAGGGAAATTATTCAGTTTCAATTTCTTGCCCCACCACCCTTCCCAATAATTGCACGATTTTCAACAAGAGGTTTGATATAGTCGTATAAGCTTTCGTCGACTTAATTATTAAACCTCGCAAGAGTGAATAAATCAAAGATCAAACGTCGAGTCACTCTTGCTGAAATAATTCCTTGTGTTAACCACAATAGCTGGCATAAAGAATATTTATTACTGTGTTGCTTGCACAGAAGGTAAATAAGACGGCATTTAAAGTGTCACTTGCATCCTTCCCGTTTTAAATGCGTTAAGATTTTACGTATGGTTGTAGAATTATCGTCGACATAGTCACACACTCCCAAAAAAAAAAAAATTGCAAATTAGTGGTTACAAAACGTTTCTTTTTGCAGCGGTATAATAACAAAATATTCCAAGAAATCAAAGAAAAAAATAACCTAGTAAACAAAATTGTAAAGAAATTAAAATTGGCAAAGTGAATTTTAAAAAAGATACAAACACTTGCATAACGATTCGACAAAAAGTGTAATACAAATTCATGCTTACGTGCTAATTCCAAGGCGATATTCAGAATTTGTTTATTCCTGCTCGATGACTAATAATTACTATTTCAAAAGTGATAGTAATCTTGTTTTGAACAGACGCTTGCAATGAGTAAAAAGTGCCCGAGCTGAGGTAGACAAAAAGCCAGACAAATCAATGTTAATTATTCTTTCGCCCGATCAAGCGGGATGAAAAAAAATTGCGGTCTGAAATTGAACGTCAATAGAAAAAGCAAAATTACTTGGAAACTGCATCTGGGGCTGGCAAAAAACTATTTTTATTAAAATCTGTGTTTAGTAAACAGTAAACAGTTAATTCAGAAGCAGGAGGAACCGAGAGTATACAACAGGAAATTATTTAATGTAAATCTCTAATATTATTGACTCTTTTCCATCCATTTGGATGTACTGATTTTTTTGGTGAACCACAGGATATAGTTATCTGAAAATGACTACACCATTTTTCCTATGTGTATTATCAGCATGACAATTAATATAATCTTTGCACTTGGTAATTCTCTATTTTTGGAATTCTATAATTCAATATTGACTTCAAAGTGACCTTACTGATTTAACAGCTTTTGCTAAGCTATTTATTTAGGTTATTTTGCCAAATTGAAACTAGGACCTTATAATTAGAATGTAATAATCTCAGCCAATAAAGAGGATTAAATTTTTATTCTAAACATTATTATGGCAGTAATTACTTTATAATATTGTCCACAGATTATCATGTGACGTCAAGCTTTTATATGAAACCGTACTATTAATACACCGAGCGGCTTATAGGTGTTATATTCTGTGATTAGTAGCTAATTAGATATGGAAAGTGTTTGCTGGGGCAGGTCATTGGCTGTACAGGGCATGAAGGAAGAGAAAAATAATTGCTTCCAACCTACCAATTTCTTCATCAAGTGATTATTCTGTAGAGTGAAACCAAGAGTAAGCTGGAAAACATTTAAAATTACTAGAGATAGCTTAGAAGAATGATTGAGAAAAAAAGGGAGAGCAACTCTTGTTATTTCGGTACCAAAAGAAGCTTTAATAATAGGACCACTTAAAAATGAAAATGGCTTATATCGACAATAATTCCACACCCATACATAAAATCTTAACGCATTTAAAACGCGAAGGATGCAAGTGACACTTTAAATGCCGTCTTATTTACCTTCTGTGCAAGCAACACAGTAATAAATATTATTTATGCCAGCTATTGTGATTAACACAAGGAATTATTTCAGCAAGAGTGACTCGAGGTTTGATCTTTGATTTATTCACTCTTGCGAGGTTTAATAATTAAGTCGACGAAAGCTTATACGACTATATCAAACCTCTTGTTGAAAATCGTGCAATTATTGGGAAGGGTGGTGGGGCAAGGAATTGAAACTGAATAATTTCCCTTAAAAAAGTCGCCAAATGAGCATGTGGCAACAGGGCCATTGTTTACGCTGAAGATGACCTTAGCTGGCCAGTGAACGAGGCAGCTGAGCTAAGCTATATGTTAGAAATGGCGATCTGGGTTAATATGTATGTGCTGCATATTGGTTTGTGTATCTAAGGGGTAGTTTAGTGAAGCTTGAGTCATATCGTATTTTTCGCTATTGTTACAAAGCGTCAAGTAGAAATTATTCTTGAGTCAGTGTGTACGAGGAGTCAAAAAAACGACGCAACAATCTCCTTGGTAAAGTAAAAAAAGATTGTCACCAAAATAAAATTGTTAATTCAAACGATCCAACACGAGCTGCCTGGAAAACTATATCAGAGTTACCAAGCAAAAATTAAAATTATAGTGATTTTACAATAAATCGTGACGAAAATATTGTTGGAAACCCAGAAATAGTCGCCTCATTGTTCAATAAGTTTTTTATCAGTGCACCCATTAATATTGTCAACCAAATAGCAGGCATTCATAAAAACCGTTTTTTCCACTGTGGAAGTCTTACTGATCATACTATGTTCCTAAGACCATTTGCGGAAGAAGAAACGGGTTTATTGTTGAATAACAAGCTTCAGAACAAAAGAACGTCAGGACCAGATGACGTACCCAGTTTTTTCATTAAGAGAATACCACAATTAGTGGTATGGTTGCAGAACAAATAATTGTTGATGTGGTTCCAATGTTCGTGAAAAAAGATCCCACATTTGTTGAAAATTTATGGACCTATCACACAGCACTAATTACTTTTTCCAAATTATTTGAATACTGTTATTTGCACCGATTGTTAAAATTTCTAAATGATTTTAAAATATTGCCTAAAAATCAACATGGTTTCCGTAGTGGAGAATCAACTATAACAGCTCTAAATATATTTTATAATCAAATAAGAATTTATATTGAGGCAAGGGAATGAGCCTGTTGGAACCGATTTGAGTAGGGCATTCGACTGCGACAATCATGAAAAACTATCATCTCCACAATATGACTGTGGTATTAGAGGCAAACCAAAAAAAGATTATCGCTTTTTAAAAAATTTTCAACAGTATGTTTCTTTACAATATATTTGTGAAAATAACATTAGCAGAGTCAATTCTGGGTGTTCTTATTTGAACATAGCAGTTCCACAAGGCTCAATATTGGGCCCTGTACTATTTATACTGTATATTAATGAACTTTAATTAACTTTACGTAATGATTTCTTCTCAATGTGCTGACGATCCTTCTACGATAATATTATATCCCATAAATGATTTATTAAAAAGTAAATATAATGAAGTTGTAGAAAAAGTAACTACAGGGTGTTATTAAAGTTAAGGACAAAAATTTAATAAATAAAAATTCATACTTTAATATATCTAATGACGAATTTATTATAATCACATGTGATTATTTACAGAGATATCCCCATTTCATTTTTTTAAATAAAATCACAATAAAAGTTTGATAGTCACTGGAATTTATAGGGCAATGACTGAGGAACGTAGCGTAGTGTGGCGACACCTTGTGACAACTGAACTAACGTACGTAAAAAGTAAACAGACTAATAACACAGCCGTTGTGCTAATAACCTACTTACCTAATTTCAGTATTGTGGAGCATGTCAGCTGCTATTGCAGTGCTATTTTTTTTATCATTCCGATTTGCTATTTTCATTGTTGTCCCCCATTTTAAGTGTATGTGTCGGAATGTGTGTTATGGATGACAACGAATAAGGTCATGGCCGTCGCCGACATGATATTAATTTATGGCGAAGCTAGACAGAATTTGTTGACAGCTAGCAATCTTTATAAGTGGTTCTCAAACAAATACAATCATTATTCGGATTTTCAACCAGCTCTTTGTTCTTCGGATATTCAATTAATTTATGCCGTACTTGTTTTAAAACATCAAAAATAGCACGCAGTTATATTTTTTTCCTTAAGTTTAATAACGCCCTGTATATTTTTGAATCAACACGATTTGTTTTAATGCAACCAAGACACAGTATTTTTTAAACAAACGCCAACGTGTGACCTATAGCTGAAATCAGAATTTTAAAACGAACAAGAAAATGCGAAAATATACAGGGTGTTTCGTTTAAAATAGGAAAGTTGGTGTCGCTCCAGGTCAAACCGAAAGTAGTATTTTGTGCACAATAATGTCGGATTTTGATTTTATTGACCTTATTATTATCTACGTTCCAAATTTCAGAAGTTTTCTTAACACCCTGTATAAAGTGACAGTAAGCACAATATGTGTAGTCGATTTGCCTGCAGGTAAAATATTTCGACCTTTTCCAAAGTGTGTTTCTATAATGTTGTACCAGATATACCAGTCGACATATTGAAAATGCCAGTGAAAAAAATTTATTTATTTTTATTCGTTATTTAAAAATTCTATGACGATCAGAGATGGACTCGAGTTATCGGCAATAAATTCATGAATACGGAATCTAGTAATTGTTCACGGTAAAAGAACCGGAAATAATGAAATCTCTCGACTGTAGCTGAGTCATAAGCATAAGTGGCTTATTTGCAGGTTTCGACAGGTATAAGTTTGAAATCGATAAGAGTGTTAGTAACGGAAACTTCCAGGGGTAACATTGCATCATTCGTTTCGTTATAAAATCAAAAGGAAAATGTTATGTTTGGCAATTGTAAAATTTTCAATGGTTTCGTTGAAATGTTTCAAAAAGGACCAATTAATTAGGTTAATGCAAGACAAAGCAAAATGTATTAG
This sequence comes from Rhagium mordax, assembly GCA_963680705.1. Lineage (NCBI taxonomy): Eukaryota > Metazoa > Arthropoda > Insecta > Coleoptera > Cerambycidae > Rhagium > Rhagium mordax. Next base: position 1,769,759 of record OY796662.1, on the reverse strand, counting down.
AAACTCCCCTTTATATTTTATGCATTTCTAGTTTTTTTTGCAGCAAAATCTAGTGACTTGGTTATTCCGTGCGATTGTCAACTATTCCAAGCCAAGCGTGTTCATACAAACATGATTTATCTGCGTAAACCAATATCAGACATTTATTGTCCATTAATCACACTTCAGTTGTTCTCAATTAAAAATATTAACGCGGACCCAACAAATAAACTCGGATTTCCCGTCTTTCATAAAAAATAATCGCGAGGGTATAATAACCTCACTCGCACCAACCCCCATAGAAAACCTTCTATTTACGTTTATAAAATTCAAAAAACAGCTTGTAAAGTTACCTCGCTTGATATATTATCCTCGAATAGGTACCAACAGTGTATGTACGGAGCGCTAACAAAGAAGGAAGCCTATACGAAAAATCAATATTTACACACCTTCCTTTGTCAGTTGCCCAATCCAACAATAAATCTACCTCTCGTACGCTTTTTAATATAGATAAAAAATACTATTACAAATACAAATAATGAATAACGAAACGCGATAAATGTTGGAAAATTAAGTTCTCTGGTTCAAGGCTAAAGCTGCAAGTGAGAAAATAACAGCAGGGTGCTCTGCTTAAACAATTGATGGTTTTGACAAGCGAGTCAAGCTGGAACTGGAATTGACAGTTTTCCTTTGTTTTAGTTTCAATTTTTAGCTGGGGGTTTAAAAATTGGGTTTCCGCGCCTTGGACAATTGCCGGTCGCCGGTTTATGCTTTTTATCGAGTTATTACATCACCTATCTTACCGGCTTCGCTTGCAATTGTTGTTCAAGTAGGGCCCCGCGACGAAATTGCACCGCGCAAAAAACTGCATACGTGCATCGCCGATATTATCATAGAAAAAAGATCCTATGCGAACAAAACGACTCATTTTGATGTAAAAAAATCATGTACGGAGAACAAAGAAACATCAAGCGTGCGGTGTACGTGCTGGGGCGAGGCGAGCCGACGCGCGCCTCGGCCGGAATCGTAACAAAGTAGGAGAGAACGTATAAAAGCATTTCCGAGGTAGAAAGTGGCCACAGTTTGAGTTGTGAAAGCGCAGTGAGGAGCTTGACGAGCACCTTCCCCAGACCGAAGCGTTGCTTCACACAGTTATTTTTTGTGATATTTATTTAAGTGTTATATTTATAAATTTTATTTAAACATGGAGGTACTTCCCATCCAATCAACTCACGTGGAATATCAGAAACAAAACAGTAAGTACCTTTTTTCTAATCGTTTTTGTCGCGAGGAGTTAGACCGGGTGGAAATCGGTGAACTAACAGCTGATTTTCCTTTCAGAATGGTATTTCGACCCGAGACCGCTGCTCGAGGAGCAGAAATGCGGGGCGCAAGTGGAATTCCTATCGAAAAAACTAGAAGAGGAAATCAGGGCCGCCAAAAGAACTCATCTGTCATGCGGCGAGGTCCTGCTTCCGTGCGGGCTGCTCCAGAAAGTTTCCAAGGATATTTTGCAGATATCCGAGTCGGAGCTCTGCGGGCTCCGCGGGATGAACCTCTATTTGTTGTTCGAAGGTGAAGAGGATTGCAGGAGGCTGAGCTTCGTCAAGATCGACCCCACCACCCCGTCGACTTTCGAAGTTTATCTGACTTTCAAGCAAGCAAATGCCGGCTGGGCGTTTCTACCACAATTTCTAAAGTAAGTACCAACCCCTTATTGACCCCTGCTGACGCAATAATCATAACTCTGCGTTGTCGATTGGTTGCTAATTTTCGGTTTCTTTGTTGCAGAAAAATAACGAGAGGTGGTACCGTGATAATTAGCACAGAGTACGAACTGACGAAGAAGAAGCTGTACCGTTCGACCTGTGAGTAAGGCATTGCTTTATTTGAAAACGAGAGACTGAAAGAATTTCTTCACCACACGATACGAAGTACTAATTTTTCTATTTTTATATTATGTAAAAAAGTGAAAAAGAATCATAAGCGAAGCGTGATTATAGTTTTTAGTTATTATAGTTATTTTTTAACAGTATTGATTTAACCTCGAGGTAGGTTAAAAAGCGAACGAATGGTCCAATGAGGTCCTTTAATTAAGGATTCCTCCCCGGCGGGGAGTCCGTGATTTTCTATGGTGATATGTATTATAATAATGCATTTTATGATATAAATTCGTACCTGTTGTACTTAAAAATGTTTCAAGTATTTTTAAAATTGTTTAAAAGTTACATGGAGCTTTTTATTTGTTCGCCGGCGTTCTGGGGCGCAGCCGGGCACCTTGCCATAAATCGCAAAAATCATACCAAAAAAAATCTAAGGGTGCCTATGGGTGTGTCCGGGACCGCCGGCGGACTCTAATTATTTTTGTTCTTGTGATATAATATAGTCTAGTGTTTTCTGTGAAAGTAATAAAGAAGAAACATGCATGGATCGTACAAATTTCAAATTAATCATGTATGTTTTCATTATATAAGAGGCTATAATAATATTTAGAATCGTAAGATATTTTATATAAGTTTTTATAATTGATTAGGTAGTTGTAGAAGTTAGTTCTTGCTACTTATGTGTGATAATTCGGTACAGAAACAATTTCTGTACAAAATCTCATATGCTTTTTGTACTACGACAGTGATTATTAATAAAAACTACGATTTTTTTTAAAGTCTGACTTTTATTCCCATCCCAAGAAAATATACACATCAGTTGAGTTGTCATAAACTTTAATAGAAAAAAAAAGCTATTAACTGCCGGGCTGTGGGAGATGCAACATCTGATCCTGTTCCTGATGTAAATTGTGTTGTCAACTGCATAAAGCATCTCGGTTTCAAGGGCACGGTTGCCAAGGAGAGGGGCCGTATTCAAGTTTATTAATAGGGTTCGGATTTCGTTCGTTCGGGTTTGCTACTAGAACGAATTTTAAAGTCGATGGGTCTCCATGTCCATGGGTGAACACGGAAACTTGTGTTTTGTTTCAAAACAACTTTGAGAAAGGAAATCGTTTTCGGAACTGAAAAGTAAGTTTGTAGGTTCGTCGCCGACTTGTCTACCAGGTGAGGAAACGTTATGCATAGATAGGCAATGGCTCAAGTGCTGTAATTACTTAAGTGGGCAATTTGGGATTTGATTTTTTAATAAGAAAGTGCTAGGCAAGGTTTTCATTGTTTTCTGTGCTAGTTGTCAAAATCAATAAACTCGTTTTTTGGAATATTTACTCAAAAATTAATGTTCTTTCATTTAACGAAAACTTCGTTCGTTGGTAACCAGTATTAAACCCCTTACAATTTTTTGAAACTACCCAACAACCACCCAATTTACCTTTAGAGACAGTTTTGCCCTTTTCATAATACAATTTTATTTTTTTGAAGAACCTAAATCGCTCGAAGGACCACAAATGAGTGGATTTTAGGATTTATCACTTATATCTTAGTAGTTCTATTTTGCAATTTCACATTTGGTTTGTTCTCTATACCCTGTGTATGTCGAAGGATTGTTTCACCCATTTGTGCATTAGATAGAAGAAAACGAAATTTAACTTTTAATAAATGGAAGTCATCTAAAATAAATTGCTTTCAAGGCTTACCTAAATACATAATTTTTCATAGACAAAGAGAAAAATCCAAAATTTGGAAATCGAAAATTTTATGTCTGCAGACGATTCAGAACGTTCAGTATATCATTTCCTGATCAAAGGATTTTTTTTGTATGAGTTGCATTCCTGTATTTGTATAAATAAAGGGCGCTGTCGATTTTTTAAAGTTGAAATTTTAAAACAATTTTTCAGTAAAATACGCCTTTTTCAAATGGTAATAACTTCTTTGTTTTTCAAGATAAAGAGTCGAAAATAATATGAAAAGAAAGAGTAAGGCGTTAGGCATTCGCTATTTCTAGGCTTATTTGTTCATTTTCATAAATCAAGACGCAGAATTTTCTAATGAGGCATGTTTAAAAATCAAGAAAATCATGATCTCTTTTTATTTTTTATAACTCTTTTGTTTTTGAAGATTAAGAAACGAAATGTTACAGGGACCAGGGGGAAGATTAGAAATATCTTTCGTTAAAAGCTCATCTTCCAATTCCTATAAATAAGGGCGCTATCGAATTTTAAAATTGGTCATTTTTTTTTAAAAATTTCGAAAAACTTGTGCTAATTTCAGGAGTTAATTTAATTTTTGTTTTTCAATAGAAGGAATCAAAGGTGGCATAGAAGGAAAGGAGCAAGTTTCAATTTTCCTAATTTCAAATTTTATTTCATCATTTTCATAAATAAAGACTCTGGAACATGCGTAGAAGGAATTTTTTTTCTAAAAATGGGTTACTTACGAACGCTAATAACTTTTTTGCTTTTAAAGATTCAGCAACGAAATTGACATGGGAGCAAAGAGGGAGGTTCAAGGAATTTTTTTGTATGAGTTGCATTCCTGTATTTGTACAAATAAGGGCGCTGACGATTTTTTAAAGTTGAAATTTTAAAACAATTTTTCAGCAAAATACGCCTTTTTCAAATGGTAATAACTTCTTTGTTTTTCATGATCGAGAATCGAAAGTAATACGAATAGAAAGAGTAAGGCGTTAGGCATTCGTTTTTTCTAGGCTTATTTGTTCATTTTCATAAATGAAGACGCTGCAGAATTTTCTAATGGGGCAAGTTTAAAAATCAAAAAAATCATTCTCTTTTTATTTTTAATTACTCTTTTGTTTTTGAAGAAGAAACGAAATGTTACAGGGACCAGGGGGAAGATAAGGAATATCTTTCGTTAAAAGCTCATCTTCCAATTCCTATAAATAAGGGCACTACCGAATTTTAAAATTGGTACATTTTTTTTAAAATTTTTCGAAAAATCTGTGCTAATTTCAGGAGTTAATTTAATTTTTCAATAGAAGGAAACAAAGGTGGCATAGAAGGAAAGGGGCAAGTTTCAATTTTCCTAATTTCAAATTTTATTTCATCATTTTCATAAATAAAGACTCTGGAACATGCGTAGAAGGAATTTTTTTTCTAAAAATGGGTTACTTACGAACGCTAATAACTTTTTTGCTTTTAAAGATTCAGCAACGAAATTGACATGAGAGCAAAGAAGGAGGTTCAAGGAATTTTTTTGTATCAGTTGCATTCCTGTATTTGTATAATTAAGGGTGCTGTCGATTTTTTAAAGTTGAAATTTTAAAACAATTTTTCAGCAAAATACGCCTTTTTCAAATGGTAATAACTTCTTTGTTTTTCATGATCGAGAATCGAAAGTAATACGAATAGAAAGAGTAAGGCGTTAGGCATTCGTTTTTTCTAGGCTTATTTGTTCATTTTCATAAATGAAGACGCTGCAGAATTTTCTAATGGGGCAAGTTTAAAAATCAAAAAAATCATGCTCTTTTTTTATTTTTAATTACTCTTTTGTTTTTGAAGATTAAGAAACGAAATGTTACAGGGAACAGGGGGAAGATTAGGAGTATCTTTCGTTAAAAGCTCATCTTCCAATTCCTATAAATAAGGGCGCTACCGAATTTTAAAATTGGTACAGTTTTAAAAAAAAAAAATCGAAAAATTTGTGCTAATTTCAGGAGTTAATTTAATTTTTGTTTTTCAATAGAAGGAAACAAAGATGGCATAGAAGGAAAGGGACAAGTTTCAATTTTCTTAATTTCAAATTTTATTTCTTCATTTTCATAAATAAAGACTCTGGAACATGCGTAGAAGAAATTTTTTTTCTAAAAATAGGTTACTTACGAACGCTAATAACTTTTTTGCTTTTAAAGATTCAGCAATGAAATTGACATGAGAGCAAAGAGGGAGGTTCAAGGATTTTTTTTGTATGAGTTGCATTCCTGTATTTGTATAAATAAGGGCGATGTCGATTTTTTAAAGTTGAAATTTTAAAACAATTTTTCGCATTTTTCAAATGGTAATAACTTCTTTGTTTTTCAAGATAGAGAGTCGAAAGTAATACGAAAAGAAAGAGTAAGGCTTTAGGGATTCGTTTTTTCTAGGCTCGTTTCTTCATTTTCATAAATAAAAGCGTTGCAGAATTTTTAAGTGAGGCATGTTCGAAAAGTAAAGAAAAACGCCCTTTCCTTTTAATTTTAATAACTCTTTTGTTTTTAAAGATTAAGAAACAAAATCTTACAGGGAGAAAGAGGAAGGTTCGGGGTATCTTTCGTTAAAAGCTCACCTTCCAATTCCTGTAAATAAGGACGCTGCTGAATTTTTAAATTGGTAGTTTTTGTAAGAAAAAAAAATTTGTGAAATGCGGTAATTTCAGAAATTAATTTAATTTTTGTTTTTCAATAGAAAAAAGCAAAAGTGACATAGAAAGAAAGGGGCAAGTCTCAGTTTTCTTAGTTTTAAGTTTCACTTCCTTATTTTCATAAATGAAGGCGCTGCAGAATTTTCTAATGAGGCATGTTTAAAAATCAAGAAAATCATGTTCTCTTTTTATTTATTATAACTCTTTTGTTTTTAAAGATTAAGAAACAAAATCTTACAGGGAGAAAGAGGAAGGTTTGGGGTATCTTTCGTTAAAAGCTCACCTTCCAATTTCTGTAAATAAGGACGCTGCTGAATATTTAAATTGGTAATTTTTTATAGAAAAAAAAAATTTGTGAAATGCGGTAATTTCAGAAATTAATTTAATTTTTGTTTTTCAATAGAAAAAAACAAAAGTGACATAGAAAGAAAGGGGCAAGTCTCAGTTTTCTTAGTTTTAAGTTTCACTTCTTTATTTTCATAAATGAAGGCGCTGCAGAATTTTCTAATGAGGCATGTTTAAAAATCAAGAAAATCATGTTCTGTTTTTATTTATTATAACTCTTTTGTTTTTAAAGATTAAGAAACAAAATTTTACAGGGAGAAAGAGGAAGGTTTGGGGTATCTTTCGTTAAAAGCTCACCTTCCAATTCCTGTAAATAAGGACGCTGCTGAATTTTTAAATTGGTAATTTTTGTAAGAAAAAAAAAATTGTGAAATGCGGTAATTTCAGAAATTAATTTAATTTTTGTTTTTCAATAGAAAAAAGCAAAAGTGACATAGAAAGAAAGGGGCAAGTCTCAGTTTTCTTAGTTTTAAGTTTCACTTCGTTATTTTCATAAATGAAGACGCTGCAAAATTTTCTAATGAGGCATGTTTAAAAATCAAGAAAATCATGTTCTGTTTTTATTTATTATAACTCTTTTGTTTTTAAAGATTAAGAAACAAAATCTTACGGGGAGAAAGAGGAAGGTTTGGGGTATCTTTCGTTAAAAGCTCACCTTCCAATTCCTGTAAATAAGGACGCTGCTGAATTTTTAAATTGGTAATTTTTTAAAGAAAAAAAAAATTGTGAAATGCGGTAATTTCAGAAATTAATTTAATTTTGGTTTTCAATAGAAAAAAACAAAAGTGACAGAAAGAACGGGGCAAGTGTCAGTTTTCTTAGTTTTAAGTTTCACTTCTTTATTTCCATAAATGAAGACGCTGCAGAATTTTCTAATAGGGCATGTTTAAAAATCAAGAAAATCATGTTCTCTTTTTATTTATTATAACTCTTTTGTTTTTAAAGATTAAGAAACAAAATCTTACAGGGAGAAAGAGGAATGTTTGAGGTATCTTTCGTTAAAAGCCCATCTTCCAATTCCGGTAAATAAAGACGCTGCTGAATTTTTAAATTGGTAATTTTTGAAAGAAAAAAAAAATTGTGAAATGCGGTAATTTCAGAAATTAATTTAATTTTGGTTTTCAATAGAAAAAAACAAAAGTGACAGAAAGAAAGGGGCAAGTGTCAGTTTTCTTAGTTTTAAGTTTCACTTCTTTATTTTCATAAATGAAGACGCTGCAAAATTTTCTAATGAGGCATGTTTAAAAATCAAGAAAATCATCTTTTTATTTATTATAACTCTTTTGTTTTTAAAGATTAAGAAACAAAATCTTACGGGGAGAAAGAGGAAGGTTTGGGGTATCTTTCGTTAAAAGCTCACCTTCCAATTCCTGTAAATAAGGACGCTGCTGAATTTTTAAATTGGTAATTTTTTAAAGAAAAAAAAATTGTGAAATGCGGTAATTTCAGAAATTAATTTAATTTTTGTTTTCAATAGAAAAAAACAAAAGTGACAGAAAGAAAGGGGCAAGTGTCAGTTTTCTTAGTTTTAAGTTTCACTTTATTTTCATAAATAAAGACGCTGCAGAATTTTCAAGTGAGGGATGTTCAAAAAGTAGAGAAACTAGCTCTCTTTTTAATTTTAACAACTCTTTTGTTTTTGAAGATTAAGCAGCGAAATGTCGGAGGGATAAAGAGGAAGGTTCGGGGTATCTTGCGTTAAAAGCTCACCTTCCAATTCGTATAAATAAGGACGCTACCGAATTCTAAAGTTGGGTCATTTTTTAAATGAAAAAAAGTTTTCGAAAAATTCTTCGCTAATTTCAGGAATTAATTTAATTTTTGTTTTTCAATGGAAGGAAACAAAACTGATATAGAGGGAAAGGAACAAGTTTTAGTTTTCTTAATTTCAAATGTCATTTCTTTAGTAAGGCATGTTCAAAAAGTAAAAAAACGCGCTCTCTTTTTAATTTTAATAACTCTTCTATTTTTGAAGATTAAGAAACGAAATGTTACAGGGAGAAAGAGGGAGGTTCGTTAAAAGTTCACCTGCCAATTCCTACAAATGACGCCGTTACCGAATTTTTAATTTGGTCGTTTTTTAAATGTAAAAAATTTTTTCGAAAAATTTGCGGTAGGTAATTTCAAGAATTAATTTCATTTTTGTTTTTCAATAGAAGGAATCCAAAGTGCCCAAGAAGGAAAGGGGCAAGTTTCAGTTTTTTTAGTTTCAAATTTAATTCATTTATTTTCGTAAATAAGGGCGCTGCAGAATTTTCAAGTGAAGCATGTTTAAAAAGGGGAAAAATAACGCTCTCTTTTTAATTTTAATAACTCTTTTGTTTTTGAAGATTAGGAAACGAAATGTTACAGAAACAAAGAGGAATGTTCGGGGTATCTCTTGTTAAAAGTTCATCTTCCAGTTCCTATAAATAAGGGCGCTACCGAATTTTAAAATTGGTCATTTTTTTAATTTAAAAAATTTTTCGAAAAATTTGTGCTAATTTCAGGAATTAATTTAATTTTTGTTTTTCAATGGAAGGAAACAAAAGAAGCATCGAAGGAAAGGGGCAAGTTACGGTCATTTTAATTGTAAGTTTCACTTCTTCGTTTTTGTAAATAAAGACGCTGCAGAATTTTCAAGTGAGGCATATTCAGAAAGTAAAAAAACGCGCTCTCTTTTTAATTTTAATAACTTCTATTTTTGAAGATTAAGAAACGAAATGTTACAGGGAGAAAGAGGAAAGTTCGGGGTATCTTTCGTTAAAAGCTCACCTTCCAATTCCTGTAAATGAGGACGCTGTCGAATTTTAAAATTGTTCATTTTCTAAATGTCAAACATTTTTCGAAAAATTTGCTCTTATTTCAGGAATTAATTTCAGTTTTGTTTTTCAATAGAAGGAAACCAAAGTGCCCAAGAAGGAAAGGGGCAAGTTTCAGTTTTTTTAGTCTGAAATTTAATTAATTCGTTTTCGTAAATAAGGGCGCTGCAGAATTTTCAAGTGAAGCATGTTCAAAAAGGGAAAAATAACGCTCTCTTTTTATTTTTAATAACTCTTTTGTTTTTGAAGATCAAGAAACGAATTGATTGCATAGACAAAGAGGAAGGTTAGGTTTCCAATTCCTACAAAAAATGAGGTCGCTGCCGAATTTTAAAACTGATCATTTTTTAAATGTAAAAAATGTTTCAAAAAATTTTCGCTATTTTCAGGAATTAATTTCATTTTTGTGACAGAAGGAAAGGGGCAAGTTTCAGTTTTTTTAGTTTCAAATTTAATTTATTCATTTTCGTAAATAAGGGCGCTGTAGAATTTTCAAGTGAAGCATGTTCAAAAATGCAAAAAAACGCTCTCTTTTTAATTTTAACAACTTTTGTTTTTGAGGATTAAGAAACGAAATGTTACAGGGACAAAGAGGAATGTTGGGGGTATCCTTTGTTAAAAGCTCACCTTCCAGTTCCTATAAATAATGGCGCTACCCAATTTTAAAATTTGTCATGTTTTAAAAAATTTTTCGAAAAATTTGTGCTAAATTCAGGAATTAATTTAATTTTTGTTTTTTAATGGAAGGAAACAAGAGTGGCATAGAAGGAAAGGGTCAAGTTTCAGTCTTTTTAATTGTAAGTTTCATTTCTTCATTTTCATAAATAAAGACGCTGCAGAATTTTCAAGTGAGGCATGTTCAAAAAGTAAAAAAAACGCGCTCTCTTTTTAATTGTAATACCTCTTCTATTTTTGAAGATTAAGAAAAGAAATGTTACATGAAGAAAAAGGAAGAGTCGGAGTATCTTGCGTTAAAAGCTCACATTCCAATTCCTACAAATGAGGGCGCTACCGAATTTTAAATTTGGTAATTTTAAAAAAGTAAAAAATTTCGCGAAAAATTTGGTCTAATTTCAGGAATTATTTTAATTTTTGTTTTCAATAGAAGGAAACAAAAGTGTCAAAAGGAAAGGGGCAAGTTTCAGTTTTTTTTTATTGTAAGGTTCACTTCTTCATTTTCATAATAAAGACGCTGCAGAATTATCAAGTAAGGCATGTTTAAAAAGTAAAAAATCACGTTCTTTTTTTAATTTTAATGATTCTTTTGTTTTTGAAGATTATGAAACTAAATAGTTGCAGGGACAAAAAGAAAGGTTACGGGTATCTTTCGTTAAAAGCTCACCTTTCAATAAAATTCGTACAAATGAGGGCGCTACCGAATTTTAAATTTGGTCATTTTTTAAATGTAAAAAAGTTTTCGAAAAATTTTGCTCAAATTTCAGGAATTAATTTAACTTTTGTTTTTTAATGAAAGATAACAATAGTGCCATAGAAAGAAAGCGGCAAGTTTCAGTTTTCTTGATTTCAAATTTCATTTCTTCATTTTCGCAAATAAAGACGCTGCAGAATTTTCAAGACCAACAAGGGAAAGAACCGCTCTCTTTTTTATTTTAATAACACTTGTTTTTGAAGATTAAGAGACGAAATGTTACAGGGACAACGAGGAAGGTTCGGGATATCTTTTGTAAACTGTTTCGTTTTCGAAAAATTCATGAATTTCCTCCTGGTAATTAAATATTTTAGTTAAACTTAAATATCAAGGAATTGACTACTTAATCAACTAGGGTCGAACAACTTTTACAATTTAAGTAGATTAATCGATACGCTTATCAAACTATCAGTATGTAATTAAATATGCAACGTTAACCTTTAAAAATCAGCTTTTATAGAATAAAAAAGCATAATATTGAACTTGCCTCAATTCTAGCCAAGATTGAAAGTAAAACAGCTCTTGAATTTTATCCGGAAGTAAAAAAATCCAGCAACTCGAAATCCGATAATTTAAAAGAGAAATTTTTGTTCAGAATTTGAACGCGAAATAAAAATATGACTTTTAAAATTCCACGGGCGTATAATAATAATAATAATAATAGTTAGACTCATTAAATCGAATAAATCACATCAGGATACAAATTGTTGCCCGTCTATTTTCTTTACAAAATGTCCATTTAATACTAACAATAAAAAACATATTCCTACATATCTTTATGGACAATGTGCATAAGTACAAAGTGAAACATATTAAAATTTATTATAATTTATATTATTTCTACATGGATGAATCATTTATTCATGTAGCATTGTACAAATTCAAATGGACAGCAATAATCATAAATTTGCATTAATTACGCGATACTGCTATTGTTATTGTAATGTTAATTTTTGGTAGTCTTATTTTAAAATTTAACCATTTTTTTTTCAATTTATCACAAATTTAAAAAACATTTCTTGACCATGCTAGGCGAAACCAGCTTCACGTAAATGTCAAAAACAGACGACTGTCAATAAAATACCTTACTAGTATTTATTACTATTTATATCATTTACCTCACTTTTAGAATCAATACTTCCTCTATCATCGCCGTTAATGTTCGTGACGTTCATGTTGCAGGAGTATTTTTAAAATGTACTTTCCATTAGAAACACGTGACAGTCGATTTAGACCCGAAAACTTGGCATTGTGTAGCTTTCATATTCCTAAGCTACTTATTTTTTTTTTCGAACAATCCAAGTAATAATTAGACTTTTGTTACACCAGTCGTTAAAAATTGCCTGGGAAATATTTGAGCGAAAATTATCGAAATTAAATATACAAAAATTGGAAGATCTTTGCCTCGTGTTTCTCTTGTCGTTTTCCTACAAAAATCGAACTCCCACCCACACGCTATTATATTAATATAAATTCCCAAGCAGCGCCTTGCTACGTGGCTGTTGAGGCAGGTACAAAAGGCATAAAAGAAGCTAAAGCACCGGTTCCAGACAAGACTCGACCTGTCACACACGTTTTGGTTGAAAATAAACGTATTTTAAAAATAGTCGTTAAGTAAAAATGTCAGGAATAGGACAGTAATGGTGATAGATAAGATACTGGTTAGTGGTGATAACGAACGAAGCAAGTGGTGTAATTATACCTAGGTGCATGGGGTGTAGTAGGTAGAAATATGAAAACAACGTCGGTTGTCTGGGGAATCATGGCTGGAAAATAATTTGTTTCTTGTACTGGGTGTCCCAAATATATTAATTATTATACATAGTACAAATTTTAGGAAGAGTCCTTCACGAAAGTACAAATATTTTAAAAGCGTCTCTGAATAGCTTTTAATTTCTTGGAATATCATTTGTGGCTAACTTTTCCTGAAAAAAAAAACTACATAATCAAATTTACTCTCACGAAAGATGCCTTTAAAAATTGCAGGATATCATGTGGGTAACATTTTAATTTGTTAGATATCTTATGTGGGTAACTTTTTAACATTTTGAATATCCATAATGTATATGGGTTATATAGTTAGTTTATAGCTTAAAGAAATTCGATTAATCAAAGTTATCCTCACAAATGATGCTTTTATGCTATGTGACTTTTAATTTATTCGAATATCATTTGTCGCTAACTTTTTAATTTTTTCCTAAAAAACTACCTAATAGAAGTTACTCTCACAAAAGATGCCTTTAAAAGTTGCAGAATGTTTTGAGGGTAACTCTTTAACTTGTTAGATATCATATGTGGGTAACTTTTTAATATTTTGAATATCATAATGTGGATAATCCTTTAATTTCTAATTTCTACTTCAAAGAATATCGTTTAATCAAAATAACTCTCCCAAAATGACACTTTTAGACTGCGTAACTTTTAATTTATTGGAATATCATATGTGCAGGATATCATGCGGGCAACTCTTTAATTTATTAGATATCTTATGTGGATAACTTTTTAACTTTTTGAATATCATATTGTATATGGATTATTATAAGTTAGTTTCTACTAGCTTAAAGAAAATCGATTAACCAAAGTTATCCTCACAAATGATGCTTTTATACTATGTAACTTTTAATCTGTTGAAATATCAAATATGTGGCTAACTTTTTAATTTTTTTCCTAAAAAGCTACATAATAGAAGTTACTCTCATGAAAGATGCCTTTAAAAGTTGCAAAATGTTATGTGGGTAACTTTTAACTTGTTAGATATCATATGTGGGTAACTTTTTAATATTTTGAATATCATAATGCGGATAATCCTTTAGTTTCTACTTCAAAGAAAATCGTTTAATCAAAATTATTCTCCCAAAATGACACTTTTAGACTGCGTAACTTTTAATTTATTGGAATATTATATGTGTAGGATATCATGTGGGTAATTCTTTAATTTATTAGGTATCTTATGTGGGTAACTTTTTAACTTTTTGAATATCATAATGTATATGGGTTATTATAATAAGTTAGTTTCTAATTTAAAGAAAATCGATTAACCAAAGTTATCCTCACAAATGATGCTTTTATACTATGTAACTTTTAATTTGTTGAAATATCATATGTGGCTAACTTTTAAACTTTTTCCTAAAAAACTACGTAATAAAAGTTACTCTCACGAAAGATATCTGTAAAAGTTGCAGAATGTTATGTGGGTAACTTTTTAACTTGTTAGATATCATATGTGGGTAACTTTGTAATATTTTGAATATCATAATGTGGATAATCCTTTAGTTTTACTTCAAAGAAAATCGTTAAATCAAAATTACTCTCCGAAAATAACACTTTTAGACTGCGTAACTTTTAATTTATTGGAATATCATGTGTAGGATATCATGTGGGTAATTCTTTAATTTATTAGATATCTTATGTGGGTAACTTTTTAACTTTTTGAATATCATAATGTATATGGGTTATTATAATAAGTTAGTTTCTAGCTTAAAGAAAATGGATTAACCAAAATTATCCTCACAAATTATACTTTTATACTATGTAACTTTTAATTTGTTAAAATATCATATGTGGCTAACTTTTAAACTTTTTCCTAAAAAACTACGTAATAAAAGTTACTCTCACGAAAGATATCTGTAAAAGTTGCAGAATGTTATGTGGGTAACTTTTTAACTTGTTAGATATCATATGTGGGTAACTTTTTAATATTTTGAATATCATAATGTGGATAATCCTTTAGTGTCGACCTCAAAGAAAATAGCTTAATCAAAATTACTCTTCCAAAATGACACTTTTAAATTATTGGAATATCATACGTGCAGGATATCATGTGGGTGTAATTCTTTAATTTATTAGATATCTTATGTGGGTAACTTTTTAACTCTTTGACTATCATAATGTATATGGGTTATATAGTTAGTTTCCAGCTTAAAGAAAATCGATTAATCAAAATTATCTTCACAAATGATGCTTTTATACTATGTAACTTTAAACTCGTTGAAATATCATATGTGGCTAACTTTTTAATTTTCTTTTTAAACTACGTAATAGAAGTTACTCACTCTCACGAAAGATGCCTTTAAAAGTTGCAGAAAGTTATGTGGGTAACTTTTTTACTTGTTAGATATCATATGTGGGTAACTTTTTAATATTTGAACATCATAATGTGGATAACCCTTTAGTTTCCACCTCAAAGAAAATGGTTTATTCAAAATTGCTCTCGCTAATGGAGCTTTAAAGCAATGCAGGTTGCCATGTGGGTAACTTTTAGTTTGTTGGATATCATATGTGGCTAAGTTTCTTATTTTCCCCAAATGGAACCAATTAATCTAAACCACTATCACTAATGGTGCTTTTAAAGATTGCAGATATGTGGGTTTTTAGTTTGTTGTATATCCTAATGTGGGTAATTTTTTAATTATTGATTTTAACCCCCTCGTACGAGATATATGCAAAAATCTGACGAACCCACTCGACTGAAAAATATCCCCATCGTTGAAAATTTCCAGGGCAACTCTCTCGGTATATCTCGACATATTTAATGCATGTATCTGCCTCATCGCAAAGTTGTTCAATCAGTAGTATTGCAAGCGATGATATTTCAGGACTGTGTAGCAATATTTTACGTACCTAGTTCTTCGTCCCTCTCAGTTCGAGTTGAATACTCACATTTATCATTAAACTCAACTTGTTAATCGGCTTTTTTCCATACATCGTCACGTGGCATATTCGATTCGTTATACTCAAATAAGTGAAGCAAAACCCTCTAATGTGTCATTAAATCCAGTGGAAATTTTCCGGAATCTACGCGCCCGACGAATTAACGATTTCTTTTGTTAAAAGTGGACCTCAGTAAATCAATCCATTACGTAACACCCAAGTGCCATAACACGGTCAAATTTGAATAATAATGATTGCCGTACGGTGGCAATTTGGTGTTTGTATTGGGTGTGTATAAATAAAATTACAGGTTTCCAGTATCACAGGGAAGGAGATGTAATAAAAGAGTTTATTTATCGAATGCAGCGGCGTACGAAAAAGAAATCGAAACGTGCCGAAAATCTTACCAAATGGCGATAGGCATTTGTTTGTAAATTTTTTCAGCTGCTGTTTCCCCCGTGCGGACGGCTGTGCATGGGCCATTACCGCATGCCATGACTAAAGTCAATTTAATAGGTCCGATAATAGTAAGGGTCTAACTAGTGATTTTAACCCTTATATATAAAAAATAAGGGAATTTGTTTGGGCAAATGGCTTCTGTACACGCATTATCCGACACCAGCCTACACGCCGAAGTTAAAAATCGACATGTAGGCAATAAAAACATTGTGTCATTCCTTAAAAAAGAATAAGCTATCCGGTATTTCTTCGTGTAAGTGATATTTATATCGTTGTTTTTCCTTTTAATTGTACGGAATTAATTTGCGATAAATCCTGATCTAGGCGCAACGCAATGTATATTTTGTTTTGTTTTTGTTTTTTCTTCAATGGGTTCTTTTAAGCAAATCCTTATCTGTTTATGATGATTGTCAAACGAAGACAGTGACATACCAAACGGTACCGTGTGGTTCCAACTATAATGGGCACCATTTACCTGCATCAGGATGAGACCTTTCCGGAGGAACTGATTGGTAAGCGTAGACCAATAGAGTGGCCGGCAAGTTCTCCTGATTTAACGACCCCCACTGATTTCAGAACAGCTTGTAAGATAACTAAATTTTCTGTCACTTGAACCTCATTGATGGTTCCTCGAAAATATTATGTCAAGTTGGAACTGCTCCACAAACCCACCATTCTTGAATTCCAAAAAGTAATACATAGTAAACAGTTCTTGGCATTTCGTGGCATCACTCCTTATATAAATCTGGGGTCCTTTGAACCTAAAATATGATCCAGCATCTTAAAATGCAATGCCGTCACTGCCTTAACTAGAAACAGACCTTGATCCGAATCAACAACCTACGAAATTATCTTTTTTTAAGTTTTTGACTCGTATCACAGGAACACGTGGATATTTAAAGCAGCTCATTAGAGTAGCGTGATGTATACAAAGGAGGCTTATCAAGAACTGACATTCGTATGATTTTCCTATAATTAGCATACGAATTTCTAGAAATAGCAAATACAATATCAAAGAAACTGCTCCCGCCCGTATTTTGAAACAACCAACTGATGATAGTATAGAGAAAATAATTAGTAAATTTTAAATTTCCTCAGTTTAGGAATTTTGCAACACATTAATAAGAAAACTAGTGCAAGTGTGTTTTTTCCACATTTCAACGTGCGTGGATGACGGACGTGTTTATATTCAGCACATGACAAATTAGATTTGCTCCTTTCGAGCCCGTACCCATGCAAGTATAATAAGGCCCCGCCGAACCTACTAGATAACACGGCACATCAATTCAAGACGTAAGAGACCAAATGGAAAAATGATCTAATAAAATATTAATGTTACCCAGTAAACTCTCCGTAAACAAGTTGCTGTATCAATGACGTCTTTTGTCAACTCGGTCGGTCGTTAAGTTTGCAAATTTACACAAATAAATTATCGGTTCACTACACCTGCAGATATTTATGCGAAACTGATTCGTTTCTCATTCAAATCCGATCTCTGAACTTCCTCTACGCAATTCGTGTTCCAACGTAAATTTGCAAGCGTCGTCGCCTTGAGAGTTCAAAGTGCAAACTATCAAATAAAACAATGAACTATTCGAGGCAGGTAGAGTTAAATACAACTTTCGTTTACTGGTTAGCGTTTTTTGGAGATTATGAGAAAAAATAATTTGTGCCACTAGGGCTGCGCCATATTCGCAAAATTTTCATCCTCATAAAAAAGTCTCAAATTAAAAAGTTACCCACATGACAACCTACAATTTTAAAAAGAAGAGTAATTTTGGTTAAAAACATTTTTTGGAAAAAATTAAAAAGTTAGCCACATATGATATTTCACAAATTAAAAGTTACCCACATGATACCCTGCAGTGTTTAAAATCATCATCATTGAGAGTAATTTTGATTAAGTGATTTCCTTTGAGGAGAAACTAAAGATTATTCACATTTGATATTGTAAAAATTAAAAAGTTACCCACATATGATATCTAACAAATCAAAAAGTTACCCACATGACAACTTGCAGTTCTAAAAATTTTTTTATTAATTTTTTTTGGAAAAAGAATAATTTTGAATGAGCGATTTTCGTTAATGTAATAGAAACTACACTACACATTATGATATCCAACAAATTAAAAAGTTACCCACATCTGATATCTAACAAATTAATGAGTTGCCAACATGATATCCTGATTAAAAAGTAAACCACATATGATATTCCAACAAATTAAAAGTAACGCAGTTTAAAAATATCATTTGCGAGAACAATTTTGGTTAGCGATTTTTTTTTAAGTAGAAATTAATGGGTTATCCACAATATGATCCTCAAAAAAATAAAAAGTTGCCCACATTATGATATCCAACAAATTAAAAAGTTACCCACATCTGATATCTGACAAATTAATGAGTTGCCAATATGATATCCTGCAATTTTTAAAAGCGCCATTCACGAGAGGAATTTTGATTATGTAATTGTTTCAGGAAAAAATTAAAAAGTAAACCGCATATGACATTCCAACAAATTAAAAGTAACGCAGTTTAAAAATATCATTTGCGAGAACAATTTTGGTTAGCGATTTTTTTTTAAGTAGAAATTAAAGGGTTATCCACAATATGATCCTCAAAAAAATAAAAAGTTGCCCACATTATGATATCCAACAAATTTAAAAATTACCCACATCTGATATCTGACAAATTAAAGAGTTGCCAACATGATATCCTGCAATTTTTAAAAGCGCCATTCATGAGAGGAATTTTGATTATGTAATTGTTTCAGGAAAAAATTTAAAAGTAAACCACATATGATATTTCAACAAATTAAAAGTAACGCAGTTTAAAAATATCATTTGCGAGAACAATTTTGGTTAGCGATTTTTTTTTTAGTAGAAATTAAAGGGTTATCCACAATATGATCTTCAAAAAAATAAAAAGTTGCACACATTATGATATCTGACAAATTAAAAAGTTACCCACATCTGATATCTAACAAATTAAAGAGTTGCCAACATGATATCCTGCAATTTTTAAAAGCACCATTCACGAGAGGAATTTTGATTAATTGTTTCAGGAAAAATTGAAAAGTAAACCACATATGATATTCAAACAAATTAAAAGTAACGCAGTTTAAAAATATCATTTGTGAGAATAATTTTGGTTAGCGATTTTTTTAAGTAGAAATTAAAGGGTTATCCACAATATGATCCTCAAAAAAATAAATAGTTGCCCACATTATGATATCTGACAAATAAAAATGTTAAGAAAATCATAATAATAAATAAATAAAAGTTAGCCACATCATGCAATTTTTAAAAGTACCATCCGTGAGAGTAATTTATTAAGTGCATTTTTAGGAAAAAATTAAAAAGTTAGCCACCTATGGTATCTCACAAATTAAGAAGTTACCCACATCATACATGACACCCTGCAGTGTTTAAAGGCATCAAAATAACTTTGAATAAGCTATTTTCTTTGATGTAAAAACTAAAAGGTTATCCACATTATGATATCCAGCAAATTAAAAAGTTGGCCACATCTGATGTCTAACAAATTAAAAAGTATTCTGTAATTATTAAAGGCACCTTTCGTGTGAGTAATTTTGATTAAGTACATTTTTTGAGGAACAAATTAAAAAGTTACCCACATTATAATATTCAAATAGTTTAAGAGCTACCCATATGACACCTTGCAATTTTTAAAATCACTATTAGTGAGAGCTATTTTGATTAGGAACATTTTTTTTTGAAGAAGAAATTAAAAAGTTACCCACATTATATCCCGGAGATTTTAAAAGCAGCATTAATTAAAATGATTATATTAATTTTACTCCTCGATAATAGATTGAAAAAGTGAGTCTTCCAGACTTTAGAGAATGAATCTGCTCCAACCGGCGATTTTGGCGCAGCACATAGGATCTCTTAAAAGCTCCAATTTGCAGAAACTCGCCAACCTGTTGCAACCAAGTGCTCTTTATATCCTTTGCTGGCACTGACTTGCAAACCCCATTAGTTGTTCAGTCGCTAAATACATAAATGAATATTTTATTATCCACACTCCATCAAGCAGCGGCATCAACAAATAGTTGTAAACCTATAAATATTGCTCCACACGCTGATAAACACCATAATTTAAACAAGAATATCGTTGCTGCGGTTTCATAATGTCGGCCTTATGTAGGTAGGCAGATAGCATAAATTATAAATAAATAGTGTAATAGAGTTAAATAAAGAAACGACGTGTCCCACAATGCGGTTAAAAATGATTTATATCCGTTAATATCGATAATTTGACGGAAGGAGTTTTTTTTTATATATTTAACTTTTCCGCTCGCTTAAAAGGAACAATGTGCCACCAAAAAGATAAAAGTCTGGCTCAGAACAATAGTGGACTTCCTTAAGAAAATTGCTTAAGCAAAATTGGCGTACCGCAAATGATTAAGATTTACTTATCACTGCATTCGGTGCCGCTGCATTTAGAAAAAAATACATTTATCCTGTTACATAAATTTTAAATACACATTTCCTGATAACATATTTTATTTAAATTTTCAGCAGATGGTTAAAATAAGCAATCACAGAGCTGAAAATATGAAGGAAAATATTTTGGTAATTGGCAGTTCGGACGTAGTAGTGTCAATGTTTTTAATTAGAAGCGAGTGGTATGTATGCCACATTTTTAGAAGGCGTATCAAGGAAACACATTTCGTAATTTAATAGGCTGAAAGTCATTCGAGAATTCGAAAAAGACAAGTGGTCATGCTTTATTTTTATATACCTATTTTATCAAAGGTACCTTTTGTTCAGACTTGGAATTGACTTATTCCTCAAAATAAACATTTCATGAGTATTCATATCACAACAGAATTCACCCATCTTAATATGCAAATGACTATATCCAAAGAAATGGTCTAAGAGGTAACGGCAATCTTTGTAGTGAGACTAACACTACGCAGAAAAAACCTACACTAATTTCAAGATTAATAAACTTTAAGAATGTCTTAGTCTTACTATTCTTCAAATAAAATAATACATCATGCTATCTTCTTCATAGAATTAATGAATTAGCTTTTCTCTATCTAAGAATAAGCCATTATTGAAATTCAGGAAAGTATGGTGTTTAGTTTTAAAGTAATAATAAAAATAGATTGCATTTTAAGTATTTTTTTCACATATTTATTATAATACGAATCAATAAAAAATTTATAAAACTCGAAATGTTGACTTTAAACTCGAAATTTTGACTTTAATTTCGAAATTTCGACTTCGCTTAAAATTTTGACTTTAAGTAGCGACTTTAATCTGGCAATTTCTACTTTAATATCAAAATACTGACTTTAATCTCAAAATTTCGACTTTAAGTATCGCCTTTATTCTCAGAATTTCGACTTTAATCTCAAAATATTGACTTTCAATGTGAAATTTCGATTTTATCTCAAAATTTCTACTTTAATCTCAAAATACTGACTAGTCTCGAAATTTCAACTTTAAATATCGGCTTTATTCTCGGAATTTAGACATTAATCTCAAAATATTGACTTTCAACTTGAAATTTCGATTTTATTTCGGAATTTCTGCTTTAATCTCAAAATACTGACTTTAATCTCAAAATACTGACTTTAATCTCAAAATACTGACTTTAATCTCGAAATTTCGACTTTAAATATCGCCTTTATTCTCAGAATTTCGACATTAATCTCAAAATATTGACTTTCAACGTGAAATTTCGATTTTATCTCGAAATTTCTACTTTAATCTCAAAATAATGACTTTAGTCTCGAAATTTCGACTTTAAATATCGGCTTTATTCTCGGAATTTAGACATTAATCTCAAAATATTGACTTTCAACTTGAAATTTCGATTTTATCCCGGAATTTCTGCTTTAATCTCAAAATACTGACTTTAATCTCGAAATTTCGACTTTAAATATCGGCTTTATTCTCGGAATTTAGACATTAATCTCAAAATATTGACTTTCAACTTGAAATTTCGATTTTATCCCAGAATTTCTGCTTTAATCTCAAAATACTGACTCTAATCTCGGAATTTCGACTTTAAATATCCCCTTTATTCTCGTAATTTCGACTTTAACCTCAAAATATTGACTTTCAACTTGAAATTTGGATTTTATCGCGAAGTTTCTACTTTAATCTCAAAATACTGACTTTAATCTCGAAATTTCGACTTTAAATATCGCCTTTATTCTCAGAATTTCGACATTAATCTCAAAATATTGACTTTCAACGTGAAATTTCGATTTTATCTCGAAATTTCTACTTTAATCTCAAAATAATGACTGTAGTCTCGAAATTTTGACTTTAAATATCGGCCTTATCCTCGGAATTTCGACTTTAATTTTTCAATTTCAATGTGAAATTTCGATTTTATCTAGGAATTTCTGCTGTAATCTCAAAACACTGACTTTAATCTTGAAATTTCGACCTTAAATATCGACTTTAATCTCGGAATGTCTGCTTTAATCTCAAAATATTGACTTTCATCTCGAAATTTCGACTACAGTCGCAAAATGTCGACTTGAAATATCGAATTTAATCTTGGAATTTTGACTTTAATCTCAAAATATTGACTTTTAATTTGAAATTTGCATTTCATCTCGAAATTTCTACTTTAATCTCAAACTACTGACTTTAATCTCGAAATTTCGACTTTAATTTCAAAAGATTGACTTTTATCTCGAAATATCGACTACAGTCTCAAAATTTCGACTTAAACTATTGATTTTAATCATGGAATTTCACTTTAATCTCAAAATATTGACTTTCAATTTGAAATTTCCAATTCATCTCGAAATTTCTACTTTAATCTCAAAATAATGACTGTAGTCTCGAAATTTTGACTTTAAATATCGGCCTTATCCTCGGAATTTCGACTTTAATTTTTCAATTTCAATGTGAAATTTCGATTTTATCTAGGAATTTCTGCTGTAATCTCAAAACACTGACTTTAATCTTGAAATTTCGACCTTAAATATCGACTTTAATCTCGGAATGTCTGCTTTAATCTCAAAATATTGACTTTCATCTCGAAATTTCGACTACAGTCGCAAAATGTCGACTTGAAATATCGAATTTAATCTTGGAATTTTGACTTTAATCTCAAAATATTGACTTTTAATTTGAAATTTGCATTTCATCTCGAAATTTCTACTTTAATCTCAAACTACTGACTTTAATCTCGAAATTTCGACTTTAATTTCAAAAGATTGACTTTTATCTCGAAATATCGACTACAGTCTCAAAATTTCGACTTAAACTATTGATTTTAATCATGGAATTTCACTTTAATCTCAAAATATTGACTTTCAATTTGAAATTTCCAATTCATCTCGAAATTTCTACTTTAATCTCAAAATAATGACTGTAGTCTCGAAATTTTGACTTTAAATATCGGCCTTATCCTCGGAATTTCGACTTTAATTTTTCAATTTCAATGTGAAATTTCGATTTTATCTAGGAATTTCTGCTGTAATCTCAAAACACTGACTTTAATCTTGAAATTTCGACCTTAAATATCGACTTTAATCTCGGAATGTCTGCTTTAATCTCAAAATATTGACTTTCATCTCGAAATTTCGACTACAGTCGCAAAATGTCGACTTGAAATATCGAATTTAATCTTGGAATTTTGACTTTAATCTCAAAATATTGACTTTTAATTTGAAATTTGCATTTCATCTCGAAATTTCTACTTTAATCTCAAACTACTGACTTTAATCTCGAAATTTCGACTTTAATTTCAAAAGATTGACTTTTATCTCGAAATATCGACTACAGTCTCAAAATTTCGACTTAAACTATTGATTTTAATCATGGAATTTCACTTTAATCTCAAAATATTGACTTTCAATTTGAAATTTCCAATTCATCTCGAAATTTCTACTTTAATCTGAAAATACTGACTTTAATCTCGAAATTTCGACTTTAAATATCGGCGTTAATTTCGAAATTTCGACTTTAATATCAAATTATTGACTTTCATCTCGAAATTTCGATTTTAATATCGAAATTTCTACTTCAATTTCGAAATTTCGACTTCAATCTGGGAATTTCGACTTTAATCTTGAAATTTGAACTTTTAACTCGAAATTTCTACTTTAATCTCGAAATTTCGACTTTAATTGATTGAGTTATTCAAAAACATTCCTATGGATTATCAACTTGGAATGTTTTTAAATAACTCAAACAATTAAAGTCGAAATTGCGAGATTATCGTCTAAATTTTGATAAAGTCAATATTTAAAGTTGAAATTCCAAGATTTAGTCGAACTTTCGAAATGAAAGTCAGTATTTTGAGATTAAAGTCGAAATTCCGAGATTTAAAGTCGATAATTAATGGCGAAATTTAGATATTAAAGTCGAAATTTTGAATTTTTAAAAACTTTTATTAATTGTGGCTCTTCTACGTTTTCATAGAAAAGAGTTTACATTTAATCATTATTAATAATTAATTTGGCTTAGCTCAACAAGTAAGAATGTTTTGATCCAAAAACGTTGAATATTACATTTTGATGGGATAAAAGCTTCGGTTCCTACAACTAAGTTGGCATCATCAGCAGATGTTTTTACGTAAATATAATGTGACACAACCCCGTGCTTCCTTACAATATTAAAGCAAATGTTGTAATAAACGTTATTATTTAATCAGGCGCCTCTAGCGAAGCATTTTCGCTCTGAAATTTCGTTGTACTCACCCCGGACAAGAAAAATTTAATTTGACAAATTTTCCTCACAAACAATTTGATTTTCTGCGCCGTGCCATGAATTTTTAATATTTTTGTATTATATTTCAGGAACTTCAATAATTTAATAATCTTTTCAGGCACAATTTATTGCTTGTGTTTAATTTGAAATCTCAAACTCGCTCAGACGCCGCCGCCGCGCGCCCCCGTAGGATAGGAGTTAGAAATTAATTATTCACCCTCCTCAAATTTCGATAAACAAGAGTGGATTTAACATTTTTTTATCTCCAGCAAAACGGAAACACGCAAACAAGATAAGAGAGGTATCATTTCGGCTTATTGTTTTGGCAATATTACCATTTTTAGCATCAAAGGAATAAATTACTCCCTCTTTGACCGGGTGAAGGGCTCCAGATATAATAAAACAATTTAAAAGAAATAAAACGGTGAACTGTCGAAATAAAACGGCGCGGGAACGGCCTTCATTGTGTGTATTTTACTAATCGGGGTTTTTATTAAAACTTTTATTATTTCTCCCTCCCCCAGCCGCGCCGGGGTAAAAATTGGAAATCCCACGACTTTGCAGCCAGAATTTTCATTATTTATCTACATAACTCGGGCGACTGGATATAAAATTTCAGCGACGAGTCTTGATTAAAAATCCATAGCAAAAACACTTCAAACGCATTATAAGTCAATTTATATTTAGTAGCCTGCTTTTCGTAAAGCGTAAATATTTTGTACATTTGCATACCAATTAAAAGATACATCTTTCTTTTGTAAAATTACATATTTTAATCCAGTTTGCGCCGATCCTTGATCCCAGCACTGCAATCACTGCAGCCGTTGGAATGCACAGGAACGGACTTAACATTTCTCAGTTCCAGCTGTTATATTAAAATAGATTCATAATTAAAGGAAGTAGACATTTAAATAGATGACAATCAAATGTCCGGGGAGTGATATTAGTAGAGCTATTTTATGTTTTAAACAATTCTACAAAAAATATTAAAATTTTAATCACGCTTGTTGGTTCCGTGCGTACAAATATTTACTAGCTGCCACGAATTAAGATCGCTAACATTTTTTAAGCGGGTTAAGGAGGCAGTTGACTGAAAAATTGCTTCGGAGCTCCAGATCGATATCATGCCCAAGATCTGATTTCATGTCTACGCAGTTTCTAAAAATCTGAATTATAATCCGATTATTTCGAGGAAATCACGACGATATCTCACAAGATTATTCAAAAGAAATATAACAAATTGGTATAATTAACCTACTTGACAGGAAGTCAAGAGGTTATTCGTTTGGAACTTGAACTTTCGCCGAGGTAGAGAAAAATCGCACGTCATCTCTCGCGGCTGAGATTTTAAAATGATATGAAGTGGGTCAGTGGTAGAAGCTCCGACAAAAATCTGGCGTAAAACGACGCTGTAGGAATTATTAAAAATTGGCACACAACAGGCAAATCATAACTCTTACCAGAACTATTCTGTGAAAAAAAAAAATGTGAAAGTTAACGGTTTTTACAACTTAAAAAAAATTTGCCCCCTATTACTGGCCACAGCCGATCTATGCATTCTTAAATCAAATTTCGTCGAAATATCTCGAGACGTTCTTAGTTTGTATAGACTGAGAGGACCATTTTTTAAAATGATTGAATTTTGAACTATAAAATGTTTAACCCCAAGGAAATTTTGTTCTACCAAACTTCCAAATGCTTCCACATACTTACATATTTCCACATACTTTCAAATCTTCCATATACTTCCACGAACATACTCTCAGATAGTTCTACCTGATTCTGAAGTACTCCATATAGTTCTTCATACGTCCATATGCCGGAAACATACCAAATTCCGCAATACTTACTCATATATCTTCCAGACTTCCAAGTATTTCCACATACTTTCACATAATTCTGCTAATTTTCTTCCACATACTTTCAAATTTTTATTGTACTTCCACGTATTTGAAACATATTTCTATTAAACTTCCACATACGTCCATCAACCTTCCAAATCTTTCACCACATACTTCCACGAAACTTTCACATAGTTCGATCTAATTTCCAAATACTTTCTCATAGTTCCACATACCTCCATATATTTGAAACAAACCCACCAAATTTCCAAGTACTTCTACATACGTCCTTCAAACTTCCAAGTATTTCCACATGCTTTCAAATTTTTTATATACTTCCACGTACTTGAAATATACTTCTGTCTAAATTCCACATACATCTATCAAACTTCCAATTACTATCACATACTTTCACATACGTCCTCTAAACTTTCAAGTATTCCACATACTTTCAAAACTTTCATCTACTTCGACGTACTTGAAAAACGTACTTTTCATACCTAAAGCATACTTCCACCAATATAGCTCCTCCTAATTCTCAAATACTTTTACATAGTTCCACATATTTGAAACATACTTCCATCAAATTCCCACATACTTCTACTAAATTGAAACTTGAGACATACTTCCACATCGAACAAATTTCCAACTACTTTCGCCACATACCTCTACGTACTTGGAGCATTCTATCTACTTACTCCCACCAAACTTCCACATACTTCCATCAAACTTTCGCCTGATTTCCAAATACTTTCTCATAGTTTCACTTACCTCCACATATTTGAAACAGATTTCCACATAATTCATAAATAAACTTCCAAATATTCCACATGCTTCCACATAATTGCAGCGCTTCTACCAAACTCTCAAATACTTTTAAACTTCCAAATACTTCCACGTATGTCTATGTACATACTTTCAGGTACTTCCACATACTTTCAAATATTTCACATACTTTCACGTGTTTGGAACATACTTCAATCAAATATGTCCACATACGTCCATCATACTTTCACCACATACTCCATATACTTGAAGCATCAATATACTTCTACATAGCTCCACCTGATTCCGTAGTACTTCCACATATTTTAAACCTACTTTCCAAATACTTCAACGTACGTGCTCCAAATTTCCAAGTATTTCCACATGCTTCCACGTATTTGAAACATACTTTCACCAAACCTCCTAAATTTCCGAACACTTCCACGTATTTCTATGTACTTTTACGTTCTTCCACATACTTTTAAATATTTCACATACTACGACATACTTCTATCAAACTTCCACATACGTCCACTAAACTTTCACTAAAGCACCATTATACTTCCATATGTTCCACATGATTTCCAAATTCTTCCACATATTTGAAATATACTTCCACAAAATTTCCAAATACTTCCACTTACGGCCTCCAGACTTCCAAGTATTTCTACATACTTCAACGCATTTGAAATATACTTTCATCAAACTTCCACACACTTTTGCAAAATTTCCGAATACTTACACGTATTTCTGCGTATTTTCACTTACTTCCACATACTTTTAAATCTTTTACATACTTCCACGTGCTTGGAACATACTTCTATCAAACTTCCACATACGCCTATCAAAATTTCACCACATACTTCCATGTACTTGAAGCACGAATATACGTCCACATATATTCACCCGATTCTCAAGTACTTCCACATATTTGAAATATACTTCCACAAAATTTCCAAATACTTCCACTTACGTCCTCCAGATTTCCAAGTATTTCTACATACTTCAACGTATTTGAAATATATTTTCATCAAACTTCCACATACTTTTGCAAAATTTCCGAATACTCACACGTTTCTCTATGTACTTTTACGTACTACCACATACTTTCAAATCTTTCACATAGTTCTACGTGTTTGGAATATACTTCTATCAAACTTCCAAATATTTGAAACATACTTCCGCAATATTTCCAAATACTTCCACTTACTCCAAACTTTCAAATATTTCCACATACTGCCACACATTTGAAACATACCTTCATCAAACTCTCACATACTTCTGCCAAATTTCCCAATACTTCTAAGCATTTCTAAGTACTTTTACGTATTTCCATATACTTTCCAATCTATACTTCCACGTACTTGGAACATACTTCCTCCAAATTCTCGCATACTGCCACTAAACATCCACATACTTTCATCTAATTTTCAAATAGTTCCATATATTTCCACGTATTTAATATTTATTTCCACATAACTTCCAGCAGAACTCCTGTGAACATACTGTTTAGGTATTCTTTGATTTTTAGCGGATTTAAATCAACTCCTACGTCAATCGTTGGGCCCTACCTGTTTGTTAGTATTACAAGCACTTCTTGCATGTTTGATGACATTATAACGTAACGGGAACGGCGAGGGGTGGAAATTAAAAAGCTATGGTCTCTTGACATTGGGCCAAGGACGTGGTGTATATAGGCTAAGACGGCAAAACAGGCCTTTGGGATCCTTACGACCCTTCTTTCATATGCATCAAAAACTTGCGGCGGCGATGAAATTTGTTTTCATATTTTCTTTGTTGGGGGAATATTTTTTTTGAAGGGTGCACCTTAATTAATATAATAGTACAGGGGAAGGACTTGACGAGAGACGTTGACAATCGATATTTAGGTAATTAAGTTAAGTGTGTTTTTCAAAGGGGGGAATCAAGCTACTACCTTAATAATTTATGTAATTTACTGCGTTTAAAAATCGTTTTGGTTTCGTTGCTCTAAGTAATGACATCATTTTACATGAGAACTATTTGTGGAAATTAATATTTAAAAAAATTGTTTCGTTGTCACCGGAAACGTGAGTCGCCCCATACCTGCCTGTTCAATTAATATTTATCAGCATATATTTCTATTTGTCAGGTTTGTTTTTACAACATTATCAAATTATCACACGTCAGCTATGATTCACGCATATTCACAAATAAAATTAAATAGCAAATCGAACTTTCATGTTGCTACGGTTATTATATGTACCTAATTGTTATTGATGTTAATTGAAATTGTACATTTTCTCCTCGCAACTGACATACATGTCGGTGTAAAATATACTGTCAGCATAAATAAATTGCGGTTGAAAAAGTAAATTATTAGTTTGTACCCAAAAGTAAATTGTGGTGAGGTAGTAAAAATCACATGGGGAATTTACTGATAATTTCCTAAGAGTCTAGCTCCTGCGATATAATTTTCCTCGAATGGCCAGCAAAATTGCCGGATTTAACTGCCATTGTTTAAAAAGCAAATCTTCAAATGATTCCCCAATTAAGCCGAATAAGGGGTCGGTATAAATGTCGGCATATAATTCCTGACTCACCCTGTATGAGCAACAATTATGCTGTCGCATAAGCTTAATCCCTCGAGATATTCCAAGTCTATCACGCATTCATAAGACTTACGAAATTAACGTATCAACTAATTATGAAATATGCATCGCGTGTGACGTGTCTACAGTTACGTCCTGGAGTGACCGTCAATTAGAATTCCCTGTGTTCGAATTTTCTACTTGGGTGGGCCCCGGCGTTTGTGTTACAAACCCCTAGTGCTCAGGAAGGAGCGAAACGCTGTGTGACTCGGCAGAACTCAAGAATAGCACAGTAATGTTGGTAGAGGCGAGTATTAAATAAAAACTACCAGATAAAGGGGTATTAGGGATAATTAAGTGGATATGAGACGTTGGGGCGCAACAAGTACCGCTATGGATGGCATTTTGAAAGAAGAAATTTGGGGATTCTTCTTTAAAATTGAAGAAATAAAAAAATGTAATTTTTTAATCTTCAATATTCGATCTTCGATCTTCCATCTTCCATCTTCCATCTTCCATCTTCCATCTTCCATCTTCCATCTTCCATCTTCCATCTTCCATCTTCCATCTTCCATCTTCCATCTTTCATCTTTCATCTGCGATCTCCGATCTTCAATCTTCAATCTTCAATCTGGAATTTTTAAGTTTTAGTTTTTAGTTTTTGGTTTTTAGTTTTTAGTTTTTAGTTTTTAGTTTTTAGTTTTTAGTTTTTAGTTTTTAGTTTTTAGTTTTTAGTTTTTAGTTTTTAGTTTTTAGTTTTTAGTTTTTAGTTTTTAGTTTTTAGTTTTTAGTTTTTAGTTTTTAGTTTTTAGTTTTTAGTTTTTAGTTTTTAGTTTTTAGTTTTTAGTTTTTAGTTCTTAGTTCTTAGTTCTTAGTTCTTAGTTCTTAGTTCTTAGTTCTTAGTTCTTAGTTCTTAGTTCTTAGTTCTTAGTTCTTAGTTCTTAGTTCTTAGTTCTTAGTTCTTAGTTCTTAGTTCTTAGTTCTTAGTTCTTAGTTCTTAGTTCTTAGTTCTTAGTTCTTAGTTCTTAGTTCTTAGTTCTTAGTTCTTAGTTCTTAGTTCTTAGTTCTTAGTTCTTAGTTCTTAGTTCTTAGTTCTTAGTTCTTAGTTCTTAGTTCTTAGTTCTTAGTTCTTAGTTCTTAGTTCTTAGTTCTTAGTTCTTAGTTCTTAGTTCTTAGTTCTTAGTTCTTAGTTCTTAGTTCTTAGTTCTTAGTTCTTAGTTCTTAGTTCTTAGTTCTTAGTTCTTAGTTCTTAGTTTTTAGATTTTAGATTTTAGATTTTAGATTTTAATTTATAATTTTTTCGAGAGGCGCTTCAATTTCGTTGTCTTTCTGTCGGTCTGTTGGCATAAAATCTCGAAAAAATATGCAGGGTAGGGTGTCTAAAAAATATGTTTGCGCAAGAGAAATTAATTAATTAATTATTAAAATTAAAAAAATATATATATATATAATTTTAAAAATTGTTTTATGGGGTCAAGTCGGTGTTGTATCAGAACAAAAACTACACGCTCTTGCTCTCATTGGTTTCAAACTCGCGTTCTATAAAAAATTATCACGAATATAAATAGAGTAACAAACATCAGTGTTTTAAAAACTGCTTCACACCGGTTTATCTGATAAACTAAACACGAGTACTTTTGGTTGGTGGTAATAAATTTAGAACAAATCTCGTCTCGCACTGTTAACATTATTCAGTTGTAATATTTTTTTATTTATATTTATTACATTTTTAAAACATATCAACGATACTATTAAAACATCAAGAAATTTGTTGATATACTAATAAAATTCCAAAAAAATTACCTGTCTTGCTAATACATAATAAAGTTTAACGTACTCTATTTTTTAATAACATTAAAATGGTAAATACACTTTTTATGTGTGTTTTACAGCCTATAAATCCATAAAACTTTAAATCCATAAAGTTTTTAATCCTTCTCACATATTAAATACTATTTTTACTTTATTGCTGTATTTTTGCAACTGAAATATTTGCACGTAGTCCGCATGGCTGTAAAAGGCGATTCTATCTTTTATCAGATAAACGTGCAATGAGGTGATACCAAAGATGATTCCAAGTCATCGACAGAGTAATCTAATGATTATTTAGCACATTTTTCGAAAAAATCAAATTATCGAATGGCTTAAATTTCGTTTAAAAAAATATTCATAAATGAAAAGTTAATGAGCTGCGCCAAATTCAGTTTTTCGTAAAATTATTATTATTAGAGCATAGAGAAAAAATTTGCCATTTCAGTGCCACCTATTTGCCATTTGTATTTCTTAGCTTCACACATTTGAAGGTCTTGGAGCAGTTATTTATTGTTTATTGCATTCCTCTAGGGAAATAAAAAAATATCTGCATACGGTGCAACCGCAGAGCATTGTGGCTGTGGAAACCTTACTTATACGAACTCCGTGTGCAGCAATTTCAATTGTTTTTCGTGTTTATATTTTCATAATGATAACCCAACAAAGAAACAATAAACAATGGGGGTTACTATACTCAATTTGATGATTAATAGTGTTATATCCCCCCTAGTAGGTTAGTCAGCGATTATTTTACTTACTATACTATTAATGTGTCACCGATACCACCTGATGTAACCAGTGTACGCCTTTACACGTGTTTTGTTTAACTTTCTGTCAGGTTCATTAATTTTGTTGATTTAATTAATGCGAAATTAACAAACGAATTCATTTCCTTAATGCCGCATTTCGTGTTTCCAGGCAGGTCGAGGGCGACTTTAAATTTGATAATATTTCCTAATTAACTCTTCCATATTTTGCGATAATTAGCCCGAAGGAGACAATTAGAATCTGCAAGAAAACGTAAACAGAGCCATAATATTTAACTTTGAAATTACACAAAGGAAGCGTTGGGATCGTTAAAAAAACGACCGTGAGTTTGTTTTTGACGGTAAATTGAACTGAAAAAGATGGAAATAGGTAACTGACGGTTTTAACCACAAACAACAAAATTAGGGAATTTATTACCCAGTTATGATATAAAAACAGTTTCGGAATCCTGAAGTCGCCCCGAGGCCGAAAATGTAATCGATTCCCTCCTGGGATCGAAAATAAAAAATTATATATTTTAGGGCACGTAACGGCAGTGTAAACTGCGGCTGGATCGGCAGGGTAAACCGCGGTAGGACGTGATTTAAATTTAGGTGATACGATAAAAATTCATAGCTCGGCCGCGGATGGATATTAAGCAACGAAATTTTCAGGGATCTGAGAGGAAGGTTGGTTCTAGGTCCCCTGAAAGTCAGGTCGAAAAAATCCTCCGGGGAAAGGAGCAAGGGCCTTCGGAAAAGTACCATTTTTTCGAAAAAATCGACCTTTTTAAGAAATTTGTATCTCGGCTAATATCGGAGATGGGCGAAAAATAAAAAAAAAGGGTTTTTCATTTTTCCTTCTTCTTGCCTGCCGTCCGGGCCCCGATCCTCTAGATTCAAAGGGAAAGACTGTGGCGCGTTTCTAAAGGGTGCATGTCGGGAAAATCGCTAAAATCCGACAAATTCGCCCATTTTCAAAAAATCATAACTTTCTTAGGAAGCAAAATCGAGAAAAACGACTAGGCCACGATTTTCCAAATTTCATCTGGTTTTCAAAAAAAAAATACTACGCCGGTCCATCTCGAAGGAGTGGCGAGTTATTAAGCTCGGAAAGGATAAAAATATGTGCTAATGGCCAATTTCAATAACCTACGCTTCCTGAGACTGTCGCTACCATTCTCCGCACTGCCACGCGCTGTCGCCACCTTCCTGGGGTATCTACCCAAGTGTCGATACAGGCGTTTAATCGATATCTAAACACTTATTTAAAAAAAGATCACGTGTGTGCGGTTTTTTATAAATATTCATTCCCATATTTACTTAGTTGATATTCAAAGCATTATTTCCTTGCATTTACACGGACGAAGCTCACTTATATTCACAGCTCGTAAATGTTTAAACAGATAAAAAGTGTGTATGCGCCTTATTTTATTTATGTTACCTAACAGAAATTTGTTTGTTGTCGGATAATGTGGCTTCTACCACTATTTTGCTGAATTCGCATATTTTACGTGAAAAGAGGCGACACTTCCTTCAGAAAATCAATTAAATTAATCCTTGGTGTTGTTTTAAAAATCAAAACTATTATTATAAATAATAAATAAATTTCCACTATATTCCGTTATGGGTATATTAGAGAGGTGTCGAAATGTTGCCTGTGCCGCAGCAATGAGAATAAAATATTATTAATTGTTATTTCGGTGTCAGAATTCGGAATGCATTAATTTAAAAACGATGCCAGCCCATATTTAGAAAACCATTTATTTATCGGACGTGTCGGAAATTTAAATAACGCTAGCGGTTTCGCATACATAAACAAGAACGACGTTTAAACTGAACGATGGCGTTTGGCAGGATTGCCCGGAGAAATCGGGTAATGGGGTAATTAAATTTTGGATCTAGGATTTTGTTGACATATATTTACAAATTACTACACTTTGTCACATTGATACAGGGTATTTTTTAAATCTAATACTTACCAGAGCTCTTAAATTTGGTTCTAATTTAAAAAAAAGCCTATATGAAACCCATTACAGCACTCAAAGTTTTATAATACAGTATCGGAAATATTTCCATCACCCTATTATGAATCTTCAAGTAATTAATAGTCACCCTATAAATCTCTTATACAACTCCACAACTTTTTAAGTACTTAATACTATGAAACTTAGGAATATAATTATAAAAACGCGCTGCATTTATATACCCCTTATAAAACTACTAGTTATTGCTTGTTACCTGCAATGTTTGTCGGTTTTTTGTCGTGTCTGTGAACAAGAGTTATGTTTACCAAAATGGGCTTAAACTTGATGAGATCTCAAGTACAAAGTTACATGAGCTGCGCCAAATCGGTAAAAAGTAATTTTGGCCAATGCCTCAAAAACGGTAAGAGATGTCGAAATAGAATCATTTTTTTCTCTAATGCACAAATGAGGAAATTCGTCTATTCCCATAAACTCCCTAGAGGGGTTAATTAAAAAAAACTTATATGACCCTTACAAGCACACAAGTTTTATAATGTAGTAACAGCAAATATTTCAACACAGTCACTCTATAAGACACTTATAGAAATTTATTAAATAATGCTATAGAACTTCAGAATATAATTATATAAACGCGTTACATTTATATAACCCTTATAAAACTACTAGTCACTGCTGGTTACCTGAAACTTTTGACCATTCAATTTGTAATAAAAATATACGTCGAGAATGTGCATCAGTTTTTTCTCTCTAATGCGCAAATGGGTGAAACTCGTCTATCCCCACCAATTTGAGACACCCTGTAAATAAATTACTTCTAGCCAAAATAATTAGCAGCACTCCCTAGACGGGTTAAATAAAATAAGCTTATATGACCCTTACAAACACTCTAAGTTTTATAATGTAGTGACGCAAATATTTCCATCATCGTCTTATAAACCTTTAAGTAACAGTCACGCTATAAAACACTTATAGAACTCCGCAATTTTTCTAATAATATTATAGAACTTCAGATTATAATTATATAAACGGGTGACATTTATATACCCCTTATAAAACTACTAATCACTGCTGGTTACCTGAAATAATTAACGGGGCTCCCTTATGGGTTGAAAAGTTTAAACCCTTACAAGCACTCCAAGTTTTATAATGTAGTAACGCAAATATTTCCATCATAGCCTTATAAATCTTTCAATCATGCTATAAAAGACTTATAGAGCTTCGCAACTTCTTTAGTAATACTACAGAACTTTAGAATATAGCTATATACACGCGTTACTTTTATATACCCTTTATAAAACTGCTGGTTACCGAAGATGTTTGTCGCATTTCTATTTCATTACGAATAAGAGTTGTATTCACGCAAATGGGCTTAAATTTAAAAAAAAGTTTATATGACAAACCTTACAAGCGCTCAAGTTTTATAATATAGTAACGCAAATATTTCCATCATCGCCTTGTAAATCTTTAAGTCATGCTATAAAACCCTTATAGAGCCTCGGAACTTCTTTAATAATACTATAGAACTTTAGAATATAACTAGATACACGCGTTACTTTTATATACCCTTTATAAAACTGCTGGTTGCCGAAGCTGTTTGTCGGATTTCTATTTCATTATGAATAAGAGCCGTATTCACTCAAATGGGCTTAAATTTAAAAAAGGTTATATTGACAACCCTTACAAGCACCCTAAGTTTTATAATATAGTAACGCAAATATTTCCATAACCGTAACATCTTATAAATCTTTAAGTAACAATCACGCTATAAAACACTTATATAACTCCCCAACTTCTTTAATGATACTATAGAACTTCAAAATATAATTATATACCCGTTACATTTATATACCCCTTATAAAACTACTAATCACTGCTGGTTACCTAGAATGTTTGTCATTCCAATGAGCACTTAAATTTGTTGAGATTTCAGATAAAGTCGTTACCGTCTAAAAAATATCCGTAAATAATAACGTTACATGAACTGCGCCAAATTTTTAAAATCAGTTTTGGCCTATATCTTGAAAACGGTGAGAGATATTGAAAAAAAAAACTAATTTTTTAAGCGTATATTTTCCCAAATTCGTGATTATCCTCAACAAAGCCTGAATTATCCTTGCTTCGCGTTGATTGCCAAGATTTGAGCTATCCCATTCGGTCGTTCTTTCATTAAACCTGCTCCTGTTATTTTTGCGAGCGAGCGGATTGGGAGAGAGCTTCCTCGCCTCTTCCACGTCAAACAACACGCACCAACCCCGTTTGTCAGCGTTTCGGATGCAACTCTCTCCCACTAATTACTCGTGTTTGTTCTTTTAACCCGAGCGTTCCGTTTGTCAAAAACACTCGCCGGCGTAATCCTCCCAAAATAAACATTGTTCTCAGCAACGACAACATAACTACCGTATTAGTCGGTAGTGGTGCCGTTTACGCTCCGACACACTTAATTCAATTCAGAAACGTTATCAATTTTACCCCTGTTACTGTGTTAATGTTGTTAGTTTAGGGCAACTAGAAGTGCGTATGTTTATCGAATTTACCTACCGGGGCGAAACCGACCCCGCGGATAGGGAGCGAGGATACGAACTTGTTTGGTTTGCAACTTTATTGAAATTTACTGCTTTGGCGGTGCTCGAATTGAAATGCTGGCGGCGGCGACGCGCGGCCTGCTGGGCCCCCGGCCCCCACGATTTTTCAACGGGCTTCTAAGGACCTTGTTATCCGGATGATCGCTGGCACCGATTCTGTTTTACCAGGAAACTCGGTTAAATATAATGTTCGTTTATTAGGAGATTTGAGAGCAGCGGCGGCGGTACCGCCGAAACTGACACACAAGCAAATACAAAAATGAAATCACTGTCCTTACGATCTTTTAAGTTTAAATTTACAATATACTTCTTCAACAAGCATTTTTTGTTTTATAACAGTTCTATTAACGCAACCGAGTTATATAAATGTGATATAAATCAAAACTGGAA
This sequence comes from Rhagium mordax, assembly GCA_963680705.1. Taxonomy (NCBI): domain Eukaryota; kingdom Metazoa; phylum Arthropoda; class Insecta; order Coleoptera; family Cerambycidae; genus Rhagium; species Rhagium mordax. The sequence continues at coordinate 1,732,455 of OY796662.1, read as the reverse complement.
ATATTGCCGTTAACCTTATAAACCACTTATAGAACTTACAATTAAAAATGAACAAACAAAAAATGATGTCACTTTCTAACAAATATTTTTTGTTCTATAAGAGTTTTATTAACGCAACCGAGTTTTATAAGTGTCAGATAATTCAAGACTGGAAATACTGCGGTTAACCTTATAAACCACTTATAGAACTAGAAGTTTATAGAAGTAAAAAGTAACTGTAACTTTTAAACAAACATTGTTTGTTTTATAAGAGTTCTATTAACGCAATAGATTTATAACTCAAAACTGCAAATGTTGCGGTTAACCTTATAAACCACTTATAGAACTTAAATTAAAAAAAAAATTAAGTCTAGAGGGGAAAATCGATGTAAACTTCCAACAAACGTTTTTTGTTTTATAAGAGTTCTATTAACGCAACCGAGTTTTATAAATGTGAGATAATTCAAGACTGGAAATACTGCGGTTAACCTTATAAACCACTTATAGAAGTTTATAGGAGGAAAAAGTAACTGAAACTTTTAAACAAACATTGTTTGTTTTATAAGAGTTCTATTAACGCAATAGATTTTAAGTGATATAACTCAAAACTGCAAATGGTACGGTTAACCTTATAAACCACTTATAGAACTTAAATTAAAAAAAAAATTAAGTCTAGAGGGGAAAATCGATGTAAACTTCTAACAAACGTTTTTTGTTTTATAAGAGTTCTATTAACGCAACCGAGTTTTATAAATGTGAGATAATTCAAGACTAGAAATGTTGCGGTTAACCTTATAAACCACTTGTAGAACTAGAAGTTTATAGAAGGAAAAAGTAACTGTAACTTTTAAACAAACGTTGTTTGTTTTATAAGAGTTCTATTAACGCAATAGAATTTAAGTGATATAACTCAAAACTGCAAATGTTGCGGTTAACCTTATAAACTACTTGTAGAACTTAAATTTAAAAAAAATTAAGTCTCTAGAGGGGAAAATTGATGGAATCTTCCAAGAAACGTTTTTTGTTTTATAAGAGTTCTATTAACGCAACCGAGTTTTATAAGTGTCAGATAATTCAAGACTGGAAATACTGCGGTTAACCTTATAAACCACTTATAGAACTAGAAGTTTATAGAAGTAAAAAGTAACTGTAACTTTTAAACAAACATTGTTTGTTTTATAAGAGTTCTATTAACGCAATAGATTTTAAGTGATATAACTCAAAACTGCAAATGTTGCGGTTAACCTTATAAACCACTTATAGAACTTAAATTAAAAAAAAAATTAAGTCTAGAGGGGAAAATCGATGTAAACTTCCAACAAACGTTTTTTGTTTTATAAGAGTTCTATTAACGCAACCGAGTTTTATAAATGTGAGATAATTCAAGACTGGAAATACTGCGGTTAACCTTATAAACCACTTATAGAAGTTTATAGGAGGAAAAAGTAACTGAAACTTTTAAACAAACATTGTTTGTTTTATAAGAGTTCTATTAACGCAATAGATTTTAAGTGATATAACTCAAAACTGCAAATGGTACGGTTAACCTTATAAACCACTTATAGAACTTAAATTAAAAAAAAAATTAAGTCTAGAGGGGAAAATCGATGTAAACTTCTAACAAACGTTTTTTGTTTTATAAGAGTTCTATTAACGCAACCGAGGTTTATAAATGTGAGATAATTCAAGACTGGAAATACTGCGGTTAACCTTATAAACCACTTATAGAAGTTTATAGGAGGAAAAAGTAACTGAAACTTTTAAACAAACGTTGTTTGTTTTATAAGAGTTCTATTAACGCAATAGAATTTAAGTGATATAACTCATAACTGCAAATGTTGCGGTTAACCTTATAAACCACTTGTAGTACTTAAATTTAAAAAAAATTAAGTCTCTAGAGGGGAAAATTGATGGAATCTTCCAAGAAACGTTTTTTGTTTTATAAGAGTTCTATTAACGCAACCGAGTTTTATGATGTAAGTGTATAATTCAATTCTGGAAATATTGCGGTTAACCTTATAAACCAATTATAGATGTATTGATGTAACTTTCCAACAAATATTTTTTTGTTTTATTAGAGTTCTATTAACGCAACCGAGTTATATAAATTTCAGTGTAATTCCAGACTGGGAATATTGTGGTTAACCTTATAAACCATTTATAAAACATAAATTTAAAAAATACAAAATCGATAGTGGGAAAAAATTGATGTAACTTTATAACACACATTTTTTGTTTTATAAGAGTTCTATTAACGCAACCGAGTTATATAATTTAAGTGATATAATTCGAGACTGGAAATACTGCTTATAAGCCACTTATAGAGCTGAAATTTAAAAAAAAATAAAGTCTATAGAGGGAAAAATTGATGTAACTTTCCAACAAACAACTTTTGTTTTTTAGGAGTTCTTTTATCGCAATTGAGTTATATAAATTTAAGAATAATTCGAGGCTGGGAATATTGCGGTTAACCTTATACACCTTTTATAAAACTTAAATTAAAAAAATACAAAATCTATAGTGGGAAAAATTGATGTAACTTCGCAACAAACATTATTAGTTTTATAAGAGTTCTATAAACACAACCGAGTTATATAATGTAAGTGATATAATTCAAGACTGCAAATAGTGCGGTTAAACTTATAAATCACGTATAGAGCTTAAATAAAAACAAGCAACTTTTCTCTTTTAGGATTCTATTGTCGCAATTGAGTTATATAAATTTAAGTATAATTCGAGGCTGGGAATATTGCGTTGAACCTTATAAACCACTTAAAGCTTTAAAAAAACGAAATCTATGCAAGGGAAAATTGACTTTCCAACAAACAATTTTTGTTTTATAAGAGTTCTATTAACACAACTGAGTTATATAAATGTGACATAATTCAAAACTGGAAATATTGCAGTTAACCTTATTAGCCACTTATAGAACTTAAATTTAAATAACAAAGTCTATAGAGGGAAAAATGGATATAATTTTCCAGAAAATCTTTTTTTTTGTTTTATAAGAGTTCTATTAACGCAACCGAGTTATATAAATGTAAGTGATATAATTCAAGACTGGAAATATTGAGGTTAACCTTATAAACCACTTATAAAGCAAAAATTAAAACAAAGAAAGTCTATAAAGGGAAAAATTGGTATAATTTTTTATTTTTTAAGAGTTCTATTATCGCAATTGAGTTATATAAATTTAAATTACATAATTCGGAGCTGGGAATATTGAGGCTATCCTTAGACTATCCTTATAAACGCTTATGGAGCCTAAAAGGAAATTCATATGATTCTCCAACGGACACCATTGTTTACGGCTGTTAATGTACTCTAAGAAATGTAACAAAACTTTAAACTTTGTTATAAAACCTGGTTACCGTAATATAAATCTATTTAAAGTCTTTAAAGCTTTATTGCATCACTAACAGGCAACGGTATTGTTTCAGAATCTTCTATTTTTATCTATTTCAAGTTTAAGTACTTTTAATTTCAAATAATTGCAGTATTTAATAGTTCTATAAGGGATACATAAATGGAACTGGTTAATATAATCATGTTCCAAAGTTTATAGTAATTCTAAAGTAGTTGAGGAGTTGTGTAAGGGTTTTATGGCGTGACTATTACTGAAGCATTTTGAATGTTGCTCTCAAGTGTTCGGCACTTAATTATTAGTCCCCTTATAAAACTACCAGTCACTGCTGGTTGGCTGAAATGCTTGTTGGTGTAGTTGTATTAAAGTTTGAATGCCTCAACAAACATTTTAAGGAATTGCAGTAACTAGTAGTTCTATAAGAGACATGTAACTGTAACAGGTTTATATAATCATGTTCCAAAGTTTTATAGTGTATTACTAAAGTAGTTGGAGAGTTTATAAGGGTTTTATAGCGCGACTATTACTTACAAAGTTGACGTATTTTGAATGTTACCTTCAAGTGCATGCAATACAGATAGCGATTGGTTTTAGTTACTTACTGTTCTGCAACTTTAAGGTATATAGCGTTACTAAATAGTGATGTCCTTTACCTTTGAGTTCTATAAGCGTCTCATAAGGGTAACTGCAGTATTACTTTTCTTCAAATTGTTTTAAAGACTTTGGGAATACCTGAGTTATTTCATACTTACAAACCTGCGCCCCCCCCCCCCCTCTTGATTCAATCGTATCTTCATCCACTCAAATCAATAGTACTCTAATCTGGCGAGTTTTTGGCGTAAGTTTCTCTCACATATTTGTTTTTTCTGCGTCTTAAATGTCTCGTCCTGTTTAGGAAGTAAGAACACTTACAGGGCGATATTTTTATACAGCAAATTAGTACCATTTACTGCCTTTCCCTGCGATTACAATCAAGGGATTTGGCCGGATTGAGGTTAATCCTTGCTACGCTACTGATACCGCCGAGATGTTTACTATTATAATAATGCTGGCCTTGAGCGAGAATAAAAATATTTATCTGTTACGTTCGAACTTGAAAAATATGCTGTAAGAAAATCATTCAACTTGGATTGTTATTCGGTATTTTTTGACAAATGAGCGCGTTGAGATGAAAAATCGCTAAACGATGGCATTAGAGTTGCGCCTACGTAAATGCACGATCGTCCAAAAAACAAAATGAGCAGGATTATTGGTTTGTATTTAAAATGGGTAAATACCGGTCCAGGTGTTGACGAACGGTAGGAAAAAAATTGCCAGCTGGGGCGATGAAACTACGAAAGATATATCGAGAATTTAAATTTTGATGCACCCGTTACACCTGTTGCAGTGCTTTTCTTTGTTGTTCTTAATCGCGCTATTGTTTATTATTTGACATGTATATGTTAGTTAGTATTAATATAATTTGACATAAATCTAAGACGTTTGAGATTTTTAGAAGAAGAAAACGAAATGTATCGAAATATTCGCCGAAGCGCGATAATAATTGGACACGTCTATTTGTAAATCATAATCAAACATATATAAACACAACAATGAAGCTCCTACAAAAAACAGAGCCACCGTTGCCAGATGTCAAACTTAATACAACATCTGGGGAATATAATTTTTTTTATGCGTAAACTTTAAAAGATTTTTGGTGCAGATGCTGCGCGAAACCACCCTGTACGAGTATTATCCTCTTACTTGTGTGTGTACATAGAACACGAAGCGTGAGAATGTCCGCAAGCGTCGAGGTAAGGATTGTATGATATAACAATTTTTTTACGACCAACGAGGTGTAAATAAATAATTCAAACACCATCACGGTTTAAAGAGGTGATCCGGGGACTTAATTAATGAGTTTAAAAGCCGTCCTGCCCGGGCCAATGGAAACCACAAGCAAGTCGGGCTGTTATAACCGGAGTGATATCTGTATTTGCATAGCTCATTATGATAGCGCAAACAAACACGGAATAGACAAACATTGAATTTGCAAATAGCAATTCCAAGGTGATAATTTTTATCGCGCATAGCAAATAAATAGCTGTTATTCCAGTATTTTCGACACGTTTTTGAGGAATTTCTGCCGGAGTTCGTGGAAAGAAGACTAATCAGATTGGGACGCCCACTCGGTGCATTTCCGTCAATAATCTGATTAGTCGGGAGGCGAAATAATTCGGTTGCAAAAATTTTCTTGCTCAATAAAAGTTAATTAATCATCAGCTATAATATCCCTAAGACATTGATAATGTACGAGATAATTTTATGACAATCGAAAGCACGTTGCTTGGTAATAGCCCTCCGCCTTCGGCGTCGGGCTATTACCAAGCAACGTGCTTTCGATTGTCATAAAATTATCTCGTACATTATCAATGTCTTAGGGATATTATAGCTGAAAAAAAAAAATCATTTTTTTCAAAAATACTTTATGCCGGGAGTAGACAAATCAAATCAATTATATGGACTGACAAATGAAATAATACCCAATGCAATTTTTAAAACAGGAATTTTATTACACACATAAATAGTAGAAATTCCCTGCGATCTACTTTATTTAGCCGGGGCCAAATATACTACGTCGAGGCATTTTTCACAAACCCAAATCTCCTGTACCTGCAAGAAATTGTCATTGTACAAAAAAAATTAGCGACTCGAAATGAGAAGAAACAACTACTCAGTGGGCAAATACCCCGACCCGCATTGGATTACACCTGCAAATCCTGATTGGATTTTTTTCTCCTGATACTTATCTCACCCAATGCAGGTCGGGGTATTTGCCTGCTGAGTAGTTGTTTCTTGCAATCCCATTTAGCAAGAAATAGTTTATTTATTAAATAGTCGCATATACTCACAATATGGATCCTTGCGCCAATCACATTGTGGGTCCATATCAGCCACTTCTGAAATATTTTTAATAATTTTTTTGCCCGCTTCATTTTAAACATACGTACCCTTGGCGGCAAATGCACCGATAACTGCGATTACCATGAACAGAAATAGCAAAACCTGCTAAAAACATAAATAAGATATTAATTTACTCATGTACAGGATGATCATTTTAAGTGCCTTACTCGATTTTCCTGCTATATTCTTCACCTAGGAAAAAAATTCAAAAACCATGCTTGTGTACTTTTTTCCGAGGAATCCGAATCCGAAAAGATAAAAACAATTGAGTGTCAAAGAAAAAAGTTATGGCCGAAAAACTGAAAAAGAAAAAAATATACACCCTGTATATTAATGCGGAAATGGATATGTGACATTTCACTGATTGTAAATGCTTATCAGATACATATTTTTCACTTCCGGTTTGGCCGGAAATAGCTTTAATTTTTTTATTTTAGGTGATACACCCTGTATATTGAGCTCAGTTTAAAGAACATTTCTTTCTGAATTCAGCAATATATAACATATTATCATTATCTTTCATATTTAATAAGATATTGGGGTTTAAATTTAAAATAACACAAATATATGTTATGAAATAAAATCATGCATGAAAACAAACAAATGCATTTAAATTATTTTTTATTTATTTCAAAAACTAAAGAATACAAGTTATTATGCTATATCTTCTTTTGTTTTTGAAATAAATAAATAATTTAAATGCTTTTGTTTGTTTTCATGGATGATTTTATTTCATAACATATATTTGTGTTATTTTAAATTTAAACCCCAATATCTTATTTTTTAACTTTTTTCTTTGACATTCAATTGTTTTTATCTTTTCGGAATCGGATTCCTCGGAAAAAAGTACACTAGTGTGGTTTTTGAATTTTATTCCTAGGTGAAGAATATAGCAGGAAAATCGAGTGAGGCACTTAAAATGATCAACCCTGTGTACATACAGTACAGAAATTAGAAAAAAAATGTATTATACAAAAGTTGCAGAGTATTTGCTAAATTTTTATTTATAGCAGTTGGTAATAAAAAAACAATTGAATGTCGATTTTTTCAGATGCGGACATAACCTATGTTTTTTTAAAATGAAACACCTTATATGTTTTTATCCAGTTAGATTAAGTAAGTATTCCTACTGGAGTTTAAATTTGTTGCGTTAGCAAAGAGGGCCGTGGATGAAAACAATAGAAACTTTTATTGTTTTGACATTCATTTGTTTTTTTATTACTGCCGAATAAAAATTTAATAAACACCCTGCAACTTTTGTATAAAACATTTTTTTTCTAATTCCTACAATAAACTCACAAATTCTGATTAAAATGTGTACCAAATAAAATGTACGTGTACAATTAAATAGGAAACATCTGATTTGTTTCAAATTTTTAAAAGCTTGTTTTTCTTCAATTTTTTTTTTAATAAGAAGTCAAGAAAATTATTTTCTAACAGTTATTTGTGTCATCGTTTAATTTTCTTTCGTTTCTTAAAAGAAACTGATATTTATAATTATTTAGATTTTAAATACTTACAGACACCATATTGAAACTACTATGCAGTACTGACTATAATAATTTTTACTCCGCCATCGCCTACGCTTCGCCAGAAATATTTTTATTAATTAATTTTATTTTAATAGCCCATTGTACATTCATTCGTAACACAACATAAATTTTAAATTATTTTCGTATTGTATTATTGTTGAAAATCATCCGATTAATTTAAATTGATAGTTTCGCCAAATGAACCTGGAAAACCCACGTGCCCATATTTTCGGCAAATTAAGTTTTCGACGAAAGTCTGAACTGTCACTAGGGGGGGGGGGGGGGGGAATCGCTGAGAAACAACTCTGGTCAGTTTTGATGTACAGGGTGTCTCTCTCGACTTTATTATTGGGCTAAAATGAAAACCAAAATGGATTCTCATGCACTTTTTTATGAGGATTGTAAGGTTGAATAAGCGATAGAACCTCTAATGTACGAGGTATTGTCGAAAACCTGGTTTTGCAAATTTTTTCACCCTGTATATTATTATGGAAATCGATAAGGTATTATATTGTGGTTATAAAGGCATATGTCAGTCATACATCTAACTTCCGGTTTACCCGTAAATAGCTAACATCCGACAACATTTTAGCGCCACCCTGTATATTATGAAATAATTGAAAAGTAGCCAATCTCCTGTTTTCAAAAATATGTAACACATGTCCTTTATAACCACAATAATATACCATGTCGATATTCGTAATAATATACAGGGTGGAAAAAAATTGGAAAATCAGTTTTTTGGCAATACCTCGTATATTGGAGGTTCTACCGCTTATTCAACCTTACAATCGCTTTCCTCATAAAAAAATACATGAGAATAGATTTCCATTTTTCATTTTAGCCCAATGATAAATCAGTTCAATTTTTTATGAAAATCAAATTTAATAATTGAAACTCTTTGTACAGGGTTATCCAACGAAAGGGCCCACCCTTATATTTTCTTTATTTTTCGAGTTAGGAACAAATGTTTCAAATAAAAGTTGTAGTGAATCAAATGAACTCATTTAAAACCCCTGCAAAGAATATACAGGGTGTTCCATAAAAGCGGGACAAACCTAACTTACATTTTTTTAAATGGAACACTCTATATTTTTTTACATTTTTCAAATCTGTGTTTTTTTGTGATTCCAAATATATATACCTATATGTTGTATCTTATCTTTTACTGTTTTTTATTTATTGCAAATTTCGTGAACAATATTATTTATACCACCAGCATCTGCATGCGTATCAATCAGATTAGCCATGGATGAAAATTTTGCTTTTTGAATTTATTCAATTATTCTGTAAGACATAAGTGTCAAATTAATTGTTTTTCATCCATGGCTAACTGATTGATACGCGATATTGTTCACGAAATTTGCAATAAATAAAAAACAGTAAAAGATAAGATACAACATATAGGTATATATATTTGGAATCACAAAAAAACACAGATTTGAATAATGTAAAAAATATAGGGTGTTCCATTTAAAAAAATGTAATTTAGTTTTGTCCCGCTTTTATGGAACACCCTGTATATTCTTTGCAGGAGTTTTAAATGAGTTCATTTGATTCACTACAACTTTTATTTGAAACATTTTTTCCTAACTCGAAAAATAAAGAAAATATAAGGGTGGGCCTTTTCGTTGGATAACCCTGTACATAATGAAAGTTTTTTCTATTATGACATTATTTGAAATAATTTTTTTCCTGACTTTTGGGCAACAATAACAATTCTTTTCGAACAGCTTAAATTATGCCGATTCCTCTAGGGAAGGAAAAAATAGGGGTTACAGTTTAAAAACAAAATAGAGATTGTTGTCCAAAAATCAGGAAAAAATTATTTAGAATTTTAGCATATAATAAAAAATATTCGCTTCATATTGCACCAAAATATCAAAAATGAAGCCTATTACCTATGATATCCAATGCTTACTTGGAAAATTTTTATTACCCACAAATATTTCCATAAAAAAATTGAAATAACTCCGCCATATTTGAGGTTAATGTCAAGAATTTTGATTTATTATATATACAATTTCTAGCACAATCAGAATTTGTTAAAATATACAGAGTGTTCCATTTAATACACTTCCGGTGAAACCGGAAGTAGTATTGATAATATATGTTCATAAAAATAAGCCCATTTACTTCCCACACGTAAGTTTTAAATTAAAAAATTTGATTCCAATTTTAAAAAAATGACGAACTAATACATTATGCAAAGAAAACCAGACACTGGATAAAATTCTATTAAACCACTTAGATTAGCGCCCACAAGAAATTATTGGCCGAGAAGATACAGAAAAGCCATAGAAACCAACAAAAATCCAAATAATACAACCGGGGCGGGGCGTCGGACTAGCAATGACGTGGAACTCAACTGGCCGCGCGGCATTGGTGACCGCAAGCCACGCCTACCAATAGTACGCATGAACCAGCAATCAATGTCGCTGAAACCACGCCCCTGCCAAATGCGTGATTATTCAAGCCAATAGGTCGGTTCAGAAGAAGAAAGATTTTAAAGGATTTAACTTGGAAGAGAATAAGAAAACTTCGACGACGAAGTTCTTCCTCACCAAGTGGCTTAAGGCGAAGAAAACCTAGTATAAATATCAAGAAAATGGTCACTATAAAAAAATTAGCAAGGTTGGCAACCAAAATGAAAATTTTTTGGCTGGCTTATCTGTTTACGTCTGTGGCGTTCGCGTTCTTATAAAAACAATTCAATGGGCGTTAGATCGGGAGACCTAGCGAGCTATTTATTGTTAGCAACAGCGCGCACCTTGAAGAAAACGAGCTCGTATTTAGTATTTGGGTCATATTTCGAGTTCCTCACTTGTTTTTCTCCGTTCCGCATGTGACAAATCGTATTTTCAGGTAAGATGAAAAAAAATTATGATAAAACAATATTTGATGTAGATATCGCCAGGGAATGTTGATACACGGATTATGCGGTGAAAACAACAATTATTTACGTAATCTAACATATTGGATTGACAAATAGCTGGTAGAGTCTTATTTATTTTATTCATTTGGGTAAACAAGTTTATACAGAATATAGATGGAGGGTCAACAAAAGTGGAAAACTATACATAAAAAATAGTTAATGTTCTATTTGTGTAATAAAAAAATTCGGAGTACGGTCCTGTGTCCTGTTTATCCAGCGGCACAGGTCAGGATCGGCCTCAAAATTCAAAATCCAAAAATGACATATTTCAGAGTAATTTGCACTGTGGACGCCAAAATCCCACTAAGTACTTAAAAATCAATATTAGGAGTTTGCCCTGGATTTTAAGTTCACTTGTTTTGATCGCAATATGGAAGGGAACTGTCACTGGACACTAGATTTATTTGCGATCCTTTGGTAAGGAGTTACTCGGCCATTGTGGTTTTCATGAGCTGACACGTTTATTTCTTTTCATGCTAGGTTTGCTAGTAAAAAATTTTGACACTTAAAAGTGAGGTTATGACATTTGTAATTCGACTTGAATATTTATTTTGAAAGATCATTTTTTGTATCCTTTGTGTTTGAGGGTTATAGTTCGTATAATTACAGTTACTATTTTTGTTAAGTAGGCTAGAGGAGAAGCCAACACAGGAGTACCAATTTTTGTAATGTGGTACGAATGCCGTACCATACTTTGTTACTTAGCGATAGAAATAAATGGGTCAAAAATAAAACAATGCACAAATTTTTGAAACAGGAATTATATTACGCCATGTAAATAGCCAAAGGTTCGAATTCCATCAGATGCAGCGGATTGTGGAGGCTAGAAATTCATATACCTGCACCTAAAAGAAATAAATATAATTACTGTCTACTAATGGAGAGGTGTCACTTGGCGTCGCTTGGCACACGAGCAACAGATCTCTTATGCTGCCTACGTTTGCGTTTCCTTGGTCTTTGGAGTATACACGTCTGGCCATCTACATGTTTCTGATGGGATTCACTAAATTACATAAGTATTGCACCAATCTCCCCTAACAAATTCCGTCTGGCTGATACCAAAGGTTGAAGGGTTGGTTCACAAAAAAACGGAACGAGACACGTGCGCTCCCAAAGCGTGATCCTATTCAACCGATCACGGTAGTCCGAGGCGGTTCGTTTCGAAATTGATAGGGGAGATGTGTGCAATTTACTGAACTGTGGCCAGACGTGTGTAGCACAGTTCACGGTATTTTTATTAGTTTTTCATGATACTTACAAAATGGGTCGTAACGGTGGTCACATTGGGGGGACATGTCAACGCTGACGTAATCCTCTGAAACATATTTTTTTGATTATTTTATGCTAATTAGTTGATCAAATATACGCACCTTCAGCAGTGGCTGTGCCGATGACTGCCATTACCACGAAGAGTATGAAGACAAAGAAGAAGACTTGCTGAAAAGAAAAAAAAATAAGTATTGTATAATTAAAGCACCAAATCTTGAATCGCTCCCAATGTTGTAAGGTCTCGATTAGGCCAGTCGAATAAACAATATAATGCAAAAGTATTATATGTATTCTAAATTTTACTCTCAGCCCCATATATCATGCCACAAATTCTGGCTTTAGTTCCAAATTTCAGAAGTCTATCTTTCATAATAACCGATATGCAAGTAATTAATAATAAAAAATAAATTAAAAACAAAAAATAATAAAATATAATAAGAGAGTTTTAAATACTTACAGATATCATGTTGAAAATTCAATATCCCTGTATGTTGTGTGTGTTGTTAATATACCCTGCCAACTCCCACGTTTTATAGAAATAATTTACCTTATATTTTAATAGTCCATTGTACATTTGCAATACTACCTAATTTTAAATTGGTTTTTTATTAACGCAACAAACAAGTAATTGAAAAATATTTAATTATTCGGTAGTTCAACTTATGGCCAAGAAAATAACCTTAGTGAACAGGACCGGCGTCAGGCCTCAAAGTACCTCTTGACAATCGAAAACTGCCTTGACTCGCATCTGCTGTTGCTCTGCACAGTGCGGCGTGGGCAGTCCTGCTCGCAAGGGACTAGGACTAGCGATTCCTAAACCTCAACATTAGTTCACTTATAATTCTGCGACGACACCGCCGAGTGCAGTTTATGTGAAACCATCGCAAGTACAAATACATACATGCAATTTCTATGTAGAAAGCTTTCTCTCCCATTAAATATTCATAGAGATAGCGTTGACACTAATAGCTGGGCGAAGCAAATAAATTATTTAACAACCCAACAACGAGCTACCGTGGAATAATCTGTACAATTATAAACGCCGGTATCAGATCGCTTATTTAATTACAAGTATCGAAATGTGTACCGGCTACCTCAGAAGTTGCGCTGCTCGCTCTCAGCCGGTCGCTATAATTGCATTTTTTTAAATTACCAGCTGTAATTGCACTCTGCGATTAGAAAACATTCATGCTTATCTGATTGTTCTATAATTGTGGCCAACGTCCAATGTGAATGTTACGCTGAGCTGGGGATAATGTGTTTATTATTCGTCGATTGGACTAGTTTTCGTGCTTGACTGCAGATGCAGTTTCAGATGATGGACAAGACGCGTCCCCCTTCCGAGCTTAATAACTAGCGGCTTCCTCGAGATGGACGGACGGGACATTTTTTTCTGAAAACTAGATGAAATTTAGAAAATTGACGGGCGAAATCGTTTTTCTCGATTTTGCTTCCTAAGAAAGTTATGATTTTTTTAAAAAAGGCGATATTTTCGGATTTTACTGATTTTAGAAATGTCCCGGAGTCCTTCCATTTTGACCTGGAGGATCCGGACCTTGACGGCGACCAAGAAGAAGGATAAATGAAGAACCCTTCTTTTTTTCTAGGTCCATCTTGGATATTACCCGAGATACGAATTTTTTGAAAAGGTCTATTTTCCGGGGGCCATAGCTTCTTTAACCGGAATATTTTTTTGACCGGATTTTAAAGGAAGCTAGACCTGTCATTTCTGTCGGATCCCTCCAAATTTTATCGCTTAATATCCCAACACGTCCGAACAATTAATTTTTTAGCGAACCAAAATTTTTGAAATTATAGTCTATCCGATAGATTGCAGTTTATAGTCGATCCGGCGAACTTAAATGTTTTTTGTTTTGGTCCTAGGGTAGAAACGATATCAGTTTCGGAATCCGGACGGCTTCAGGACCCTGAAACCATGTTCAGTTCCTCGAGAGGACCCTTCCTTCATTATGACATTTAAACGTCATTTTTGACAGTTTTTTGGAAAATCAACGAATAAACGTGTCATTGATCCATAGACGGCCCCGAAGGGGCCGTACCCTTTCCCAGACGTCACTTTGACATTTAACGAAAAAAAAAATAAGTAGGTACTTTTCAACCACTGACTGCCCAAAAAAAAATTCTGAAATCTAAATTTTTTCAATTTTAAAGAAGAATCCCTAAATTTTTTTTCCCTTTCTCTACCCCGAAACTCTACTTTTTGTTTTGTTTGAAATAATCAAACCGGCTTATAGGATTACCGTAATCCCTGAAAATATTCGTTTGATAATAAGTACCTTAATAATAATTAATCTCGTCTATCAGTTATTGAACGGTTATGTAAATAACAAATAATTTTATCGTGTAAATAGTTTGAGTCAATATTTGGACTGTGTAGTGATAATCAGTTCTAATTTTGTAGAAAGTTTTACCATGTACAGCGAGATAATGCGAGCGTAAAATGTATCAGGTTCTTTGCTAACGAAAAGTATCATGGAAAACAATGATTAGTGGAAAAAATAAATTAAGTTCTAATATGGCTGCTACGTGGCTTACGTCTCAGCCACCTTTTCAAAAAGATAAACGACTGGAGGTGTCAATTTAAGCGCGACCGGCTTAACATATTTATGCGGGAATTAAAATATTTTAATTAAATTAATATCAAGGAATTAAGGGGGACACATAATTCTCCAATTCAACGAGATATATAAATATTTCCAAGCAGTTTTGCATAAAAATACAATTATATCCTACGAGAATCCAACTCTCTAAACATTATTTTAATCAGATAAAACTAAACATTGCTAATCACCTCCTATTAATCATGCCAAACAAAAACTCAGGAAGGAATTTTCGGTTCATAAAAACTGAGGTGACACTATTCGCAATTTGCAATTCAAATAGCCGTGAACTATTGTTAGTATTCGCTGAGGAACAATCGCTCATGATCTAGCTGTTATAATTTACATAATAAATGATTAAAAAAAACTAGCAGAAAAAAACATTGGGAGTGGCAATAGTAGGATAGAACATCGACAGCTACACGATCGTTCGGATAAATTAATTAGCAGTGCACTTTTGGTAAATCTGCGCCTGCATTTTTGCGTACAATAACATGTCAGACTTGTAAAAAAAAGGAGGTAGGTAGGTTGGGTCTCATTATAAATCAAAAGCCTAATAAATCTCCCGATCAGCAAAATTAAAATTATGAATGGTTTGGACATCAAGAAGAATTCAGTTGCGTGAAGATTTCTCCACTTTTCTTTGCAGAAGACCACCAGAAGGTCAACATGTGGATTCATACACTAGATGAGGTGTCATTATTGGAGGAACCTCTTAAGGGGCGGAGCTTCCTACGACCCAATTATTTTGTTCTAGCTTCGCTATTGGAGAGAAAGGCGGCTCTTATCCCCTCCCTTGCTATCATTGGGAGTTGTGGCATCTTCGGTTGCCTCCCACTTACCAATGGTGAGGGAAAAGGGGGCGGAGTCCGAACTTGCTTGGATTGGAGAAGGGGTAAGCCTTACTATATAGATAATATATTTATTTCTTATGTTCTTGTTATGTTTTTGCAGATTTGCCACGTGTGCGCAGCCCAACTGAGCTGCGGGGTAGATATATGCTTGAAGCTGAGGTGTCATTACAAAAGCCTCAGTGTCTAGCCAGTATTTATCTCGTTGCTCGCATCACCAGCATCGACTTCAGGAGATGACATGTATGTAAATTACTTTCTCCTTAATGGACACCATGAATTATTATTATAAAAAACACAGTTTTGTTACTTGTTGTAAGGATTTTCTTTGACGAGAGGTAGCCCCCCTCCCACACAAGGCTCTAGAGCCTTTCGGGATAAAGTGGGTCGTAATTGCATGTCATGTGGTGGTGTTTTTTCAGATCAACGCTTCATTTGAGTTGCCTGACAAATATAGACTTGAGGCTGAGGTGTGATAATTAAATACCCGGTGTTGAGTCTCTGTTTCTCTCGTAATTCTTTTCAGCTAGTCTAGGATATCAACATTTTAATTTTTCCAATAGATGGCATTCTTTGCATGTCATCCGTGTATATACATGCTGGAAATTTTTTTTTTCGAAAATCGCATTTTTAAAAGCAGATTCGGCTCTAGCGCCCCGAATTGGGTGTACTAGGGGTTTCCAGCCCTCTCCGGCCTCATACAAGCTAGATACGGGCCAAAAACCTCTCTGGCGCTACCAAAAAACAAAAAATTTTCGAAAATCGCATTTTTAAACGCATTTTTGCTATCCTGATATTCCTGTTACAATTTTTAAAATTTTAAACACGAATCTAACGAATTTAAAATATAATTTCGATGCCTGGCAAATACCTCCTAGCGTTTCTGCTATCCTGATACTCCTGTTACAATTTCTAAGATTTTAAACACGAATCTAACGAAATTAAAATATAATTTGGATGCCTGGCGAATACCTCCTAGCGTTTCTGCTATCCTGATACTCCTGTTACAATGTCTAAGATTTTAAACACGAATCCAACGAATTTAAAATATAATTTCGATGCCTGGCAAATACCTCCTAGCCTTTCTGCTATCCTGATACTCCTGTTACAATTTCTAAGATTTTAAACACGAATCTAACGAAATTAAAATATAATTTGGATGCCTGGCAAATACCTCCTAGCGTTTCTGCTATCCTGATACTCCTGTTACAATTTCTAAGATTTTAAACACGAATCCAACGAATTTAAAATATAATTTCGATGCCTGGCGAATACCTCCTAGCGTTTCTGCTATCCTGATACTCCTGTTACAATGTCTAAGATTTTAAACACGAATCCAACGAATTTAAAATATAATTTGGATGCCTGGCGAATACCTCCTAGCGTTTCTGCTATCCTGATACTCCTGTTACAATTTCTAAGATTTTAAACACGAATCTAACGAAATTAAAATATAATTTGGATGCCTGGCGAATACCTCCTAGCGTTTCTGCTATCCTGATACTCCTGTTACAATTTCTAAGATTTTAAACACGAATCCAACGAATTTAAAATATAATTTCGATGCCTGGCAAATACCTCCTAGCGTTTCTGCTATCCTGATACTCCTGTTACAATTTCTAAGATTTTAAACACGAATCTAACGAAATTAAAATATAATTTGGATGCCTGGCGAATACCTCCTAGCGTTTCTGCTATCCTGATACTCCTGTTACAATTTCTAAGATTTTAAACACGAATCTAACGAAATTAAAATATAATTTGGATGCCTGGCGAATACCTCCTAGCGTTTCTGCTATCCTGATACTCCTGTTACAATTTCTAAGATTTTAAACACGAATCCAACGAATTTAAAATATAATTTCGATGCCTGGCAAATACCTCCTAGCGTTTCTGCTATCCTGATACTCCTGTTACAATTTCTAAGATTTTAAACACGAATCTAACGAAATTAAAATATAATTTGGATGCCTGGCGAATACCTCCTAGCGTTTCTGCTATCCTGATACTCCTGTTACAATTTCTAAGATTTTAAACACGAATCTAACTAAATTAAAATATAATTTCGATGCCTGGCGAATACCTCCTAGCGTTTCTGCTATCCTGATACTCCTGTTACAATTTCTAAGATTTTAAACACGAATCCAACGAATTTAAAATATAATTTCGATGCCTGGCAAATACCTCCTAGCGTTTCTGCTATCCTGATACTCCTGTTACAATTTCTAAGATTTTAAACACGAATCTAACGAAATTAAAATATAATTTGGATGCCTGGCGAATACCTCCTAGCGTTTCTGCTATCCTGATACTCCTGTTACAATTTCTAAGATTTTAAACACGAATCCAACGAATTTAAAATATAATTTCGATGCCTGGCAAATACCTCCTAGCGTTTCTGCTATCCTGATACTCCTGTTACAATTTCTAAGATTTTAAACACGAATCTAACGAAATTAAAATATAATTTGGATGCCTGGCGAATACCTCCTAGCGTTTCTGCTATCCTGATACTCCTGTTACAATTTCTAAGATTTTAAACACGAATCTAACTAAATTAAAATATAATTTCGATGCCTGGCAAATACCTCCTAGCGTTTCTGCTATCCTGATACTCCTGTTACAATTTCTAAGATTTTAAACACGAATCTAACTAAATTAAAATATAATTTCGATGCCTGGCGAATACCTCCTAGCGTTTCTGCTATCCTGATACTCCTGTTACAATTTCTAAGATTTTAAACACGAATCTAACTAAATTAAAATATAATTTCGATGCCTGGCAAATACCTCCTAGCGTTTCTGCTATCCTGATACTCCTGTTACAATTTCTAAGATTTTAAACACGAATCTAACGAAATTAAAATATAATTTGGATGCCTGGCGAATACCTCCTAGCGTTTCTGCTATCCTGATACTCCTGTTACAATTTCTAAGATTTTAAACACGAATCCAACGAATTTAAAATATAATTTCGATGCCTGGCAAATACCTCCTAGCGTTTCTGCTATCCTGATACTCCTGTTACAATTTCTAAGATTTTAAACACGAATCTAACGAAATTAAAATATAATTTGGATGCCTGGCGAATACCTCCTAGCGTTTCTGCTATCCTGATACTCCTGTTACAATTTCTAAGATTTTAAACACGAATCTAACGAAATTAAAATATAATTTGGATGCCTGGCGAATACCTCCTAGCGTTTCTGCTATCCTGATACTCCTGTTACAATTTCTAAGATTTTAAACACGAATCTAACGAATTTAAAATATAATTCCGATGCCTGGCAAATACCTCCTAGCGTTTCTGCTATCCTGATACTCCTGTTACAATTTCTAAGATTTTAAACACGAATCTAACTAAATTAAAATATAATTTCGATGCCTGGCGAATACCTCCTAGCGTTTCTGCTATCCTGATACTCCTGTTACAATTTCTAAGATTTTAAACACGAATCTAACTAAATTAAAATATAATTTCGATGCCTGGCAAATACCTCCTAGCGTTTCTGCTATCCTGATACTCCTGTTACAATTTCTAAGATTTTAAACACGAATCTAACGAAATTAAAATATAATTTGGATGCCTGGCGAATACCTCCTAGCGTTTCTGCTATCCTGATACTCCTGTTACAATTTCTAAGATTTTAAACACGAATCTAACTAAATTAAAATATAATTTCGATGCCTGGCGAATACCTCCTAGCGTTTCTGCTATCCTGATACTCCTGTTACAATTTCTAAGATTTTAAACACGAATCCAACGAATTTAAAATATAATTTCGATGCCTGGCAAATACCTCCTAGCGTTTCTGCTATCCTGATACTCCTGTTACAATTTCTAAGATTTTAAACACGAATCTAACGAAATTAAAATATAATTTGGATGCCTGGCGAATACCTCCTAGCGTTTCTGCTATCCTGATACTCCTGTTACAATTTCTAAGATTTTAAACACGAATCCAACGAATTTAAAATATAATTTCGATGCCTGGCAAATACCTCCTAGCGTTTCTGCTATCCTGATACTCCTGTTACAATTTCTAAGATTTTAAACACGAATCTAACGAAATTAAAATATAATTTGGATGCCTGGCGAATACCTCCTAGCGTTTCTGCTATCCTGATACTCCTGTTACAATTTCTAAGATTTTAAACACGAATCTAACTAAATTAAAATATAATTTCGATGCCTGGCAAATACCTCCTAGCGTTTCTGCTATCCTGATACTCCTGTTACAATTTCTAAGATTTTAAACACGAATCTAACTAAATTAAAATATAATTTCGATGCCTGGCGAATACCTCCTAGCGTTTCTGCTATCCTGATACTCCTGTTACAATTTCTAAGATTTTAAACACGAATCTAACTAAATTAAAATATAATTTCGATGCCTGGCAAATACCTCCTAGCGTTTCTGCTATCCTGATACTCCTGTTACAATTTCTAAGATTTTAAACACGAATCTAACGAAATTAAAATATAATTTGGATGCCTGGCGAATACCTCCTAGCGTTTCTGCTATCCTGATACTCCTGTTACAATTTCTAAGATTTTAAACACGAATCCAACGAATTTAAAATATAATTTCGATGCCTGGCAAATACCTCCTAGCGTTTCTGCTATCCTGATACTCCTGTTACAATTTCTAAGATTTTAAACACGAATCTAACGAAATTAAAATATAATTTGGATGCCTGGCGAATACCTCCTAGCGTTTCTGCTATCCTGATACTCCTGTTACAATTTCTAAGATTTTAAACACGAATCTAACGAAATTAAAATATAATTTGGATGCCTGGCGAATACCTCCTAGCGTTTCTGCTATCCTGATACTCCTGTTACAATTTCTAAGATTTTAAACACGAATCTAACGAATTTAAAATATAATTCCGATGCCTGGCAAATACCTCCTAGCGTTTCTGCTATCCTGATACTCCTGTTACAATGTCTAAGATTTTAAACACGAATCCAACGAATTTAAAATATAATTTCGATGCCTGGCAAATACCTCCTAGCGTTTCTGCTATCCTGATACTCCTGTTACAATTTCTAAGATTTTAAACACGAATCTAACGAATTTAAAATATAATTCCGATGCCTGGCAAATACCTCCTAGCGTTTCTGCTATCCTGATACTCCTGTTACAATTTCTAAGATTTTAAACACGAATCTAACGAAATTAAAATATAATTTGGATGCCTGGCGAATACCTCCTAGCGTTTCTGCTATCCTGATACTCCTGTTACAATTTCTAAGATTTTAAACACGAATCTAACTAAATTAAAATATAATTTCGATGCCTGGCAAATACCTCCTAGCGTTTCTGCTATCCTGATACTCCTGTTACAATGTCTAAGATTTTAAACACGAATCCAACGAATTTAAAATATAATTTCGATGCCTGGCAAATACCTCCTAGCGTTTCTGCTATCCTGATACTCCTGTTACAATTTCTAAGATTTTAAACACGAATCTAACGAAATTAAAATATAATTTGGATGCCTGGCGAATACCTCCTAGCGTTTCTGCTATCCTGATACTCCTGTTACAATTTCTAAGATTTTAAACACGAATCTAACTAAATTAAAATATAATTTCGATGCCTGGCAAATACCTCCTAGCGTTTCTGCTATCCTGATACTCCTGTTACAATGTCTAAGATTTTAAACACGAATCCAACGAATTTAAAATATAATTTCGATGCCTGGCAAATACCTCCTAGCGTTTCTGCTATCCTGATACTCCTGTTACAATTTCTAAGATTTTAAACACGAATCTAACGAATTTAAAATATAATTCCGGTGCCTGGCAAATACCTCCTAGCGTTTCTGCTATCCTGATACTCCTGTTACAATTTCTAAGATTTTAAACACGAATCTAACGAAATTAAAATATAATTTGGATGCCTGGCGAATACCTCCTAGCGTTTCTGCTATCCTGATACTCCTGTTACAATTTCTAAGATTTTAAACACGAATCCAACGAATTTAAAATATAATTTCGATGCCTGGCAAATACCTCCTAGCGTTTCTGCTATCCTGATACTCCTGTTACAATTTCTAAGATTTTAAACACGAATCTAACGAAATTAAAATATAATTTGGATGCCTGGCGAATACCTCCTAGCGTTTCTGCTATCCTGATACTCCTGTTACAATTTCTAAGATTTTAAACACGAATCTAACGAATTTAAAATATAATTCCGATGCCTGGCAAATACCTCCTAGCGTTTCTGCTATCCTGATACTCCTGTTACAATTTCTAAGATTTTAAACACGAATCTAACGAAATTAAAATATAATTTGGATGCCTGGCGAATACCTCCTAGCGTTTCTGCTATCCTGATACTCCTGTTACAATTTCTAAGATTTTAAACACGAATCTAACGAAATTAAAATATAATTTGGATGCCTGGCGAATACCTCCTAGCGTTTCTGCTATCCTGATACTCCTGTTACAATTTCTAAGATTTTAAACACGAATCTAACGAATTTAAAATATAATTCCGATGCCTGGCAAATACCTCCTAGCGTTTCTGCTATCCTGATACTCCTGTTACAATTTCTAAGATTTTAAACACGAATCTAACGAAATTAAAATAAAATTTGGATGCCTGGCGAATACCTCCTAGCGTTTCTGCTATCCTGATACTCCTGTTACAATTTCTAAGATTTTAAACACGAATCTAACTAAATTAAAATATAATTTCGATGCCTGGCAAATACCTCCTAGCGTTTCTGCTATCCTGATACTCCTGTTACAATGTCTAAGATTTTAAACACGAATCCAACGAATTTAAAATATAATTTCGATGCCTGGCAAATACCTCCTAGCGTTTCTGCTATCCTGATACTCCTGTTACAATTTCTAAGATTTTAAACACGAATCTAACGAATTTAAAATATAATTCCGATGCCTGGCAAATACCTCCTAGCGTTTCTGCTATCCTGATACTCCTGTTACAATTTCTAAGATTTTAAACACGAATCTAACGAAATTAAAATATAATTTGGATGCCTGGCGAATACCTCCTAGCGTTTCTGCTATCCTGATACTCCTGTTACAATTTCTAAGATTTTAAACACGAATCTAACGAAATTAAAATATAATTTGGATGCCTGGCGAATACCTCCTAGCGTTTCTGCTATCCTGATACTCCTGTTACAATTTCTAAGATTTTAAACACGAATCCAACGAATTTAAAATATAATTTCGATGCCTGGCAAATACCTCCTAGCGTTTCTGCTATCCTGATACTCCTGTTACAATTTCTAAGATTTTAAACACGAATCTAACGAAATTAAAATATAATTTGGATGCCTGGCGAATACCTCCTAGCGTTTCTGCTATCCTGATACTCCTGTTACAATGTCTAAGATTTTAAACACGAATCCAACGAATTTAAAATATAATTTCGATGCCTGGCAAATACCTCCTAGCGTTTCTGCTATCCTGATACTCCTGTTACAATTTCTAAGATTTTAAACACGAATCTAACGAAATTAAAATATAATTTGGATGCCTGGCGAATACCTCCTAGCGTTTCTGCTATCCTGATACTCCTGTTACAATGTCTAAGATTTTAAACACGAATCCAACGAATTTAAAATATAATTTCGATGCCTGGCAAATACCTCCTAGCGTTTCTGCTATCCTGATACTCCTGTTACAATTTCTAAGATTTTAAACACGAATCTAACGAAATTAAAATATAATTTGGATGCCTGGCAAATACCTCCTAGCGTTTCTGCTATCCTGATACTCCTGTTACAATTTCTAAGATTTTAAACACGAATCTAACGAAATTAAAATATAATTTGGATGCCTGGCGAATACCTCCTAGCGTTTCTGCTATCCTGATACTCCTGTTACAATGTCTAAGATTTTAAACACGAATCCAACGAATTTAAAATATAATTTCGATGCCTGGCAAATACCTCCTAGCGTTTCTGCTATCCTGATACTCCTGTTACAATTTCTAAGATTTTAAACACGAATCTAACGAAATTAAAATATAATTTGGATGCCTGGCGAATACCTCCTAGCGTTTCTGCTATCCTGATACTCCTGTTACAATGTCTAAGATTTTAAACACGAATCCAACGAATTTAAAATATAATTTCGATGCCTGGCAAATACCTCCTAGCGTTTCTGCTATCCTGATACTCCTGTTACAATTTCTAAGATTTTAAACACGAATCTAACGAAATTAAAATATAATTTGGATGCCTGGCAAATACCTCCTAGCGTTTCTGCTATCCTGATACTCCTGTTACAATTTCTAAGATTTTAAACACGAATCTAACGAAATTAAAATATAATTTGGATGCCTGGCGAATACCTCCTAGCGTTTCTGCTATCCTGATACTCCTGTTACAATTTCTAAGATTTTAAACACGAATCTAACTAAATTAAAATATAATTTCGATGCCTGGCAAATACCTCCTAGCGTTTCTGCTATCCTGATACTCCTGTTACAATTTCTAAGATTTTAAACACGAATCTAACGAAATTAAAATATAATTTGGATGCCTGGCAAATACCTCCTAGCGTTTCTGCTATCCTGATACTCCTGTTACAATTTCTAAGATTTTAAACACGAATCTAACGAAATTAAAATATAATTTGGATGCCTGGCAAATACCTCCTAGCGTTTCTGCTATCCTGATACTCCTGTTACAATTTCTAAGATTTTAAACACGAATCTAACGAAATTAAAATATAATTTGGATGCCTGGCAAATACCTCCTAGCGTTTCTGCTATCCTGATACTCCTGTTACAATTTCTAAGATTTTAAACACGAATCCAACGAATTTAAAATATAATTTCGATGCCTGGCAAATACCTCCTAGCGTTTCTGCTATCCTGATACTCCTGTTACAATTTCTAAGATTTTAAACACGAATCTAACTAAATTAAAATATAATTTGGATGCCTGGCGAATACCTCCTAGCGTTTCTGCTATCCTGATACTCCTGTTACAATTTCTAAGATTTTAAACACGAATCTAACTAAATTAAAATATAATTTCGATGCCTGGCAAATACCTCCTAGCGTTTCTGCTATCCTGATACTCCTGTTACAATTTCTAAGATTTTAAACACGAATCTAACGAATTTAAAATATAATTCCGATGCCTGGCAAATACCTCCTAGCGTTTCTGCTATCCTGATACTCCTGTTACAATGTCTAAGATTTTAAACACGAATCCAACGAATTTAAAATATAATTTCGATGCCTGGCAAATACCTCCTAGCGTTTCTGCTATCCTGATACTCCTGTTACAATTTCTAAGATTTTAAACACGAATCTAACGAATTTAAAATATAATTCCGATGCCTGGCAAATACCTCCTAGCGTTTCTGCTATCCTGATACTCCTGTTACAATTTCTAAGATTTTAAACACGAATCTAACGAAATTAAAATATAATTTGGATGCCTGGCGAATACCTCCTAGCGTTTCTGCTATCCTGATACTCCTGTTACAATTTCTAAGATTTTAAACACGAATCTAACGAAATTAAAATATAATTTGGATGCCTGGCGAATACCTCCTAGCGTTTCTGCTATCCTGATACTCCTGTTACAATTTCTAAGATTTTAAACACGAATCCAACGAATTTAAAATATAATTTCGATGCCTGGCAAATACCTCCTAGCGTTTCTGCTATCCTGATACTCCTGTTACAATTTCTAAGATTTTAAACACGAATCTAACGAATTTAAAATATAATTCCGATGCCTGGCGAATACCTCCTAGCGTTTCTGCTATCCTGATACTCCTGTTACAATTTCTAAGATTTTAAACACGAATCTAACGAATTTAAAATATAATTTGGATGCCTGGCGAATACCTCCTAGCGTTTCTGCTATCCTGATACTCCTGTTACAATTTCTAAGATTTTAAACACGAATCTAACGAATTTAAAATATAATTCCGATGCCTGGCGAATACCTCCTAGCGTTTCTGCTATCCTGATACTCCTGTTACAATTTCTAAGATTTTAAACACGAATCTAACGAAATTAAAATATAATTTGGATGCCTGGCGAATACCTCCTAGCGTTTCTGCTATCCTGATACTCCTGTTACAATTTCTAAGATTTTAAACACGAATCCAACGAAATTAAAATATAATTTGGATGCCTGGCAAATACCTCCTAGCGTTTCTGCTATCCTGATACTCCTGTTACAATTTCTAAGATTTTAAACACGAATCTAACGAAATTAAAATATAATTTGGATGCCTGGCGAATACCTCCTAGCGTTTCTGCTATCCTGATACTCCTGTTACAATTTCTAAGATTTTAAACACGAATCTAACGAAATTAAAATATAATTTGGATGCCTGGCGAATACCTCCTAGCGTTTCTGCTATCCTGATACTCCTGTTACAATGTCTAAGATTTTAAACACGAATCCAACGA
Organism: Rhagium mordax; assembly: GCA_963680705.1. NCBI lineage: Eukaryota > Metazoa > Arthropoda > Insecta > Coleoptera > Cerambycidae > Rhagium > Rhagium mordax. The sequence goes on along the minus strand of OY796662.1, from coordinate 1,706,528 downwards.
ATTTAAAATATAATTTCGATGCCTGGCAAATACCTCCTAGCGTTTCTGCTATCCTGATACTCCTGTTACAATTTCTAAGATTTTAAACACGAATCTAACGAAATTAAAATATAATTTGGATGCCTGGCAAATACCTCCTAGCGTTTCTGCTATCCTGATACTCCTGTTACAATTTCTAAGATTTTAAACACGAATCTAACGAAATTAAAATATAATTTGGATGCCTGGCGAATACCTCCTAGCGTTTCTGCTATCCTGATACTCCTGTTACAATTTCTAAGATTTTAAACACGAATCTAACGAAATTAAAATATAATTTGGATGCCTGGCGAATACCTCCTAGCGTTTCTGCTATCCTGATACTCCTGTTACAATTTCTAAGATTTTAAACACGAATCTAACTAAATTAAAATATAATTTCGATGCCTGGCAAATACCTCCTAGCGTTTCTGCTATCCTGATACTCCTGTTACAATTTCTAAGATTTTAAACACGAATCTAACGAATTTAAAATATAATTCCGATGCCTGGCAAATACCTCCTAGCGTTTCTGCTATCCTGATACTCCTGTTACAATGTCTAAGATTTTAAACACGAATCCAACGAATTTAAAATATAATTTCGATGCCTGGCAAATACCTCCTAGCGTTTCTGCTATCCTGATACTCCTGTTACAATTTCTAAGATTTTAAACACGAATCTAACGAATTTAAAATATAATTCCGATGCCTGGCAAATACCTCCTAGCGTTTCTGCTATCCTGATACTCCTGTTACAATTTCTAAGATTTTAAACACGAATCTAACGAAATTAAAATATAATTTGGATGCCTGGCGAATACCTCCTAGCGTTTCTGCTATCCTGATACTCCTGTTACAATTTCTAAGATTTTAAACACGAATCTAACGAAATTAAAATATAATTTGGATGCCTGGCGAATACCTCCTAGCGTTTCTGCTATCCTGATACTCCTGTTACAATTTCTAAGATTTTAAACACGAATCCAACGAATTTAAAATATAATTTCGATGCCTGGCAAATACCTCCTAGCGTTTCTGCTATCCTGATACTCCTGTTACAATTTCTAAGATTTTAAACACGAATCTAACGAAATTAAAATATAATTTGGATGCCTGGCGAATACCTCCTAGCGTTTCTGCTATCCTGATACTCCTGTTACAATTTCTAAGATTTTAAACACGAATCTAACGAAATTAAAATATAATTTGGATGCCTGGCGAATACCTCCTAGCGTTTCTGCTATCCTGATACTCCTGTTACAATTTCTAAGATTTTAAACACGAATCCAACGAATTTAAAATATAATTTCGATGCCTGGCAAATACCTCCTAGCGTTTCTGCTATCCTGATACTCCTGTTACAATTTCTAAGATTTTAAACACGAATCTAACGAAATTAAAATATAATTTGGATGCCTGGCGAATACCTCCTAGCGTTTCTGCTATCCTGATACTCCTGTTACAATTTCTAAGATTTTAAACACGAATCTAACTAAATTAAAATATAATTTCGATGCCTGGCAAATACCTCCTAGCGTTTCTGCTATCCTGATACTCCTGTTACAATTTCTAAGATTTTAAACACGAATCCAACGAATTTAAAATATAATTTCGATGCCTGGCAAATACCTCCTAGCGTTTCTGCTATCCTGATACTCCTGTTACAATTTCTAAGATTTTAAACACGAATCTAACTAAATTAAAATATAATTTCGATGCCTGGCAAATACCTCCTAGCGTTTCTGCTATCCTGATACTCCTGTTACAATTTCTAAGATTTTAAACACGAATCTAACGAATTTAAAATATAATTCCGATGCCTGGCAAATACCTCCTAGCGTTTCTGCTATCCTGATACTCCTGTTACAATGTCTAAGATTTTAAACACGAATCCAACGAATTTAAAATATAATTCCGATGCCTGGCAAATACCTCCTAGCGTTTCTGCTATCCTGATACTCCTGTTACAATTTCTAAGATTTTAAACACGAATCTAACGAAATTAAAATATAATTTGGATGCCTGGCGAATACCTCCTAGCGTTTCTGCTATCCTGATACTCCTGTTACAATTTCTAAGATTTTAAACACGAATCTAACGAAATTAAAATATAATTTGGATGCCTGGCGAATACCTCCTAGCGTTTCTGCTATCCTGATACTCCTGTTACAATTTCTAAGATTTTAAACACGAATCCAACGAATTTAAAATATAATTTCGATGCCTGGCAAATACCTCCTAGCGTTTCTGCTATCCTGATACTCCTGTTACAATTTCTAAGATTTTAAACACGAATCTAACGAATTTAAAATATAATTCCGATGCCTGGCGAATACCTCCTAGCGTTTCTGCTATCCTGATACTCCTGTTACAATTTCTAAGATTTTAAACACGAATCTAACGAAATTAAAATATAATTTGGATGCCTGGCGAATACCTCCTAGCGTTTCTGCTATCCTGATACTCCTGTTACAATTTCTAAGATTTTAAACACGAATCTAACGAAATTAAAATATAATTTGGATGCCTGGCGAATACCTCCTAGCGTTTCTGCTATCCTGATACTCCTGTTACAATTTCTAAGATTTTAAACACGAATCCAACGAAATTAAAATATAATTTGGATGCCTGGCAAATACCTCCTAGCGTTTCTGCTATCCTGATACTCCTGTTACAATTTCTAAGATTTTAAACACGAATCTAACGAAATTAAAATATAATTTGGATGCCTGGCGAATACCTCCTAGCGTTTCTGCTATCCTGATACTCCTGTTACAATTTCTAAGATTTTAAACACGAATCTAACGAAATTAAAATATAATTTGGATGCCTGGCGAATACCTCCTAGCGTTTCTGCTATCCTGATACTCCTGTTACAATGTCTAAGATTTTAAACACGAATCCAACGAATTTAAAATATAATTTCGATGCCTGGCAAATACCTCCTAGCGTTTCTGCTATCCTGATACTCCTGTTACAATTTCTAAGATTTTAAACACGAATCTAACGAATTTAAAATATAATTCCGGTGCCTGGCAAATACCTCCTAGCGTTTCTGCTATCCTGATACTCCTGTTACAATGTCTAAGATTTTAAACACGAATCCAACGAATTTAAAATATAATTTCGATGCCTGGCAAATACCTCCTAGCGTTTCTGCTATCCTGATACTCCTGTTACAATTTCTAAGATTTTAAACACGAATCCAACGAATTTAAAATATAATTTCGATGCCTGGCAAATACCTCCTAGCGTTTCTGCTATCCTGATACTCCTGTTACAATTTCTAAGATTTTAAACACGAATCTAACTAAATTAAAATATAATTTCGATGCCTGGCAAATACCTCCTAGCGTTTCTGCTATCCTGATACTCCTGTTACAATTTCTAAGATTTTAAACACGAATCTAACGAATTTAAAATATAATTCCGATGCCTGGCAAATACCTCCTAGCGTTTCTGCTATCCTGATACTCCTGTTACAATGTCTAAGATTTTAAACACGAATCCAACGAATTTAAAATATAATTCCGATGCCTGGCAAATACCTCCTAGCGTTTCTGCTATCCTGATACTCCTGTTACAATTTCTAAGATTTTAAACACGAATCTAACGAAATTAAAATATAATTTGGATGCCTGGCGAATACCTCCTAGCGTTTCTGCTATCCTGATACTCCTGTTACAATTTCTAAGATTTTAAACACGAATCCAACGAATTTAAAATATAATTTCGATGCCTGGCAAATACCTCCTAGCGTTTCTGCTATCCTGATACTCCTGTTACAATTTCTAAGATTTTAAACACGAATCTAACGAAATTAAAATATAATTTGGATGCCTGGCGAATACCTCCTAGCGTTTCTGCTATCCTGATACTCCTGTTACAATTTCTAAGATTTTAAACACGAATCTAACGAAATTAAAATATAATTTGGATGCCTGGCGAATACCTCCTAGCGTTTCTGCTATCCTGATACTCCTGTTACAATTTCTAAGATTTTAAACACGAATCCAACGAAATTAAAATATAATTTGGATGCCTGGCAAATACCTCCTAGCGTTTCTGCTATCCTGATACTCCTGTTACAATTTCTAAGATTTTAAACACGAATCTAACGAAATTAAAATATAATTTGGATGCCTGGCGAATACCTCCTAGCGTTTCTGCTATCCTGATACTCCTGTTACAATTTCTAAGATTTTAAACACGAATCTAACGAAATTAAAATATAATTTGGATGCCTGGCGAATACCTCCTAGCGTTTCTGCTATCCTGATACTCCTGTTACAATTTCTAAGATTTTAAACACGAATCTAACGAAATTAAAATATAATTTGGATGCCTGGCGAATACCTCCTAGCGTTTCTGCTATCCTGATACTCCTGTTACAATTTCTAAGATTTTAAACACGAATCCAACGAAATTAAAATATAATTTGGATGCCTGGCAAATACCTCCTAGCGTTTCTGCTATCCTGATACTCCTGTTACAATTTCTAAGATTTTAAACACGAATCTAACGAAATTAAAATATAATTTGGATGCCTGGCGAATACCTCCTAGCGTTTCTGCTATCCTGATACTCCTGTTACAATTTCTAAGATTTTAAACACGAATCTAACGAAATTAAAATATAATTTGGATGCCTGGCGAATACCTCCTAGCGTTTCTGCTATCCTGATACTCCTGTTACAATTTCTAAGATTTTAAACACGAATCCAACGAAATTAAAATATAATTTGGATGCCTGGCAAATACCTCCTAGCGTTTCTGCTATCCTGATACTCCTGTTACAATTTCTAAGATTTTAAACACGAATCTAACGAAATTAAAATATAATTTGGATGCCTGGCGAATACCTCCTAGCGTTTCTGCTATCCTGATACTCCTGTTACAATTTCTAAGATTTTAAACACGAATCTAACGAAATTAAAATATAATTTGGATGCCTGGCGAATACCTCCTAGCGTTTCTGCTATCCTGATACTCCTGTTACAATGTCTAAGATTTTAAACACGAATCCAACGAATTTAAAATATAATTTCGATGCCTGGCAAATACCTCCTAGCGTTTCTGCTATCCTGATACTCCTGTTACAATTTCTAAGATTTTAAACACGAATCTAACGAAATTAAAATATAATTTGGATGCCTGGCGAATACCTCCTAGCGTTTCTGCTATCCTGATACTCCTGTTACAATTTCTAAGATTTTAAACACGAATCTAACGAATTTAAAATATAATTCCGATGCCTGGCAAATACCTCCTAGCGTTTCTGCTATCCTGATACTCCTGTTACAATGTCTAAGATTTTAAACACGAATCCAACGAATTTAAAATATAATTTCGATGCCTGGCAAATACCTCCTAGCGTTTCTGCTATCCTGATACTCCTGTTACAATTTCTAAGATTTTAAACACGAATCTAACGAATTTAAAATATAATTCCGATGCCTGGCAAATACCTCCTAGCGTTTCTGCTATCCTGATACTCCTGTTACAATTTCTAAGATTTTAAACACGAATCTAACGAAATTAAAATATAATTTGGATGCCTGGCGAATACCTCCTAGCGTTTCTGCTATCCTGATACTCCTGTTACAATTTCTAAGATTTTAAACACGAATCTAACGAATTTAAAATATAATTCCGATGCCTGGCAAATACCTCCTAGCGTTTCTGCTATCCTGATACTCCTGTTACAATGTCTAAGATTTTAAACACGAATCCAACGAATTTAAAATATAATTTCGATGCCTGGCAAATACCTCCTAGCGTTTCTGCTATCCTGATACTCCTGTTACAATTTCTAAGATTTTAAACACGAATCCAACGAATTTAAAATATAATTTCGATGCCTGGCAAATACCTCCTAGCGTTTCTGCTATCCTGATACTCCTGTTACAATTTCTAAGATTTTAAACACGAATCTAACGAAATTAAAATATAATTTGGATGCCTGGCGAATACCTCCTAGCGTTTCTGCTATCCTGATACTCCTGTTACAATTTCTAAGATTTTAAACACGAATCTAACGAATTTAAAATATAATTCCGATGCCTGGCAAATACCTCCTAGCGTTTCTGCTATCCTGATACTCCTGTTACAATGTCTAAGATTTTAAACACGAATCCAACGAATTTAAAATATAATTTCGATGCCTGGCAAATACCTCCTAGCGTTTCTGCTATCCTGATACTCCTGTTACAATTTCTAAGATTTTAAACACGAATCTAACGAATTTAAAATATAATTCCGATGCCTGGCGAATACCTCCTAGCGTTTCTGCTATCCTGATACTCCTGTTACAATTTCTAAGATTTTAAACACGAATCTAACGAAATTAAAATATAATTTGGATGCCTGGCGAATACCTCCTAGCGTTTCTGCTATCCTGATACTCCTGTTACAATTTCTAAGATTTTAAACACGAATCTAACGAAATTAAAATATAATTTGGATGCCTGGCGAATACCTCCTAGCGTTTCTGCTATCCTGATACTCCTGTTACAATTTCTAAGATTTTAAACACGAATCCAACGAAATTAAAATATAATTTGGATGCCTGGCAAATACCTCCTAGCGTTTCTGCTATCCTGATACTCCTGTTACAATTTCTAAGATTTTAAACACGAATCTAACGAAATTAAAATATAATTTGGATGCCTGGCGAATACCTCCTAGCGTTTCTGCTATCCTGATACTCCTGTTACAATTTCTAAGATTTTAAACACGAATCTAACGAAATTAAAATATAATTTGGATGCCTGGCGAATACCTCCTAGCGTTTCTGCTATCCTGATACTCCTGTTACAATGTCTAAGATTTTAAACACGAATCCAACGAATTTAAAATATAATTTCGATGCCTGGCAAATACCTCCTAGCGTTTCTGCTATCCTGATACTCCTGTTACAATTTCTAAGATTTTAAACACGAATCTAACGAAATTAAAATATAATTTGGATGCCTGGCGAATACCTCCTAGCGTTTCTGCTATCCTGATACTCCTGTTACAATTTCTAAGATTTTAAACACGAATCTAACGAATTTAAAATATAATTCCGATGCCTGGCAAATACCTCCTAGCGTTTCTGCTATCCTGATACTCCTGTTACAATGTCTAAGATTTTAAACACGAATCCAACGAATTTAAAATATAATTTCGATGCCTGGCAAATACCTCCTAGCGTTTCTGCTATCCTGATACTCCTGTTACAATTTCTAAGATTTTAAACACGAATCTAACGAAATTAAAATATAATTTGGATGCCTGGCGAATACCTCCTAGCGTTTCTGCTATCCTGATACTCCTGTTACAATTTCTAAGATTTTAAACACGAATCTAACGAAATTAAAATATAATTTGGATGCCTGGCGAATACCTCCTAGCGTTTCTGCTATCCTGATACTCCTGTTACAATTTCTAAGATTTTAAACACGAATCCAACGAATTTAAAATATAATTTCGATGCCTGGCAAATACCTCCTAGCGTTTCTGCTATCCTGATACTCCTGTTACAATTTCTAAGATTTTAAACACGAATCTAACGAAATTAAAATATAATTTGGATGCCTGGCGAATACCTCCTAGCGTTTCTGCTATCCTGATACTCCTGTTACAATTTCTAAGATTTTAAACACGAATCTAACGAAATTAAAATATAATTTGGATGCCTGGCGAATACCTCCTAGCGTTTCTGCTATCCTGATACTCCTGTTACAATTTCTAAGATTTTAAACACGAATCCAACGAATTTAAAATATAATTTCGATGCCTGGCAAATACCTCCTAGCGTTTCTGCTATCCTGATACTCCTGTTACAATTTCTAAGATTTTAAACACGAATCTAACGAAATTAAAATATAATTTGGATGCCTGGCGAATACCTCCTAGCGTTTCTGCTATCCTGTACCTCCTAGCGTTTCTGCTATCCTGATACTCCTGTTACAATTTCTAAGATTTTAAACACGAATCTAACTAAATTAAAATATAATTTCGATGCCTGGCAAATACCTCCTAGCGTTTCTGCTATCCTGATACTCCTGTTACAATTTCTAAGATTTTAAACACGAATCTAACGAAATTAAAATATAATTTGGATGCCTGGCGAATACCTCCTAGCGTTTCTGCTATCCTGATACTCCTGTTACAATTTCTAACATTTTAAACACGAATCGAACGAAATTAAAATATAGTTTCGATGCCTGGCAAATACCTCCTAGCGTTTCTGCTATCCTGATACTCCTGTTACAATTTCTAAGATTTTAAACACGAATCTAACGAAATTAAAATATAATTTGGATGCCTGGCGAATACCTCCTAGCGTTTCTGCTATCCTGATACTCCTGTTACAATTTCTAACATTTTAAACACGAATCGAACGAAATTAAAATATAGTTTCGATGCCTGGCAAATACCTCCTAGCGTTTCTGCTATCCTGATACTCCTGTTACAATTTCTAAGATTTTAAACACGAATCCAACGAATTTAAAATATAATTTCGATGCCTGGCAAATACCTCCTAGCGTTTCTGCTATCCTGATACTCCTGTTACAATTTCTAAGATTTTAAACACGAATCTAACGAAATTAAAATATAATTTGGATGCCTGGCGAATACCTCCTAGCGTTTCTGCTATCCTGTACCTCCTAGCGTTTCTGCTATCCTGATACTCCTGTTACAATTTCTAAGATTTTAAACACGAATCTAACTAAATTAAAATATAATTTCGATGCCTGGCAAATACCTCCTAGCGTTTCTGCTATCCTGATACTCCTGTTACAATTTCTAAGATTTTAAACACGAATCTAACGAAATTAAAATATAATTTGGATGCCTGGCGAATACCTCCTAGCGTTTCTGCTATCCTGATACTCCTGTTACAATTTCTAAGATTTTAAACACGAATCCAACGAATTTAAAATATAATTTCGATGCCTGGCAAATACCTCCTAGCGTTTCTGCTATCCTGATACTCCTGTTACAATTTCTAAGATTTTAAACACGAATCTAACGAAATTAAAATATAATTTGGATGCCTGGCGAATACCTCCTAGCGTTTCTGCTATCCTGATACTCCTGTTACAATTTCTAAGATTTTAAACACGAATCCAACGAATTTAAAATATAATTTCGATGCCTGGCAAATACCTCCTAGCGTTTCTGCTATCCTGATACTCCTGTTACAATTTCTAAGATTTTAAACACGAATCTAACGAAATTAAAATATAATTTGGATGCCTGGCGAATACCTCCTAGCGTTTCTGCTATCCTGATACTCCTGTTACAATTTCTAACATTTTAAACACGAATCGAACGAAATTAAAATATAGTTTCGATGCCTGGCAAATACCTCCTAGCGTTTCTGCTATCCTGATACTCCTGTTACAATTTCTAAGATTTTAAACACGAATCTAACGAAATTAAAATATAATTTGGATGCCTGGCGAATACCTCCTAGCGTTTCTGCTATCCTGATACTCCTGTTACAATTTCTAAGATTTTAAACACGAATCCAACGAATTTAAAATATAATTTCGATGCCTGGCAAATACCTCCTAGCGTTTCTGCTATCCTGATACTCCTGTTACAATTTCTAAGATTTTAAACACGAATCTAACGAATTTAAAATATAATTTCGATGCCTGGCAAATACCTCCTAGCGTTTCTGCTATCCTGATACTCCTGTTACAATTTCTAAGATTTTAAACACGAATCTAACGAAATTAAAATATAATTTGGATGCCTGGCGAATACCTCCTAGCGTTTCTGCTATCCTGATACTCCTGTTACAATTTCTAAGATTTTAAACACGAATCCAACGAATTTAAAATATAATTTCGATGCCTGGCAAATACCTCCTAGCGTTTCTGCTATCCTGATACTCCTGTTACAATTTCTAAGATTTTAAACACGAATCTAACGAAATTAAAATATAATTTGGATGCCTGGCGAATACCTCCTAGCGTTTCTGCTATCCTGATACTCCTGTTACAATTTCTAAGATTTTAAACACGAATCTAACGAAATTAAAATATAATTTGGATGCCTGGCGAATACCTCCTAGCGTTTCTGCTATCCTGATACTCCTGTTACAATTTCTAAGATTTTAAACACGAATCCAACGAATTTAAAATATAATTTCGATGCCTGGCAAATACCTCCTAGCGTTTCTGCTATCCTGATACTCCTGTTACAATTTCTAAGATTTTAAACACGAATCGAACGAAATTAAAATATAGTTTCGATGCCTGGCAAATACCTCCTAGCGTTTCTGCTATCCTGATACTCCTGTTACAATTTCTAAGATTTTAAACACGAATCGAACGAAATTAAAATATAGTTTCGATGCCTGGCAAATACCTCCTAGCGTTTCTGCTATCCTGATACTCCTGTTACAATTTCTAAGATTTTAAACACGAATCCAACGAATTTAAAATATAATTTCGATGCCTGGCAAATACCTCCTAGCGTTTCTGCTATCCTGATACTCCTGTTACAATTTCTAAGATTTTAAACACGAATCGAACGAAATTAAAATATAGTTTCGATGCCTGGCAAATACCTCCTAGCGTTTCTGCTATCCTGATACTCCTGTTACAATTTCTAAGATTTTAAACACGAATCTAACGAAATTAAAATATAATTTGGATGCCTGGCGAATACCTCCTAGCGTTTCTGCTATCCTGATACTCCTGTTACAATTTCTAAGATTTTAAACACGAATCCAACGAATTTAAAATATAATTTCGATGCCTGGCAAATACCTCCTAGCGTTTCTGCTATCCTGATACTCCTGTTACAATTTCTAAGATTTTAAACACGAATCTAACGAAATTAAAATATAATTTGGATGCCTGGCGAATACCTCCTAGCGTTTCTGCTATCCTGATACTCCTGTTACAATTTCTAAGATTTTAAACACGAATCTAACTAAATTAAAATATAATTTCGATGCCTGGCAAATACCTCCTAGCGTTTCTGCTATCCTGATACTCCTGTTACAATTTCTAAGATTTTAAACACGAATCCAACGAATTTAAAATATAATTTCGATGCCTGGCAAATACCTCCTAGCGTTTCTGCTATCCTGATACTCCTGTTACAATTTCTAAGATTTTAAACACGAATCTAACTAAATTAAAATATAATTTCGATGCCTGGCAAATACCTCCTAGCGTTTCTGCTATCCTGATACTCCTGTTACAATTTCTAAGATTTTAAACACGAATCTAACTAAATTAAAATATAATTTCGATGCCTGGCAAATACCTCCTAGCGTTTCTGCTATCCTGATACTCCTGTTACAATTTCTAAGATTTTAAACACGAATCCAACGAATTTAAAATATAATTTCGATGCCTGGCAAATACCTCCTAGCGTTTCTGCTATCCTGATACTCCTGTTACAATTTCTAAGATTTTAAACACGAATCTAACGAAATTAAAATATAATTTGGATGCCTGGCGAATACCTCCTAGCGTTTCTGCTATCCTGATACTCCTGTTACAATTTCTAAGATTTTAAACACGAATCTAACTAAATTAAAATATAATTTCGATGCCTGGCAAATACCTCCTAGCGTTTCTGCTATCCTGATACTCCTGTTACAATTTCTAAGATTTTAAACACGAATCCAACGAATTTAAAATATAATTTCGATGCCTGGCAAATACCTCCTAGCGTTTCTGCTATCCTGATACTCCTGTTACAATTTCTAAGATTTTAAACACGAATCTAACTAAATTAAAATATAATTTCGATGCCTGGCAAATACCTCCTAGCGTTTCTGCTATCCTGATACTCCTGTTACAATTTCTAAGATTTTAAACACGAATCTAACGAATTTAAAATATAATTCCGATGCCTGGCAAATACCTCCTAGCGTTTCTGCTATCCTGATACTCCTGTTACAATGTCTAAGATTTTAAACACGAATCCAACGAATTTAAAATATAATTCCGATGCCTGGCAAATACCTCCTAGCGTTTCTGCTATCCTGATACTCCTGTTACAATTTCTAAGATTTTAAACACGAATCTAACGAAATTAAAATATAATTTGGATGCCTGGCGAATACCTCCTAGCGTTTCTGCTATCCTGATACTCCTGTTACAATTTCTAAGATTTTAAACACGAATCTAACGAAATTAAAATATAATTTGGATGCCTGGCGAATACCTCCTAGCGTTTCTGCTATCCTGATACTCCTGTTACAATTTCTAAGATTTTAAACACGAATCCAACGAATTTAAAATATAATTTCGATGCCTGGCAAATACCTCCTAGCGTTTCTGCTATCCTGATACTCCTGTTACAATTTCTAAGATTTTAAACACGAATCTAACGAATTTAAAATATAATTCCGATGCCTGGCGAATACCTCCTAGCGTTTCTGCTATCCTGATACTCCTGTTACAATTTCTAAGATTTTAAACACGAATCTAACGAAATTAAAATATAATTTGGATGCCTGGCGAATACCTCCTAGCGTTTCTGCTATCCTGATACTCCTGTTACAATTTCTAAGATTTTAAACACGAATCTAACGAAATTAAAATATAATTTGGATGCCTGGCGAATACCTCCTAGCGTTTCTGCTATCCTGATACTCCTGTTACAATTTCTAAGATTTTAAACACGAATCCAACGAAATTAAAATATAATTTGGATGCCTGGCAAATACCTCCTAGCGTTTCTGCTATCCTGATACTCCTGTTACAATTTCTAAGATTTTAAACACGAATCTAACGAAATTAAAATATAATTTGGATGCCTGGCGAATACCTCCTAGCGTTTCTGCTATCCTGATACTCCTGTTACAATTTCTAAGATTTTAAACACGAATCTAACGAAATTAAAATATAATTTGGATGCCTGGCGAATACCTCCTAGCGTTTCTGCTATCCTGATACTCCTGTTACAATGTCTAAGATTTTAAACACGAATCCAACGAATTTAAAATATAATTTCGATGCCTGGCAAATACCTCCTAGCGTTTCTGCTATCCTGATACTCCTGTTACAATTTCTAAGATTTTAAACACGAATCTAACGAATTTAAAATATAATTCCGGTGCCTGGCAAATACCTCCTAGCGTTTCTGCTATCCTGATACTCCTGTTACAATTTCTAAGATTTTAAACACGAATCCAACGAATTTAAAATATAATTTCGATGCCTGGCAAATACCTCCTAGCGTTTCTGCTATCCTGATACTCCTGTTACAATTTCTAAGATTTTAAACACGAATCTAACGAAATTAAAATATAATTTGGATGCCTGGCGAATACCTCCTAGCGTTTCTGCTATCCTGATACTCCTGTTACAATTTCTAAGATTTTAAACACGAATCTAACGAAATTAAAATATAATTTGGATGCCTGGCGAATACCTCCTAGCGTTTCTGCTATCCTGATACTCCTGTTACAATTTCTAAGATTTTAAACACGAATCTAACGAATTTAAAATATAATTCCGATGCCTGGCAAATACCTCCTAGCGTTTCTGCTATCCTGATACTCCTGTTACAATGTCTAAGATTTTAAACACGAATCCAACGAATTTAAAATATAATTTCGATGCCTGGCAAATACCTCCTAGCGTTTCTGCTATCCTGATACTCCTGTTACAATTTCTAAGATTTTAAACACGAATCTAACGAATTTAAAATATAATTCCGATGCCTGGCAAATACCTCCTAGCGTTTCTGCTATCCTGATACTCCTGTTACAATTTCTAAGATTTTAAACACGAATCTAACGAAATTAAAATATAATTTGGATGCCTGGCGAATACCTCCTAGCGTTTCTGCTATCCTGATACTCCTGTTACAATTTCTAAGATTTTAAACACGAATCTAACGAAATTAAAATATAATTTGGATGCCTGGCGAATACCTCCTAGCGTTTCTGCTATCCTGATACTCCTGTTACAATTTCTAAGATTTTAAACACGAATCCAACGAATTTAAAATATAATTTCGATGCCTGGCAAATACCTCCTAGCGTTTCTGCTATCCTGATACTCCTGTTACAATTTCTAAGATTTTAAACACGAATCCAACGAATTTAAAATATAATTTCGATGCCTGGCAAATACCTCCTAGCGTTTCTGCTATCCTGATACTCCTGTTACAATTTCTAAGATTTTAAACACGAATCTAACGAAATTAAAATATAATTTGGATGCCTGGCGAATACCTCCTAGCGTTTCTGCTATCCTGTACCTCCTAGCGTTTCTGCTATCCTGATACTCCTGTTACAATTTCTAAGATTTTAAACACGAATCTAACTAAATTAAAATATAATTTCGATGCCTGGCAAATACCTCCTAGCGTTTCTGCTATCCTGATACTCCTGTTACAATTTCTAAGATTTTAAACACGAATCTAACGAATTTAAAATATAATTTCGATGCCTGGCAAATACCTCCTAGCGTTTCTGCTATCCTGATACTCCTGTTACAATTTCTAAGATTTTAAACACGAATCTAACGAAATTAAAATATAATTTGGATGCCTGGCGAATACCTCCTAGCGTTTCTGCTATCCTGATACTCCTGTTACAATTTCTAACATTTTAAACACGAATCGAACGAAATTAAAATATAGTTTCGATGCCTGGCAAATACCTCCTAGCGTTTCTGCTATCCTGATACTCCTGTTACAATTTCTAAGATTTTAAACACGAATCCAACGAATTTAAAATATAATTTCGATGCCTGGCAAATACCTCCTAGCGTTTCTGCTATCCTGATACTCCTGTTACAATTTCTAAGATTTTAAACACGAATCTAACGAAATTAAAATATAATTTGGATGCCTGGCGAATACCTCCTAGCGTTTCTGCTATCCTGTACCTCCTAGCGTTTCTGCTATCCTGATACTCCTGTTACAATTTCTAAGATTTTAAACACGAATCGAACGAAATTAAAATATAGTTTCGATGCCTGGCAAATACCTCCTAGCGTTTCTGCTATCCTGATACTCCTGTTACAATTTCTAAGATTTTAAACACGAATCTAACGAAATTAAAATATAATTTGGATGCCTGGCGAATACCTCCTAGCGTTTCTGCTATCCTGATACTCCTGTTACAATTTCTAAGATTTTAAACACGAATCCAACGAATTTAAAATATAATTTCGATGCCTGGCAAATACCTCCTAGCGTTTCTGCTATCCTGATACTCCTGTTACAATTTCTAAGATTTTAAACACGAATCTAACGAAATTAAAATATAATTTGGATGCCTGGCGAATACCTCCTAGCGTTTCTGCTATCCTGATACTCCTGTTACAATTTCTAAGATTTTAAACACGAATCCAACGAATTTAAAATATAATTTCGATGCCTGGCAAATACCTCCTAGCGTTTCTGCTATCCTGATACTCCTGTTACAATTTCTAAGATTTTAAACACGAATCTAACGAATTTAAAATATAATTTCGATGCCTGGCAAATACCTCCTAGCGTTTCTGCTATCCTGATACTCCTGTTACAATTTCTAAGATTTTAAACACGAATCTAACGAAATTAAAATATAATTTGGATGCCTGGCGAATACCTCCTAGCGTTTCTGCTATCCTGATACTCCTGTTACAATTTCTAAGATTTTAAACACGAATCCAACGAATTTAAAATATAATTTCGATGCCTGGCAAATACCTCCTAGCGTTTCTGCTATCCTGATACTCCTGTTACAATTTCTAAGATTTTAAACACGAATCTAACGAATTTAAAATATAATTTCGATGCCTGGCAAATACCTCCTAGCGTTTCTGCTATCCTGATACTCCTGTTACAATTTCTAAGATTTTAAACACGAATCTAACGAAATTAAAATATAATTTGGATGCCTGGCGAATACCTCCTAGCGTTTCTGCTATCCTGATACTCCTGTTACAATTTCTAAGATTTTAAACACGAATCCAACGAATTTAAAATATAATTTCGATGCCTGGCAAATACCTCCTAGCGTTTCTGCTATCCTGATACTCCTGTTACAATTTCTAAGATTTTAAACACGAATCTAACGAAATTAAAATATAATTTGGATGCCTGGCGAATACCTCCTAGCGTTTCTGCTATCCTGATACTCCTGTTACAATTTCTAAGATTTTAAACACGAATCCAACGAATTTAAAATATAATTTCGATGCCTGGCAAATACCTCCTAGCGTTTCTGCTATCCTGATACTCCTGTTACAATTTCTAAGATTTTAAACACGAATCGAACGAAATTAAAATATAGTTTCGATGCCTGGCAAATACCTCCTAGCGTTTCTGCTATCCTGATACTCCTGTTACAATTTTTAAGATTTTAAACACGAATCGAACGAAATTAAAATATAGTTTCGATGCCTGGCAAATACCTCCTAGCGTTTCTGCTATCCTGATACTCCTGTTACAATTTCTAAGATTTTAAACACGAATCCAACGAATTTAAAATATAATTTCGATGCCTGGCAAATACCTCCTAGCGTTTCTGCTATCCTGATACTCCTGTTACAATTTCTAAGATTTTAAACACGAATCGAACGAAATTAAAATATAGTTTCGATGCCTGGCAAATACCTCCTAGCGTTTCTGCTATCCTGATACTCCTGTTACAATTTCTAAGATTTTAAACACGAATCTAACGAAATTAAAATATAATTTGGATGCCTGGCGAATACCTCCTAGCGTTTCTGCTATCCTGATACTCCTGTTACAATTTCTAAGATTTTAAACACGAATCTAACTAAATTAAAATATAATTTCGATGCCTGGCAAATACCTCCTAGCGTTTCTGCTATCCTGATACTCCTGTTACAATTTCTAAGATTTTAAACACGAATCTAACGAAATTAAAATATAATTTGGATGCCTGGCGAATACCTCCTAGCGTTTCTGCTATCCTGATACTCCTGTTACAATTTCTAAGATTTTAAACACGAATCCAACGAATTTAAAATATAATTTTGATGCCTGGCAAATACCTCCTAGCGTTTCTGCTATCCTGATACTCCTGTTACAATTTCTAAGATTTTAAACACGAATCGAACGAAATTAAAATATAGTTTCGATGCCTGGCAAATACCTCCTAGCGTTTCTGCTATCCTGATACTCCTGTTACAATTTCTAAGATTTTAAACACGAATCCAACGAATTTAAAATATAATTTCGATGCCTGGCAAATACCTCCTAGCGTTTCTGCTATCCTGATACTCCTGTTACAATTTCTAAGATTTTAAACACGAATCGAACGAAATTAAAATATAGTTTCGATGCCTGGCAAATACCTCCTAGCGTTTCTGCTATCCTGATACTCCTGTTACAATTTCTAAGATTTTAAACACGAATCTAACGAAATTAAAATATAATTTGGATGCCTGGCGAATACCTCCTAGCGTTTCTGCTATCCTGATACTCCTGTTACAATTTCTAAGATTTTAAACACGAATCTAACTAAATTAAAATATAATTTCGATGCCTGGCAAATACCTCCTAGCGTTTCTGCTATCCTGATACTCCTGTTACAATTTCTAAGATTTTAAACACGAATCTAACGAAATTAAAATATAATTTGGATGCCTGGCGAATACCTCCTAGCGTTTCTGCTATCCTGATACTCCTGTTACAATTTCTAAGATTTTAAACACGAATCCAACGAATTTAAAATATAATTTCGATGCCTGGCAAATGCCTCCTAGCGTTTCTGCTATCCTGATACTCCTGTTACAATTTCTAAGATTTTAAACACGAATCTAACGAAATTAAAATATAATTTGGATGCCTGGCGAATACCTCCTAGCGTTTCTGCTATCCTGATACTCCTGTTACAATTTCTAAGATTTTAAACACGAATCCAACGAATTTAAAATATAATTTCGATGCCTGGCAAATACCTCCTAGCGTTTCTGCTATCCTGATACTCCTGTTACAATTTCTAAGATTTTAAACACGAATCTAACGAAATTAAAATATAATTTGGATGCCTGGCGAATACCTCCTAGCGTTTCTGCTATCCTGATACTCCTGTTACAATTTCTAAGATTTTAAACACGAATCCAACGAATTTAAAATATAATTTTGATGCCTGGCAAATACCTCCTAGCGTTTCTGCTATCCTGATACTCCTGTTACAATTTCTAAGATTTTAAACACGAATCTAACGAATTTAAAATATAATTTCGATGCCTGGCAAATACCTCCTAGCGTTTCTGCTATCCTGATACTCCTGTTACAATTTCTAAGATTTTAAACACGAATCTAACGAAATTAAAATATAATTTGGATGCCTGGCGAATACCTCCTAGCGTTTCTGCTATCCTGATACTCCTGTTACAATTTCTAAGATTTTAAACACGAATCCAACGAATTTAAAATATAATTTCGATGCCTGGCAAATACCTCCTAGCGTTTCTGCTATCCTGATACTCCTGTTACAATTTCTAAGATTTTAAACACGAATCTAACGAAATTAAAATATAATTTGGATGCCTGGCGAATACCTCCTAGCGTTTCTGCTATCCTGATACTCCTGTTACAATTTCTAAGATTTTAAACACGAATCTAACGAAATTAAAATATAATTTGGATGCCTGGCGAATACCTCCTAGCGTTTCTGCTATCCTGATACTCCTGTTACAATTTCTAAGATTTTAAACACGAATCCAACGAATTTAAAATATAATTTCGATGCCTGGCAAATACCTCCTAGCGTTTCTGCTATCCTGATACTCCTGTTACAATTTCTAAGATTTTAAACACGAATCGAACGAAATTAAAATATAGTTTCGATGCCTGGCAAATACCTCCTAGCGTTTCTGCTATCCTGATACTCCTGTTACAATTTCTAAGATTTTAAACACGAATCGAACGAAATTAAAATATAGTTTCGATGCCTGGCAAATACCTCCTAGCGTTTCTGCTATCCTGATACTCCTGTTACAATTTCTAAGATTTTAAACACGAATCCAACGAATTTAAAATATAATTTCGATGCCTGGCAAATACCTCCTAGCGTTTCTGCTATCCTGATACTCCTGTTACAATTTCTAAGATTTTAAACACGAATCCAACGAATTTAAAATATAATTTGGATGCCTGGCGAATACCTCCTAGCGTTTCTGCTATCCTGATACTCCTGTTACAATTTCTAAGATTTTAAACACGAATCTAACGAATTTAAAATATAATTCCGATGCCTGGCAAATACCTCCTAGCGTTTCTGCTATCCTGATACTCCTGTTACAATGTCTAAGATTTTAAACACGAATCCAACGAATTTAAAATATAATTTCGATGCCTGGCAAATACCTCCTAGCGTTTCTGCTATCCTGATACTCCTGTTACAATTTCTAAGATTTTAAACACGAATCTAACGAATTTAAAATATAATTCCGATGCCTGGCAAATACCTCCTAGCGTTTCTGCTATCCTGATACTCCTGTTACAATTTCTAAGATTTTAAACACGAATCTAACGAAATTAAAATATAATTTGGATGCCTGGCGAATACCTCCTAGCGTTTCTGCTATCCTGATACTCCTGTTACAATTTCTAAGATTTTAAACACGAATCTAACGAAATTAAAATATAATTTGGATGCCTGGCGAATACCTCCTAGCGTTTCTGCTATCCTGATACTCCTGTTACAATTTCTAAGATTTTAAACACGAATCCAACGAATTTAAAATATAATTTCGATGCCTGGCAAATACCTCCTAGCGTTTCTGCTATCCTGATACTCCTGTTACAATGTCTAAGATTTTAAACACGAATCCAACGAATTTAAAATATAATTTCGATGCCTGGCAAATACCTCCTAGCGTTTCTGCTATCCTGATACTCCTGTTACAATTTCTAAGATTTTAAACACGAATCTAACGAAATTAAAATATAATTTGGATGCCTGGCGAATACCTCCTAGCGTTTCTGCTATCCTGTACCTCCTAGCGTTTCTGCTATCCTGATACTCCTGTTACAATTTCTAAGATTTTAAACACGAATCTAACTAAATTAAAATATAATTTCGATGCCTGGCAAATACCTCCTAGCGTTTCTGCTATCCTGATACTCCTGTTACAATTTCTAAGATTTTAAACACGAATCTAACGAAATTAAAATATAATTTGGATGCCTGGCGAATACCTCCTAGCGTTTCTGCTATCCTGATACTCCTGTTACAATTTCTAACATTTTAAACACGAATCGAACGAAATTAAAATATAGTTTCGATGCCTGGCAAATACCTCCTAGCGTTTCTGCTATCCTGATACTCCTGTTACAATTTCTAAGATTTTAAACACGAATCTAACGAAATTAAAATATAATTTGGATGCCTGGCGAATACCTCCTAGCGTTTCTGCTATCCTGATACTCCTGTTACAATTTCTAACATTTTAAACACGAATCGAACGAAATTAAAATATAGTTTCGATGCCTGGCAAATACCTCCTAGCGTTTCTGCTATCCTGATACTCCTGTTACAATTTCTAAGATTTTAAACACGAATCCAACGAATTTAAAATATAATTTCGATGCCTGGCAAATACCTCCTAGCGTTTCTGCTATCCTGATACTCCTGTTACAATTTCTAAGATTTTAAACACGAATCTAACGAAATTAAAATATAATTTGGATGCCTGGCGAATACCTCCTAGCGTTTCTGCTATCCTGATACTCCTGTTACAATTTCTAAGATTTTAAACACGAATCCAACGAATTTAAAATATAATTTCGATGCCTGGCAAATACCTCCTAGCGTTTCTGCTATCCTGATACTCCTGTTACAATTTCTAAGATTTTAAACACGAATCTAACGAAATTAAAATATAATTTGGATGCCTGGCGAATACCTCCTAGCGTTTCTGCTATCCTGATACTCCTGTTACAATTTCTAAGATTTTAAACACGAATCCAACGAATTTAAAATATAATTTCGATGCCTGGCAAATACCTCCTAGCGTTTCTGCTATCCTGATACTCCTGTTACAATTTCTAAGATTTTAAACACGAATCTAACGAAATTAAAATATAATTTGGATGCCTGGCGAATACCTCCTAGCGTTTCTGCTATCCTGATACTCCTGTTACAATTTCTAAGATTTTAAACACGAATCCAACGAATTTAAAATATAATTTCGATGCCTGGCAAATACCTCCTAGCGTTTCTGCTATCCTGATACTCCTGTTACAATTTCTAAGATTTTAAACACGAATCTAACGAATTTAAAATATAATTTCGATGCCTGGCAAATACCTCCTAGCGTTTCTGCTATCCTGATACTCCTGTTACAATTTCTAAGATTTTAAACACGAATCTAACGAAATTAAAATATAATTTGGATGCCTGGCGAATACCTCCTAGCGTTTCTGCTATCCTGATACTCCTGTTACAATTTCTAAGATTTTAAACACGAATCCAACGAATTTAAAATATAATTTCGATGCCTGGCAAATACCTCCTAGCGTTTCTGCTATCCTGATACTCCTGTTACAATTTCTAAGATTTTAAACACGAATCTAACGAAATTAAAATATAATTTGGATGCCTGGCGAATACCTCCTAGCGTTTCTGCTATCCTGATACTCCTGTTACAATTTCTAAGATTTTAAACACGAATCTAACGAAATTAAAATATAATTTGGATGCCTGGCGAATACCTCCTAGCGTTTCTGCTATCCTGATACTCCTGTTACAATTTCTAAGATTTTAAACACGAATCCAACGAATTTAAAATATAATTTCGATGCCTGGCAAATACCTCCTAGCGTTTCTGCTATCCTGATACTCCTGTTACAATTTCTAAGATTTTAAACACGAATCGAACGAAATTAAAATATAGTTTCGATGCCTGGCAAATACCTCCTAGCGTTTCTGCTATCCTGATACTCCTGTTACAATTTCTAAGATTTTAAACACGAATCGAACGAAATTAAAATATAGTTTCGATGCCTGGCAAATACCTCCTAGCGTTTCTGCTATCCTGATACTCCTGTTACAATTTCTAAGATTTTAAACACGAATCCAACGAATTTAAAATATAATTTCGATGCCTGGCAAATACCTCCTAGCGTTTCTGCTATCCTGATACTCCTGTTACAATTTCTAAGATTTTAAACACGAATCGAACGAAATTAAAATATAGTTTCGATGCCTGGCAAATACCTCCTAGCGTTTCTGCTATCCTGATACTCCTGTTACAATTTCTAAGATTTTAAACACGAATCTAACGAAATTAAAATATAATTTGGATGCCTGGCGAATACCTCCTAGCGTTTCTGCTATCCTGATACTCCTGTTACAATTTCTAAGATTTTAAACACGAATCCAACGAATTTAAAATATAATTTCGATGCCTGGCAAATACCTCCTAGCGTTTCTGCTATCCTGATACTCCTGTTACAATTTCTAAGATTTTAAACACGAATCTAACGAAATTAAAATATAATTTGGATGCCTGGCGAATACCTCCTAGCGTTTCTGCTATCCTGATACTCCTGTTACAATTTCTAACATTTTAAACACGAATCGAACGAAATTAAAATATAGTTTCGATGCCTGGCAAATACCTCCTAGCGTTTCTGCTATCCTGATACTCCTGTTACAATTTCTAAGATTTTAAACACGAATCCAACGAATTTAAAATATAATTTCGATGCCTGGCAAATACCTCCTAGCGTTTCTGCTATCCTGATACTCCTGTTACAATTTCTAAGATTTTAAACACGAATCTAACGAATTTAAAATATAATTTCGATGCCTGGCAAATACCTCCTAGCGTTTCTGCTATCCTGATACTCCTGTTACAATTTCTAAGATTTTAAACACGAATCTAACTAAATTAAAATATAATTTCGATGCCTGGCAAATACCTCCTAGCGTTTCTGCTATCCTGATACTCCTGTTACAATTTCTAAGATTTTAAACACGAATCTAACGAAATTAAAATATAATTTGGATGCCTGGCGAATACCTCCTAGCGTTTCTGCTATCCTGATACTCCTGTTACAATTTCTAAGATTTTAAACACGAATCTAACGAAATTAAAATATAATTTGGATGCCTGGCGAATACCTCCTAGCGTTTCTGCTATCCTGATACTCCTGTTACAATTTCTAAGATTTTAAACACGAATCTAACGAAATTAAAATATAATTTGGATGCCTGGCGAATACCTCCTAGCGTTTCTGCTATCCTGATACTCCTGTTACAATTTCTAAGATTTTAAACACGAATCTAACGAAATTAAAATATAATTTGGATGCCTGGCGAATACCTCCTAGCGTTTCTGCTATCCTGATACTCCTGTTACAATTTCTAAGATTTTAAACACGAATCTAACTAAATTAAAATATAATTTCGATGCCTGGCAAATACCTCCTAGCGTTTCTGCTATCCTGATACTCCTGTTACAATTTCTAAGATTTTAAACACGAATCTAACGAAATTAAAATATAATTTCGATGCCTGGCAAATACCTCCTAGCGTTTCTGCTATCCTGATACTCCTGTTACAATTTCTAAGATTTTAAACACGAATCTAACTAAATTAAAATATAATTTCGATGCCTGGCAAATACCTCCTAGCGTTTCTGCTATCCTGATACTCCTGTTACAATTTCTAAGATTTTAAACACGAATCTAACGAAATTAAAATATAATTTGGATGCCTGGCGAATACCTCCTAGCGTTTCTGCTATCCTGATACTCCTGTTACAATTTCTAAGATTTTAAACACGAATCTAACGAAATTAAAATATAATTTCGATGCCTGGCAAATACCTCCTAGCGTTTCTGCTATCCTGATACTCCTGTTACAATTTCTAAGATTTTAAACACGAATCTAACTAAATTAAAATATAATTTCGATGCCTGGCAAATACCTCCTAGCGTTTCTGCTATCCTGATACTCCTGTTACAATTTCTAAGATTTTAAACACGAATCTAACTAAATTAAAATATAATTTCGATGCCTGGCAAATACCTCCTAGCGTTTCTGCTATCCTGATACTCCTGTTACAATTTCTAAGATTTTAAACACGAATCTAACGAAATTAAAATATAATTTGGATGCCTGGCGAATACCTCCTAGCGTTTCTGCTATCCTGATACTCCTGTTACAATTTCTAAGATTTTAAACACGAATCTAACGAAATTAAAATATAATTTGGATGCCTGGCGAATACCTCCTAGCGTTTCTGCTATCCTGATACTCCTGTTACAATTTCTAAGATTTTAAACACGAATCTAACGAAATTAAAATATAGTTTCGATGCCTGGCGAATACCTCCTAGCGTTTCTGCTATCCTGATACTCCTGTTACAATTTCTAAGATTTTAAACACGAATCCAACGAATTTAAAATATAATTTCGATGCCTGGCAAATACCTCCTAGCGTTTCTGCTATCCTGATACTCCTGTTACAATTTCTAAGATTTTAAACACGAATCTAACGAATTTAAAATATAATTTGGATGCCTGGCGAATACCTCCTAGCGTTTCTGCTATCCTGATACTCCTGTTACAATTTCTAAGATTTTAAACACGAATCTAACGAAATTAAAATATAATTTGGATGCCTGGCGAATACCTCCTAGCGTTTCTGCTATCCTGATACTCCTGTTACAATTTCTAAGATTTTAAACACGAATCCAACGAATTTAAAATATAATTTCGATGCCTGGCAAATACCTCCTAGCGTTTCTGCTATCCTGATACTCCTGTTACAATTTCTAAGATTTTAAACACGAATCTAACGAAATTAAAATATAATTTGGATGCCTGGCGAATACCTCCTAGCGTTTCTGCTATCCTGATACTCCTGTTACAATTTCTAACATTTTAAACACGAATCGAACGAAATTAAAATATAATTTGGATGCCTGGCGAATACCTCCTAGCGTTTCTGCTATCCTGATACTCCTGTTACAATTTCTAAGATTTTAAACACGAATCTAACGAATTTAAAATATAATTCCGATGCCTGGCAAATACCTCCTAGCGTTTCTGCTATCCTGATACTCCTGTTACAATGTCTAAGATTTTAAACACGAATCCAACGAATTTAAAATATAATTTCGATGCCTGGCAAATACCTCCTAGCGTTTCTGCTATCCTGATACTCCTGTTACAATTTCTAAGATTTTAAACACGAATCTAACGAATTTAAAATATAATTCCGATGCCTGGCAAATACCTCCTAGCGTTTCTGCTATCCTGATACTCCTGTTACAATTTCTAAGATTTTAAACACGAATCTAACGAAATTAAAATATAATTTGGATGCCTGGCGAATACCTCCTAGCGTTTCTGCTATCCTGATACTCCTGTTACAATTTCTAAGATTTTAAACACGAATCTAACGAAATTAAAATATAATTTGGATGCCTGGCGAATACCTCCTAGCGTTTCTGCTATCCTGATACTCCTGTTACAATTTCTAAGATTTTAAACACGAATCCAACGAATTTAAAATATAATTTCGATGCCTGGCAAATACCTCCTAGCGTTTCTGCTATCCTGATACTCCTGTTACAATTTCTAAGATTTTAAACACGAATCTAACGAAATTAAAATATAATTTGGATGCCTGGCGAATACCTCCTAGCGTTTCTGCTATCCTGTACCTCCTAGCGTTTCTGCTATCCTGATACTCCTGTTACAATTTCTAAGATTTTAAACACGAATCTAACTAAATTAAAATATAATTTCGATGCCTGGCAAATACCTCCTAGCGTTTCTGCTATCCTGATACTCCTGTTACAATTTCTAAGATTTTAAACACGAATCTAACGAAATTAAAATATAATTTGGATGCCTGGCGAATACCTCCTAGCGTTTCTGCTATCCTGATACTCCTGTTACAATTTCTAACATTTTAAACACGAATCGAACGAAATTAAAATATAGTTTCGATGCCTGGCAAATACCTCCTAGCGTTTCTGCTATCCTGATACTCCTGTTACAATTTCTAAGATTTTAAACACGAATCTAACGAAATTAAAATATAATTTGGATGCCTGGCGAATACCTCCTAGCGTTTCTGCTATCCTGATACTCCTGTTACAATTTCTAACATTTTAAACACGAATCGAACGAAATTAAAATATAGTTTCGATGCCTGGCAAATACCTCCTAGCGTTTCTGCTATCCTGATACTCCTGTTACAATTTCTAAGATTTTAAACACGAATCCAACGAATTTAAAATATAATTTCGATGCCTGGCAAATACCTCCTAGCGTTTCTGCTATCCTGATACTCCTGTTACAATTTCTAAGATTTTAAACACGAATCTAACGAAATTAAAATATAATTTGGATGCCTGGCGAATACCTCCTAGCGTTTCTGCTATCCTGTACCTCCTAGCGTTTCTGCTATCCTGATACTCCTGTTACAATTTCTAAGATTTTAAACACGAATCTAACTAAATTAAAATATAATTTCGATGCCTGGCAAATACCTCCTAGCGTTTCTGCTATCCTGATACTCCTGTTACAATTTCTAAGATTTTAAACACGAATCTAACGAAATTAAAATATAATTTGGATGCCTGGCGAATACCTCCTAGCGTTTCTGCTATCCTGATACTCCTGTTACAATTTCTAAGATTTTAAACACGAATCCAACGAATTTAAAATATAATTTCGATGCCTGGCAAATACCTCCTAGCGTTTCTGCTATCCTGATACTCCTGTTACAATTTCTAAGATTTTAAACACGAATCTAACGAAATTAAAATATAATTTGGATGCCTGGCGAATACCTCCTAGCGTTTCTGCTATCCTGATACTCCTGTTACAATTTCTAACATTTTAAACACGAATCGAACGAAATTAAAATATAGTTTCGATGCCTGGCAAATACCTCCTAGCGTTTCTGCTATCCTGATACTCCTGTTACAATTTCTAAGATTTTAAACACGAATCTAACGAAATTAAAATATAATTTGGATGCCTGGCGAATACCTCCTAGCGTTTCTGCTATCCTGATACTCCTGTTACAATTTCTAAGATTTTAAACACGAATCCAACGAATTTAAAATATAATTTCGATGCCTGGCAAATACCTCCTAGCGTTTCTGCTATCCTGATACTCCTGTTACAATTTCTAAGATTTTAAACACGAATCTAACGAATTTAAAATATAATTTCGATGCCTGGCAAATACCTCCTAGCGTTTCTGCTATCCTGATACTCCTGTTACAATTTCTAAGATTTTAAACACGAATCTAACGAAATTAAAATATAATTTGGATGCCTGGCGAATACCTCCTAGCGTTTCTGCTATCCTGATACTCCTGTTACAATTTCTAAGATTTTAAACACGAATCCAACGAATTTAAAATATAATTTCGATGCCTGGCGAATACCTCCTAGCGTTTCTGCTATCCTGATACTCCTGTTACAATTTCTAAGATTTTAAACACGAATCTAACGAAATTAAAATATAATTTGGATGCCTGGCGAATACCTCCTAGCGTTTCTGCTATCCTGATACTCCTGTTACAATTTCTAAGATTTTAAACACGAATCTAACGAAATTAAAATATAATTTGGATGCCTGGCAAATACCTCCTAGCGTTTCTGCTATCCTGATACTCCTGTTACAATTTCTAAGATTTTAAACACGAATCGAACGAAATTAAAATATAGTTTCGATGCCTGGCAAATACCTCCTAGCGTTTCTGCTATCCTGATACTCCTGTTACAATTTCTAAGATTTTAAACACGAATCGAACGAAATTAAAATATAGTTTCGATGCCTGGCAAATACCTCCTAGCGTTTCTGCTATCCTGATACTCCTGTTACAATTTCTAAGATTTTAAACACGAATCCAACGAATTTAAAATATAATTTCGATGCCTGGCAAATACCTCCTAGCGTTTCTGCTATCCTGATACTCCTGTTACAATTTCTAAGATTTTAAACACGAATCGAACGAAATTAAAATATAGTTTCGATGCCTGGCAAATACCTCCTAGCGTTTCTGCTATCCTGATACTCCTGTTACAATTTCTAAGATTTTAAACACGAATCTAACGAAATTAAAATATAATTTGGATGCCTGGCGAATACCTCCTAGCGTTTCTGCTATCCTGATACTCCTGTTACAATTTCTAAGATTTTAAACACGAATCCAACGAATTTAAAATATAATTTCGATGCCTGGCAAATACCTCCTAGCGTTTCTGCTATCCTGATACTCCTGTTACAATTTCTAAGATTTTAAACACGAATCTAACGAAATTAAAATATAATTTGGATGCCTGGCGAATACCTCCTAGCGTTTCTGCTATCCTGATACTCCTGTTACAATTTCTAAGATTTTAAACACGAATCTAACTAAATTAAAATATAATTTCGATGCCTGGCAAATACCTCCTAGCGTTTCTGCTATCCTGATACTCCTGTTACAATTTCTAAGATTTTAAACACGAATCCAACGAATTTAAAATATAATTTCGATGCCTGGCAAATACCTCCTAGCGTTTCTGCTATCCTGATACTCCTGTTACAATTTCTAAGATTTTAAACACGAATCTAACTAAATTAAAATATAATTTCGATGCCTGGCAAATACCTCCTAGCGTTTCTGCTATCCTGATACTCCTGTTACAATTTCTAAGATTTTAAACACGAATCTAACTAAATTAAAATATAATTTCGATGCCTGGCAAATACCTCCTAGCGTTTCTGCTATCCTGATACTCCTGTTACAATTTCTAAGATTTTAAACACGAATCCAACGAATTTAAAATATAATTTCGATGCCTGGCAAATACCTCCTAGCGTTTCTGCTATCCTGATACTCCTGTTACAATTTCTAAGATTTTAAACACGAATCTAACGAAATTAAAATATAATTTGGATGCCTGGCGAATACCTCCTAGCGTTTCTGCTATCCTGATACTCCTGTTACAATTTCTAAGATTTTAAACACGAATCTAACTAAATTAAAATATAATTTCGATGCCTGGCAAATACCTCCTAGCGTTTCTGCTATCCTGATACTCCTGTTACAATTTCTAAGATTTTAAACACGAATCCAACGAATTTAAAATATAATTTCGATGCCTGGCAAATACCTCCTAGCGTTTCTGCTATCCTGATACTCCTGTTACAATTTCTAAGATTTTAAACACGAATCTAACTAAATTAAAATATAATTTCGATGCCTGGCAAATACCTCCTAGCGTTTCTGCTATCCTGATACTCCTGTTACAATTTCTAAGATTTTAAACACGAATCTAACGAATTTAAAATATAATTCCGATGCCTGGCAAATACCTCCTAGCGTTTCTGCTATCCTGATACTCCTGTTACAATGTCTAAGATTTTAAACACGAATCCAACGAATTTAAAATATAATTCCGATGCCTGGCAAATACCTCCTAGCGTTTCTGCTATCCTGATACTCCTGTTACAATTTCTAAGATTTTAAACACGAATCTAACGAATTTAAAATATAATTCCGATGCCTGGCAAATACCTCCTAGCGTTTCTGCTATCCTGATACTCCTGTTACAATTTCTAAGATTTTAAACACGAATCTAACGAAATTAAAATATAATTTGGATGCCTGGCGAATACCTCCTAGCGTTTCTGCTATCCTGATACTCCTGTTACAATTTCTAAGATTTTAAACACGAATCTAACGAAATTAAAATATAATTTGGATGCCTGGCGAATACCTCCTAGCGTTTCTGCTATCCTGATACTCCTGTTACAATTTCTAAGATTTTAAACACGAATCCAACGAATTTAAAATATAATTTCGATGCCTGGCAAATACCTCCTAGCGTTTCTGCTATCCTGATACTCCTGTTACAATTTCTAAGATTTTAAACACGAATCTAACGAAATTAAAATATAATTTGGATGCCTGGCGAATACCTCCTAGCGTTTCTGCTATCCTGATACTCCTGTTACAATGTCTAAGATTTTAAACACGAATCCAACGAATTTAAAATATAATTTCGATGCCTGGCAAATACCTCCTAGCGTTTCTGCTATCCTGATACTCCTGTTACAATTTCTAAGATTTTAAACACGAATCTAACGAATTTAAAATATAATTCCGATGCCTGGCGAATACCTCCTAGCGTTTCTGCTATCCTGATACTCCTGTTACAATTTCTAAGATTTTAAACACGAATCTAACGAAATTAAAATATAATTTGGATGCCTGGCGAATACCTCCTAGCGTTTCTGCTATCCTGATACTCCTGTTACAATGTCTAAGATTTTAAACACGAATCCAACGAAATTAAAATATAATTTGGATGCCTGGCAAATACCTCCTAGCGTTTCTGCTATCCTGATACTCCTGTTACAATTTCTAAGATTTTAAACACGAATCTAACGAAATTAAAATATAATTTGGATGCCTGGCGAATACCTCCTAGCGTTTCTGCTATCCTGATACTCCTGTTACAATTTCTAAGATTTTAAACACGAATCTAACGAAATTAAAATATAATTTGGATGCCTGGCGAATACCTCCTAGCGTTTCTGCTATCCTGATACTCCTGTTACAATGTCTAAGATTTTAAACACGAATCCAACGAATTTAAAATATAATTTCGATGCCTGGCAAATACCTCCTAGCGTTTCTGCTATCCTGATACTCCTGTTACAATTTCTAAGATTTTAAACACGAATCTAACGAAATTAAAATATAATTTGGATGCCTGGCGAATACCTCCTAGCGTTTCTGCTATCCTGATACTCCTGTTACAATTTCTAAGATTTTAAACACGAATCTAACGAAATTAAAATATAATTTGGATGCCTGGCGAATACCTCCTAGCGTTTCTGCTATCCTGATACTCCTGTTACAATTTCTAAGATTTTAAACACGAATCTAACGAATTTAAAATATAATTCCGATGCCTGGCAAATACCTCCTAGCGTTTCTGCTATCCTGATACTCCTGTTACAATGTCTAAGATTTTAAACACGAATCCAACGAATTTAAAATATAATTTCGATGCCTGGCAAATACCTCCTAGCGTTTCTGCTATCCTGATACTCCTGTTACAATTTCTAAGATTTTAAACACGAATCTAACGAATTTAAAATATAATTCCGGTGCCTGGCAAATACCTCCTAGCGTTTCTGCTATCCTGATACTCCTGTTACAATTTCTAAGATTTTAAACACGAATCTAACGAAATTAAAATATAATTTGGATGCCTGGCGAATACCTCCTAGCGTTTCTGCTATCCTGATACTCCTGTTACAATTTCTAAGATTTTAAACACGAATCTAACGAAATTAAAATATAATTTGGATGCCTGGCGAATACCTCCTAGCGTTTCTGCTATCCTGATACTCCTGTTACAATTTCTAAGATTTTAAACACGAATCTAACGAAATTAAAATATAATTTGGATGCCTGGCGAATACCTCCTAGCGTTTCTGCTATCCTGATACTCCTGTTACAATTTCTAAGATTTTAAACACGAATCTAACGAATTTAAAATATAATTCCGATGCCTGGCAAATACCTCCTAGCGTTTCTGCTATCCTGATACTCCTGTTACAATGTCTAAGATTTTAAACACGAATCCAACGAATTTAAAATATAATTTCGATGCCTGGCAAATACCTCCTAGCGTTTCTGCTATCCTGATACTCCTGTTACAATTTCTAAGATTTTAAACACGAATCTAACGAATTTAAAATATAATTCCGATGCCTGGCAAATACCTCCTAGCGTTTCTGCTATCCTGATACTCCTGTTACAATTTCTAAGATTTTAAACACGAATCTAACGAAATTAAAATATAATTTGGATGCCTGGCGAATACCTCCTAGCGTTTCTGCTATCCTGATACTCCTGTTACAATTTCTAAGATTTTAAACACGAATCTAACGAAATTAAAATATAATTTGGATGCCTGGCGAATACCTCCTAGCGTTTCTGCTATCCTGATACTCCTGTTACAATTTCTAAGATTTTAAACACGAATCCAACGAATTTAAAATATAATTTCGATGCCTGGCAAATACCTCCTAGCGTTTCTGCTATCCTGATACTCCTGTTACAATTTCTAAGATTTTAAACACGAATCCAACGAATTTAAAATATAATTTCGATGCCTGGCAAATACCTCCTAGCGTTTCTGCTATCCTGATACTCCTGTTACAATTTCTAAGATTTTAAACACGAATCTAACGAAATTAAAATATAATTTGGATGCCTGGCGAATACCTCCTAGCGTTTCTGCTATCCTGATACTCCTGTTACAATGTCTAAGATTTTAAACACGAATCCAACGAATTTAAAATATAATTTCGATGCCTGGCAAATACCTCCTAGCGTTTCTGCTATCCTGATACTCCTGTTACAATTTCTAAGATTTTAAACACGAATCTAACGAATTTAAAATATAATTCCGGTGCCTGGCAAATACCTCCTAGCGTTTCTGCTATCCTGATACTCCTGTTACAATTTCTAAGATTTTAAACACGAATCTAACGAAATTAAAATATAATTTGGATGCCTGGCGAATACCTCCTAGCGTTTCTGCTATCCTGATACTCCTGTTACAATTTCTAAGATTTTAAACACGAATCTAACGAAATTAAAATATAATTTGGATGCCTGGCGAATACCTCCTAGCGTTTCTGCTATCCTGATACTCCTGTTACAATTTCTAAGATTTTAAACACGAATCTAACGAATTTAAAATATAATTCCGATGCCTGGCGAATACCTCCTAGCGTTTCTGCTATCCTGATACTCCTGTTACAATGTCTAAGATTTTAAACACGAATCCAACGAATTTAAAATATAATTTCGATGCCTGGCAAATACCTCCTAGCGTTTCTGCTATCCTGATACTCCTGTTACAATTTCTAAGATTTTAAACACGAATCTAACGAATTTAAAATATAATTCCGGTGCCTGGCAAATACCTCCTAGCGTTTCTGCTATCCTGATACTCCTGTTACAATTTCTAAGATTTTAAACACGAATCTAACGAAATTAAAATATAATTTGGATGCCTGGCGAATACCTCCTAGCGTTTCTGCTATCCTGATACTCCTGTTACAATTTCTAAGATTTTAAACACGAATCTAACGAAATTAAAATATAATTTGGATGCCTGGCGAATACCTCCTAGCGTTTCTGCTATCCTGATACTCCTGTTACAATTTCTAAGATTTTAAACACGAATCTAACGAAATTAAAATATAATTTGGATGCCTGGCGAATACCTCCTAGCGTTTCTGCTATCCTGATACTCCTGTTACAATTTCTAAGATTTTAAACACGAATCTAACGAATTTAAAATATAATTCCGATGCCTGGCAAATACCTCCTAGCGTTTCTGCTATCCTGATACTCCTGTTACAATGTCTAAGATTTTAAACACGAATCCAACGAATTTAAAATATAATTTCGATGCCTGGCAAATACCTCCTAGCGTTTCTGCTATCCTGATACTCCTGTTACAATTTCTAAGATTTTAAACACGAATCTAACGAATTTAAAATATAATTCCGATGCCTGGCAAATACCTCCTAGCGTTTCTGCTATCCTGATACTCCTGTTACAATTTCTAAGATTTTAAACACGAATCTAACGAAATTAAAATATAATTTGGATGCCTGGCGAATACCTCCTAGCGTTTCTGCTATCCTGATACTCCTGTTACAATTTCTAAGATTTTAAACACGAATCTAACGAAATTAAAATATAATTTGGATGCCTGGCGAATACCTCCTAGCGTTTCTGCTATCCTGATACTCCTGTTACAATTTCTAAGATTTTAAACACGAATCCAACGAATTTAAAATATAATTTCGATGCCTGGCAAATACCTCCTAGCGTTTCTGCTATCCTGATACTCCTGTTACAATTTCTAAGATTTTAAACACGAATCCAACGAATTTAAAATATAATTTCGATGCCTGGCAAATACCTCCTAGCGTTTCTGCTATCCTGATACTCCTGTTACAATTTCTAAGATTTTAAACACGAATCTAACGAAATTAAAATATAATTTGGATGCCTGGCGAATACCTCCTAGCGTTTCTGCTATCCTGTACCTCCTAGCGTTTCTGCTATCCTGATACTCCTGTTACAATTTCTAAGATTTTAAACACGAATCTAACTAAATTAAAATATAATTTCGATGCCTGGCAAATACCTCCTAGCGTTTCTGCTATCCTGATACTCCTGTTACAATTTCTAAGATTTTAAACACGAATCTAACGAAATTAAAATATAATTTGGATGCCTGGCGAATACCTCCTAGCGTTTCTGCTATCCTGATACTCCTGTTACAATTTCTAACATTTTAAACACGAATCGAACGAAATTAAAATATAGTTTCGATGCCTGGCAAATACCTCCTAGCGTTTCTGCTATCCTGATACTCCTGTTACAATTTCTAAGATTTTAAACACGAATCTAACGAAATTAAAATATAATTTGGATGCCTGGCGAATACCTCCTAGCGTTTCTGCTATCCTGATACTCCTGTTACAATTTCTAACATTTTAAACACGAATCGAACGAAATTAAAATATAGTTTCGATGCCTGGCAAATACCTCCTAGCGTTTCTGCTATCCTGATACTCCTGTTACAATTTCTAAGATTTTAAACACGAATCCAACGAATTTAAAATATAATTTCGATGCCTGGCAAATACCTCCTAGCGTTTCTGCTATCCTGATACTCCTGTTACAATTTCTAAGATTTTAAACACGAATCTAACGAAATTAAAATATAATTTGGATGCCTGGCGAATACCTCCTAGCGTTTCTGCTATCCTGTACCTCCTAGCGTTTCTGCTATCCTGATACTCCTGTTACAATTTCTAAGATTTTAAACACGAATCTAACTAAATTAAAATATAATTTCGATGCCTGGCAAATACCTCCTAGCGTTTCTGCTATCCTGATACTCCTGTTACAATTTCTAAGATTTTAAACACGAATCTAACGAAATTAAAATATAATTTGGATGCCTGGCGAATACCTCCTAGCGTTTCTGCTATCCTGATACTCCTGTTACAATTTCTAAGATTTTAAACACGAATCCAACGAATTTAAAATATAATTTCGATGCCTGGCAAATACCTCCTAGCGTTTCTGCTATCCTGATACTCCTGTTACAATTTCTAAGATTTTAAACACGAATCTAACGAAATTAAAATATAATTTGGATGCCTGGCGAATACCTCCTAGCGTTTCTGCTATCCTGATACTCCTGTTACAATTTCTAAGATTTTAAACACGAATCCAACGAATTTAAAATATAATTTCGATGCCTGGCAAATACCTCCTAGCGTTTCTGCTATCCTGATACTCCTGTTACAATTTCTAAGATTTTAAACACGAATCTAACGAATTTAAAATATAATTTCGATGCCTGGCAAATACCTCCTAGCGTTTCTGCTATCCTGATACTCCTGTTACAATTTCTAAGATTTTAAACACGAATCTAACGAAATTAAAATATAATTTGGATGCCTGGCGAATACCTCCTAGCGTTTCTGCTATCCTGATACTCCTGTTACAATTTCTAAGATTTTAAACACGAATCCAACGAATTTAAAATATAATTTCGATGCCTGGCAAATACCTCCTAGCGTTTCTGCTATCCTGATACTCCTGTTACAATTTCTAAGATTTTAAACACGAATCTAACGAATTTAAAATATAATTTCGATGCCTGGCAAATACCTCCTAGCGTTTCTGCTATCCTGATACTCCTGTTACAATTTCTAAGATTTTAAACACGAATCTAACGAAATTAAAATATAATTTGGATGCCTGGCGAATACCTCCTAGCGTTTCTGCTATCCTGATACTCCTGTTACAATTTCTAAGATTTTAAACACGAATCCAACGAATTTAAAATATAATTTCGATGCCTGGCAAATACCTCCTAGCGTTTCTGCTATCCTGATACTCCTGTTACAATTTCTAAGATTTTAAACACGAATCTAACGAAATTAAAATATAATTTGGATGCCTGGCGAATACCTCCTAGCGTTTCTGCTATCCTGATACTCCTGTTACAATTTCTAAGATTTTAAACACGAATCCAACGAATTTAAAATATAATTTCGATGCCTGGCAAATACCTCCTAGCGTTTCTGCTATCCTGATACTCCTGTTACAATTTCTAAGATTTTAAACACGAATCGAACGAAATTAAAATATAGTTTCGATGCCTGGCAAATACCTCCTAGCGTTTCTGCTATCCTGATACTCCTGTTACAATTTCTAAGATTTTAAACACGAATCGAACGAAATTAAAATATAGTTTCGATGCCTGGCAAATACCTCCTAGCGTTTCTGCTATCCTGATACTCCTGTTACAATTTCTAAGATTTTAAACACGAATCCAACGAATTTAAAATATAATTTCGATGCCTGGCAAATACCTCCTAGCGTTTCTGCTATCCTGATACTCCTGTTACAATTTCTAAGATTTTAAACACGAATCGAACGAAATTAAAATATAGTTTCGATGCCTGGCAAATACCTCCTAGCGTTTCTGCTATCCTGATACTCCTGTTACAATTTCTAAGATTTTAAACACGAATCTAACGAAATTAAAATATAATTTGGATGCCTGGCGAATACCTCCTAGCGTTTCTGCTATCCTGATACTCCTGTTACAATTTCTAAGATTTTAAACACGAATCTAACTAAATTAAAATATAATTTCGATGCCTGGCAAATACCTCCTAGCGTTTCTGCTATCCTGATACTCCTGTTACAATTTCTAAGATTTTAAACACGAATCTAACGAAATTAAAATATAATTTGGATGCCTGGCGAATACCTCCTAGCGTTTCTGCTATCCTGATACTCCTGTTACAATTTCTAAGATTTTAAACACGAATCCAACGAATTTAAAATATAATTTCGATGCCTGGCAAATACCTCCTAGCGTTTCTGCTATCCTGATACTCCTGTTACAATTTCTAAGATTTTAAACACGAATCTAACGAAATTAAAATATAATTTGGATGCCTGGCGAATACCTCCTAGCGTTTCTGCTATCCTGATACTCCTGTTACAATTTCTAAGATTTTAAACACGAATCCAACGAATTTAAAATATAATTTCGATGCCTGGCAAATACCTCCTAGCGTTTCTGCTATCCTGATACTCCTGTTACAATTTCTAAGATTTTAAACACGAATCTAACGAAATTAAAATATAATTTGGATGCCTGGCGAATACCTCCTAGCGTTTCTGCTATCCTGATACTCCTGTTACAATTTCTAAGATTTTAAACACGAATCCAACGAATTTAAAATATAATTTTGATGCCTGGCAAATACCTCCTAGCGTTTCTGCTATCCTGATACTCCTGTTACAATTTCTAAGATTTTAAACACGAATCTAACGAATTTAAAATATAATTTCGATGCCTGGCAAATACCTCCTAGCGTTTCTGCTATCCTGATACTCCTGTTACAATTTCTAAGATTTTAAACACGAATCTAACGAAATTAAAATATAATTTGGATGCCTGGCGAATACCTCCTAGCGTTTCTGCTATCCTGATACTCCTGTTACAATTTCTAAGATTTTAAACACGAATCCAACGAATTTAAAATATAATTTCGATGCCTGGCAAATACCTCCTAGCGTTTCTGCTATCCTGATACTCCTGTTACAATTTCTAAGATTTTAAACACGAATCTAACGAAATTAAAATATAATTTGGATGCCTGGCGAATACCTCCTAGCGTTTCTGCTATCCTGATACTCCTGTTACAATTTCTAAGATTTTAAACACGAATCTAACGAAATTAAAATATAATTTGGATGCCTGGCGAATACCTCCTAGCGTTTCTGCTATCCTGATACTCCTGTTACAATTTCTAAGATTTTAAACACGAATCCAACGAATTTAAAATATAATTTCGATGCCTGGCAAATACCTCCTAGCGTTTCTGCTATCCTGATACTCCTGTTACAATTTCTAAGATTTTAAACACGAATCGAACGAAATTAAAATATAGTTTCGATGCCTGGCAAATACCTCCTAGCGTTTCTGCTATCCTGATACTCCTGTTACAATTTCTAAGATTTTAAACACGAATCCAACGAATTTAAAATATAATTTCGATGCCTGGCAAATACCTCCTAGCGTTTCTGCTATCCTGATACTCCTGTTACAATTTCTAAGATTTTAAACACGAATCGAACGAAATTAAAATATAGTTTCGATGCCTGGCAAATACCTCCTAGCGTTTCTGCTATCCTGATACTCCTGTTACAATTTCTAAGATTTTAAACACGAATCTAACGAAATTAAAATATAATTTGGATGCCTGGCGAATACCTCCTAGCGTTTCTGCTATCCTGATACTCCTGTTACAATGTCTAAGATTTTAAACACGAATCCAACGAATTTAAAATATAATTTCGATGCCTGGCAAATACCTCCTAGCGTTTCTGCTATCCTGATACTCCTGTTACAATTTCTAAGATTTTAAACACGAATCCAACGAATTTAAAATATAATTTCGATGCCTGGCAAATACCTCCTAGCGTTTCTGCTATCCTGATACTCCTGTTACAATTTCTAAGATTTTAAACACGAATCGAACGAAATTAAAATATAGTTTCGATGCCTGGCAAATACCTCCTAGCGTTTCTGCTATCCTGATACTCCTGTTACAATTTCTAAGATTTTAAACACGAATCTAACGAATTTAAAATATAATTCCGATGCCTGGCAAATACCTCCTAGCGTTTCTGCTATCCTGATACTCCTGTTACAATGTCTAAGATTTTAAACACGAATCCAACGAATTTAAAATATAATTTCGATGCCTGGCAAATACCTCCTAGCGTTTCTGCTATCCTGATACTCCTGTTACAATTTCTAAGATTTTAAACACGAATCTAACGAATTTAAAATATAATTCCGATGCCTGGCAAATACCTCCTAGCGTTTCTGCTATCCTGATACTCCTGTTACAATTTCTAAGATTTTAAACACGAATCTAACGAAATTAAAATATAATTTGGATGCCTGGCGAATACCTCCTAGCGTTTCTGCTATCCTGATACTCCTGTTACAATTTCTAAGATTTTAAACACGAATCTAACGAAATTAAAATATAATTTGGATGCCTGGCGAATACCTCCTAGCGTTTCTGCTATCCTGATACTCCTGTTACAATTTCTAAGATTTTAAACACGAATCCAACGAATTTAAAATATAATTTCGATGCCTGGCAAATACCTCCTAGCGTTTCTGCTATCCTGATACTCCTGTTACAATGTCTAAGATTTTAAACACGAATCCAACGAATTTAAAATATAATTTCGATGCCTGGCAAATACCTCCTAGCGTTTCTGCTATCCTGATACTCCTGTTACAATTTCTAAGATTTTAAACACGAATCTAACGAAATTAAAATATAATTTGGATGCCTGGCGAATACCTCCTAGCGTTTCTGCTATCCTGTACCTCCTAGCGTTTCTGCTATCCTGATACTCCTGTTACAATTTCTAAGATTTTAAACACGAATCTAACTAAATTAAAATATAATTTCGATGCCTGGCAAATACCTCCTAGCGTTTCTGCTATCCTGATACTCCTGTTACAATTTCTAAGATTTTAAACACGAATCTAACGAAATTAAAATATAATTTGGATGCCTGGCGAATACCTCCTAGCGTTTCTGCTATCCTGATACTCCTGTTACAATTTCTAACATTTTAAACACGAATCGAACGAAATTAAAATATAGTTTCGATGCCTGGCAAATACCTCCTAGCGTTTCTGCTATCCTGATACTCCTGTTACAATTTCTAAGATTTTAAACACGAATCTAACGAAATTAAAATATAATTTGGATGCCTGGCGAATACCTCCTAGCGTTTCTGCTATCCTGATACTCCTGTTACAATTTCTAACATTTTAAACACGAATCGAACGAAATTAAAATATAGTTTCGATGCCTGGCAAATACCTCCTAGCGTTTCTGCTATCCTGATACTCCTGTTACAATTTCTAAGATTTTAAACACGAATCCAACGAATTTAAAATATAATTTCGATGCCTGGCAAATACCTCCTAGCGTTTCTGCTATCCTGATACTCCTGTTACAATTTCTAAGATTTTAAACACGAATCTAACGAAATTAAAATATAATTTGGATGCCTGGCGAATACCTCCTAGCGTTTCTGCTATCCTGATACTCCTGTTACAATTTCTAAGATTTTAAACACGAATCCAACGAATTTAAAATATAATTTCGATGCCTGGCAAATACCTCCTAGCGTTTCTGCTATCCTGATACTCCTGTTACAATTTCTAAGATTTTAAACACGAATCTAACGAAATTAAAATATAATTTGGATGCCTGGCGAATACCTCCTAGCGTTTCTGCTATCCTGATACTCCTGTTACAATTTCTAAGATTTTAAACACGAATCCAACGAATTTAAAATATAATTTCGATGCCTGGCAAATACCTCCTAGCGTTTCTGCTATCCTGATACTCCTGTTACAATTTCTAAGATTTTAAACACGAATCTAACGAATTTAAAATATAATTTCGATGCCTGGCAAATACCTCCTAGCGTTTCTGCTATCCTGATACTCCTGTTACAATTTCTAAGATTTTAAACACGAATCTAACGAAATTAAAATATAATTTGGATGCCTGGCGAATACCTCCTAGCGTTTCTGCTATCCTGATACTCCTGTTACAATTTCTAAGATTTTAAACACGAATCCAACGAATTTAAAATATAATTTCGATGCCTGGCAAATACC
Organism: Rhagium mordax; assembly: GCA_963680705.1. NCBI lineage: Eukaryota > Metazoa > Arthropoda > Insecta > Coleoptera > Cerambycidae > Rhagium > Rhagium mordax. The sequence goes on along the minus strand of OY796662.1, from coordinate 1,665,733 downwards.
TCCTAGCGTTTCTGCTATCCTGATACTCCTGTTACAATTTCTAAGATTTTAAACACGAATCTAACGAAATTAAAATATAATTTGGATGCCTGGCGAATACCTCCTAGCGTTTCTGCTATCCTGATACTCCTGTTACAATTTCTAAGATTTTAAACACGAATCTAACGAAATTAAAATATAATTTGGATGCCTGGCGAATACCTCCTAGCGTTTCTGCTATCCTGATACTCCTGTTACAATTTCTAAGATTTTAAACACGAATCCAACGAATTTAAAATATAATTTCGATGCCTGGCAAATACCTCCTAGCGTTTCTGCTATCCTGATACTCCTGTTACAATTTCTAAGATTTTAAACACGAATCGAACGAAATTAAAATATAGTTTCGATGCCTGGCAAATACCTCCTAGCGTTTCTGCTATCCTGATACTCCTGTTACAATTTCTAAGATTTTAAACACGAATCGAACGAAATTAAAATATAATTTGGATGCCTGGCGAATACCTCCTAGCGTTTCTGCTATCCTGATACTCCTGTTACAATTTCTAACATTTTAAACACGAATCGAACGAAATTAAAATATAGTTTCGATGCCTGGCAAATACCTCCTAGCGTTTCTGCTATCCTGATACTCCTGTTACAATTTCTAAGATTTTAAACACGAATCCAACGAATTTAAAATATAATTTCGATGCCTGGCAAATACCTCCTAGCGTTTCTGCTATCCTGATACTCCTGTTACAATTTCTAAGATTTTAAACACGAATCTAACGAATTTAAAATATAATTTCGATGCCTGGCAAATACCTCCTAGCGTTTCTGCTATCCTGATACTCCTGTTACAATTTCTAAGATTTTAAACACGAATCGAACGAAATTAAAATATAGTTTCGATGCCTGGCAAATACCTCCTAGCGTTTCTGCTATCCTGATACTCCTGTTACAATTTCTAAGATTTTAAACACGAATCGAACGAAATTAAAATATAATTTGGATGCCTGGCGAATACCTCCTAGCGTTTCTGCTATCCTGATACTCCTGTTACAATTTCTAACATTTTAAACACGAATCGAACGAAATTAAAATATAGTTTCGATGCCTGGCAAATACCTCCTAGCGTTTCTGCTATCCTGATACTCCTGTTACAATTTCTAAGATTTTAAACACGAATCCAACGAATTTAAAATATAATTTCGATGCCTGGCAAATACCTCCTAGCGTTTCTGCTATCCTGATACTCCTGTTACAATTTCTAAGATTTTAAACACGAATCTAACGAAATTAAAATATAATTTGGATGCCTGGCGAATACCTCCTAGCGTTTCTGCTATCCTGATACTCCTGTTACAATTTCTAACATTTTAAACACGAATCGAACGAAATTAAAATATAGTTTCGATGCCTGGCAAATACCTCCTAGCGTTTCTGCTATCCTGATACTCCTGTTACAATTTCTAAGATTTTAAACACGAATCCAACGAATTTAAAATATAATTTCGATGCCTGGCAAATACCTCCTAGCGTTTCTGCTATCCTGATACTCCTGTTACAATTTCTAAGATTTTAAACACGAATCTAACGAATTTAAAATATAATTTCGATGCCTGGCAAATACCTCCTAGCGTTTCTGCTATCCTGATACTCCTGTTACAATTTCTAAGATTTTAAACACGAATCTAACTAAATTAAAATATAATTTCGATGCCTGGCAAATACCTCCTAGCGTTTCTGCTATCCTGATACTCCTGTTACAATTTCTAAGATTTTAAACACGAATCTAACGAAATTAAAATATAATTTGGATGCCTGGCGAATACCTCCTAGCGTTTCTGCTATCCTGATACTCCTGTTACAATTTCTAAGATTTTAAACACGAATCTAACGAAATTAAAATATAATTTGGATGCCTGGCGAATACCTCCTAGCGTTTCTGCTATCCTGATACTCCTGTTACAATTTCTAAGATTTTAAACACGAATCTAACGAAATTAAAATATAATTTGGATGCCTGGCGAATACCTCCTAGCGTTTCTGCTATCCTGATACTCCTGTTACAATTTCTAAGATTTTAAACACGAATCTAACTAAATTAAAATATAATTTCGATGCCTGGCAAATACCTCCTAGCGTTTCTGCTATCCTGATACTCCTGTTACAATTTCTAAGATTTTAAACACGAATCTAACGAAATTAAAATATAATTTCGATGCCTGGCAAATACCTCCTAGCGTTTCTGCTATCCTGATACTCCTGTTACAATTTCTAAGATTTTAAACACGAATCTAACTAAATTAAAATATAATTTCGATGCCTGGCAAATACCTCCTAGCGTTTCTGCTATCCTGATACTCCTGTTACAATTTCTAAGATTTTAAACACGAATCTAACGAAATTAAAATATAATTTGGATGCCTGGCGAATACCTCCTAGCGTTTCTGCTATCCTGATACTCCTGTTACAATTTCTAAGATTTTAAACACGAATCTAACGAAATTAAAATATAATTTCGATGCCTGGCAAATACCTCCTAGCGTTTCTGCTATCCTGATACTCCTGTTACAATTTCTAAGATTTTAAACACGAATCTAACTAAATTAAAATATAATTTCGATGCCTGGCAAATACCTCCTAGCGTTTCTGCTATCCTGATACTCCTGTTACAATTTCTAAGATTTTAAACACGAATCTAACTAAATTAAAATATAATTTCGATGCCTGGCAAATACCTCCTAGCGTTTCTGCTATCCTGATACTCCTGTTACAATTTCTAAGATTTTAAACACGAATCTAACGAAATTAAAATATAATTTGGATGCCTGGCGAATACCTCCTAGCGTTTCTGCTATCCTGATACTCCTGTTACAATTTCTAAGATTTTAAACACGAATCTAACGAAATTAAAATATAATTTGGATGCCTGGCGAATACCTCCTAGCGTTTCTGCTATCCTGATACTCCTGTTACAATTTCTAAGATTTTAAACACGAATCTAACGAAATTAAAATATAGTTTCGATGCCTGGCGAATACCTCCTAGCGTTTCTGCTATCCTGATACTCCTGTTACAATTTCTAAGATTTTAAACACGAATCCAACGAATTTAAAATATAATTTCGATGCCTGGCAAATACCTCCTAGCGTTTCTGCTATCCTGATACTCCTGTTACAATTTCTAAGATTTTAAACACGAATCTAACGAATTTAAAATATAATTTGGATGCCTGGCGAATACCTCCTAGCGTTTCTGCTATCCTGATACTCCTGTTACAATTTCTAAGATTTTAAACACGAATCTAACGAAATTAAAATATAATTTGGATGCCTGGCGAATACCTCCTAGCGTTTCTGCTATCCTGATACTCCTGTTACAATTTCTAAGATTTTAAACACGAATCCAACGAATTTAAAATATAATTTCGATGCCTGGCAAATACCTCCTAGCGTTTCTGCTATCCTGATACTCCTGTTACAATTTCTAAGATTTTAAACACGAATCTAACGAAATTAAAATATAATTTGGATGCCTGGCGAATACCTCCTAGCGTTTCTGCTATCCTGATACTCCTGTTACAATTTCTAACATTTTAAACACGAATCGAACGAAATTAAAATATAGTTTCGATGCCTGGCAAATACCTCCTAGCGTTTCTGCTATCCTGATACTCCTGTTACAATTTCTAAGATTTTAAACACGAATCTAACGAAATTAAAATATAATTTGGATGCCTGGCGAATACCTCCTAGCGTTTCTGCTATCCTGATACTCCTGTTACAATTTCTAACATTTTAAACACGAATCGAACGAAATTAAAATATAGTTTCGATGCGATGCCTGGCAAATACCTCCTAGCGTTTCTGCTATCCTGATACTCCTGTTACAATTTCTAAGATTTTAAACACGAATCTAACGAAATTAAAATATAATTTGGATGCCTGGCGAATACCTCCTAGCGTTTCTGCTATCCTGATACTCCTGTTACAATTTCTAACATTTTAAACACGAATCGAACGAAATTAAAATATAGTTTCGATGCCTGGCAAATACCTCCTAGCGTTTCTGCTATCCTGATACTCCTGTTACAATTTCTAAGATTTTAAACACGAATCCAACGAATTTAAAATATAATTTCGATGCCTGGCAAATACCTCCTAGCGTTTCTGCTATCCTGATACTCCTGTTACAATTTCTAAGATTTTAAACACGAATCTAACGAAATTAAAATATAATTTGGATGCCTGGCGAATACCTCCTAGCGTTTCTGCTATCCTGATACTCCTGTTACAATTTCTAAGATTTTAAACACGAATCTAACTAAATTAAAATATAATTTCGATGCCTGGCAAATACCTCCTAGCGTTTCTGCTATCCTGATACTCCTGTTACAATTTCTAAGATTTTAAACACGAATCCAACGAATTTAAAATATAATTTGGATGCCTGGCAAATACCTCCTAGCGTTTCTGCTATCCTGATACTCCTGTTACAATTTCTAAGATTTTAAACACGAATCTAACGAAATTAAAATATAATTTGGATGCCTGGCGAATACCTCCTAGCGTTTCTGCTATCCTGATACTCCTGTTACAATTTCTAACATTTTAAACACGAATCGAACGAAATTAAAATATAGTTTCGATGCCTGGCAAATACCTCCTAGCGTTTCTGCTATCCTGATACTCCTGTTACAATTTCTAAGATTTTAAACACGAATCCAACGAATTTAAAATATAATTTCGATGCCTGGCAAATACCTCCTAGCGTTTCTGCTATCCTGATACTCCTGTTACAATTTCTAAGATTTTAAACACGAATCTAACGAATTTAAAATATAATTTCGATGCCTGGCAAATACCTCCTAGCGTTTCTGCTATCCTGATACTCCTGTTACAATTTCTAAGATTTTAAACACGAATCTAACGAATTTAAAATATAATTTCGATGCCTGGCAAATACCTCCTCGCGTTTCTGCTATCCTGATACTCCTGTTACAATTTCTAAGATTTTAAACACGAATCCAACGAATTTAAAATATAATTTCGATGCCTGGCAAATACCTCCTAGCGTTTCTGCTATCCTGATACTCCTGTTACAATTTCTAAGATTTTAAACACGAATTGAACGAAATTAAAATATAATTTGGATGCCTGGCGAATACCTCCTAGCGTTTCTGCTATCCTGATACTCCTGTTACAATTTCTAAGATTTTAAACACGAATCTAACTAAATTAAAATATAATTTCGATGCCTGGCAAATACCTCCTAGCGTTTCTGCTATCCTGATACTCCTGTTACAATTTCTAAGATTTTAAACACGAATCCAACGAATTTAAAATATAATTTGGATGCCTGGCAAATACCTCCTAGCGTTTCTGCTATCCTGATACTCCTGTTACAATTTCTAACATTTTAAACACGAATCGAACGAAATTAAAATATAGTTTCGATGCCTGGCAAATACCTCCTAGCGTTTCTGCTATCCTGATACTCCTGTTACAATTTCTAAGATTTTAAACACGAATCCAACGAATTTAAAATATAATTTCGATGCCTGGCAAATACCTCCTAGCGTTTCTGCTATCCTGATACTCCTGTTACAATTTCTAAGATTTTAAACACGAATCTAACGAATTTAAAATATAATTTCGATGCCTGGCAAATACCTCCTAGCGTTTCTGCTATCCTGATACTCCTGTTACAATTTCTAAGATTTTAAACACGAATCTAACGAATTTAAAATATAATTTCGATGCCTGGCAAATACCTCCTCGCGTTTCTGCTATCCTGATACTCCTGTTACAATTTCTAAGATTTTAAACACGAATCCAACGAATTTAAAATATAATTTCGATGCCTGGCAAATACCTCCTAGCGTTTCTGCTATCCTGATACTCCTGTTACAATTTCTAAGATTTTAAACACGAATTGAACGAAATTAAAATATAATTTGGATGCCTGGCGAATACCTCCTAGCGTTTCTGCTATCCTGATACTCCTGTTACAATTTCTAAGATTTTAAACACGAATCCAACGAATTTAAAATATAATTTGGATGCCTGGCAAATACCTCCTAGCGTTTCTGCTATCCTGATACTCCTGTTACAATTTCTAAGATTTTAAACACGAATCTAACGAAATTAAAATATAGTTTCGATGCCTGGCAAATACCTCCTAGCGTTTCTGCTATCCTGATACTCCTGTTACAATTTCTAAGATTTTAAACACGAATCCAACGAATTTAAAATATAATTTCGATGCCTGGCAAATACCTCCTAGCGTTTCTGCTATCCTGATACTCCTGTTACAATTTCTAAGATTTTAAACACGAATCTAACGAAATTAAAATTTAATTTCGATGCCTGGCAAATACCTCTTGTAACAGGAGTATCAGGATAGCAGAAACGCTAGGAGGTATTCGCCAGGCATCCAAATTATATTTTAATTTCGTTCGATTCGTGTTTAAAATGTTAGAAATTGTAACAGGAGTATCAGGATAGCAGAAACGCTAGGAGGTATTCGCCAGGCATCCGAATTATATTTTAATTTCGTTAGATTCGTGTTTAAAATCTTAGAAATTGTAACAGGAGTATCAGGATAGCAGAAACGCTAGGAGGTATTCGCCAGGCATCCGAATTATATTTTAATTTCGTTAGATTCGTGTTTAAAATCTTAGAAATTGTAACAGGAGTATCAGGATAGCAGAAACGCTAGGAGGTATTCGCCAGGCATCCAAATTATATTTTAATTTCGTTAGATTCGTGTTTAAAATTGCCAATGCTATTTGTTAGAATCTATTTGAATTAAATAATTTTTCTAGAAGATTTTACAAATGTATCATCTTCGGGAGGGTTGCATCAGCGAAAAGCTACAGCCGCTGGCGTATTGGACATTTATCGACATTATAAATAAAACTCAGTACATACATAATTTTAATTTAGCAAAAACAAAATAAATAACATTCGTCTCTTATATTATGGAGCTAAAATTACAAGGTGGCAGCTAGGTATTATGAACAGAAGAGCACGAAGGTCCGAAGTCAAAGGACAACTCAGTGTATAGATACGAGTTGCCCAACAACTTCAATCAGTCGTGTCTTCAATTTCTTCTATTCTCTCGTCTTTCCTCGTCTCTTCTCGTCTCCTCTTTTCTCGTCTAGTCTCTCGTCTCTTTTCTCGCCTCGTCGCTTCTCTCGTCTCGTCTCTCCTTTCGTCTCGTCTCTTCTCCTGTCTCGTCTCTCCTCGTCCCTTCTCTTGTCTCGGCTGTCACATTTCACGCATCTCACACATCTCACACTCTACTTCTACTTCTGCTCTACTTCTACTTCTGCTCTCTCTACTCTACTCTACTTCTACTCTACTCTACTCTACTCCACTCTACTTCTACTCTACTCTACTTCTACTCTACTTCTACTCTACTTCTACTTCTACTCTACTCTACTTCTACTCTACTCTACTCTACTTCTACTCTACTTCTACTCTACTCCACTTCTACTCTACTTCTACTCTACTTCTACTCTACTCTACTTCTACTCTACTCTACTTCTACTCTACTTCTACTTCTACTCTACTCTACTTCTACTCTACTCTACTTCTACTCTACTCTACTCTACTTCTACACTACTTCTACTCTACTTCTACTCTACTCTACTTCTACTCTACTTCTACTCTACTTCTACTCTACTTCTACTCTACTTCTACTTCTACTCTACTCTACTCTACTTCTACTCTACTTCTACTCTACGACACTTCTACTCTACTTCTACTCTACTTCTACTCTACTCTACTTCTACTCTACTCTACTTCTACTCTACTCTACTTCTACTCTACTTCTACTTCTACTCTACTCTACTCTACTTCTACTCTACTCTACTCTACTCTACTTCTACACTACTTCTACTCCACTTCTACTCTACTCTACTTCTACTCTACTTCTACTCTACTCTACTTCAACTCTACTTCTACTCTACTTCTACTCTACTTCTACTCTACTTCTACTCTACTCTACTTCTACTCTACTCTACTTCTACTTCTACTCTACTCTACTTCCACTCTACTTCCACTCTACTCCTACTCTACTCTTACTTCAACTCTACTTATACTCTACTTCTACTCTACTTCTACTTCTACTCTACTCTACTTCTACTCTACTCTACTTCTACTCTACTCTACTTCTACTCTACTTCTACTCTACTGCTACTCTACTTCTACTTCTATTTCTACTCTACTCTACTTCTACTTCTACTTCCACTCTACTTCCACTCTACTTCTACTCTACTTCTACTTCACTTCTATTCTACTTCTTCTCTACTTCTCTTCTTCTCTACTTCTTCTCTACTTCTTCTCTACTTCTTCTCTTCTCTTCTCTGCTCCTCTCTTGTCTTCTCTTCTCTTCTCTTCAAATTCTGAATTACTCAAGACGAATGTCAGTCATATTCCAGATAATTCAGTTGAACCTAATTGAATCTTGAATCTTAATTATACATGGATTATATTGTGACCCACACTATTTTGTAAACAACTATCAAAATTAATATACTTTACAGCTCAAGTAATATTTTTTTAAAACATTATTTAGTAGCCTAGCAACACAAAACGATTATAGACGGTCAAACCGATTTTGCTATCTACCATTAGTAGTGACCTAATTCAGCGAAAACCGCACAACCAACCACAACTTCTTATTACCGGCCGATGATTATTTATTAATTTTAAAGTCGAGAAATTAATAAAATCAAGGATATCAATCGACACAGCATTCTAATGCTTACCGAGTAGGTTGTTTTCTCTCACTGGAAATTATTGGAATATGGCAGCTGAGATGCTGGAGCAAATTAGATGCACATTTTTAACTTCATATCGTCTTTTACTATTATTATATGTAGTAAGTTTATCTGTTGGTATTGAGAATCAGATTTCAACACACGCTTGAGAGGACTTTTGTCGTCGTATTTATTTTGACGAACAACAACTGAAACCACAGCAAAATTACGGTCCCTCCTTGGGAACACGTGTCTTTTGCCCCATAAAACAGGAAGGGTTGCTCTAGCTGCAGTTAGTTAGCAACAACCCTTTGTTTTAATTTCAAACTCCAACTTCCTTCCTGTGGGCCTTGACGCAAGAATGACGCAAACGTTCAAAGAAGGTAACCAGCGCCAGGCTGTACTCTGAAATAAATATTACTTTTCCTTGTCGCCGTAAATCCAGTTTAAAATATACATGTAATTGTGCAACGAACGTTCCTATCTGCCATATACGTCTATTTATTATCTATCTATATGCGATTCGTTTGTATATAAACAGTTTTTTAATGTATGCTAAAACGGTCATAATTAAATGCAGACCTTGTCATTAATCAGATTCAAATCTTATTCGCGAGTCAACTACACAGACAAGCAAGTGTAATTACTTATTTATTTATCGACCAGGTATTTAAATACCACGATTTACATATCAGATTTTAATATGCGACACGGCTAATTGCGATCATTGTTATTTTAATCTGCAGACGCAAGTTGAGGGCCAAATTACCTGCTAATGTGTAATAATCGGGAAATTAGTCGAATTTGTTTCATTTGTGATAAAAGTTGCCTTTCTCCAAAAACTTCGGTTCAGTGCTCCAGTGAAATTATGTCTGATTATCGCAACAAAAAGAAATGATGTCATATCCATCGCATCCATAAAACTCATAGATACCTTCTACGCATCCACAAAGCTCAAGGATACCTACTGCGCATCCACACAACTCAAAACTACCTACTGCGCATGCGCGCTACTCCAGAATATCAACTGCGCATCCACACAACTCAAAACTATCTATTGCGCATGCGCTCTACTCAAATATACCTACTGCGCATCCATTCCACTCAAGGATTCCTACTGCGCATCCACATAACCCAAAGCTACCTACTGCGCATCATAACTACTCAACTGGCGCAAAGGTTGACGCTATTAGATCCATTGTAATACATTTCGGATTGATTAAATTTTGTTAGTTTCCAATTTCAATCAATTAAGCAGGCACCAGAAATAAACACTAATGACATAATCGATACGTAGTATGATTTGTCAATTGATTAACATTCAGAAATAAAATGTACTACTCTTGCAGATAATGTCCGCCCCTCGCTGAAATGTCAACAGACCTCACGTGGTATTAACATCCGTAATGATTAAGTGTGTTTGCTTCGGTAGAAACTGGATGTTTTTGTACGTTTGCATATTTTAATTCTGACGCGATAATTATATAGGATGGTTTTATATTTAGAAACAAAAAAATTGCAACAATTAATCTCGGATCGCTTGGTACCTACTTATGTAATAGATATTTTAACGAACAAGGATGTTGTGTGGCAGAAGACCATCTACTTATCCTGATCACAAAGGCCTGACGAGTAGTTAAATATTTTTTTCGACATGTTTACTAGTTTCAACCATGCTTGACGATCATTCGATCTCTATCGGAAAGCAGAATTCGGGTTCTATATGGTCATTCCTTGAAAATATTCATGCATTTTGTTGGAGACTAAAAAAATTGAAAAACCCTAAGACGTTTCATAAAAATCACGTAGACGTAGCTCGACATCCTTAAACCTCACGCATTTAAGCTACAAGCCCTTATACTCCAAGCTGTTAAAACTCACCTTCTTAGGCCTGAAACCCTGAAGAAGCCTTAAGCTCCACGTACTTAAATCTCAAGCAGTGAAACACCAAGCGCTTATACCCACAAACCCAGAAGCGTTAAATTAAACCACAAACTTTAAACCCCAAAACTGTAATATATGCAATGTAAATATTAAAACCTTAAACCTATTAATCATTTAGCTCCAAAATCCGTATAAGTCCCTAAATCCAACGTTCTTAGCCCTGAAACCTTTAAGAAGCTTTAAGCTTCACAAACTTAAACCTAAAGCAGTGAAATACCAAGTGCTTAAACCCAGAAGCGTTAATCTAAACCATAAACCTTAAACCCTAAAATTGTAACATATGCAGTGTAAACATTAAAACCTTAAATCTATTCGTTATTTAGCTCCAAAATCTGTAGTGAAACACCAAGTGATTAGACCCATAAACCCAAAAGCTATAACCTAAACCATAAACCTTAAACCCCAAAACTGTAAATATGCAATTTAAACATTAAAACCTTGAACCTATTAATTATTTAGCTCCAAAATCCGTACAAGCCCTTAAATCCCACGTTCTAAGGCCTGAAACCCTTAAGAAGCCTTAAGCTCCACGTACTTAAACCTAAAGCAGTGAAACACCAAGTGATTAGACCCATAAACCCAAAAGCTATAACCTAAACCATCAACCCTAAACTCCAAAACTGTAAATATGCAATTTAAACATTAAAACCTTAAACCTATTAATTATTTAGCTCCAAAATCCGTACAAGCCCTTAAATCCCACGTTCTTAGGCCTGAAACCCTTAAGAAGCCTTAAGCTCCACGTACTTCAACCTAAAGCAGTGAAACACCAAGTGATTAGACCCATAAACCCAAAAGCTATAACCTAAACCATAAACCCTAAACTCCAAAACTGTAAATATGCAATTTAAACATTAAAACCTTAAACCTATTAATTATTTAGCTCCAAAATCCGTACAAGCCCTTAAATCCCACGTTCCTATGCATGAAACCCTTAAGAAGCCTTAAGCTCCACGTACTTAAACCTAAAACAGTGAAACACCAAGTGATTAGACCCATAAACCCAAAAGCTAAAACCTAAACCATCAACCCTAAACTCCAAAACTGTAAATATGCAATTTAAACATTAAAACCTTAAACCTATTAAATTATTTAGCTCCAAAATCCGTACAAGCCCTTAAATCCCACGTTCTTAGGCCTGAAACCCTTAAGAAGCCTTAAGCTCCACGTACTTAAACCTAAAGCAGTGAAACACCAAGTGATTAGACCCATAAACCCAAAAGCTATAACCTAAACCATAAACCCTAAACTCCAAAACTGTAAATATGCAATTTAAACATTAAAACCTTAAACCTATTAATTATTTAGCTCCAAAATCCGTACAAGCCCTTAAATCCCACGTTCCTATGCATGAAACCCTTAAGAAGCCTTAAGCTCCACGTACTTAAACCTAAAACAGTGAAACACCAAGTGATTAGACCCATAAACCCAAAAGCTAAAACCTAAACCATCAACCCTAAACTCCAAAACTGTAAATATGCAATTTAAACATTAAAACCTTAAACCTATTAAATTATTTAGCTCCAAAATCCGTACAAGCCCTTAAATCCCACGTTCTTAGGCCTGGAACCCTTAAGAAGCCTTAAGCTCCACGTACTTAAACCTAAAGCAGTGAAACACCAAGTGATTAGACCCATAAACCCAAAAGCTATAACCTAAACCATAAACCCTAAACTCCAAAACTGTAAATATGCAATTTAAACATTAAAACCTTAAACCTATTAATTATTTAGCTCCAAAATCCGTACAAGCCCTTAAATCCCACGTTCCTATGCATGAAACCCTTAAGAAGCCTTAAGCTCCACGTACTTAAACCTAAAACAGTGAAACACCAAGTGATTAGACCCATAAACCCAAAAGCTAAAACCTAAACCATCAACCCTAAACTCCAAAACTGTAAATATGCAATTTAAACATTAAAACCTTAAACCTATTAAATTATTTAGCTCCAAAATCCGTACAAGCCCTTAAATCCCACGTTCTTAGGCCTGAAACCCTTAAGAAGCCTTAAGCTCCACGTACTTAAACCTAAAGCAGTGAAACACCAAGTGATTAGACCCATAAACCCAAAAGCTATAACCTAAACCATAAACCCTAAACTCCAAAACTGTAAATATGCAATTTAAACATTAAAACCTTAAACCTATTAATTATTTAGCTCCAAAATCCGTACAAGCCATTAAATCCCACGTTCTTGGGCCTAAAACCCTTAAGAAGCTTTAAGCTCCACGTACTTAAACCTAAAGCAGTGAAACACCAAGTGATTAGACCTATAAACCCAAAAGCTATAACCTAAACCATAAACCCTAAACTCCAAAACTGTAAATATGCAATTTAAACATTAAAACCTTAAACCTATTAATTATTTAGCTCCAAAATCCGTACAAGCCCTTAAATCCCACGTTCTTAGGCCTGAAACCCTTAAGAAGCCTTAAGCTTCACGTACTTAAACCTAAAGCAGTGAAACACCAAGTGATTAAACCCATAAACCCAAAAGCTAAAACCTAAACCATAAACCCTAAACTCCAAAACTGTAAATATGCAATTTAAACATTAAAACCTTAAACCTATTAATTATTTAGCTCCAAAATCCGTACAAGCCCTTAAATCCCACGTTCGTCGGCCTGAAACCCTTAAGAAGCCTTAAGCTCCACGTACTTAAACCTAAAACAGTGAAACACCAAGTGATTAGACCCATAAACTCAAAAGCTATAACCTAAACCATAAACCCTAAACTCCAAAACTGTAAATATGCAATTTAAACATTAAAACCTTAAACCTATTAATTATTTAGCTCCAAAATCCGTACAAGCCTTTAAATTCCACGTTCGTAGGCCTGAAACCCTTAAGAAGCCTTAAGCCTAAAGCAGTGAAACACCAATTGCTTAAACCCGTAAACATTAACCTAAACCACAAACCTTAAACCCCAAAACTGTAATATATGCAATGTAAATATTAAAACCATAAACCCATTAATCATTTAGCTCCAAAATCCGTAAACCCACAAACTTAAAACTCCCCACAAAATCAAAAACCATTAGAGTTATACCGATAAATCCTAAATTACGAAACCCTGAATCCATAAACCAAAAACGCGTATACCTTAAATTTCAAACCCATAAACCTAATACCCATAAGCATGAACAAAATGAGGGATTGTTAAAGCCAACCCATAAAAACTATATATTGGATATTTTTATAGATTTTGCCAGTAACCCAAAACTATTCAACCTGTTATTATTAGCTTTATTTTATGAGTTTGAGGTTTACGGGTTTGGAGTATGTCGGTTTATGGGTTTTAGGTCTAAAGTTAGCTTAAGGGTTAAGGGTTTACGAATTTACAAATAACTGAACAATTCAGAAACCTTTAACGGATAATTATTAGTTTTATAGGTTTAAGATTATTGGGTTTTGGATTTAGGTTTTTTAGGTTTAAAGTTTTGTTTAGAGTTCCAGGTGTTTTATGGGTTTAGGATGTATATTGTATAGGTTTTAGAATTTACCGATAGCTCAACAATTCAAAACCCTGTAACCCATAATTATTAGTTTTTGTTTTATGGGTTTGAAGTTTTTGGGTTTTAGGTGTATGGGTTTATGGCTGTTTAGGCCTAATGTTTACGAAGCTGTTGCTTAGAGCTCCAGGATTACTGCTTTATAGGTTTAGGATGTATAGGTTTCAGAATTTACTATTAGCTCAACCCAAAACCCTTTAATGCATAATTTTTAAGTTTAGTTGTTGTACGTACACGCATTATGTAATATTTTGCGACACGACTCAGGTGGGGCAACAATATTTGTCTCTAATATTTGTGGCTTTCAAAATAGGTAAACTTCCAATGTTTAACAGTGGATTATTTGTCGAAACAACATGGAGGTGTGTATAACAAAAGGAAAACAAATATAAGCGTATCTATTTGAACGTAGAGTAGAATCAACAACGCATATGCCTAAAAGTCAAATAAAGTGCCCGTATAAACGATGACTCATGCGTTTAGCTGTAGGAACACGGCTTTTGGAATGGGCGACTTATTTTATTTTACAACCCGCTCTTGTCAGGTTAGCAAGGCGGCAAGAACGTACTTACGTCGAACGCAACAAAAATATTAGCGACATTGCTAATAAGTTGTTTAAAGGTACAGTCATGGAAGAAAAAGGGTATTCGCACACTTTCCTGTTTTTAATTAATTTAAGTAATTGCCCCCGCTCGTCTTCTTTACGCTATCCCTACGCCATTCTATTGCTATACATTTTAAACCTATTAGGTCGGACGGTAACCTAAACGATGACGTCAGCTCTTGTTGTAAAATCTATTTGGTCGGACCAGAGCCTGAACGGCGACGACTGCTTTTGTAAGATCTATTAGGTCGGACGAGAACCTAAACGGTGACGTTAATAATTATTTTAGCTTTAAAAACTGGTCATTAATTATATTCGACAAGTGCGTCAAATTTTCAACGCCGCCACGACTGTGTTAATAATAAATTCCGACGAAATATCCTTTAATGCCTATAGGAAAACGCGTATGCAAAACCTTGAGGTATAATCTAATTTAGCCACCCCTGCGCCTACCAGGCCCATATGTGCAATAATTTGTTCTCGAACTTTTAAAATTAGGGAAATAAGGAATCTCCGTAGGGAAATTAAAAACAAATGGGTATTTATTTTTTTTTATGAACCGACGCAGGAAAATCACCTTGTTCATTTCCATTACGTTGTGACAGAAGTGATTTGCACAAAATTTATGTACCGGGCGATATGGACTAAGAAATGGAAGTAAAGTTGCAATATTTCTGGCTGTGGAGCGGTTTGGGACTAATAGTCATCATCAGCACGGGACAGGCATTATTTTTTCTCGCAATGCCAAGCGTTGTACAACTTAAAATAAACTCGACTGCGCACCTGATTATAATTACAGAGCCGTTAATAAAGAGCTCATTACGGATAAATAATTTTTTTTCTGTTCAAGGTTGGCCTTCAGACCGGAGGAAATATTCTCCTTCAGCCTTTTGTGATTAAAAGTAAGCGAAATTAAGCAATTGTGCGCCTAACCGGAGAACCCGATTTTAATCCGAAATCTAATTAAATCGGAAAATAAATTACAGCCGTACAAAACACTAATTAAAATGAAATTATTGCAGTTTAATGAACCTCGGCGGCGATCAATCAAACTCGACAGTCGATATTTATGTATAGAATTACATAATACTTGATGTGGTGTCATGCGTAATTTAGTTTGTGTGCGTGACGATTTTTATATAAAGTAGACCGGTCGGTCGGATTCGACGGTTTGCTGGATTTATTTACCATCCGCAAACAATGAGCTTTCGGCTTGTGCGGAATAATTTCTGGTAAAATGGTTTAAATATACGAGGTGGTCCAAATTCAGCTGCCAACTAAAAAAAAAACAAAACAACAACAGCTGTCGTCGCCGTTTAGGCTCTGGTCCGACCAGATAGATTTTACAGCAAAAGCTGACGTCATCGCTTAGGCTACCGTCCGACCTAATAGGTTTAAAGTTTATGGCAACAATATAATGGCGTAGGGATAGCATAAAGGTGATGAGCGGGGGCAATTACAGTAAATACAAATTATCTAAAGTAGTCCGTAAAAACAGGGGAAAGTGTGTGAAGACCCTTAAACTGCGTAGAATCAAAGTTTTTAAAATCGCGTGCAACATTTTCGCCGTTGAGGGGTTTATTAACAGCCAGGGAGCTTACGTGAGATAAATATTTCTCCGCAATGGCGCTGTCCTTCTCTTTAACGTCGGTGGTAGTTACGATTCCTATTTAAATTTGATCGTATCGGCAGAAAAGAGTTGAAAAACAACGTAATATATTCTCCTCTTTGTTTCTCCTTATCGTAAATAACACCCCCATGCCACTCCGAGCCCTATTTCAATCAGATAAAAAAAAACTTTAGAAACCAACAAACTACCTACTGCCCGAGAGGAATCTAACGTAATAAACTTTGCGTTTTTACGAGGACTGGGGCTCTACGACTGCATTGGCGTTCTCGCCACGAAAGCCTAGGAATTGAATAAAAAATTCAAGGAAACTGCTTGGGGCGATAAGAAATGTATTTACCTCAAAGTTAAAGCAGTAATTATGGATATTATGGAGTTCGTTATAATCGGCAAAATACACGTAATATTTTACTATTTTCGGCATTTTTACCTTGGGGGCGCACGCCGCTGGGCCTAGATATCGTTCCATCTGTGCGTTGCGACTGCATCATTTATCTGTTGATTGCCGGTCAAACGCGGGGTTCCGCCTGGCCGGCCGGGCGACAGGCAGTCTAGTTCTGCGGTGTGTCCAGGCTATCCGCGGGCCCCCGCGCCCGGCACGGCCGAACGCCCCCAAGCTCTCGCCGGCCGGGAACACTTTACGGCCGAGTAAAACCGCGAGCTTTGAGAAAATCCTCACGCAAGCTTTATGTAAATCGGTATTCCGGAGCAACGATGAGGCTTTAGAGGGAAATAATTCTGTGTTGCAGCTTAGTTGCGCCTATTGCTAATGGAAGTGGATATGGGAGCGCTGTGGGTTAAGAGGAAGATTATAACGCGGATCAGCGTAATTTATCAATCCGGCGAGCGGACGGGGTTGCTGCGTTTTCCGTGTTTTTAACGCGTTTTCGAATTGCAGCTTTTACTTTCTTGTATAATCAAATTATAAACGAGGTATTGGGGTCGTAACGGGATTTAGATTTTAACGGAGTTATACAGTGCGCCCCTATTTGGGAATGCATGTTTTGATATTTTTTAAAAATTAATGGAAACATTTTAAAATCTATGGATTATTAAATTTCTGTGCACAATTTCACAAAAAAATTCGTAGCGAGAAAAAATTGGGATTGAAAATTCTCAAAAAATTCAAGGAGATAGAGAAAGATAACACGAATCGATTGGTTTAAACCGTAGTCCGATATATCATTCCCTTGTGTTGATAGAGCATGTTAAACTTCCGGATTATTAAATTTCAGTGCATAATTTCACAAAAAAATTCGTAGCGAGAAAAATCTGTCCTTGAAAATTCTCAAAAAATTCATGGAGATAGAGGAAGATAACACGAATCGATTGGTTTAAACCGTAGTCCGATATCTCATTCCGTTGTTATGATAGAGCACTTTAAACTTCCGGATTATTAAATTTCAGTGCACAATTTCACAAAAAGATTCGTAGCGAGAAAAATATATCCTTGAAAATTCTCAAAAAATTCATGGAGATAGAGAAAGATAACACGAATTGGTTTAAACCGTAGTCCGATATCCCATTCGGTTGTGAAGATAGAGCCCCTTAAACTTCCGGATTATTAAATTTCAGTGCACAATTTCACAAAAAAATTCGTAGCGAGAAAAGCATATCCTTGAAAATTCTCAAAAAATTCATGGAGATAGAAAAAGATAACACGAATCGATTGGTTTAAACCGTAGTCCGATATCTCATTCCATTGTGATAATAGAGCATTTTAAACTCACGAATTATTACATTTCAGTGCACAATTTCACAAAAAAATTCGTAGCGAGAAAAATCCGTCCTTGAAAATTCTCAAAAAATTCAAGGAGATAGAGAAAGATAACACGAATCGATTGGTTTAAACCGTAGTCCGATATCTCATTCCGTTGTGATGATAGAGCACTTTAAACTTCCGGATTATTAAATTTCAGTGCACAATTTCACAAAAAGATTCGTAGCGAGAAAAATATATCCTTGAAAATTCTCAAAAAATTCATGGAGATAGAGAAAGATAACACGAATTGGTTTAAACCGTAGTCCGATATCCCATTCGGTTGTGAAGATAGAGCCCCTTAAACTTCCGGATTATTAAATTTCAGTGCACAATTTCACAAAAAAATTCGTAGCGAGAAAAGCATATCCTTGAAAATTCTCAAAAAATTCATGGAGATAGAGAAAGATAACACGAATCGATTGGTTTAAACCGTAGTCCGATATCCCATTCGGTTGTGAAGATAGAGCCCTTTAAATCTACGGATTATTAGATTTCGGTGCACAATTTCACAAAAAAATTCGTAACGAGAAAAGCTGTCCTTGAAAATTCTCAAAAAATTCATGGAGATAGAAAAAGATAACACGAATCGATTGGTTTAAACCGTAGTCCGATATCTCATTCCATTGTGATAATAGAGCATTTTAAACTCACGAATTATTACATTTCAGTGCACAATTTCACAAAAAAATTCGTAGCGAGAAAAATCCGTCCTTGAAAATTCTCAAAAAATTCAAGGAGATAGAGAAAGATAACACGAATCGATTGGTTTAAACCGTAGTCCGATATCTCATTCCGTTGTGATGATAGAGCACTTTAAACTTCCGGATTATTAAATTTCAGTGCACAATTTCACAAAAAAATTCGTAGCGAGAAAAATATATCCTTTAAAATTCTCAAAAAATTCATGGAGATAGAGAAAGATAACACGAATCGATTGGTTTAAACCGTAGTCCGATATCTCATTCCATTGTGATAATAGAGCATTTTAAACTCAAGAATTATTACATTTCAGTGCACAATTTCACAAAAAAATTCGTAGCGAGAAAAATCCGTCCTTGAAAATTCTCAAAAAATTCAAGGAGATAGAGAAAGATAACACGAATCGATTGGTTTAAACCGTAGTCCGATATCTCATTCCGTTGTGATGATAGAGCACTTTAAACTTCCGGATTATTAAATTTCAGTGCACAATTTCAGAAAAAAATTCGTAGCGAGAAAAATATATCCTTTAATATTCTCAAAAAATTCATGGAGATAGAGAAAGATAACACGAATCGATTGGTTTAAATCGTAGTCCGATATCCCATTCGGTTGTGAAGATAGAGCACTTTAAACTTCCGGATTATTAAATTTCAGTGCACAATTTCAGAAAAAAATTCGTAGCGAGAAAAATATATCCTTGAATATTCTCAAAAAATTCATGGAGATAGAGAAAGATAACACGAATCGATTGGTTTAAATCGTAGTCCGATATCTCATTCTGTTGTGATGATAGAGCACTTTAAACTTCCGGATTATTAAATTTCAGTGCACAATTTCACAAAAAAATTCGTAGCGAGAAAAATATATCCTTGAAAATTCTCAAAAAATTCAAGGAGATAGAGAAAGATAACACGAATTGATTGGTTTAAACCGTAGTCAGATATCTCATTCAGTTGTGATGATAGAGCACTTTAAACTTGCGGATTATAAAATTTCAGTGCACAATTTCACAAAAAAATTCGTAGCGAGAAAAATCTGGCCTTGAAAATTCTCAAAAAATTCGTGGAGATAGAGAAAGATAACACGAATCGATTGGTTTAAACCGTAGTCAGATATCTCATTCAGTTGTGATGATAGAGCACTTTAAACTTGCGGATTATAAAATTTCAGTGCACAATTTCACAAAAAAATTCGTAGCGAGAAAAATCTGTCCTTGAAAATTCTCAAAAAATTCGTGGAGATAGAGAAAGATAACACGAATCGATTGGTTTAAACCGTAGTCAGATATCTCATTCAGTTGTGATGATAGAGCACTTTAAACTTGCGGATTATAAAATTTCAGTGCACAATTTCACAAAAAAATTCGTAGCGAGAAAAATATATCCTTGAAAATTCTCAAAAAATTCATGGAGATAGAGAAAGATAACACGAATCGATTGGTTTAAATCGTAGTCCGATATCTCATTCTGTTGTGATGATAGAGCACTTTAAACTTCCGGATTATTAAATTTCAGTGCACAATTTCACAAAAAAATTCGTAGCGAGAAAAACATATCCTTGAAAATTCTCAAAAAATTCAAGGAGATAGAGAAAGATAACACGAATTGATTGGTTTAAACCGTAGTCAGATATCTCATTCAGTTGTGATGATAGAGCACTTTAAACTTGCGGATTATAAAATTTCAGTGCACAATTTCACAAAAAAATTCGTAGCGAGAAAAATCTGTCCTTGAAAATTCTCAAAAAATTGAGGGAGATAGAGAAAGATAACACGAATCGATTGGTTTAAACCGTAGTCCTATATCTCATTCGGTTGTGATGATAGAGCACTTTAAACATCCGGATTATTAAATTTCAGTGCACAATTTCACAAAAAAATTCGTAGCGAGAAAAATCCGTCCTTGAAAATTCTCAAAAAATTCAAGGAGATAGAGAAAGATAACACGAATCGATTGGTTTAAACCGTAGTCCGATATCTCATTCCGTTGTGATGATAGAGCACTTTAAACTTCCGGATTATTAAATTTCAGTGCACAATTTCACAAAAAGATTCGTAGCGAGAAAAATATATCCTTGAAAATTCTCAAAAAATTCATGGAGATAGAGAAAGATAACACGAATTGGTTTAAACCGTAGTCCGATATCCCATTCGGTTGTGAAGATAGAGCCCCTTAAACTTCCGGATTATTAAATTTCAGTGCACAATTTCACAAAAAAATTCGTAGCGAGAAAAGCATATCCTTGAAAATTCTCAAAAAATTCATGGAGATAGAGAAAGATAACACGAATCGATTGGTTTAAACCGTAGTCCGATATCCCATTCGGTTGTGAAGATAGAGCCCTTTAAATCTACGGATTATTAGATTTCGGTGCACAATTTCACAAAAAAATTCGTAACGAGAAAAGCTGTCCTTGAAAATTCTCAAAAAATTCATGGAGATAGAAAAAGATAACACGAATCGATTGGTTTAAACCGTAGTCCGATATCTCATTCCATTGTGATAATAGAGCATTTTAAACTCACGAATTATTACATTTCAGTGCACAATTTCACAAAAAAATTCGTAGCGAGAAAAATCCGTCCTTGAAAATTCTCAAAAAATTCAAGGAGATAGAGAAAGATAACACGAATCGATTGGTTTAAACCGTAGTCCGATATCTCATTCCGTTGTGATGATAGAGCACTTTAAACTTCCGGATTATTAAATTTCAGTGCACAATTTCACAAAAAAATTCGTAGCGAGAAAAATATATCCTTTAAAATTCTCAAAAAATTCATGGAGATAGAGAAAGATAACACGAATCGATTGGTTTAAACCGTAGTCCGATATCTCATTCCATTGTGATAATAGAGCATTTTAAACTCAAGAATTATTACATTTCAGTGCACAATTTCACAAAAAAATTCGTAGCGAGAAAAATCCGTCCTTGAAAATTCTCAAAAAATTCAAGGAGATAGAGAAAGATAACACGAATCGATTGGTTTAAACCGTAGTCCGATATCTCATTCCGTTGTGATGATAGAGCACTTTAAACTTCCGGATTATTAAATTTCAGTGCACAATTTCAGAAAAAAATTCGTAGCGAGAAAAATATATCCTTTAATATTCTCAAAAAATTCATGGAGATAGAGAAAGATAACACGAATCGATTGGTTTAAATCGTAGTCCGATATCCCATTCGGTTGTGAAGATAGAGCACTTTAAACTTCCGGATTATTAAATTTCAGTGCACAATTTCAGAAAAAAATTCGTAGCGAGAAAAATATATCCTTGAATATTCTCAAAAAATTCATGGAGATAGAGAAAGATAACACGAATCGATTGGTTTAAATCGTAGTCCGATATCTCATTCTGTTGTGATGATAGAGCACTTTAAACTTCCGGATTATTAAATTTCAGTGCACAATTTCACAAAAAAATTCGTAGCGAGAAAAATATATCCTTGAAAATTCTCAAAAAATTCATGGAGATAGAGAAAGATAACACGAATCGATTGGTTTAAATCGTAGTCCGATATCTCATTCTGTTGTGATGATAGAGCACTTTAAACTTCCGGATTATTAAATTTCAGTGCACAATTTCACAAAAAAATTCGTAGCGAGAAAAATATATCCTTGAAAATTCTCAAAAAATTCAAGGAGATAGAGAAAGATAACACGAATTGATTGGTTTAAACCGTAGTCAGATATCTCATTCAGTTGTGATGATAGAGCACTTTAAACTTGCGGATTATAAAATTTCAGTGCACAATTTCACAAAAAAATTCGTAGCGAGAAAAATCTGGCCTTGAAAATTCTCAAAAAATTCGTGGAGATAGAGAAAGATAACACGAATCGATTGGTTTAAATCGTAGTCCGATATCTCATTCTGTTGTGATGATAGAGCACTTTAAACTTCCGGATTATTAAATTTCAGTGCACAATTTCACAAAAAAATTCGTAGCGAGAAAAACATATCCTTGAAAATTCTCAAAAAATTCAAGGAGATAGAGAAAGATAACACGAATTGATTGGTTTAAACCGTAGTCAGATATCTCATTCAGTTGTGATGATAGAGCACTTTAAACTTGCGGATTATAAAATTTCAGTGCACAATTTCACAAAAAAATTCGTAGCGAGAAAAATCTGTCCTTGAAAATTCTCAAAAAATTGAGGGAGATAGAGAAAGATAACACGAATCGATTGGTTTAAACCGTAGTCCTATATCTCATTCGGTTGTGATGATAGAGCACTTTAAACATCCGGATTATTAAATTTCAGTGCACAATTTCACAAAAAAATTCGTAGCGAGAAAAATCTGTCCTTGAAAATTCTCAAAAAATTCAAGGAGATAGAGAAAGATAACACGAATCGATTGGTTTAAACCGTAGTCCGATATCTCATTCCGTTGTGATGATAGAGCACTTTAAACTTCCGGATTATTAAATTTCAGTGCACAATTTCAGAAAAAAATTCGTAGCGAGAAAAATATATCCTTTAATATTCTCAAAAAATTCATGGAGATAGAGAAAGATAACACGAATCGATTGGTTTAAATCGTAGTCCGATATCCCATTCGGTTGTGAAGATAGAGCACTTTAAACTTCCGGATTATTAAATTTCAGTGCACAATTTCAGAAAAAAATTCGTAGCGAGAAAAATATATCCTTGAATATTCTCAAAAAATTCATGGAGATAGAGAAAGATAACACGAATCGATTGGTTTAAATCGTAGTCCGATATCTCATTCTGTTGTGATGATAGAGCACTTTAAACTTCCGGATTATTAAATTTCAGTGCACAATTTCACAAAAAAATTCGTAGCGAGAAAAATATATCCTTGAAAATTCTCAAAAAATTCATGGAGATAGAGAAAGATAACACGAATCGATTGGTTTAAATCGTAGTCCGATATCTCATTCTGTTGTGATGATAGAGCACTTTAAACTTCCGGATTATTAAATTTCAGTGCACAATTTCACAAAAAAATTCGTAGCGAGAAAAATATATCCTTGAAAATTCTCAAAAAATTCAAGGAGATAGAGAAAGATAACACGAATTGATTGGTTTAAACCGTAGTCAGATATCTCATTCAGTTGTGATGATAGAGCACTTTAAACTTGCGGATTATAAAATTTCAGTGCACAATTTCACAAAAAAATTCGTAGCGAGAAAAATCTGGCCTTGAAAATTCTCAAAAAATTCGTGGAGATAGAGAAAGATAACACGAATCGATTGGTTTAAACCGTAGTCCGATATCTCATTCCGTTGTGATGATAGAGCACTTTAAACTTCCGGATTATTAAATTTCAGTGCACAATTTCAGAAAAAAATTCGTA
This sequence comes from Rhagium mordax, assembly GCA_963680705.1. Lineage (NCBI taxonomy): Eukaryota > Metazoa > Arthropoda > Insecta > Coleoptera > Cerambycidae > Rhagium > Rhagium mordax. Next base: position 1,641,508 of record OY796662.1, on the reverse strand, counting down.
GCGAGAAAAATATATCCTTTAATATTCTCAAAAAATTCATGGAGATAGAGAAAGATAACACGAATCGATTGGTTTAAATCGTAGTCCGATATCCCATTCGGTTGTGAAGATAGAGCACTTTAAACTTCCGGATTATTAAATTTCAGTGCACAATTTCAGAAAAAAATTCGTAGCGAGAAAAATATATCCTTGAATATTCTCAAAAAATTCATGGAGATAGAGAAAGATAACACGAATCGATTGGTTTAAATCGTAGTCCGATATCTCATTCTGTTGTGATGATAGAGCACTTTAAACTTCCGGATTATTAAATTTCAGTGCACAATTTCACAAAAAAATTCGTAGCGAGAAAAATATATCCTTGAAAATTCTCAAAAAATTCATGGAGATAGAGAAAGATAACACGAATCGATTGGTTTAAATCGTAGTCCGATATCTCATTCTGTTGTGATGATAGAGCACTTTAAACTTCCGGATTATTAAATTTCAGTGCACAATTTCACAAAAAAATTCGTAGCGAGAAAAATATATCCTTGAAAATTCTCAAAAAATTCAAGGAGATAGAGAAAGATAACACGAATTGATTGGTTTAAACCGTAGTCAGATATCTCATTCAGTTGTGATGATAGAGCACTTTAAACTTGCGGATTATAAAATTTCAGTGCACAATTTCACAAAAAAATTCGTAGCGAGAAAAATCTGGCCTTGAAAATTCTCAAAAAATTCGTGGAGATAGAGAAAGATAACACGAATCGATTGGTTTAAACCGTAGTCAGATATCTCATTCAGTTGTGATGATAGAGCACTTTAAACTTGCGGATTATAAAATTTCAGTGCACAATTTCACAAAAAAATTCGTAGCGAGAAAAATCTGTCCTTGAAAATTCTCAAAAAATTCGTGGAGATAGAGAAAGATAACACGAATCGATTGGTTTAAACCGTAGTCAGATATCTCATTCAGTTGTGATGATAGAGCACTTTAAACTTGCGGATTATAAAATTTCAGTGCACAATTTCACAAAAAAATTCGTAGCGAGAAAAATATATCCTTGAAAATTCTCAAAAAATTCATGGAGATAGAGAAAGATAACACGAATCGATTGGTTTAAATCGTAGTCCGATATCTCATTCTGTTGTGATGATAGAGCACTTTAAACTTCCGGATTATTAAATTTCAGTGCACAATTTCACAAAAAAATTCGTAGCGAGAAAAACATATCCTTGAAAATTCTCAAAAAATTCAAGGAGATAGAGAAAGATAACACGAATTGATTGGTTTAAACCGTAGTCAGATATCTCATTCAGTTGTGATGATAGAGCACTTTAAACTTGCGGATTATAAAATTTCAGTGCACAATTTCACAAAAAAATTCGTAGCGAGAAAAATCTGTCCTTGAAAATTCTCAAAAAATTGAGGGAGATAGAGAAAGATAACACGAATCGATTGGTTTAAACCGTAGTCCTATATCTCATTCGGTTGTGATGATAGAGCACTTTAAACATCCGGATTATTAAATTTCAGTGCACAATTTCACAAAAAAATTCGTAGCGAGAAAAATCCGTCCTTGAAAATTCTCAAAAAATTCAAGGAGATAGAGAAAGATAACACGAATCGATTGGTTTAAACCGTAGTCCGATATCTCATTCCGTTGTGATGATAGAGCACTTTAAACTTCCGGATTATTAAATTTCAGTGCACAATTTCACAAAAAGATTCGTAGCGAGAAAAATATATCCTTGAAAATTCTCAAAAAATTCATGGAGATAGAGAAAGATAACACGAATTGGTTTAAACCGTAGTCCGATATCCCATTCGGTTGTGAAGATAGAGCCCCTTAAACTTCCGGATTATTAAATTTCAGTGCACAATTTCACAAAAAAATTCGTAGCGAGAAAAGCATATCCTTGAAAATTCTCAAAAAATTCATGGAGATAGAGAAAGATAACACGAATCGATTGGTTTAAACCGTAGTCCGATATCCCATTCGGTTGTGAAGATAGAGCCCTTTAAATCTACGGATTATTAGATTTCGGTGCACAATTTCACAAAAAAATTCGTAACGAGAAAAGCTGTCCTTGAAAATTCTCAAAAAATTCATGGAGATAGAAAAAGATAACACGAATCGATTGGTTTAAACCGTAGTCCGATATCTCATTCCATTGTGATAATAGAGCATTTTAAACTCACGAATTATTACATTTCAGTGCACAATTTCACAAAAAAATTCGTAGCGAGAAAAATCCGTCCTTGAAAATTCTCAAAAAATTCAAGGAGATAGAGAAAGATAACACGAATCGATTGGTTTAAACCGTAGTCCGATATCTCATTCCGTTGTGATGATAGAGCACTTTAAACTTCCGGATTATTAAATTTCAGTGCACAATTTCACAAAAAAATTCGTAGCGAGAAAAATATATCCTTTAAAATTCTCAAAAAATTCATGGAGATAGAGAAAGATAACACGAATCGATTGGTTTAAACCGTAGTCCGATATCTCATTCCATTGTGATAATAGAGCATTTTAAACTCAAGAATTATTACATTTCAGTGCACAATTTCACAAAAAAATTCGTAGCGAGAAAAATCCGTCCTTGAAAATTCTCAAAAAATTCAAGGAGATAGAGAAAGATAACACGAATCGATTGGTTTAAACCGTAGTCCGATATCTCATTCCGTTGTGATGATAGAGCACTTTAAACTTCCGGATTATTAAATTTCAGTGCACAATTTCAGAAAAAAATTCGTAGCGAGAAAAATATATCCTTTAATATTCTCAAAAAATTCATGGAGATAGAGAAAGATAACACGAATCGATTGGTTTAAATCGTAGTCCGATATCCCATTCGGTTGTGAAGATAGAGCACTTTAAACTTCCGGATTATTAAATTTCAGTGCACAATTTCAGAAAAAAATTCGTAGCGAGAAAAATATATCCTTGAATATTCTCAAAAAATTCATGGAGATAGAGAAAGATAACACGAATCGATTGGTTTAAATCGTAGTCCGATATCTCATTCTGTTGTGATGATAGAGCACTTTAAACTTCCGGATTATTAAATTTCAGTGCACAATTTCACAAAAAAATTCGTAGCGAGAAAAATATATCCTTGAAAATTCTCAAAAAATTCATGGAGATAGAGAAAGATAACACGAATCGATTGGTTTAAATCGTAGTCCGATATCTCATTCTGTTGTGATGATAGAGCACTTTAAACTTCCGGATTATTAAATTTCAGTGCACAATTTCACAAAAAAATTCGTAGCGAGAAAAATATATCCTTGAAAATTCTCAAAAAATTCAAGGAGATAGAGAAAGATAACACGAATTGATTGGTTTAAACCGTAGTCAGATATCTCATTCAGTTGTGATGATAGAGCACTTTAAACTTGCGGATTATAAAATTTCAGTGCACAATTTCACAAAAAAATTCGTAGCGAGAAAAATCTGGCCTTGAAAATTCTCAAAAAATTCGTGGAGATAGAGAAAGATAACACGAATCGATTGGTTTAAACCGTAGTCAGATATCTCATTCAGTTGTGATGATAGAGCACTTTAAACTTGCGGATTATAAAATTTCAGTGCACAATTTCACAAAAAAATTCGTAGCGAGAAAAATCTGTCCTTGAAAATTCTCAAAAAATTCGTGGAGATAGAGAAAGATAACACGAATCGATTGGTTTAAATCGTAGTCCGATATCTCATTCTGTTGTGATGATAGAGCACTTTAAACTTCCGGATTATTAAATTTCAGTGCACAATTTCACAAAAAAATTCGTAGCGAGAAAAACATATCCTTGAAAATTCTCAAAAAATTCAAGGAGATAGAGAAAGATAACACGAATTGATTGGTTTAAACCGTAGTCAGATATCTCATTCAGTTGTGATGATAGAGCACTTTAAACTTGCGGATTATAAAATTTCAGTGCACAATTTCACAAAAAAATTCGTAGCGAGAAAAATCTGTCCTTGAAAATTCTCAAAAAATTGAGGGAGATAGAGAAAGATAACACGAATCGATTGGTTTAAACCGTAGTCCTATATCTCATTCGGTTGTGATGATAGAGCACTTTAAACATCCGGATTATTAAATTTCAGTGCACAATTTCACAAAAAAATTCGTAGCGAGAAAAATCTGTCCTTGAAAATTCTCAAAAAATTCAAGGAGATAGAGAAAGATAACACGAATCGATTGGTTTAAACCGTAGTCAGATATCTCATTCAGTTGTGATGATAGAGCACTTTAAACTTGCGGATTATAAAATTTCAGTGCACAATTTCACAAAAAAATTCGTAGCGAGAAAAATATATCCTTGAAAATTCTCAAAAAATTCATGGAGATAGAGAAAGATAACACGAATCGATTGGTTTAAATCGTAGTCCGATATCTCATTCTGTTGTGATGATAGAGCACTTTAAACTTCCGGATTATAAAATTTCAGTGCACAATTTCACAAAAAAATTCGTAGCGAGAAAAATCTGTCCTTGAAAATTCTCAAAAAATTGAGGGAGATAGAGAAAGATAACACGAATCGATTGGTTTAAACCGTAGTCCGATATCTCATTCGGTTGTGATGATAGAGCACTTTAAACATCCGGATTATTAAATTTCAGTGCACAATTTCACAAAAAAATTCGTAGCGAGAAAAATCTGGCCTTGAAAATTCTCAAAAAATTCAAGGAAATAGAGAAGATAACACGAATCGATTGGTTTAAACCGTAGTCCGATATCCCATTCGGTTGTGAAGATAGAGCCCTTTAAATCTACGGATTATTAAATTTCGGTGCATCATTTCACAAAAAAATATAAATCACCTATTTATTGCTAAGTACCAACCATATTGTTTTTTAACCGTTTCCACATGAGCAATATATCATTTAGAAACGGTTGGCTTTAATTAAAAACGTATTTAACGTTATCTAACAATATCTAAGGGGCCAGTGCCAACGCACAAGGAAATTTATCCCGTGGCTCCTACCACCATTAGGTGTAGGTAATTTCAACCAACAATAAATCCCCATAACATAAATCTGTTTTCCACATAAATCTGTCGTTTTTTCTCCACCTTCACCCAGCTCAGGACCCACACCTCATTTCGAACCTAATTAAAATAATCATGCTGTGCTCGGAGGCAATTAAAACTGACTAAATTTTTATTTATCGATTCCTCCCAGGCCATTACCAAGATTAATAACCCGAAATGCAGCTCCGGCTTCCTTAACTTATTCAAAACGAGGCAGTATAATCGTAACGTATTACGTAAGGCTTAACACCAGGTAATTTCACGTGGCACTGGGAACAAGATGGAAATGTATTGAAATCGTTGAATCTAGTGTTCGAATTCATGTTTGTACAGGTAGGTAGATTCAGCCCCGGCGTTCCTACATTAGGATGGTTTATTTTTAAATATTTGAAAAAATATTATGTATCCTCTAAATGTGCTTAAAAGCAACCAATTTTCTACGATTTTTGTTTTTAACTATTATTTTGAATCTGCCAACACTAAAAGCACGAATTGGGAGAGAGAAGCCGCTCCTTGCAATGACGTGTAACTCACAATTGGCCACACCACGTTGGCGAAAGGTGGCCACGCCTACTGGAGACAATTGCCAGGCTACAACACTGAAATTAAGCCACGCCTTCCAATGCCGTAGAACCTTGATTGACCACACGACATTGGTGGAACAAGGCCACGCCCCTTTGGATATCAATAGTGGGCGTGCCTACGAAACATAACCACGCCCATTGACAAATAGAGGCGAAACGCCGATAATTCAAAATATTCAAGCAAAAGAGAATTATTTTAAACAACAAATTTTTACATATATCTACTAAGGCGTTATTTGGTTCAAGTGGATCGAGCTGAACGATTGCAGAACGTTAAATTTATTTATCGCGTGGGAGAGTTTAAACAGTACTAAAAACCAGGGAACATCTGGTGTCCACTGGCCGTCTCATTAATAGTAACTTATTTGGTCTAGAAAAGAACTCGGGACGCATCAGATTTGCGCCATACCCAGCTGTGTGCTCTGGTACAGTCACCGGCAGAGCAGAGCTTATTCAATCGCTGTTATGTATGAGCGAAAAAAGTCGATCGAAGGTGTAGCCGATCGTTGACCCAGTGATCTCGCCCAAGTTTTAGCAGTCAACAAGGCAAAAGCGGGTATTCGAAAAAAAAGCACACGTGTCGCGCTTTTTATGCGAGCCGCCTGTTTGCGCGAATAATTAATTTATTTGTTTACCGATCGAAGTGAATATTAATTACCTAATTTTAATTAAATTGTTTTGCTCGCTTATGTGCTAATTTGGCAGGGATCTGCAGCGTTTAAAGCTTGCGAATTATACAACAAATTCGCGCCCCTTTATATCTGAACAAAACATCAGTAGGCGGAGTGGGTTGGGGCCTTCCCCACTCTGTTTCGTCTAGGCCACGCCCCTCCCGGCTAGAAACGAAACGTCAGCGAAACGAAACCACGCACTTTGCCAAACGGGCAAAAAGAAGGCGATCCTTGCAATGACGTGGAACTCAATGGTGCGCACGATTGGCGAAAGGTGGTCACGCCTACTGGAAACAATAGTAAGCAAGACAAACCAGGCGACAACGCTGGACAACGCCTTCCAATGACGTAGACCTTTGGCAGAGCAAGGCCACGCCCCTTTGGATCCCAATAGTGGGAGTGGCCCGCCAGCGAATCATAACCACGCCCATTGCCCATCCGATTATTATTAGGAACATTTTTTTTCATTGCATACACAAAATACTCGTTTTTATTCTTTGGGAAAATGTACCATATTATCTTAAGATATCATTAGCTTCTGCGGATTAATTCCTAAGACGACCAAGTCGCCAATCAATCGGCAGCAACGGCACCTTCAATTGAGGGACAGTGTTTGTGCCCTTCAGATCAAATGTTAAGGATGACCTTGACTCGGAAATACTGATATAAACATCCGAGGATTGGACCAGCAATCTAAATCTTCTCATTCGAGATGATTTATGATTCTGAGCGAGTCCAGGACTTTGGTAGAGAGGATGAAGGACTGGGACTAGTTCATCAATCTTGATTTCGACAAAAGCTGAGGCATTAGGTTCATCTTTAAGTCTACAATATACTTCTCGGTCTTCCTCTTTATTCCAGATAATTAAACTACGAAATGGGCAAAATTTGTACTCGAAAAATTGCAGAAGCATTCTTCATCAGCATTCATTTCCCCACATATTCATCCATTTGAAAATCAACCACTTCTCTCCGCCTTATTACTTTTGCTATTCACTGTACCAGCTGACTGAGTTCAACGATCTCCTTACCTACAGCATGAACCTATTCAATTTATAATGTTGGCTACCACTTATTAGTTTTCATTTCGAATCCGACCTACTCATTGTAAAGGACAACAAAAAATATGATATGACAACCTCGATCAAGCGATTATTATAAGCGGGCATGGGCGTCCGAAGAGAAACCAACGCGTGTATGGTAATAATAAGCATTTGTACCACTGGTGATTATTTTAGTCGAAGTTGGTGAGGAGAGCTCATTGGTCGATTATCCTCTGTCGCAAATACAAAAAAATGATTGAGTAGTGAAAGCCTTTGGTTTTAGGCTCTGCGCAAAAAAAAATTCAAGAGTATTAAATCTGGCGAATGAGCAAGCCGAGTTCTGATTGGTATGAAATAATGCGGAGGGGGAATAAATAATATAGTAACGGTATAAGATTTAGAAAAGCCTTTCACGTTTCCTTAAGATATAACGTTTGTCTAACTTCAACTAAGTTACCTAATGTGTTTGGGACGCCCATGTTCATGTCGATTGTTACAAACCGCAGCCTAGCCTGGCATGGAAAAGTACCAAGTTCATAGCGAGGCTTGTTTAATTTTTTTATGGCCGAAGAAAAGAAATCGAATCTGCGCTACAATCAATGGATGTTATTATCACGGATGACTAGTTTGTTTTATTCTACGAAGATGGTTTTCGAATATGCAACGCGTTGAGATGCATTTAAATGCAAATGAGCTGGACGGCTATGTGCTTTTATAATTTTTTTGGCAGTGGTTTGATTTTGCCACATTTTTCATTTGGAGGCTTTATAGTAGATAGGATATGGGGATTCTGGACCACAAACCCCATGTAAATCTCCATAAGAGGAAAATCCGGACTTTTTTGTCTGATTTTACCCCCTCCACTTTTTAGCTCCTCCCACTCCAACCAATGAGAGCGCGCCCCGCCCACAGAGGTCCCCACTCCAGCTAAGCTCCACCTACTCCAGCCAATCAGGAGCTCCACTGGGTGGAGCTTAGCTGGAGTGGGGACCTCTCTGGGCGAGGCTCGCTCTCATTGGTTGGAGTGGGAGGAGCTAAAAAGTGGAGGGGGTAAAATCAGACAAAAAGTCCCGATTTTCCTCTTATGGAGATTTACATGGGGTTTGTGGTCCAGAATAGTTCGGCATGGGAGAATTTGATTGGCACAGAAAATTCACTTATACCCTTCTTAGTTTTTACAGTTGACTAAAATTGTGTGTACCTTATAAATGGCCCTTATAGCTTAACATATATTTTTTCTTATTTTCCTGCCATACATACGCTAATCATAGGGTTTGGGTTCGAACGCTTTATCTCGATCTAGATTATTTTGAACGTATTTCCATGTTTTTTACATTGTCGATATATTTAGGCTCGCATGCCAACAGTGTATTTACAAAAAAAATATGATCGTGCATTTAACGATGCTGATTAAAACTCTGTTTGTTTACGTAGAAAAATCTCATTAAAAGTATAATGGCTTTCGGTAAATAATTGATGACAAAAAGGTTCATTATATTCTAATAATCTCTAATAAAATTGTTTTACAAACTTTTTTTTTTTGTTTGTTTGTTTATACATACAAAAAGTGGAACACTGAAACCTTGGAAGTTGCCTCATTTAATGAAAATCCGCCAAAACGACCCTGCAAATCCGCGTAAAAGGGCGTAAATAAAATATGCGTTATTTCCCACCGACCGAGTAATCACAAATAAACGTGATCTGACACAGCGGAGATAAAAATGTGGGTGAAAAATAGTAAAAAACATACTTCCCAGCCCTGTTATTGATCAAGTTATGATGTTATCCATTTCAGGAAGCTGTTTTCAATGTATTTGTCACAAGATGTCGTCCGTAAACAAAACAATAAAACTGGAAGAAACCCCTATAATAGAGCTACATACATCACTTCCATCAGGAGCGTCCCGACGGGACTGTTTACCATGTTTTTATCCTGGAACTTTTTCAAGAAAACCACCCGGGGATAAACATTTCCCGAACAATGATAAAGCAAAGGAAATTTAATTGTATTACCCCGTCACTCCAAACGCACCCTGATGAATTGCCAATTGAATCGGAGAAAAAGTTATCGATTAGGGCTGGGCGATTATGAAATATAACAATCGATTATTGATTATTAAAAATGCCCTATTATCGATATAGTTTGTGACACATGTGGTGACGCAACGTGTACGTTCTGATCCCACCTATGATAGCGCTGGCAACAGGAAACTTTCTGTGTTCATTGCCCAGAAGTACCCATCGGCATACATTATCTACACTACAGGATATACCACAATCACGCACCCAGGGCGATAAATTTCCGTACATTTTTTCCCCGTAATTTTCGTGCGTTTACACGCATGGCGCGGTATAAAAATAATCTCATTTACAATTTAATGGTCTCGTATTGTGCCGCAATAAAGAATAACACGTTAGATTTATGCGAGGTATTCAGGCACACAATTACACCTGAAATATACGAGTGGGAAATATGGATGGATACGTTCCGAAACGGGCGTTTTATGAATACGTAACAAAGCCATTACTAGGGGCAGTTGTCCAGATGATACGGAAAAATTAAAAACGAGCGTGAACACACGTAAATTATACAAGATTGGTTCGCTGATACCGGCGAGGATTTTCGGTTAACAGCTGACGTTTTAAAGGCGACTCTTGTTTCGCCTAATGGGGTCAATTCATTAGCGAATAATTCATAAGCGATTATTTCCCTCGTTTGCAGTCTCATCAATCGGATGGATGAAGCGACTGTTTTACCAGCGAATATTTTCGACCCCAAGGAACTCTCTAGTCATAGAAATAATTGTGAGAATGGAAAGGATATACAGAGGGAGTTGGCAGAGAGGATTATCCAAGGAATGATGGGAGAAATTAAGGAATTCTTTGGGTTTTGGTATCCTTTGAGAAGTTTCAAAGATGTCGGATCTTGATTCCAAGAGGCCAAGAGTTTTGGGAGACAGTCGTTGGAAGGCTTTTCCAGTGGAAGAAGGTCTTGGTTCCCTTATAGGAAGATATCTCTACAACGAAGAATTGAATGATTCTAAAAGTGGTCGAAAAAGCAAAGGATTTGGTTCAACGATTATTTTACCGGGAGGACCTGGGGAGGGAAATTTTCAAAAGATTGGAAGAGGGAGAAAATTTTGTTTAGAAAACCTAATTTAATTCTCATTCAACTGGCGTAGGTAAAAGAAGCAAATAAAAATACTAATTTACAGAAAATATGTTTGTTTAAATTGCCTTGCACCTAAAAATCTTAGAAAATAACTGAGTTATTAATAAAAATAATTTACATTCCAAATTTAAACTTTAACACCCTGTACTACGCCCCAAAATAAAAAATCACACTATAAAAGTCGCATTATTTTCGTCCAAAGAATCTGTGGTTAACGGCTTGACCTACTTTTTCTTAACACCCTGTATAAGTTGTAGGGTCTCGTGGTTTTTAGTTGGAAAAAGTTACAAATTTCGGGAAAAAAGTAGTCAGACAGGGTTCGGGGTTGAGAAAGTGAAAAAAATTTAGGCCTTCTTTAAAACTGAAAAAACTTAAAAAATAAAGCGGCTTTTTTTAAAGGAAAAATTAGGCCTTCTTCTTTAAAATTGCAGAAAAAATTTAAGACAGCCCCTGCGGGGCTATATTTTTTAAGGTATGGCTCTGCGAGGCTGACCTCTAGGTAAGTTATATTTTGCTATCGTACTTTTTTTTGAAAATTTTTGCTTCTAGATATCTACGTCCTGCTTGATTTTAATTAATTATTTATTACTAACTACTATAAAATTTCCTGCAATTTTTGTTTAATCAATTTTTCCCTACAACTAATACTTTAAATTTTTGTTTTATTGCATTATTTTGCAATTATTTTTATTTTATTGCATTATTTTGCAATTATTTTTTGTTTTATAACATTATTTTGCAATTATTTTTGTTTCATTGCATTTTTTGTAATTATTTTTGTTTCATTGCATTTTTTTGTAATACTTATTGTTTAATTGCATTTTTTGCAATTATATTTTTTCCATTGCATTTTTTTACAATTATATATGTCCTGCTTGATCTTACGTATTTAATTACTTATTACGAATATTATGGGCTATAAAATTTCCTATACCTTTTGTTTAAACAATTTTTCTCTACAATTAATACTTAACATTTCTGTTTCAACGCATTTTTTGCAATTATTTTGTTTCAATGCATTATTTTGCAATTATTTTTGTTCTATTCCATTATTTTGCAATTATTTTTGTTTCATTGCAATTTTTTGTAATAGGTACTTATTGTTCCATTGCATTTTTTGCAATTATATTTGTTCCATTGCATATTTTTACAATTATCTATGTCCTGCTTGATCTTACGTATTTAATTACTTATTACGAATATTATGGGCTATAAAATTTCCTATACCTTTTGTTTAAACAATTTTTCTCTACAATTAATACTTAACATTTCTGTTTCATCGCATTTTTTGCAATTATTTTGTTTCAATGCATTATTTTGCAATTATTTTTGTTTCATTGCATTTTTTGCAATTATTTTTGTTTCATTGCATTTTTTGCAATTATTTTTGTTTCATTGCATTATTTCCGACAAAGTTTCGGGGTAGAAAGAGATAAAGAAAATGTAGGGTTTCTTCTTTAAAACTAAAAAAATAAAAATAAATAGGGCGGATTAGTTAAGTGATTCGGGGGGAAATCAGGGAAATCAGGGAAAAATATTATTTGGGTCCAGCCCTGTCTGCGGTTAAAAAGTACGTTTTTTTTCGTTGAATATCAAAAAAAGTCAAAGTCATGTTTGTCTTTAATAGCACGTTTTTTCGTTGATTTTTCAAAGAACTGTCAAAAATGACGTTTAAATGTCAAAGGGGAAGAGGGGTCTTATCGTGGAACCGGAAATGGTTTCGGGGTCCTGAAACCGTCTGGATTCCGAAACTGATATCGTTTCTACTTTCCACCCTAGGACCAAAACAAAAAATAAAGTTCGCCGGATCGACTATAAGCTGCAATCTGTCGGGCGGACTATACATATCAAGATAAAAATTTGCGAAATTTCAACAAATCTTGTTTCGCTAAAAAATTAATTGTCCGGACGCGTTGGGATTTTAAGGGTTAAAATTTGGAGGGACTGGACAGGAATGATGGATCTAGCTTCCATTAAAGTCTGGTCAAAAAAATCTTCCGATTAAAGAAGCGTTGCGATTCTTTGAGTATTTTAAAAGTTATTAGCCGTTTAGTAGCACCGTGTCGGAGAGGTTTGTAAAATTTGTGAAACTAAAAAGAGATACGAGACCAATGGCCGCCGGTTGCGCGCGCACAACCAATCCCAATTCATGTCTTGACAAAACTATTTGAAATTTCAACGTCAACGAAACGTCAAAATGCCGCTTTTAGGTTATCTCGAAATCTACAGTGCGTCGCGATAAAACTTTGAGGTTATAGTTTATGGTCCGAAATTGATGTTTCCTTAATATCGGTCCCAAGAAACCGTTCTCGGTTCGTAGATGGCGTCCCTCTTTCACTTTGACAGTTTTTTGACAGCTGTCATTTTTTTTTAGAAAACGTCACTTTGACAGCTGTCAAATTTTTTGTTTACTGAAACGTCACTTTGACAGCTGTCATAAAATTCACTCTGACGGCTGACAATTTTTGTTTAGAAAACGTCACTTTCACAGCTGTCAAAATTTTTTTTTTTCGAGAAAACGTCACTTTGACAGATGTCACCGAAAAGTCAAAAATTTTCTTAAAAAAAAAATGTCAAAATTTTGTTTTCCAGATTTCGCTTAACTAATCCGGTGGCCAGCCCCTACGGGGCTGGATCTTCTAGAACCTACTATTTATTCGGCGCCGCAGGGGCCGTTTCATTATTAATTATGGACCTAAAAATAAAACAATTAGTTCCTCAATATCCTTTTTCTTGATCTCCGTCAAGGTCCGGATCCTCCAGATCAAAATGGAAAGGCTCCGGAACATTTATAAAAGGTAATTTTTTCTACTTAATACTTGTTAAAATGCATTCATTCCGTCCATCTAAAATAAAGGCGCAGACCCTGACGGTCACGCCCACAAAAAACACAATTACACGTTTTCCACGCCGGCCGAATAACAATACAAAATTCCCGTCCGAATCGTAAAGTGTATCTGTCAGACCTTCCCGATGGCTTAAGCGTTACCCACTACGAGAGGCCTTCCTTTACATAACAATCTCGGAAAAAAACTCGCCTACGTGTCTGTTAAAGGCAGCAGGTAGAGATCCCCCTCATAAGTCACGAGAAATCTGACACTTTTCTAAGAAACTGCCGATCTTTCCTCGTAATTTGACACACATGCGGCCAAAGGATAAATGGATCTCGGTGTAACGGAGCTCTATTGGATTACCTGAAAATATGGCGAATAACATCGCCCGGTACGAAGTCACTTTTTACGAACCCTCAAACAGAAGAGAAAAATAAAAAAGGCAATAATAGTAATTATCAGAATTTTTTACTAACTCACGAAGTCAAAAATGTTTAATTGAAACAACACAAGTCCCTTAGTATGCCTAAATTAATATTAGCTACACCTTACCAAAACAAGACTGAAGCGGACGGTCGTGGATGTAGACTAGACTAGACTAGAATCGTTCATTAATTGTTGTTTTAGTTCTTGTGTTCTTGTGTAGTATTATTTGTAGACAATCATGGAGATAAAATGTAAAATTATTTGTACAACAAAGCTGTTTGAAAATAGAAAGACTTAAGATTTAACGTCAAACAGGGTTGGCGCCAGCCAACCGGACGTCACAATGACAGTGGCACACAATTTGCTTTAAACCGTGACAATTAGTTCCTGTGGGGATCGACATACGGACGGCAAGCGCCGAGCTGTGTACCGAATGTTTACACAATGTTTTTTTATGGTTTGACATAAATAAAGTGATTTCACGAGGCAATATCGTTTTGACTGTTGTCAAATGGGCGCAATAAATATGGCCCGAAATGGCATGTTCCCTTCGCTGTGGTAGTAAGTAATTTGTAGATAAAAATGAGGCAATAAGGAAACAGAATAAAGGAATAAGTCACGATCCCCAATAAATATAAATTGATGGGGTATTTCTTATGTATCCAGTCGATATCCAGCGGAATAGATTGTACCTAGAGATTTTACAAGCAAACTGGAAAGACACTTTTTAAGAAATTATATAAAATATACAAAAGTGGCATTACTGCAACCGTAACCTACTTCACATCTAATTTTCTATACATATCTCTCTCTTATCTATTCGGTATGCGTTTGATGATTAACGCTAATCCCAGAGAACAAGTTCCCTCACACGTAAAGCTGCTCATTTTTATAGATTTACAGGAACTTCGCCGAAGTTAACTTGAAAAGGCATTATTGTTGGTTTCACCTTCCACTCTGTGTGTAACGTGAACATTACAAGGCAGTAATAATTGAGATGCTTTCGTTAAACTTTAGACATATTAGCAAGAAAATGCGCAAATAGAAATTAAACTTTCACCGAGTACAAACAAGATTAAATAAGGCGCCCATATTTTCTTTTATGACGAACAATGTGTTCGAATTACTTCCTAAAACCCCTGTAAATCAGTTGGTAGTATTGACAAACGTCTTACTGCAGTATCCTGCTAAAGCTCCATTAGACATAAATCAGGTGAATATATTGGCTCGGGTCAACAATTACTTCGCGGATACTCCCTGTATAGTTAATGCGCAGAGGTCTATTGGCCTATGCCTTTTTAATATTTCGAGCCAAACTAATACCTGATATAAAACTACTCGTGTACGGCGGCCTTTACGATTTTATCAATATTTTTGTTTGCCCACCAAATAAACGTAAAAGACAAATAAAAAAGTTAAGTGTTGTGCCAACAAATTAAACACTATGTATAATTAAATTTGTTTAATTTTGATCAAGTGCCCCGAAACAAAAATATGATAAGAATAATCGGATCAAGAATATTAAGTAATATGGCGTTAATATTAATATTAGCGGTTACGTAAAGAGACGAGACAAATTGCACTGCAAGTCAATATTAAAAAAAAACAAGTGTGTGTGTGTGTGCGTGAAAGAAAGAGAGAGGGAGAGAATTGATAATTAATTCCTTAATTAACTCTTCTTAAAGAAGAAAACAAATTTTAGTCGCAATTACACGATTTATTTGATAAATGTTAGTTATAGAGCTATTATAAAACCTATCGGAGATTCCTTTAACATCGTATTACCAAGTATTATAAACACCCTTATAACTAATATGTATGAAGCAACTAGGCTTACGAACAGTCACAATATTTTTACGATATAATTAATTATAGAACCGTTTTATAAAGGTTTTATTATTCTTATTTAGAGATGTCTGATATATCTCTTACAAATCTTCAAGTAATTTATGCGATTCATTTAATAAAAATTAGTTATAGAACTATTATAGAACTTATCGATGATCCTTTTAACATCGTATTGCCAAGTATAATAAACATCCTTATAGCAACAATGCTTACAAAGTCAACAGTAAGAATATTCTTACCATATAATTATAGAACCGTTTTATAAAGGTTTTATTATTATAAAACTTATCGGAGATTCCTTTAATATTTTATTACCAGTATTATAAACGCCCTTATAACTAATAAGTATGAAGTAGCTAGGCTTACGAAGCCAACAGTAAGAATATTCATACGATATAATTATAGAACCGTTTTATGAAGGTTTTATTAGCCTTATTTAGAGATTTTTTATATATCTCATGCAATTCTTCAAGTTACTATACGATTTATTTAATAAAGGTTAAGTAAATGTTAGTTATAGAGTTATTATAAAACTTTAATATCGTATTACCAAATATTATGAACACCCTCGTAATTAATAAGTATAAAGTGTCCAGGTTTACGAAGTCAACGGTAAGAACATTAATACTATATAATTATTTATACGTGTTTATAAAGGTTTTGTTATTGTTGTTTCTTTTATTTTATTCATTGTTTCTTTCTTACTATTTTTCCATATTAATACGTATTTTTCACATTAATAAGAAGAAAACAATGAATAAAATAGAAGAAGAAAAGAAGAAACAACGAAGAACTTACAGAGGAACTAACAGAAGTTCTTCGTTTTTTCTTATTTTCTTCTATTTTATTCAATGATTTCTTCTTATTATTTCTTCACATTAAAAAACAATGAATAAAAGTAGTACAAGAAAAGAGGAAATAATGAAGAACAGAAGTACTTCTTTGATTCTTCTTTTCTTCTATTTCAATCATTGTTTTCTTATTATTTTCCACATTAATAAAAAAAAATTCACGTGAACAAGACAAAATGAAGAACTTACGGAAGTTTTTCTTCGTTCTATTTTATTAATTGTTTTCTTCTTAGTATTTTTCCACATTAATGAGTTTTTTCCAAATTAGTAAGAAGAAAACAATGAATAAAATAGAAGAAGAAAAGAAGAAACAATGAAGAACTTACAGAACTAACAGAAGTTCTTTGTATTTTTCTTATTTTCTTCTATTTTATTCACTGGTTTCTTCTTGTTATTTTTTCACACTAATAAGAAGAAAATAATGAACAAAAGTAGAAGAAAAGGAGAAAAACGGAGAAGAGCTTACAGAAGTTCTTCGTTGTTTCTTCTTTTCTTCTTCTATATCATTCATTGTTTCCTTATTATTTTTCACATTAATCAAAAAAAAAATCACAATAATAAGAAAACAACAAATAAAAGTAGAAGAAAAGAAGAAAAAGTGAAGAGGAACTTGCAGAAGAACTACGGAAGTTCTTCTTTGTTGTTTCTTCTATTTTATTCATTGTTTTCTTCTTACTATTATTCCACATTAATAAGAAATTTTTCACATTAATAAGGAGAAAACAATGTTATTCATTCAAGAAGAAAAGAGGAAACAACGAAGTACTTATAGAGGAACTAACAGTTCTTCGTTCTTTTCTTATTTTCTTCTATTTTATTTATTGGTTTCTTCTTATTTTTTCACATTAATAAGAAGAAAATAATGAACAAATGTAGAAGAAGAAAAGGAGAAAGAACGAAGAAGAGCTTACAGAAGTTGTTTGTTGTTCTTCTTCTATTTCATTCATTATTTTCTACGTATTATTTTTTATATTAATAAAAAAATATCACATTAATAAGAAAACAATGAACAAAAGTAGAAGAAAAGAAGAAAAAACGAGGAACTTACAGAAGAACTTACGGAAGTTCTTCTTTGTTGTTTCTTCTATTTTATTCATGGTTTTTTTCTTACTATTTTTCCACATTACTAAGAATTTTTCACATTAATAAAAAGAAACAACGAAGAACGTACAGAGGAACTAACAGAAGTTCTTCGTTCTTTTCTTATTTTCTTCTATTTTATTCACTGGTTTCTTATTTTTTCACAATAATAAGAAGAAAACAATGAACAAAAGTAGTAGAAGAAGAAGAATCGAAGAACTTACAGAAGTTCTTCGTTTCTTCTTTTCTTCCTCTATTTCATTAATTGTTTTCTTCTTATTATTTTTCACATTAATTTAAAAAATTTCACATTAATAAGAAGAAAACAAAGAACAGAAGTAGAGGAAAAGAAGAAAAACAATGAACAAACGTAGAAGAAGAAAATGAGAAAAAACGAAGAAGAGCCTACAGAAGTTCTTCGACAATAATAAAGAAAATTCACATTAAAAGAAGAAAACAATGAACAAATGTAGAAAAAATGATGAACTTACTGAAGTTTTTCGTTGTTTCTTCTATTTTACTCATTGTATATTCTTACTATTTCTTCACATTAAAAAGAAGAAAACAATGAATAAAAGTAGAAGAAAAGAAGAAAAAAAAACGAAGAACTAACAGAAGTTCTTCGTTTTTTCTTCTTTCTTCTTCTATTTTATAATCATTGTTTTCTCCTTATCATTTTTTCACCTTCTGTTCTTCTTTTCGTATATGTTATTTTGTGTCATGTTAAACATTAAAATAGCCAACCAGAACACTACTTGAGCTTCATAGGTAACTGCATAGAAATGTAAATTAATTAGAAGTGCCAAACCTGAAGAGCTCAAGAAATCAAAGCGGTTTTTTAATTTTTGTCGTAATTAAATTGAAAGAGTTGGCAATAGAAACCTCTAAAATCTTCGACTGTTTAACAAAATTATTAACAATAATTACACTCGCAATTACATAAATATTTTTGTCGAAAATTGTCAAGGTAGTAGATTTCCCAATTTTTTTTCTATTCTATATTCCAATGAACGAAAAAAATCGAATATCACATTTTTAATGTTTCTTCTTTTTCTTCCCTTCTACTTTTATTCGTTGTTTTCTTTTTATTTCCTCTCTCTTCGTCTTCTTTTCTTTTTCGTCGCGATTAAAATTTTGTTCGCCTTCTTTTCTTCTTCTTCGTTTCTTTTTCAAATATTCAAATATTTTTGATAAATATTATTTTCAAGGTAGCGAATTTATTAGTTTCTTCTTCATTTAATATTCCTCTATCGAAGAGAGCGATATTCCAATGGTTGAAGACGAGATTCATACATCTTATATTTATTATACTTTTTCTATTTTATCTTCTTTTCTCCCTCTTTTCCCTCTTCTTCTTTTCTCCCCATATTCTTCTTATTTTCTTCCTCTTCGTTTCCCTTTTTTCTTCTTCATTTCCCTTCTTCTTTTCTTCTTTTTAGTATAAAGTAATTTTTTGTCATACAAAGTAGCAGCGTAACTAATCAATGACTTACAATTTCATTTCCATACTAAAATTGTGAAAACACTTTTTTTACGACATATGTATCATTTTATATCTTATGACAAAGTCGCTTTACTGCACATTTTTCACACTAGTTCAAGGCCGTCGAAGATACGAATATCAAGTGTAATGTAATGCGTAAGCGACATTCAATACCTTTTTACAGTCTTGCCTTTATTTGAGAGGAGTCAATTTAGATATGTCGGAGAAACAATAACCATCACGTTCAGATTTCGCTATTGGTTTATCGTTTACAACTATAATATTCGAAAGACAAACAAGCCTATAAAGTTTAATATATGTATATATATATATATACAGGGTGGTCCGGTATCCATGGCGGAAACTTCAGGGGACAATAGAGTACCAAAAAACAATATGACTTTGCTTATAAACATAACCTTCTAAACGTACCGTTTTTGAGATACAGGGTGTTAAAGTTTTGATTTTTTTAAATATATTTTTAAATATCTCTCTAACGAACGACAATATTAAAAAACTATTTGGTGATGTGAAATATCTCGCAGAGCACTAGTAGTTCACCATTAGAAAAGTTTGCGAACATCACCAGTGGCGTCGATCTGGGGCATTGTGACCCTTTTTCCTATCAGAACTTCTACGCCACTGGTCCTAGACACCAATTCTATCTTGTTTTATATTTTCTGATGTTTTTTGCACAAAAAGTCACTCTTGTGATTTTTTCGTAAGATGCACCATTTTCGAGTTAATAGCATGTAAAGATATTAATGTTTAAAAAAAAATTATTATTATTAAAAATTTATTAACATTATTACATTTTATTAACAATTTTTGAGCTCTAGTTAGGAAGAAAAACATCACAAAAATAACAACAGATTTAATAGCATCTTACGAAAAACTCACAAGAGTGACTTTTTATGAAAAAAAAATCCTAATTTTTTTTGCACAAAAAGTCACTCTTGTGAGTTTTTCGTAAGATGCTATTAAATCTGTTGTTATTTTTGTGATGTTTTTCTTCCTAACTAGAGCTCAAAAATTGTTAATAAAATGTAATAATGTTAATAAATTTTTAATAATAATAATTTTTTTTTAAACATTAATATCTTTACATGCTATTAACTCGAAAATGGTGCATCTTACGAAAAAATCACAAGAGTGACTTTTTGTGCAAAAAACATCAGAAAATATAAAACAAGATAGAATTGGTGTCTAGGACCAGTGGCGTAGAAGTTCTGATAGGAAAAAGGGTCACAATGCCCCAGATCGACGCCACTGGTGATGTTCGCAAACTTTTCTAATGGTGAAATACTAGTGCTCTGCGAGATATTTCACATCACCAAATAGTTTTTTAATATTGTTGTTCGTTAGAGAGATATTTAAAAATATATTTAAAAAAATCAAAACTTTAACACCCTGTATCTCAAAAACGGTACGTTTAGAAGGTTATGTTTATAAGCAAAGTCATATTGTTTTTTGGTACTCTATTGTCCCCTGAAGTTTCCGCCATGGATACCGGACCACCCTGTATATATATATATATATATATATACGGTAATCATACAATCCTGAGCCAGTGATAGTAACTCGAACGCACAATCCTGAGCCAGCTTCGCAATCCTGAGCCATATATGTGGTTCAGGATTGCTCACTATGTTAAAACGCTTGAGGCGCATCTGGAGGACATTCTGTGAAATTATTGAAATGGCTTAGGTTTGATAGAAATCTCTAAAATTTAGTTCACCATTTTGTCGCCTGGGGGCGCTGGCATTGGACCATTTGTATATGTGTATATGTGTATTTTCCATACAATCCTGAACCAGAACATTATGGCAACACTGTAACCATAATATTCGTTTGTCTTCTCATTCTGGTACTATAGTCGCGGCACAATCTGTTTTGACCTAGACATTTTGACTACCGAGCTGAATTTTTCAGAATATGTAGTTTTTGATATGTATAATAACATACTAAAAGTCCCGAAGAATCCGAATTGATCGTTAGCCGCCATGTTAAAAAAATGGCTTGCGCGCGCAGTCGTCGTAGAAAATATTTTTTCCTTGCCTTATTTATTAACCGATTTTAATTTTCTAAAAAAACAGTTGTAACCAAAGAATGAGGCTATAATATATATTTTATGCATTTTACTAAACTCAGTCTAAGTGATAAAAAATTTACTTCAAATGAAAAAGTTTGTTTTGAAAATTTTTATTTATGCAATTAAAGAGAAAACTGTGGGTTTTATGAAAATATTTGTTAAATAAAAGTTGTAGGCCATAAAAAATCAAACAGAATTGTTTTTTGAATTATTTCGTAGCTCTAAAAATGACGGAGATAGAGCAATTTTATTATATAAAATCATATGTTAGGATCATTAGAATCAGAATTGAAAAGGTAGGATGTGCATTTCAATCACGACGCAATCAACCACAACAAATGTTATTTTCCAGATAAGTTTTCAGAGGGTGCGTGAGTTAATAATTATAATAATAATGAAAGAAAAATTTATAAAAATAATAGTCTAATAAAATAAAATAATAGCCTACGCTGGCACTGCTCTCGACATCAAAGACCACTTTGGCCTGCCGAAAGTCGGCAGAGTATCCGTCTACCTAGGTCACACGACTCTGGAATCTACAGTCACTATACCTACAATATATGGGGAGTATACATTCGGAGGCTATGGGAGGAACTATCCATTATCGAGAATTCGAAAATAATGATAACCTTTCAAATTCACTCCAACAATAAAAACAATTGAAAAATTACACGGTTATGTTTAACTCTATAATATTTATCAAAGCGGAAACTTTTGGCATTACATATTTTAACATGTACGTGATGTAAAATATTTATGGATTTGTGATAACATAACCTAACCGTGATGAAAGTAGGGGATGGACATCGCCTAACCGCAGCCTGGAATTTTGCAATAGTAGCTGCATTTTTCACCTGTTTAATTAATAATAATACTACCTGAATGGAAACATATTTTCCGATTTCCACATCTACAAAATGTTAAAAAAAATAAGTAACTATATTATTATTAAAAGATTTCATGTAGTTATTGGTTACGACTTTCACACGTAAAAAGTTGAACTTTTTCACGATTTTATTATTCAGTGCTGCATTTATTCTTGGTATCATCAAACAGAAAATTAATGTTTGCTAAATACTATATAATATTTTCTAATTCAACTAAGAGCAGCAAAAAATTTATAATTTGTAAAACCTATTAACCTTTGCTGAAGTTTGATTAATACCTATAGTTTATTGCTTGTAGAATTGGATAAATCCTATTTTTCTTCATTTTCACTTAATTCCTTAAAAGTTTTGATTGCTTACATTTTATTATAGTTGTATATTTCTAAATAACTTGAATAGGTGTGTTTCACTTCCCTCGCAAGGGAGTATTGTAATCGTGAAAAAATCACCCTCCAAGATTTTTGCGGATTTTCGCGTTTCATATGGCTGAATTTTGAAGTGGCTTGATTCCGTCGGTCTGTTTGTCTGTTAGCGCGAAATATAAAAACTATTTGACGGAGAAGAACTCTGAGAGAAATAATATTTGGCACATAATAATTTACGCTATTACCAAGGAAGAAACCGAATATATTTTCAGTAAAAAATATGGACACCCTGAAAAAAATGTTAAATTTAAAAATCTCGAATTTTTATGTTTTAGATGAATCTATGTCATCTAAAACATAAAAATGAAAATTATGCTGAATTAGAAACTTGATATACTTTTAGGCAAAAAATGTACAGGGTGTGCACCCTAAAAAAAATATTGAACTTAAAAAATTTGGATTTTCACGTTATATATGAAATGGAGTAGAGAAAATTTAATTGGGTTAGAAATGGGATATACTTTTAGGAAAAAAATATACAGGGCGGCCATCCTAAAATAAATGCCGAAATTAAAGACTTAGGATTTTCACGTTTTAGATGTCGTAGATTACGGAAATTAAACTGGATTACAAACCGGATATTCTTTTAGGGAAAAAAATATATTTTTATTCACATCCAAAACATATTCTGAGGGGAAAAGAATCACAAGCAATTTGAACAGAGAATTTATTGCATGACAAAAAATTCAATTGGCGAAACGTTGGCCTTTAAATTGAATTTTTTGTCATGCAATAAATTCTCTGTTCAAATTGCTTGTGATTCTTTTCCCCTCGGAAAAAAATATACAGGGTAAACACTGTAAACAAATGTTGATCTTAGAAACCTCGGATTTTCACGTTTTATATGACGTAGATTATAAGAATTAAATTGGATTACTTTTAGGAAAAGAATACACAGGGTGGACACCCTAAAATAAATGTTGACCTTAAAAATTATTACGTTTTAGTTGACGTAATTTACGAAAATGAAGCTGAATTATAACCTGATATACTTTTAGGAAAAAATATACAGAGGCCGGTCACCCTAAACAACTGTTGACTTAAAAACTTCGGATTTTTGTGATGTAGATGACGTAGATTATGAAAGTTAAGCTGGATTAGAAGGGAAGTTTTGTGTAAATACATTTACAGATTTTTATCTAACTGATATATCAAGATATATATCACTTAATCTCAGTTGTCGCTCGCTTTCTCTCCCATTATTAACAAGTTTTATTCACTTCAGCGAATTAAAATTTACTGATATTTTATTGGTGAAAAAAAACGCACCTAATATTATGAAATTGATTAAAATTTAGAAACGTACAACTACAGCGTGTCCTATTTTGCTTGGAACCATCCCCATTAAAGTTAATTTTGAGTCCGATCTGGACCACGTTTTTTTTATTATGTACACTGTACAGCTTAAAAATGCATCTACGTAGTCTATTAGATGTTATAAGGTATAAAAGCACGGCCTGCTACGATTTTTATACGGGGTAAAAAATTAAGAAATCTTATCAGCAATATTTTTATTTCAAATCAGAGTATACAGTGTGTTCACGGATGGAGTTACAAAGAGGAAAAACTTTTTTATTATTGACTATTAAAAGCCATTCTTTATAAAAAATTTTGCTCGTCATAAAAATTGTAATACCATAAAAAAATCGAGATCTGATATACGAGGTGTTCAAAAATTAAGAAAACTTGAAATGGTTCAAGAGAAAAGTACATTTATTTCTGATTTTAGAGAAATAAGTCATAAGTAAAACTAAATACAAAATTTGATATCCATCTAAATTATTAAAATTACGCGAAAACAATGTCCAATAAAAATAAAAGTACTTTCGCTTGAACCATTTTCAAGTTTTCTTAATTTTTGAATACCTCGTATATCAGATCTCGATTTTTTATGGCATTACAATTTTTTTTACGCAAAATTTTTTATAAAGAATGACTACTTCCCTCACGGAAAGTATTGTATTCGTGAAAAAATCACCCTCCGAGATTTTTGCGAATTTTCACGTTTCAGATGATGTAGATTAAGAATTTTGAAGTGGCTTAATTCCGTCGGTATGTCTGTCTATCTGTTGGCGCTATATCTTAAAAGCTATTTGTCGGATGAAAATAATATTTGGCACGCAGTTCACACTATAACCAAGGAAGAAGAGCATATACTGTGAGTAAAAAATATACAGGGTGGACACACTAAAAAAAATGTAGAACTAAAAATTTCTGATTCTCACGTTTTAGATTACGTAGGTTACAAGAATTAAGCTGGATTAGCAACCGGATATACTTTTTGGAAAAAAATATACGGTGTAGCAGCTTAAAAAAAATTTTGCACCTAGAAACCTATGACAAAGATTATAAAAATTAAGCTGAATTAGAAGCCGAAAATACTTTTAGGAAAAAATATACAGGGTGGACACCCTAAAAAAAATTGAACTTAAACATGTCGGATCTTCATGTTTTAGATGATGCAACTATGTATAAATTGAATGGTCGCATTTAACTAAATTGTTTATAGAACGTAAGCCGGAGTAAATCACGGAAATATTTTAATTAAAAATGTTTATTAATTATGATATGACAAATTGTTCTTTTATTTTTACAGGTTTCATATTCTCCTTCAGCGGAAATATATATCTATGTTAAATTTCTAGATTCTTCTTCTAGCACGAGAATAACCCAACAAATTGTCAGTGAGCATACAATCGCTCCATGCACATTATTTTTATTAACGTCCTGGCGAAGTTTAGCTTAGAGCTATTCTAACACTTAACCAGGACACACCACATACACCCATTCCCTCCGACATTGCCATCTGCCGGAGCTGGGACTCGAACCCAGGAGAGATAGGCAGTAACTAGTCGCCTTGTGCCACTCAAGGGCAATCTAGCCCGCTGCACTATCCTCGGTAATGTAATGAGATACGGTCACCCATCCAAACCCCGGCTTCGACAAACGCTGCTTTACTCCGATGATCGAAGACCGGCAATTGTACGCATGACCCCATCTCACTACGAACGTTATTATTATCTCACATAAACGTAAATACTGCTCAACTGACGCCATAATTATATTCAATAAATCTGACAACATCGCATTGGCTCAGAATAGTGCATTCGTTTTTATATTCTTGTATATTTTGGCTTAACTTTGTTAGAAAAATGGTGGGGTTCAGGATTGTACTATTCGAATGTAAAAATAGTGTCATATACATCTTCCTGGTTTTAACATATTTCGAGTATATATGTATCTTCAAGGCTACAAAAGTCCTTAGCTAATGAATATATGTCGCCAGTAGTTTGCTAACTGTATTATTTAAGGGTGGTTCAGGATTGTATGAACTTCCAATTGGCTCGGGATTGATAGAAAGATCTATATATATATATATATAGATAGATGTTTTAATGTTGTCTTTAAAATATATCTTAACAGATACCTGCTTGTAATAAAATTAAAATAAAATAAAAGGATGGATGTTTTGGCATTGCGATGCAAAACAAATAAACTTAGTGGCGCAACTTACTTCCTGGTGTACAGATTGTTATTATAGCGAAATGGAAAAAAAATAACCGTCGTAGATTTCGACCATGAAACTTTAACCAGCCCTCCATATAGACGATCTAAAATTCAATTTACCACAGTATACCCAACAGACTGACAGTTCATTTATTATTATTATGTTTCCAATCTCCGAAATGACTATTTCACCTAGTTTTTCCAACATGTGACACGTTAATGGTATTTCCGATGAAATATTAATCCCGTCTTTATCGAAACGTAAATAAGAGAACGTATCCCATTGTTCGCGAAAGCCTTTCGGAAGTAATTTACTTAAAAGAAACGAAAACGAAACGTTCCGTTGCTGCGCCAGGCCATAGTTAATTGAAAATCAAAATAAAAATCATTTAAAATAGGAGGTAAGGAGAGCGTTGTCTGGAAGTTGAAAAAAGGCTACATGGTCTTCTGCTAATGCCAACTCGATTAGTGATGCGCTAAACTACTTATCGATTTTATTTCAAAAGCAGTAAGTAGGGTTTTTCCTCATTTTTCTTAGCTTTTTCTTATTCTTCTCCCTCTCGCTCTTCTTCTCCTTATTTTCCTCCGCCTCTCCCATACCTCCCCCCTCCTCCTCCTTCTTCTCATTATCATACTCTTCCTCATCCTCCTTCTTCTTCTGATTATTCTCTTCTTCTCTTCTTCTGATTATTCTCTTCTTCTCTTCTCTTCTTCTTTTCTTCTTTTCTTCTTGCCTTCTTCTCTTCTTCTCTTCTCTTCTTCTGCATCTTCTTTTTCTCCATTCGCCTCTTCGTGTTTTTCTTATATTCTTATTTTCTTCTTCTTTTCATTATCTTCTTAGTCTAATATATCATTTTGTCATGCGGAGCAGTAAAGTAATTCAAAGACGATTTTGATTCCTTTTTCGTGTCTTTTGCTCTGGAATATTATTTGATGGGAGATTTCTGCAATAATTAGAAATAATTAGACACCTGAGGGTTTTGTTTATATTGTGACGTTTAGAGAGATACATTTTTACAGCTATATGATATCTATCGAAGTTATGTTTAATTTGTTAACTTATCTCTTCTCCCTCGACGGTTTTTTTTCGCTTTATCTTGTCCTGGCCGAAAGAGCGGTCCATCATTTAATCATTTCCCAAGTCAATCATAATTATTATTCCCCCTCGGAAACGAAACAGATGCGCCTCTCCTAACTCCTGCAATCAAAACTTTTTCAACAGTGTGGAGTGTATTACGACCCCCTTTGCACGGCGGCTTCTTAAACTATTAGGACCAGACGTAGGCATCAAATTAAAATAATGGCGTTTATCTACAATAACGAACTTGATATGATATTTTTGTTAAGATCATTTCCTCCCCATTCGTTCAGTATATTCAACAAATAATCAAAATATGTGCACTTCAATTCGAGCGTGGCCCATCAATCATACGTTGTCGATTAATCTATCAGATAGCTTGATTCAAACATCGGTTTTACTCTCTCGAAGATTATTTAAATTGCCAATAAGAACACGATGAAGATCGACAGAGGTCGCACATTTCTAACAGGCGATCGTAATGGTTCTTAAAAATAATTGTACTGTTCAAAATGAATGAACCAGCCTGCGGGCGTCGATTGGTTAGATTTTTTTATGGGTTTTTATTTTACATATTTTATTTCGTGTTAATACGTAATCCTGTAATTTCCGCGATTGGAGTAATAATTATTATTCAATCAACGTATTAATAACTAATTAGTCGTTTATAAAAAAATTGCTACCAAAATTAAAGATGAGGTAATAAAATATTATTAACGACAGTAATAAAAGTAACTGGGTATGTGAATCGAATTAACATTAACTAGCTGCACTAGAGAATTCGCTGGCAGAAGATTTAAATTTATAAAGCGGCAGGCGTTTTTGTGGATTAGACGTCCAAAAATGCGCCGATTTAAATAATAAAAAATGGAGTACGGCCCTGTGTCGGGTTTACGGTCTCTTGTCCTTGTTTTAAACTGGATCGGCATTAAAATTGGAAATATATAGGTACTTGAGGCGTGAGAAACGTGTTCGTTTTGAAATTTCACAAAATAATCAGAATTCATATTTGGAAGACTTATTAAACTTATTATAGAACCAAAATATTATTCTTTTGTGCAAAAATACGTTGGCGCACTTTCGGTTCAATCAACTTCTCAACTAAATTGTATAATTCTTAATATTTTTACAGCATAATTATAGAACCGTTTTATAAAGGTTTTATAATATCATTTTAAATATTTTCCCATATATCTATTAAAGAACTTCAAATATGAATTTTATTTTATGGCGATTATATAAGCGTCGGTTATAAAACTGTTGTGGTTTATTAAAGTCTTCAAGTAAATGTTGGTTATAAAGCTAGTATGGTTTATGAAATCACTACATATCTTAAATTAATTAATTAGCTGAACTACAATTTAGTAGTATGAAGACTACCTAACAGTATTCTTACAGCACTATTATAGAACAGTTTTATAAAGGTTTTATAATCCCACTTTAAAGAATTCCCATATATGTATCCATTACAGAAATTTAAGTAATAATGTGAATATTTTTAACATTTTTACAAAATTATTATTACTTTATACATGACATTACATTAAACGAGCCACTGATAAGTTTTATAACAGTTTTATTACTACCATTTAAATAATCCTTATCAAATACATCGCGTAATTATTTGAAGGTCTGTTAGAGATCTATCAGACATTTTTAAATAAAATTAATAAAACCTCTAGAAAACTATTCTAGAATATATCTTAATTATTCGTAAATCTATACCCTTTATACTTATTAGTTATAAGGGTTTTATAATATTTGATAATACGATATTAAGGAAATCACTGATAAGTTTTATAATAGCTCTATAACTAATATATCTATTCTTTATGACATAAGTAGCATAATTACTTAAAAATCTGTTAGAGAAGATAAATTAAGTTAATAAAACCTTTATAAAACGGTCCTATAATTATATCGTAAGAATATTCTTACTGTTGATTGCGTAAGCCTAGCTGCTTCATGCTTATTAGGGTTTTAAGTATATACTACTTGGTAATAAGATAATTAAAGAATAGTTCTATAACTAACATGTATAATTGTTAGTAAATAATCGCCTAATTACTTTAAGATCTGTAAGAGATATATCAGACATCTCTAAATAAGGATAATAAAATCTTTATAAAACGGTTCTATAATTAATTATTTGGTAGAAATGTTGTGACTGTACGTAAGCCTAGTTGCTTTATAGTTATTAGTTATAAGGGTTTTTATATTACTTGGTAATACGATATTAAGGGAATCTCCGATAAGTTTTATAATAGCTTTATAACTAACATGTATCTAATCTTTATTAAATAAATGCCATAATAACTTGAACATCTTTTCTCCTACTTTTTTTCATTGCTTTCTTTATTATGAGATTTTCTTTTAATTAATGTGAAAAATAATATTAAGAAAGCAATGAATGAAATGAAGGAACAACGAAGAACTAACTTCTGCAAGCTCTTCTTCGTTTTTTCTCCTTTTCTCCTTCTAATTTTGTTTATAGTTTTCTTATTAATGTGAAAAAATAATAAGAAGAAACCAGTGAATAAAATAGAAGAAAATAAGAAAAAAACGAAGAACATCTGTTAGTTTCTCTGTAAGTTCTTCGTTGTTTATTCTTTTGTTCTTCTATTTTATTCATTGTTTTCTTCTTATTATTGTGGAAAATAGTAAGCAAACAATGAATAAAATAGAAGAAACAACGGAGAAAAAGTTCCGTAAGTTCTTCTGTAAATTCCTCTTCATTATTTCTCCTTTTCTTCTACTTTTGCTCATTGTTTTCTTCTTATTAATGTGATCTTTTTTTATTAATGTGAAAAGTAATAAGAAGAAAACAATGAATGAAATAGAAGAAGAAAAGAAGAAACAACGAAGTACTTCTGTAAGTTCTCCTTCGTTTTTTCTCCTTTTCTTCTTCTGCTGTTGATCATTGTTTACTTAATTAGCCATAATAAGCCAGTGAGTAAAATAGAAGAAAATAGAAAAAAACGAAGAACTTCTATTACTTCCTCTATAAGTACTTTGTTGTTTCTTCTTTTCTTCGTCTATTCTATTCAATGTTTTCTTCCTATTATTTTTTTAAGAATAATGTGTAGCCCCCTCCCACACGAGGCTCTTCTAGAGCCTTCCGGGATAAAGGGGGTCGTAATTACAAGTACAATATTATATTATTATTATTATTATACTGTTTTGAAAATCTTATTAAGAAATTCAGCCTCAAACGTCAGAAATATTTAAATAAAACATGGCGTTGCAAAATTTGACACCCAATGTGGGGCGCAACCTTAAATCGATATTTCTCAAAATGCCCTTTATAAAACAAGATACACGAGATTAACACACCTAATTATAAATAATGCGACAGGTGCACAGCAGATAGTAGACTGACCTGAATGTAAAACTCTCAATTTTGAATTGATAAACTCTTCTAGTCGTTCTTATCCATAGTGAAGGCCGTTCCCGTTCTCACAGTTACGTTCCGAGGGACAGTTACACAAGAGGAAATCGTCCATTGAAAAGAAATGACATGCCAACTAACTGAAACCTCTCATTATACGTAAACAAATTGATGAATCCGTAATCGCGTTTGTTCTACAGAGACCGTATGAATATTTCACGTACATATTCACATCCAATTAGATATTATTCTCGATTATTGACAAGCAATCATTATGGCTGACAGGTTATTTATTCACATATTGTCTAAAAAAAACTGTACGGAACCGAGGCCTGTGTCAAAACAGATTGCGCCTTTCACAAAGCTCGAATACAGATTTACAATTATTTTTTATTTTTCGGGGCAGCGGCAGGTAGAAACCGCATTAACATATTGCTCTGGGAAAAGTTTGCAGGGCCGGCTCGGTGAAAGCAAACCGAACGAAATGGCACAAATTGTTTTTTCATCCCTAATTATAAAAAATAACTCATACAGGACAGGGTGATGAATCCGCTGACTTATATTTAGAAATGCGCCTGGTTAATTAGTTGATTTCTTTCGAGTACAAAAAATGACTGCGTTTGTATATTTAAACTCTTCTAATGTCCTGAAACAAGTTCTCATGTATGTATTTTTAGAATGCAGAGTTAGGGTGGAAAATTCCACATGTTATACCTTGTTAAATATTTGAGGGTCTAGTATGCGTCATATTTTATGTGATTTCCAACCAGAGGACAGCAAGGGCGCTGGGTTTCGGTTTCTCAACCGTTTTAAAGTAAGAAAGGGATTTTTGCTCCTTTAGGGCACGTACAGGGCTGGCTTTGGGCAAATTTATTACCTTTCGCCTAAATATACTTTCATTATTTTTTGTTGAAGATGAGTTTTTGGCGTACCATTAAAGTATCGTACACGTCGAAAAGTTGTGTAACACCGCAATATTCCACACAACATGAAATGTTCATAATGCACGATTAAATTTAGATAGAAATATTGCAACACCACTTTTACGTGCCAATTGCGAATTTCTCGGACGTAAACATATATTCAGTGACTGAGGCTGCAGAAAAATGTGTTTTTTCAATAAACATGTGCAATAATTTATTATGTACTGCGCCTACGGAAGAATTTGCACATCCATCGAGTGTACAGCGTGATCATTTTAAGTGCCTCACTCGATTTTCCTGCTTTATTCTTTACCTAGGAAAAAAAGTCAAAAACCAAACTTGTGTACTTTTTTCCTAGTAATCTGATCATTGTTTTCTTCTTTTAATGTGAATTTTTTTTATTAATGTGAAAAATAATAAGACGAAAACAATTAATGAAATAGAAGAAACAACGAAGAACTTCTGTAAGCTCTTCTTCGTTTTTTTTTCACTTTCTTCTTCTACTTTTGTTCATTGTTTTCTTCTTATTAATGTGAAGAGAAGAAAATAAGAAAAAAACTAAAAACTTCTGTAAGTTGCTCTGGAAGTTCTTCATTGTTTCTTCTATTTTATTCATTGTTTTCTCCTTATTAATTTGAAAAAAAATTTAATAATGTGGAAAAACAGTAAGAAGAAAATGAATAAAATAGAAGAAACAACGAAGAAGAAGTTCCGTAAGTTCTTCTCTCAGTTCCCCTTCATTTTTTCTTCTTTTCCTCTACTTCTGTAAGCTCTTCGTTTCTTCTTCTTTTCTTCTTCTACTTTTGTTCATTGTTTTCTTCTTATTATTGTGAAAAGATAAGAAGAAGAACCAGTGAATAAAATATAAGAAAATAAGAAAAAAACGAAGAACTTCTGTTAGTTCCTCTGTACGTTCTTCGTTGTTTCTTCTTATTAATGTGAGAAAATTCTTATTAATGTGGAAAAATAGTAAGAAGAAAACAATGGATAAAAGACAAAATAGAAGAAACAACAAAGAAGAACTTCTGTTAGTTCTTCTGTAAGTTCTTCGTTTTTTCTTCTTTTCTTCTACTTTTGTTCATTGTTTTCTTATTAATGTGATATTTTTTTATTAATATAAAAAACAATACGAAAAAAATAATGAATGAAATAGAAGAAGAACAACAAACAACTTCTGTAAGCTCTTCTTCGTTTTTTCTCCTTCTCTTCTTCTACATTTGTTCATTGTTTTCTTCTTATTAATGTGAAAAAATAATAAGAAGAAACCAATAAATAAAATAGAAGAAAATAAGAAAAGAACGAAGAACTGTTAGTTCCTCTGTAAGTACTTCGTTGTTTCTTCTTTTCTTCTTGAATGAATAACATTGTTTTCTCCTTATTAATGTGAAAAAATTCTTATTAATGCGGAATAATAGTAAGAAGAAAACAATGAATACAATAGAAGAAACAACAAAGAAGAACTTCCGTAGTTCTTCTGCAAGTTCCTCTTCACTTTTTCTTCTTTTCTTCTACTTTTATTTGTTGTTTTCTTATTGTGAAATTTTTTTTGATTAATGTGAAAAATAATAAGAAGGAAACAATGAATGAAATAGAAGAAGAAACAACGAAGAACTTCTGTAAGCTCTTCTCCGTTTTTCTCCATTTCTTCTACTTTTGTTCATTATTTTCTTCTTATTAGTGTGAAAAAATAATAAAAAGAAACCAGTGAATAAAATAGAAGAAAATAAGAAAAATACAAAGAACTTCTGTTAGTTCTGTAAGTTCTTCATTGTTTCTTCTTTTCTTCTTCTAATTTATTCATTGTTTTCTTCTTATTAATTTGGAAAAAACTCATTAATGTGGAAAAATACTAAGAAGAAAACAATTAATAAAATAGAACGAAGAGAAACTTCCGGAAGTTCTTAATTTTTTCTTCTTTTCTTCTAATTTTGTTCGTTGTTTTCGTCTTGTTCACGTGAATTTTTTTTATTAATGTGGAAAATAATAAGAAGAAAACAATGAATGAAATAGAAGAAGAAAAGAAGAATCAAAAAAGTGCTTCTGTTCTTCATTATTTCTTCTTTTCTTCTACTACTTTTATTCATTGTTTTTTAATGTGAAGAAATAATAATAAGAAATCAGTGAATAAAATAGAAGAAAATAAGAAAAAACGAAGAAATTCCGTTAGTTCCTCTGTAACTTTTTCCTTTGACATTCAATTGTTTTTATCTTTTCGGAATCGGATTCCTCGGAAAAAAGTACACAAGTAAGGTTTTTGAATTTTTTTCCTAGGTGAAGAATAAAGCAGGAAAATCGAGTGAGGCACTTAAAATGATCACCCTGTACAGGCCATTTTTTTTAAGATTATAATGGAAATAATTTTTAGAACTTCACACGTGCTCTTGTGAAATTATGCTCAATGTAAAATGAAATATTGTAAGTAAAATTGTCAAAATGTATAACAAGATAGAAATCTGGTATTTGCAAATTTTGACACTTGCTCAAAAAACAGCTTATTAATAATACATATTTGAAGGCCAGATCCTATATTAGTGGTAGAGATTACGACGCCCGGTATGGCTGTAGACAAAAATAAAAGCACTGAACAAATGAATATCGGTTGACCCTATTCGTGCGTTTAACAAGGGGCGTGGCTTCCTCACTGGTGCTGTTGAAATACAAGCCACTGGTAGGCGGAGGCGTGGCTTGATTCCACCAATGACGCGTGGTCAGCCGCTCGCCGTCATCGAGAGGTGTGGCCTCTTTCCTGAGCTATCGCGTTGCGTACTCCTGAATTTTAATATACAGTTTCTATACACATATTTTGATTTTTTTGAACATACAAGAAAATGCGGGGAGATTTAATTATTACCCCAGTATTACATAAAATTAGTCGCGGTATTTTTAATTAACCATGACACCGCAGAAAACAATTCGGATCATTTTAATCACACCGAGCGTACATTTTAAACCGTGCAAAAAAAATAATTGCTGCCGCTGAAAAAATAAGCTTCTCCTCCACCTTGCGTAATAAAGTATAAACTGATGCCACCTCGAAAAATATTATCTAAATTATAAAGAATATACATATAGCCCATTCAAATATTTGGGTAATAAATTTTTTATTTTTCGATATAAATTTCACTTCAAAGCTGATCTAAATGTGCTTATTATGCGAGCGAAAATAGAAAATTCGCGAAAACAAATAGGAACCGCAACGAGCGGCGGCAGAGCCGTCGGGAGGACCTTAAATTGTAGGGGGGGGAAGGGGTCAACCGACCTTTTTAACATATTAAAGTACGATTAAGTTTTGACCAAACAATATACAGGGGCGGTGGAATTTTGGCCGAATTTTATTGTCTAAATTAGTCAGTGTGGAAAATATTGCTTTATCGCACTAGTGCTGTAATGAAATTTTATAGCACGTTGTTAGTGACAGACAGCAGAACTGTCAACGAATGACATTTACATTTGTGATTGCATCCCCGTCTAGAACCTACTAATTATTCGGCCCCGCAGGGGCCGTTTCATTATCATCTCTTATAATATCATTTTTGCTCTGCTTCGCAATCTTCGGGATAAAGTTCAAGACCCAGGGGTAATTCATCATAACTTTTTGGGCCCCAGCCACGAACATCTACGCCTATGGTTTATGCATAAACTTTTGCATAATATCCCAAATAAAACCGGGAAAAATAGCCTGTTATTATAATCTGGAGCAGGATATTTGTTTTGGCAGCGGAAAGTTATAATGTGCAGGTCATGTCCGAAATGACCGAATTATCTAAATATCGAAAAAAATATATGCTTTGCATAATGCGAATGTTAATTCTAGTTAACTATAAATTTTGTTATGGGCTGTTTGGACAGCTTTCTATACAATTGTGGCTCGAGCTGCCAAGACGATGGAAGATGTATTTACGTTAAAAATTGCATTTTGCAGAGTCAGATTGGATCCATTTATAGGCGGGGCCTAACTGGAGATTTCAGTTTTTCGCTCTTTCGACGCTCGTCATTCCGTAGGAAATACTTTCGTATCCACCCGGTATACAGTAAGTAAATCTTTTCATGCATCATAAAACAATTAACAATTACTGCTGGGTCAATGTCGTCCAGATATACATCTTGGACCAATGCAAATCGACGGAGTACGTTTTTCAAGGTGCTTTATTGTTCGTTTCAATTTTCTCGTTATATCTCATTTTATAACCGGTTTAGAAAATTGAAGAAATAATGGAATAATAACATTATTCAACAACCTACACGGTAATTAAATTGTTTCGAGTCTCATATAGTGTGCCTTGAAATTGGGTCACGTATCTCGATTTTGTTTAATTAATTTTTTCAATTCTTGAAAATTACCATTAAAATCCGAGAGTGTGCTGGAAGGCACGTAGACAACCCGACGAAAGGGTAATTTTTGCTTTCGACCAAGGAAGACGCCAAAAATATACAGGGTGGTCCAAGAAAATTTTCACAGTTTTACGAATAATCCGGCAACGCCGCATCAAAACTCCGCCCAATAATGGACCACCCTGTATGCATTTCGATTCATTTTGCCTATTTTGTGTATAACAAATATCAATAGCAGTTTCTTTCCAAAAAAAATTAAGATCCAAAACCCCGGCAAAGAGCTGCGCCATTATTATAATTACATAAATCTCGTTCCTTGTCACATATTTTTTATTTAATTCCTTAACGAAGCCGTGACATAATCCGGCGCAAGAATAATAAAGATATTCGTTAAAATATGCATACGTCGCATTAAAATTCAACAACCACGCTTTAATACCTCCATATGTATTCTATTGTTTTATTTTTACATAAGGAAGTCTAACCACTTCACTCTTTTTAATATTTTATGCGCAGCTACCTTTTTTCCTCTTGATACAATCCGGACAAATGACTGACGATGGCACACAAAGTCATCTCGCGTTTTTATTGGACCAGTTTCTTTGGTAATGAATTCGCGTAATCCAGTTTGTGGGGCGCAGAAAGGAAAAAGCTTGTGGCTTGTACGGCTTATATATTCATTCTTGAATTTTTACGTTTTAATATGTATCTGATATTAAGTGAATTTATGATTTATTGTACCAGCATGCCATTAATGTTCATGAATGGAACTCGCATATAAGTGGTTTTTGTTTTTTTTACTGGTAGATTTGGATTTAACTTCAGGATCGTTAGGCAAGACTTTTTGGTATAAATTGGATAAAATAATAAAATCAAATTGTAATAGAAAAGGGGACGTGAAGAAAAAAGGGTTGTATTTTGAGATTTTGCAACCCCAACTTTGACGCTCTGTATCATCGAAACTGTTTATTGTAGGGTCATGAATTGAAGCTTATTCTTCTCGCTATATAGTCCACTTTAACTCATCCAACACGCATTATTGTCGCTCAAAGCGAGAAAGAGATATTTGAGGGAGAGACATGAAGGAAAAACGTAGTATTTTCAAACCGTCCAACTTTGACGCTCCGTATCAGCGATACGGTTTATTGTAGGATCATGAATTCCAGCTTATTCTTTTCATTATATAGTCTACATGAATTCGTCCTGCATCCATTATAGTCGTTCAAAGCGAAGGAAAGATATTTGAGGGAGATACATGAAGGCAAAACGTAGCATTTTCAAACCGTCCAACTTTGACGCTCCGTATCAGCGATACGGTTTATTGTATGATCATGAATTCCAGCTTATTCTTTTCATTATATAGTCTACTTGAATTCGTCCTGCATCCATTATTGTCGTTCAAAGCGAAGGAAAGATATTTGAGGGAGAGAATTGAAGGAAAAAAGTAGCATTTTCAAACCGTCCAACTTTGACGCTCCGTATCAGCGATACGGTTTATTGTAGGATCATGAATTCCAGCTTATTCTTTTCATTATATAGTCTACTTGAATTCGTCCTGCATCCATTGTTGTCGTTCAAAGCGAAGGAAAGATATTTGAGGGAGAGACATGAAGGAAAAACGTAGCATTTTCAAACCGTCCAACTTTGACGCTCCGTATCAGCGATACGGTTTATTGTAAGATCATGAATTCCAGCTTATTCTTCTCGCTATATAGTGTACTTTAACTCATCCAACACACATTATTGTCGCTCGAAGCGGCAAAAAGATACTTGAGGGAGAGACAAGGGAAATAAATCGCTTCTTGAGATTTAGTTTTTTGGTCAAAGGACCCAAAGACTGTTCAACGTTTGCAGTAGAAATTGCATCGAGTATGGCGATCTAAAATCTGTCACGGTCAAAACTGTCTCAAGTTTAGCGGTTCCTAAAAGTTTGCGCATTTTCTCCTATCTGGCATCAATAATTTTTTATTTCTCATTTCAATAAATATCTAACCTTGGATCTCGGGCGAGCATAATAGGAACAAAAAATTGTAAATATGTTGCATCATCCACAGGCCGCATAACACTTTGTTGATTTTATTTTATTATCCCGCTACATATTAAAACAGTGATATTTTCGCGAAAAGTTAGTCAAGTGACGGCTATTTATTTATTCGAGTTGCTGCGCAAAAGTACGAAGCATTAAATGTGTATTCTAATCGTAAAGCTCGGTGAAAAAAAAATTCAAGGTTGTTGAAGAGCGACACAAGCCTGTAATAAACACTTATGGTCGGATCAAGCTATGTAAATACATCAAGTGGTGGTGGCGGATGAGATAATCCTGACCGTCATGTGCGCACAATAGCATAGTATTTATATACAGGGAGGGGCACGTATTTGGGGACATAATTACGTTTACCAATTTTTATCAAACTATCTAAAGTATTTTTTTCGATGTCTCTCCCTTAAATATCTTTTTGTCGCTTCGAGCGACAATAATGCGTGTTGGATGAGTTAAAGTAGACTATATAGCGAGAAAAACAGGCTTGAATTTATGATCCTACAATGAACAGTTTGGATGATACAGAGCGACAAAGTTGGATTTGCAAGATCTCAAAAAGAGAATTTTTCTTCCATGTTTCTTCCTTAAATATCTTTTTCTCGCTCAGAGCGACAATAATGCGTGTTGGATGAGTTAAAGTACACTATATAGCGAGAAGAATAAGCTGGATTTCATGATCCTACAATAAACCGTATCGCTGATACGGAGCGTCAAAGTTGGACGGTTTGAAAATGCTACGTTTTTCCTTCAAGTCTCTCCCTCAAATATCTTTCCTTCGCTTTGAACGACAATAATGGATGCAGGACGAATTCAAGTAGACTATATAATGAAAGAATAAGCTGGAATTCATGATCCTACAATAAACCGTATCGCTGATACGGAGCGTCAAAGTTGGACGGTTTGAAAATGCTACGTTTTTCCTTCATGTCTCTCCCTCAAATATCTTTTCTTCGCTTTGAACGACAATAATGGATGCAGGACTAATTCAAGTAGACTATATAATGAAAAGAATAAGCTGGAATTCATGATCCTACAATAAACCGTATCGCTGATACGGAGCGTCAAAGTTGGACGGTTTGAAAATGCTACGTTTTTCCTTCATGTCTCTCCTTCAAATATATTTCCTTCGCTTTGAACGACAATAATGGATGCAGGACGAATTCAAGTAGACTATAATGAAAAGAATAAGCTGGAATTCATGATCCTACAATAAACCTTATCGCTGATACGGAGCGTCAAAGTTGGACGGTTTGAAAATGCTACGTTTTTCCTTCATGTCTCTCGCTCAAATATCTTTCCTACGCTTTGAACGACAATAATGGATGCAGGACGAATTCAAGTAGACTATATAATGAAAAGAATAAACTGGAATTCATGATCCTACAATAAACCGTATCGCTGATACGGAGCGTCAAAGTTGGACGGTTTGAAAATGCTACGTTTTTCCTTCAAGTCTCTCCCTCAAATATCTTTCCTTCGCTTTGAACGACAATAATGGATGCAGGACGAATTCAAGTAGACTATATAATGAAAGAATAAGCTGGAATTCATGATCCTACAATAAACCGTATCGCTGATACGGAGCGTCAAAGTTGGACGGTTTGAAAATGCTACGTTTTTCCTTCATGTCTCTCCCTCAAATATCTTTTCTTCGCTTTGAACGACAATAATGGATGCAGGACTAATTCAAGTAGACTATATAATGAAAAGAATAAGCTGGAATTCATGATCCTACAATAAACCGTATCGCTGATACGGAGCGTCAAAGTTGGACGGTTTGAAAATGCTACGTTTTTCCTTCATGTCTCTCCTTCAAATATATTTCCTTCGCTTTGAACGACAATAATGGATGCAGGACGAATTCAAGTAGACTATAATGAAAAGAATAAGCTGGAATTCATGATCCTACAATAAACCTTATCGCTGATACGGAGCGTCAAAGTTGGACGGTTTGAAAATGCTACGTTTTTCCTTCATGTCTCTCGCTCAAATATCTTTCCTACGCTTTGAACGACAATAATGGATGCAGGACGAATTCAAGTAGACTATATAATGAAAAGAATAAACTGGAATTCATGATCCTACAATAAACCGTATCGCTGATACGGAGCGTCAAAGTTGGACGGTTTGAAAATGCTACGTTTTTCCTTCAAGTCTCTCCCTCAAATATCTTTCCTTCGCTTTGAACGACAATAATGGATGCAGGACGAATTCAAGTAGACTATATAATGAAAGAATAAGCTGGAATTCATGATCCTACAATAAACCGTATCGCTGATACGGAGCGTCAAAGTTGGACGGTTTGAAAATGCTACGTTTTTCCTTCATGTCTCTCCCTCAAATATCTTTTCTTCGCTTTGAACGACAATAATGGATGCAGGACTAATTCAAGTAGACTATATAATGAAAAGAATAACCTGGAATTCATGATCCTACAATAAACCGTATCGCTGATACGGAGCGTCAAAGTTGGACGGTTTGAAAATGCTACGTTTTTCCTTCAAGTCTCTCCCTCAAATATCTTTCCTTCGCTTTGAACGACAATAATGGATGCAGGACGAATTCAAGTAGACTATATAATGAAAGAATAAGCTGGAATTCATGATCCTACAATAAACCGTATCGCTGATACGGAGCGTCAAAGTTGGACGGTTTGAAAATGCTACGTTTTTCCTTCATGTCTCTCCCTCAAATATCTTTTCTTCGCTTTGAACGACAATAATGGATGCAGGACTAATTCAAGTAGACTATATAATGAAAAGAATAAGCTGGAATTCATGATCCTACAATAAACCGTATCGCTGATACGGAGCGTCAAAGTTGGACGGTTTGAAAATGCTACGTTTTTCCTTCAAGTCTCTCCCTCAAATATCTTTTCTTCGCTTTGAACGACAATAATGCGCGTTGGAAGAGTTAAAGTGGACTATATATTGGCATAATCTTGCTGCTCTGTCAAATCCATTAATTATATATCGATCTGATATACCGGATGTAGGGAAATAAAGGACCATCATTGGCGCTAAAGCGGCTACTTCAGTCCCCATAGGGTCCGCAAGGCCCAGGTATCAGTCCGAACTTCGAGAAATCGTTTAAGCGAAGGACCTCCTGCTAAATGTTCCATCGGGGAGCGGTCCCGATTAAGAGCCGGAAATCGCCCGGCCTGCTTAGCGAAGGCGTAAGAAGACATCAATTGGGGCGAGGGAAGCTGGGGTTCTGTTCTCTATCTGTTTTGGTGCTCGCTCTGATTCAGGAAACACTCAGGGATGCAGAAAGGTACCGCTGGAAATGAAAATGGTTTTCGATAAGCGTGTGAAGGCACGCAGGACGAATTGAAACTTTGATAGTTTGGGACAAGGGATGGGGCGCGAGTTAATTCGCAGGGTTGGAAATGGTCGCAATATTGCGCAGATATGCCCCAAGGCATAATGAATGTGTTGTATTTTTAAATATGACCGAGTTTATTCCGTTCCATTCCGAACAAAGCGAATTATTAATAGAATACTGAGCATGAAAATACCAGATGCCGTTATCCAAAAAATGTCATTCATGTTGCCAAAGATCTGTTTCAGAAGGGGCGAAGGATTGGAATGTTAACATATGAGAAATAACATTCCGACCTTATATATAAGAGAGATATTAAATTGTTTCTGAAATCCTACATCGCCGCGCATGTTAAAAACATATTTTTATTCCTCACGAAAGCTAGTAAGACAGATATGGCGTTGTGGGAAGGGTAGATACTTGCAAATCGGGGTGCAGATTGGCAGGTGAAATATTTCGACAGTTCTTTGTCTAGTTTATAAACTGAAGCAAAATTGTCTGCAGAATAACATTTGGCCAATTTTTAAGAAAGGAAGAAACTGATGAATATCCCCAGTCCAAATTTGGGAGATTCGTGACAGATGAGCGTCGCCGCGGGCAAAATTCGCCAGACAAAGAGGCGACAGAACCAGCTAGAAGAAGTCGAACCATCTGCGAGCGCGCTTCCAAGAAATCTTTACATCTCTTCGCATCCATCAATCGAGTGATGTAATCCACTGCGCTGCGGTGCGTAATTAAATTATTAATCAACGAAACTAATTTTCCGTTTCGAAAGGAACACTGTGCCTTTTTTCGTGCGTTTACCTCCTCAAGGTGACTTTCAACGTACCGCCGAGCACGATCCGAACGATTATTATAACAAGCAATAATGATTTTCGTACATCAACAAGTGCGTCAATCTACCAAATGCGGTATCCCCTCGGTGGGCGAGATGATGATCTATCCACCAGTATCTACATCTAAAGTTTCACCTTGACAACATCTGATGAGCTACCGAACAAAGTGGCTTTGAAGGCTCCTTTATATTTAGAACGAGTACTGGCAATGCTTGTGCTCGGCCGCGGTGATTTTATTACGATGAAAGACCGACTTAAATGAAATCGGTCCAGAGAGCTCAAGTGACCGTAAATTTTGATTATTCAACACGTCAGTTGGCTCCTAGCTATGACAGGTTTCAGTTCCAGCGTTTTATATACAGTTTGTCGAATATTTACAAGAGAAATTAATTTAAACAACTACTCCCCCCACTAAGCAGCTTTGAATTACATGATATTAAAAGCGTTTATTAAACATACTTGACGAGTGTTAACCGTTTAGTGATACACTTCTGCATCAAAATCACGCAAAAACCACACAGAAATGCGATTGTTTTTCAGCAATATCTTAAATCAAACGTAGAATCTTTCTTTGGTAATCGAAGCATATTTACAAACAATTTCACACGAGAACTAATGCAAAAAGCCGACTAGAAACAGTCCCTTTAGATCATGTATGTAGCTTAAAAAAAGAGAAGGCCCCATGACTGGTCCTTGAGGAACGTCATAAGTACAATATTTCTGTTGGATAAAGTCCCAACTAGCACGAGTTGGTGGCGAGAGATTTTAGGTATTTAAAGGGAGTTAACAATGTACGTTTAAGTACTTAAGAATTTGCCGTGGGTCACCCACGTCGCGGGACGCCGTACCTATATATTATTTATGTCGGCCTGTGCTACTACATTTTCAAAGTTAAAAATACCCCCCACGCTCTCGGCCGTTTTAATAAGCGGCGCTCTTCCGCAGATCAATACATTTCGTGTGGCTCCGAAATCGTCCGCAAAATGAAAATTCTAATATATGAGAGGAAAATTATAACCGACGGGAGGCCAATTTCCCGAAATCTCCCGGCTAATCCATGTAATAAAATTGATCAGCATATAATCTTGCCGGTGGTGGCTTGGGAGGGACTCCCGTCCTGACAGGGGCGTTTCGGAATATTTCTGGTAATCATAAAAATTCCATCGGATTTATGGAATTTTTTAAAATATGCCTATGCACAGCAGCGCGTGAAAAAAAAACACGAAAATTATATAAATAAATGGATTTGCAACATAAAACATTGAATTAAATTGCAGAATTCAAAGCGTCCAACTAAAGCAGCAAAATTATTGAAAAAAAAAATTCAACTTCATAAAATTCATTAAGAAAACCTTTGACATTAACGTCAAAAATTAACATAACCTAATTTTAATTTGACTTTGACATTGATGCCAGGAATTAAAATAACCTAGTTTCATTTGACTTTGACGTACAAAATGAACATAATTTTTCATTTGACTTTGACATTAATGTCAGAAATTAAAATAAACTACATAGTTTCATTTGACTTTGACGTCAAAAATTAACATAACCTAGTTTTAATTTGACATTGATATCACAAAT
The DNA here is from genome assembly GCA_963680705.1 of Rhagium mordax. Taxonomy (NCBI): domain Eukaryota; kingdom Metazoa; phylum Arthropoda; class Insecta; order Coleoptera; family Cerambycidae; genus Rhagium; species Rhagium mordax. Next base: position 1,598,082 of record OY796662.1, on the reverse strand, counting down.
TAAAATAAATTAGTTTCATTTGATTTTGACGTCAAAAGTTAACGTAACATAGCTTCATTTGACTTTAACATTGACGTCAATTAACATAAGCTAGATTTAATTTGACTTTGACATCGACGTCAGAAATTAAAATGAAATAATAGAATAAAATAGCAAAATAAATTTTACTATTCAGCCTAAATCCTCTAATGTCTTAAAAAGACATAAATACTCTTTTCAGAGCTTATTTGCAAACTATCTACATTTAACTGATAAAAATTTGGTCAGTACTACGAATGTAGAAAGCAAATAATTTAATAATTGCAATAAGCCCCACCAGACGGATTAATCCAAATAAGGACTCCCTCTGTTACCAGGCAGTGCAAGTCACCAACCCATGGACCGGTTTCTGGCTTATTAGCCTTCATCAGCATGGTATAGGCAACTCACACTGCACGATAACAAAGGGACTCCAGATCTTGTCAACATCGATCGACATGAAGTCGGTAAGATGCGAATGTGGACCGTGGGGCCCTCTGGTGAAACTTATTGCAATGTGGATTTTGCCCAGACTAGGCTCGTATGAAAGAAATGAAATCCAAAGAAGTCAGAAATCCATAGAGGTAAACTTTAATAGAATAAAATAGCAAAATAAATTTTACTATTCAGCCTAAATCCTCTAATGTCTTAAAAAGACATAAATACTCTTTTCAGAGCTTATTTGCAAACTATCTACATTTAACTGATAAAAATTTGGTCAGTACTACGAATGTAGAAAGCAAATAATTTAATAATTGCAATAAGCCCCACCAGACGGATTAATCCAAATAAGGACTCCCTCTGTTACCAGGCAGTGCAAGTCACCAACCCATGGACCGGTTTCTGGCTTATTAGCCTTCATCAGCATGGTATAGGCAACTCACACTGCACGATAACAAAGGGACTCCAGATCTTGTCAACATCGATCGACATGAAGTCGGTAAGATGCGAATGTGGACCGTGGGGCCCTCTGGTGAAACTTATTGCTTATTGCAATTATTAAATTATTTGCTTTCTACATTCGTAGTACTGACCAAATTTTTATCAGTTAAATGTAGATAGTTTGCAAATAAGCTCTGAAAAGAGTATTTATGTCTTTTTAAGACATTAGAGGATTTAGGCTGAATAGTAAAATTTATTTTGCTATTTTATTCTATTAAAGTTTACCTCTATGGATTTCTGACTTCTTTGGATTTCATTTCTTTCATACGAGCCTAGTCTGGGCAAAATCCACATTGCAATAAGTTTCACCAGAGGGCCCCACGGTCCACATTCGCATCTTACCGACTTCATGTCGATCGATGTTGACAAGATCTGGAGTCCCTTTGTTATCGTGCAGTGTGAGTTGCCTATACCATGCTGATGAAGGCTAATAAGCCAGAAACCGGTCCATGGGTTGGTGACTTGCACTGCCTGGTAACAGAGGGAGTCCTTATTTGGATTAATCCGTCTGGTGGGGCTTATTGCAATTATTAAATTATTTGCTTTCTACATTCGTAGTACTGACCAAATTTTTATCAGTTAAATGTAGATAGTTTGCAAATAAGCTCTGAAAAGAGTATTTATGTCTTTTTAAGACATTAGAGGATTTAGGCTGAATAGTAAAATTTATTTTGCTATTTTATTCTATTAAAGTTTACCTCTATGGATTTCTGACTTCTTTGGATTTCATTTCTTTCATACGAGCCTAGTCTGGGCAAAATCCACATTGCAATAAGTTTCACCAGAGGGCCCCACGGTCCACATTCGCATCTTACCGACTTCATGTCGATCGATGTTGACAAGATCTGGAGTCCCTTTGTTATCGTGCAGTGTGAGTTGCCTATACCATGCTGATGAAGGCTAATAAGCCAGAAACCGGTCCATGGGTTGGTGACTTGCACTGCCTGGTAACAGAGGGAGTCCTTATTTGGATTAATCCGTCTGGTGGGGCTTATTGCAATTATTAAATTATTTGCTTTCTACATTCGTAGTACTGACCAAATTTTTATCAGTTAAATGTAGATAGTTTGCAAATAAGCTCTGAAAAGAGTATTTATGTCTTTTTAAGACATTAGAGGATTTAGGCTGAATAGTAAAATTTATTTTGCTATTTTATTCTATTAAAGTTTACCTCTATGGATTTCTGACTTCTTTGGATTTCATTTCTTTCTTAAAATGAAATAGTTTCATTTGACTTTGACGTAGTTTTAATTTGACTTTGACACTGATATCAAAATTTAAAATAAATTAGTTTCATTTAACTTTGACATGGACGCCAAATATTAACGTAACCTAGTTTTAATTTGACTTTGACATTGATGTCAAAAATTATAATAAACTAATTTCATTTTACTTTGGCATAGACTTAAAAAATTAACGTTGCCTAGTTTTAATTTGCCTTTGACGTTGATGTCAAAAATTAAAATCTAGTTTCATTTGACTTTGATGTCAAAAATTAACATAACCTAGTTTTAATTTGACATTGACATTAATATCAAAAATCAAAATAACCTAGTTTCATTTAATTTTGATGTACAAATTTAACATAACTTTTCATTTGACTTTGACATTAATGTCAGAAATTAAAATAAACTAAATAATTTCATTTGACTTTGACGTCAAAAATTAACATAACCTAGTTTTAATTTGACTTTGACATACAAAATTAGAATAAATTAGTTTCATTTTGACTTTGACGTCAAAAATTAACGTATCTAGTCTCATTTGACTTTGACATTGACGGCCATAACCTAGTTTTAATTTGACATTGATGTCAGAAATTAAAATAAACTAGTTTCATTTGACTTTGACGTAAAAATTAACATGACCTAATTTTAATTTGACTTTGACATTGATATAAAAAATTAAAATAAATTACTTTCTTTTGACCTTGACGACAAAAATACACACGTAACCTAGTCTCATTTGACTTTGACAGAGAGAGCGCCAGCGATTAATCTACAGCCAGCGAGTCAAGAATTAACATAACCTAGTTTTAATTTGACTCATTGAAATAAAAAATTAGAATAAATATCATTTGACTTTGACATTGACTTAAAAAATTAACATAACCTAGTTTTAATTAGACTTTGACGTCAAAAATTAACATAACCTAGTTTTAGTTACTTTGATGTCTCAAATTAAAATAAACTAGTTTCATTTAACGCGTTTAACACATTATTAGGCTTATATAAAACCTAAATAAAGTCATTTATAAACAATACGTATCAAGCAAAGAAATATATATTTTTTTGATTTGCTAGGTATATTTTAAACAATCGCAGCAAAGAAACTGTCAGATATTTCCGACAGTAATTTTTATAGGGCATTTTTAAAGACATGTTTTAGGGCGTAAGCATGCGTTAATAAAAATTACATTCCTATGGTTGGCTATAATAAATATTAAAGTTGACTCACATTTCCTTAGTTGACTTTTGTGTTTTACTACCCAAACCTTCAATCTACAGCGAATTTTCCATCCTCATGCCCTCAAGCAACGCTTCGTCTGCTACCACTCCAAATCTGAAAAAAATATCGTAAGTATTGTGGTAGATATTCAATTTCAAAATAGTACATGAAATTAGGCACAGATAAAAAAATAAAATTAAAAAAATTCTGATTCAAGTTACGAAGGAAGAAAATAATTTAAGGATGATTTGCCATAAATCCTCCTGACAAAAACAAACACAGCTTTACAAAATAAATAATTGCGTTTTTATTGCACGTGCTCCACGCGTCGCGTCACAGGTCATGTCCCTCTGAAGAGGAGGCGACACGCCTCCTCATAATATGTTTAAACGAAAGCCTAAGTAATAAAAAGTGCGTACACCAAATTGTGTGTAATTATTGCTTTATTAAATTTTTTGCTCGTCATACAATCTCATGCGACCCAGCATGATTGAAGACAATAGATGTTCAGAATGAAGGAAATTTGTAGTTAAAAACCCGACATAAATTCCACACAGTTGGACAGTATTTTAAAAATACTTACTATATAAATAATATAAATATTTAGTATTTAGCCTTATTTTTAGGGTACCGGGGCCGTTTTTGCTAAAGCAGGCCCTGGCCGCGAGTAATTCACTGGATGTTTCTTAATTAAATTTAATCAGTCATTATGGAAGGCGATGAAGTTATTTTTCTAGATCCAATCTTCGTGTATATGTTCCATTCTCAGAATATTTGTTTTAGTTTGTTTTTTTTACTAGCGCGATAAGATCTTTCTAATTAAAACTCGCTTAACGTAGTAAGTGTGGAATGAACAATTTGTTGTTGAAAAAATAAACTAATTTAAATATTTAAATTATCATCTACACGTATATACACTTAGCGTTTACAAAAAACAACGTACGGCTGTCAATGTATAAAATTTAAGGGTTCCAGAAGTATTAATAAAAATAAATCGGAGCTGAGTCAGGAAGTATTTTTGGACACTACATTCGAAGATATACAAGGCGCGATTTTGTTCCATAACTATGACTATTCGGGTTGAAAAAAATTGAATTCAAATGCCAACTTGTGACATATCGCTGAAATCAGAAAGTCACGAACAAGAACAATGAACAAGAAAATGCAAAAATATACGATCTAGTTTTAATTTGACTTTGACATTGACGTCAAAAATTACCATAACCTAGTTTTAATTTGACTATGACATTGACCGTCAATGTCATAGTCAGATTAAAAATAGGTGTACGTTTATTGTTAAAGTCAATGCCAAAATAAAATGAAACTAGTTTATTTTAAATTTTGACGTCAATGCCAAAGGTAAATTAAAACTTGGTTGTTAATTTTTGACGCCGAGTCAAATGAAACTAATTTATTTTAATTTTTTATATCAATGTCAGTCAAATTAAAACTAGGTTATGTTAATTTTTGACGTCAAAGTCAAATGAAATTATTTAGTTTATTTTAATTTCTGACATTAATGTCAAAGTTAAATGAAAAGTTATGTTAATTTTATACGTCAAAGTTAAATGAAACTAGGTTATTTTAATTTTTTATATTAATGTCAATGTCAAATTAAAACTAGGTTATGTTAATTTTTGACATTGAAGTCAAATGAAACTAGATTATTTTATTTTTTGACGTCAATGTCAAAGTTAAATTAAAACTTGGTTAATTTTTGGCGTCAAGTCAAATGTCAAAGTCAAATGAAACTAATTTATTTTAATTTTTTATATCAAAGTCAAAGTCAAATTAAAACTAGGTTATGTTAATTTTTTACTCCAATGTCAAAGTCAAATGAGACTAGGTTATGTGTGACGTTAAGGTCAAAAGAAACTAATTTATTTAAATTTTTTATATCAATGTCAAAGTCAAATTAAAACTAGGTTATGTAAATTTTTACGTCAAAGTCAAATGAAACTAGTTTATTTTAATTTCTGACATCGATGTCAAATTAAAACTAGGTTATGGCCGTCAATGTCAAAGTCAAATGAGACTAGATACGTTAATTTTTGACGTCAAAGTCAAATAAAACTAATTTATTTTAATTTTGTATGTCAAAGTCAAATTAATATAATAATAATAATAATAATAATAATCTTTATTTATCCAAAGATAATGAGATACAGTTTACAGATTACATCGTACTATAGTAAGGTTTCAACAAAATATAGGTTAAATTGATACAAAAAAATATAAATATCTAATAATAAACATAATAAAAATAAAAATAAAATTAAAAATAAAGTACACATAGCATAGAAAACAACTACATAATTGGAGTATTTTTAATAAAACATAACAGTTGAGATTTAAACCGTTGAATGGTTTTAGAGATTTTAATTTCTTGAGGAAGAAGATTGAATTGCACAACTCCTTTGTGAAACAAATTTTTCATTGTACTACTCTTAATTGTTCTTTTTACATAAAAGCTATTTGTATTAGCTGTCCGTGTATTACGCAGGTGTACATCAGTAACAGGCAATAACTGTTGCCCAAGATAATCGGGTAGGATATTATTATTCATTTTAAAGATAAAAATCATAGTTTGAAAATACAGAAATTGTTCAATGTTAAGCCAGTTTAATGTACTTAGCATTAGTTTACTACTTGAGAATCTGTTACATTTTAAAATTACCCGCATTGCCTTATTTTGGAGAATCTGTAGTCTACTGAAATTGGTACAACTGACATATAATACTGAGCTACAATAGAGAAAATGGGGCAATATTAGCGTATTATAAACTGTTAACTTTGTGGACGTAGATATAAAAGGAGAGACTCTGCGGAAAAATCCTATCTTTTTGCCAATTTTTTTTGATATATACTCAATGTGTTTATTAAATTTTAGTTCACGGTCAATAACTAGTCCCAAGTATTTTATTTCCTGAACAAGCTCCACTTTTTCGTCGTTCATTACAATGTCAAGATTCAAATTGACAAATTTGTTGTACAAATAATTATTACCCACAAACATGCATTTAGATTTTAATTCATTTACTTTAAGTTTATTGCTTTTAAATTTTTCTGTTAGAAGCTTTAATTCTAAGTTTACAGTACCTATCATTTCTTCAAAATTTGTATTGTCATAATATATGAGGGTATCGTCTGCAAAAAGATGAATTTTACATTTACTTAATACATTTCCAAGGTCGTTTATATAGAGAATAAACAATAAGGGGCCAAGAACACTGCCTTGTGGTACTCCAAAATTATTTAGTATAGGCTCAGATAATTTCCCGTTCAATTTCGTTATTTGGTACCTATTAGTTATATAACTTTCAATCCAACTTAAAACGGTTTGATCAAAACCATATTTTTTTAGCTTTAATAGTAATATTTTACGGTCAATTGTTTCAAAAGCTCGTTTAAGGTCAACGAAGATTGCGCAAATTCCTACCCCTGTTTTATCCAACAGCTGTTTCCATTCAGAAGTAACTAGTTGTAGCGCTGTTTCACACGAGTGTTTGCCACGAAAGCCTGATTGATATGTACATAGAATATTGTTTGAGTTTATATAATTAATCACTTGATTGTACACTGCTAGTTCTAAAATTTTTTCGCAAAATGGCAACATATTTACAGGTCTCAATTGCTCAGCCAAATTCGTATTAGGTATTTTTGGTATTGGTACCACTATAGAATTTTTATAACATTCAGGCATAACACCCTTTTCTAAACTTAGATTAATTAAATTTAGAAGCGGATAACCTAGTATGTGAAACAGATTTTTAATAACATCAAGACCTATTTCATCAGTGCTGTATTTCTTTATTTGATTATTAACTAGTGTTCTCAGCTCTTCCAAAGTTACTGCCCGAAATGATGTCATGTTAGAGTTTACAACCGGTATAATATCACTGATTCTATCAATATTTATATCATCTGTTCCTATACTAATTACTATACTTTCAATACTACCTACGTAATACTGATTTAGTACGTCCGCCATATTGTTATTATATATTACGCCATTACAATTTAAACTTTGAAAAATATGTTCACCTTTCTTATTTCCAACTATTTCTTTTAAATTTTTCCACATTAATTTCGGATTCGATTTATTTCTGTCAATGTTTCTTTCATAAAATATTGTCTTCTCTTCGTTAATGACTCTTACAGTATTATTTCTCGCATATTTATAATTATTCCAATCTTCCTCCTCATTTGTAAATACAAATCTTTGATATGCTCTATTTCTATTGTCAATTGCTTCCCTACAGTTCCTGTTTAGCCACCTGTTTTCCGATACCCTTACTTTTACAATTTTTTTGGGGGCTACAACATCTAATGCATCTAATATATTAGCTACAAAAGTCTGACCTACTACATTCACATTTGTGCATGAATATGCCCATTCCTTTTCAATTAACAAATTCGTCATTTCATTAAAATTAATTGGGGTTCTAATTTGCTTTGTTTGATATTTTATTAATTCTCTGCTCTTATTTATTTTTACTTGAATTATTGAATGATCTGTGATTATATAATTTTGTTCAACATAAGCATTTATAGTGTAATCATTACTGATAATAAGATCAATTATGGTGCGAGAATCGTTTCGCACTCTAGTAAAATTTTGTATAAACTGTTTCATGCCATGATTCTCAATGCCTTCTTGTAGTCGCTTTTTAGCATAGTCATTTTTGGAAAAATCTATATTGAAATCACCTGTCAAAATTATACTGTGATTATTATTGTTATCAATATAAACATCTAACCATTGTAAAAATCTATCAAGAAAGTGTGTCACGTTGGCATTTGGCGATCTATACACAGCAGCCACACTGTAGGAGGTTTTATTTATTTTTATATCTACAGATAACAGCCAAAAATTTACATCTGAAACCAACACTTTTACATTATCAAATTTTATACATTTTTTTGTGAATATTAACACTCCCCCTGTGTGGCGACTGGTTGAATCACAGCGGATTGTATTATATCCTTCTAAATCTAATTCCCTATCGGTAAAATTGTCAGTAATACAAGTTTCTGTAAGACACAATATTAGAGGTTGATACTTAACTACATACTCTGCAATTTGGTCCTTATTTCTATAATAGCTTGCAGCATTCATACATGACAAAAGTAGTTCACCGTCACTCTGTAGTTGCTATTCCTTATAAGCTATTTTACTTTTAATTGATTTCACAATTTTTTGATAGCACTCACATTCTCTATCAACAGCAGCGTGATGCACATCCAAGTTAAGATTCAACTTTTGATTTACACGTACACAATTAACACACTTCTTATTTTCATTTCTGCAGACATTACTAGTATGTTCTTCAGCACATAGTACACAAGCAGTTTTTTCTTTACAGTCTTTTACCTCGTGGTTATATCCTCCACACTTGAAACACCTTCTGATGCTAAAATGTTCATAGATTTTGCAGTTATTCCATCCCACATGTAGTACTTGGTCCTCCTTGTTTATTACATACCGAAATGTTGCTGGATCAACTTCTACTATGAGATTAAATCTCCCTTTTCGTATCTTGGTCTTATGAATACTTTGAAATTTAAAGTTATCTTCTTGGGGCATTCTATTTTGTCTAATAATTTTCTGTGTTAGCTCTTTATCATCTTCATCGTTTTTTAATTCATCCTCTGCAATACCCATGATAATAAGCCTAGGATTTAGTTTTTTTGGGACTTGAATTTCATAGTCCTCCCCCATTCTAGTTTTGATATCATTCTTGATAGTATCCAATGCTTCAGCATCTGAACATTTCAAGATTACTCCTCCATTGCGCGTGTTTCTATCTATATTCAAGCCAACTTGTAAATCTGCTGGGTTAATATTACTTCTTATATCTTCTTTTACTTTACTGACTTCTTTTTCATGTCTTGGTTTAACGACCAAAACATGTTCCTGCTTTCTAAGAATCTCTGCATATGTAGGCTGTATACATTCAGATACTGTTGGTTTATCTTTTAATTCCTTAATTTCATTTTCTAATCTATCAATTTTAGAATTTTGCTCCAATATAATTTTATAACATGCATCTAACTTCGAGTTAATCTCTTTAATACCTTCCGTAAGTCCTGTACACTCACACGGTATTGGAGTTTCCAGTTTAGCTCGTGTGCTACGCGCCATTGTTTATTTAGTGGTATTGTGGTATATAACTAAATTTGTCATTACCCTGCCAATGCCGTATGTTTTTTATCCTAAGTGTAACTTGATTCTTCCTATTTTACAGAATTTATGGCACTTATTACGTGCCAGATGGTCTTGTTTACTTGAGAACGGAGGTATAAAGGTTTATGTTGAAACTACCCTTGCCCTGCTCTTTCCAACACGTGTTGGCCACTTTACCATGCAAAAGAAAGTTTTTAAGACTAATTATTTAATATTCAATCACTGTTTACCAATTACTGCTTACATATGCTCGCTTTAAAACTAGGTTATGTTAATTTTTGACGTCAAAGTCAAATGAAATTATTTAGTTTATTTTAATTTCTGTCATTAATGTCAAAGTCAAATGAAAAGTTATGTTAATTTTGTACGTCAAAATTAAATGAACCTAGGTTATTTTAATTTTTTATATTAATGTCAATGTCAAATTAAAACTAGGTTATGTTAATTTTTGCCATCAAAGACAAATGAAATTAGATTATTTTATTTTTTGACGTCAATGTCAAAGGCAAATTAAAACTAGGCAACGTTAATTTTTCAAGTCTATGCCAAAGTCAAATGAAATTAGTTTATTTTAAATTTTGACATCAATGTCAAAGTCAAATTAAATCTAGGTTACGTTAATATTTGACGTCCATGTTAAAGTTAAATGAAACTAATTTATTTTAAATCTTGATATCAGTGTCAAAGTCAAATTACAACTACGTCAAAGTCAAATGAAACTAGTTATTTTAATTTGTGACATCGATGTCAAAGTCAAATTAAAACTAGGTTATGTTAATTGACGTCAATGTCAAAGTCAAATGATGCTAAATTACGTTAACTTTTGACGTCAAAATCAAATGAAACTAATTTATTTTAATTTTTGATATCAATGTCAAATTAAAACTAGGTATTGTTAATTTTTGACGTCAATGTCAAAGTCAAATGATATTTATTCTAATTTTTTATATCAATGAGTCGAATTAAAACTAGGTTATGTTAAGTTTTGACTTCAATGTCATAGTCAAATGAGATTAGTTTATGTGTGTATCTTTGACGTCAAAAATTAAAATAACCTAGTTTCAGTTGACTTTGACGTCAAAAATTAACATAACCTCGTTTTAATTTGACTTTGACGTCAAAAATTAACGTAACCTAGTCTCATTTGACTTTGACATTGACGTCAAAAATTGAAATAAACTAGTTTAATTTTTTTTGGCATCGACTTCAAAAATTAACGTAACCCTAGTTTTAATTTGACTTTGACATTGACGTCAAAAATTAAAATAACCCAGTTTTATTTGACTTTGACGTCAAAAATTACCGAAACCTAGTTTCAATTTGACTCTAACATTGATGTCAGATATTAAAATAAACTAACGTTGCCTAGTTTTAATTTGACTTTGACATTGATATCAAAAATTAAAACAAAATAGTCTCATTACTCGTGCTTCAGTTTCTTCACATTTTCAACGCAATTTTTTAAACAAATGCCAACTTGTGATATATCTCTGAATTCAGAATATCATGATTAATAAGAAAATGTGAAAATATACAAGGTGTTTTACTTGAAATAAGAAAGTTGTCGTCACTTCCGGTTAAACCGGAAGTAGTATTTTGTGTGCAGCTGTGTCAGATTGTGATTTTATTGACCTATTAACCACGTAAAATTATTAATAACAATTTTTTTTCCTATTTAAGATCGAGATCTAACCGAAAGCAATTCCCGAGCCCGGCGACCGAACACCCTGTCGCCGAATTTAAGCTAGTGTACCCGGCCGATGCGCCGCCCGCCGCCGGTGCCAGGGGAATTTCCATACAGAATCCACCTGCTCTTCTGACTTGAGCGGAGGGTTGGAAACCTCATGAGGGATTACAGCGAGGGTCCTTTGTCCCGAATTCGCAGGTGCACCAAGGATATATGCTGGTAGATTCACCTTCACCTACCCCATCCTTCATCTGCAGATTTTGTAGGCATTGTGCGACGCGGCCCTTTAACCGAGAAACCGTTAAACCGAGCAGGTTGGCCGCCGCGTCGTCGGTTTCAGGTGTGCGCATTGACGGTCCAGTGCACACCTTTATTCGCCGCGACTTCTTGTGGGCTGTTTTTATGCCCTGGCTGGTTTGTTTAAAGGGGCTGTCGCTTGTTTCGCAATATATTTAAGTAAATTTTTGGCGCTAGTAAAGTGCAAACGAAATCAAAATGATTGCTGGCGCATTTTTGTTCTAAATTTTTTCCCATTTGCTCAAATGCCCATAAGCCTTAAAATTTTTAGAAAGGTCTAAGTACTTTACCATTACAATAAATTTTTATTGCAGCTGTTTGAAGATGGGCCTGAGGCCGCGGCTAATAGCAAGCAGCTAGTCCCTTTGCTATACCAAAGAATACGAAACACATGCTAGAAAATTTTAGTTAACTTGTCAAATTTTGGGCAAAAAATCGTGACGAGTTTTGACTTTTGTACCCCACGTTGATTTCTCGAAAAATGCGCAATCCTAAGTTTGTACACTCTGTATATTAAAATAATTGTAACTCTTGTATCAATATTTGATTCCCACAACACTGAGAAATAGGAATATCAACAGGACCAAATTTGCTCGCGGGAACCAACCTGCTAGGTCGGCCCTTGCCTAGGCCAATAATTAATACCAGTAGAGAAAGCTGTAACAAAATGTCAAACGTGTAGTAAATTATTAATGAGGCAAAAATGAACGTACAACTGTAGTAACTTTTGCATAAACCTCAACGGAACCAGTTATATCTGGTATCGGCCTAGAAATATTAATTATGTATGCAGTTGGACATTTTTTTTTTAAATCAGGCTATTAATTTTTGCGTATTACCAGAAAGAACTAGTTTCGCAAACGTATTAATAGTAGTCGATAGAATTCTTCGGATTTTTTATATATGTCACAGTCGTAACAATAAATTAGATAACGCTAAATATAATCAAGGCAGCCGACTAATTATGGCAGGCCCAGCGGGCCTGCTTTACTGCGTCTCTAAATTGTGTAAAACGGACGTTTTCGCGCAGCTTATGCAGGCAACAAAGACGTAGCAATAGAACCTCTAATATACGAGGAATACCTCGTATACCATGTCTATTTCCGTAATAATATACAGGGAGGAAAAATTTGGAAAATCGTTTTTTTGACAATACCTCGTATATTAGAGGTTATATCCCTGTACAATGAATTTGTTTTCGTTTTCGGTTATCGCCAACTAGGTACAGTTTCGGAACGTATAAATCTTATTTTGGCCGCGTAGCGACGACGCGATCACGAACTTACGTCAAACCGTTGCTGCAATCCAGCGAGATATAAAAAACCATTATTTTCGATTTAAAAAAATAACAAATGCTTCCGTTAATCACCCTCGAATTTTTGCTAAAGCATATATGACGGCAAACATTGTGTCCTAACAAACAATACAATTTATCTTATATTAGAGAAGACGTGGGCGTGGTCCACCTGTTTCGCGAATGATATGTTAGCGTTGACAAAAATTAAAACGTCCATTAACACGTGTCGGACGACGCTGTTCCCTTCATAACCACCTTAAGCGGAAAAAGTGCCCACCGGATAGAAAAATGCAAATATTGCCCACAACGCCACTCCATCGTCTAGTGTGTTTAAAGTCAATTAATCCGCCATATTTATGTTTATAATAAACAAATAAAACAGCGATAAATTATCGAAATGTCAGGGAGAACTCGGGCATGTGTATGCAAATTTTCTCGGCTCGTGTTTTCGCGTTTTACTATAAAACGCTAGGAATTGTCGACGTCACTTGTTTGTGAATTATATAAGGCCAACTGTATATTTTAATGTGTACTTATTTTCGATTTTTTCTTAACTTGTTGAACTGATAGGCATTTTCCAGCGGCGGACGCCAAGAGATAGATCAAGTATACTCAAAGTGCATAGCATCAAAGCAAAAAAAAGTTGAAACCATTTCAGAACGCAATTATTGACGAATCCGTTAAAACAACTACTTTTCATAACTATATGTTAAGAAGCATTGAATCAAATAACAAATTTCATAGCGTCCAAAGCAAATAATATTTAACTTACGAGAAAATTCACTCATCACGTCTACTAATCAAAAAACGATACCCCAAGAAGATGTACATGCTCTTTCATTCTACTTGCAAATCGTCGGCACGAATTAACAATTCACTTATGTAAAAATAGGCGAAAAAATCCATTAGGTAATTCAATATTTTATAACACAGAGTTATGAAAAGTAGTTGTTTTACCAGATTGGACAATAATAATTGCATAGTAAAGTTCTCAATGATTTTTAAAAAAGAGCAATTTGAACTTCTCTTGATCTAGCGAATCGGTTTTTGCCCTGCTGCACGCACATGATTATTTTAATTTAATCACACAACTATGTAAACGTTGGTGCCCGCAGAAATGCATGGTAATTGATTTTTTTTAACGTCTACGCTCAATTAAAACGATAAATTATAATTAATGCATTATGCTGGTAAACAAATACAATGAAACTGAAGCATCTAATTTATTGTGTACAGGAAATCACACCGCGTTATTTTAAACAATAATATTTTAAGAACAAAACGCCATTCCCGTACCTACGCGTGTTGCAGAAATACTTCCTGACTTATAAACAAGCGGCAATAATTAATTATTTACTAAAAAATAAGTATTTTGCAAGGATTATTAAAAAATAAAATTTAAGGAAATAATTATAGACAATATACCAGGTGGCGACAAAAGTATACTCTACGGAATAACTTGGTTAGTTTTATAAAGGTTTTATAAAAGTTTTATAAAGGTTTTATAATACCATTCTAAAGGATTCTTATATAACTATTACAGAACTTCAAGTCATTATGTGAACGTTATTATTTTATGACGATTACATAAACGTTGGTTATAAAACTATTATGGTTCATCAAAGTATTCAAGTAAATGTTGGCCACAAAGCCAGTATAGTTTATTGAGCTACTATCTCGAATCAATTAATTTATTGACGCCCTACTACAATTTGGCAGTATAAAAACTGCCAAAGAATATTCCTACAGCATAATTATAGAATAGTTTTATAAAGGTTTTATAATCTCACTTTGAAGGATTCCCATATATCTATTGCATAACTTCAAGTAACAGTATAAAGTCGAGCTAAGAATATTCTTATAATATAATTATCGAACAGTTTTATAAAGGTTTTATAATCTCACTTTGAAGGATTCCCATATATCTATTGCATAACTTCAAGTAACAGTATAAAGACTATCTGAGAATATTTCTACAGCATAAATATAAACAGTTTTATAAAAGTTTTATAATACCACTTTAAAGGGTTCTTACATATCTATTACAAAACTTCAAGTAATTATGCGAACATTGTTATTTTATGATGATTACATTAACGTTGGTTACAACACTATTATGGTTTATTAAAGTCTTTAAGTAAAAGTTGATCATAAAGCTAATATAGGTTATAAAGAGACCTCGAAAGAGACTCTATCGAATTAATTATAACCTATGACAATTTGGCAAGTATAAGACGATCTAAGAATACTCTTACTGCATAATTAACGAACAGTTTTATAAAGGTTTTATTATTCCACTTATAACACTTATTTCCTACAAAGCTTCAAATGATAATGTAAACGTTGTTATTTGATGACGTTTACATAATCGTTGGTTATAAAACTATTATGAGTTTTCAAGTAAATGTTGGTCATAAAGTCTAGTATGGTTTATTAAGGTACTATCTCGAATGAATTATTCATTGACGCCCTTCGACAATTTAGCAATATAAAGACGACCGAACTAAGAATATTCTTACAGAATAATTGGAGAATAGCTCTATAAAGGTTTTATAATTTCACTTCAAGATTATTATAGAAACTTCAAATAATTATGTGAACGTTGTTATTTTATGATGGTTACGTAAACGCCAGTTATAAAAATATTACGGTTTATTTTAAAGTCTTCAAGTAGAAGTTGGTTATAAAACTAGTATAGGTCATTAAATTACTATCTCGAGTTAATTAATTAATTGACGCCGTTCGACAATTTAGCGATATAAAGACGATCTAAGAATATTCCTACAGTATAATTATAGAACAGTTTTATAAAGGTTTTATAATCCCACTTTAAAGGATTCTCATATAACCATTACAAAATTTTAAGTAATTATGCTATTTTATAAGGGTTACATAAACGTCGTTTATAAAGCTATTATGGTTTTTTAAAGTGTTCCAATTATATAGATTATAAAGCTAGTACAGTTTATTAAGGTACTATTTTGATTTAATTAATTAATTGACGCCCTAGGACAATATGGCAGTATAAAGACGACCTAAGCATATTCTTACAGCATAATTATAGAACCGTTTTGTACAGGTCATATACGTATAATTTAAGGATCTTTTAAAGAACTCACATATACCTATTACAGAGAATTTAGTAGCACAAAAGTGACCATCTTTGTTTATAAAGGTTTTATAATCGCCTTATAAAGGATTTCCATACATTTATTACAGAGATTCAAGTAATTATGCAAATCTTTTTATTTTCTTAAAAAATGGTTCTATAGTTATGTTGAATTATACTTTACTATTTTACATATTATATAATTAGTCATAAGGGTGGTAATGTGAGATTAAAAGAATCACCGATAAGGTTTTATAACAGTTCTATAACTAATATTTAGTTAATATTCATCAAATAAATCATGTAATTACTTGAAGGACTAAAGAGATACATTAGATATCTCTGAATGGAAATAATAAAACCTTTATAAAACGGTTCTATAATTATATCGTAAAAATATTTTACTATCGACTTCGTAAGCTTGATATTTATTTGTTATAATGATGTTTATAATACTTGGTAATACGACATTAAAGGAGCCAACGATGAGTTCTATAACAGTTTTATAAGTAACATTTACCTAATCTTTGTCTACTTGCAAATTTGGGAAAAGTATTGCGTTGCAAATTACACGACCCGCTGGAAACTCATGCCTGCGCCGCCCATCGAAGTTTCCCTGAAGCATAATATTAACAGAGTAGAACAAATTTTACGGCCGCTATTAAATTTGTACGCCAGTTATAGTGCTTATTAATAGTGGCTCGATAAGGTTTCGTTGTGGGCACAAAAGTGAACTTCCTGATTTTATTGTTGATAGGAAAATTATTTCCGTGCTCGACAATGTCCAAAATTAGGCCCCGCTTAATTGTACGGCTTTTTTGAGTATACATAACTATAACCGTAAAACAGAACTATCATTAACAACTTGCTGCTTGAATTGGGTAGATCGTATCGGCGTAAACACGTACCTAATGAATTTTATAACATACTTTTCATGTAGAGCGGAATAATTTAATTTCAGTTTATGCCCGTATTTACGGCCGTAGGTACTGGAGACTGTTTTGTGTCATTAAGTCCTTCGCTCGCCTCTTTGTTTGTTCCAACATCCTCTGTACGACTTTATTTCCTTTTACTTTCTTACACGTAATTCTATCTGTTGGTAAACGTATTTTTATCATTTCCACAATAATAATTATCGATGCCACGCTCTCTTTGAACCAGTCGATAGTTACGGTTACGGTATTAGCAAATTTTTTTAAAATATGGTTATAGAACCGTTTTATAAAGGTTTTATTATATCCATTCAAAGATATCTAATATATCTCTTTAGTCCTTCAAGTAATTACATGATTTATTTGATGAATATTAACTAAATATTAGTTATAGAACTGTTATAAAACTTATCGGTGACTCTTTTAATGTCACATTACCACCCTTATAATTAATTATATAATATGTAAAATAATAAAGTATAATTCAACATAATTATAGAACCATGTTTAAAGAAAATAAAAATATTTACATAATTACTTGAATCTCTGTAATAAATGTATGGAAATCCTTTATAAGGCGATTATAAAACCTTTATAAAGAAATAATATACTTGGGTCACTTTTATGCTACTAAGTTATTCTCTGTAATAGGTATATGGGGTTCTTCAAAAGTTCTTTAAATTACACGTATAAGACCTGTACAAAACGGTTCTATAATTATGCTGTAAGAATATTCCTAGGTAGTCTTCAGACTGCCATATTGTCCTAGGATGTCAATTAATTAATTAAATCAAAATAGTACCTTAATAAACTGTACTAGCTTTATAATCTATATATAATTGGAACACTTTAAAAAACCATAATAGCTTTATAAACGAATGTAACCTTCATAAAATAGCATAAATACTTAAAATTTTGTAATGGTTATATGAGAATCTTTTAAAGTGGGATTATAAAACCTTTATAAAACCGTTCTATAAATATGCTGTAGGAATATTCTTAGATCGTCTTTATATTGCTAAATTGTCGAAGAGTATCAATTAATTAATTAATTCGAGATGGTAATTTAACGACCTATACTAGTTTTATAACCAACTTGTATTTGAAGACTTTAATAAACTATAATATCTTTATAACCGACGTTTATGTAACCGTCATAAAATAACAACGTTCACAAGATCATTTGAAGTTTTGTAATGGGTATAAGAGAATCTTTTAATATGGGATTATAAAACCTTTATAAAACTATTGTCTAATTATGCTGTAATAATATTCTTAGGTCGTCTTTATATTGCTAAATTGTCGAAGTGAATTAATAAATTCGAATTAGTATCTTATAACCATGCTAGATTTTATGACCAACATTAAGATGAATTTTTGAAAGAAAATTTTTTAACATTTTGTTTAAATGATTAATGACTATTAGCAACTTGAAAATTTTTAGAAAATACAATATGATTATGGAACCGTTTTATAAAGGTTTTATTATTTCCATTTAGAGATGTCTAATGTACCTCTTATAGTCCTTCAAGTAATTACAAGATTTATTTGATGAATATTAAATAAATAATAGTTATAGAACTGTTATAAAACTTATCGGTGACTATTTTAATGTCACATTACCAAGTATTATAAACAGTAAACACCCTTTTAACTAATTATATAATATGTAAAATAATAAAGTACAATGCAGCATAATTGTAGCCATTTTATAAGAAAATAAAAATATTTGCATAATTACTTGAATCTCTGTAAATAAATCTATGAAAATCCTGTATATCGCGATTATAAAATCTTTATAAAGAAATAATATACTTAGGTCATTTTTGTGCTACTAAATAATTCTCTGTAATAGGTATATGGGAGTTCTTTAAAAGTTCCTTAAATTACATGTATATGACCTGTACAAAACGGTTCTATAATTATGCTGTAAGAATATTCTTAGGTAATAATAATAATAATTTATTTCCATAAAGACTTTTACAAGTATTCGGATAATGTCAGAAATGTTAGTCTTTATACTGCCATATTGTCCTAGGTCAATTAGTTAATTAAATCAACATAGTACCTTAATAAAATGTACTAGCTTTATAATCCATATAGACATAGACATAGAATGGTTATGAGAGAATCCTTTAAAGTGGGATTATAAAACCTTTATAAAACCGTTCTATAAATATGCTGTAGAAATATTCTTAGATCTTAGGTCTTTATATTGCTAAATTGTCGAAGAGCGTCAATTAATTAATTAATTCGAGGTGGTAATTTAACGACCTATACTAGTTTTATAACCAACTTCTACTTGAGGCCTTTAATACACCGTAATATCTTTATAACCGACGTTTATGTAACCGTCGTAAAATAACAACGTTATAATTTGAGGTTTTGTAATAGGTATATGAGAATCTTTTAAAGTGGGATTATAAAACCTTTATAAAACTATTCTCTAAATATGCTGTAATAATATTCTTAGGTCGCGTTTATATTGCTAAATTGTCAAAGTGAATTAATCATACTAGGTTTTATGACCATTTAGTTGATTATTTGAAAAAAAAAATTTAAAATTTCGTTCAAATGATTAATTAATGACTATTGGCAAAGATTTTCAAAAATTTTTCAAAAAAAAAAATTTTTAATTTTTTTTTATTTTGTTCAAATGACGACTATTAGCAACTTGAAAATGTTTCAAATTCTTTTTTTAAATGACTGATATGTTGGCAACTTGAAAATTAGGAAAAATCGGACTAATTATCTTATACACCAACTTTCTGCTTCTTATAAGGAAGTAACTGCAGGGGTAAACTATACCAAAAATACATATTACGTTTATCAAGGTAAAATAAAAAATGACCGTAATAAAAAAAGCAAAAGACATATGCGGCAATCCATTAAATTTTGTCACTTCTCTATCAAAACTAATGACATCATACACGAAAACGTTTAAAGCATTCGGCAAATAACAGCAGTTGTTAATAAACTGGTGATGTAATTTAATATTATATAATTTATATAAAGCAGATACGTATCTGATTGACTTTTTAATTGTATTATTATCGAAGACAAATAAAACGTTTTTTTAACGCCGACAAACATTTCTTGAAAAACAAACGGTAAATATGGAGCAGAACAATAACATTTGATGGATTTATCGATGACTGCACGTTTTTGGACATTCAAAAGAAAAAATATCTAATAATCTGATTTTAATTTAATGCTGCAATTTTTTAAATTTTTAAAATGCCTTTAGTATTAATTACTATTACGGAGGCCACACCGAACAGAGCTGTAATATGATAAATGAAACAAATGGCCTGCTGGTATACCGGACCTGAACACTATTGAGGCGTATATAAAAATCACGCCAATTCCATCCAGACTATTTAAAAGTACGTAATATTTTGACGATTATTATTTTAAAACAAAACGATGCGAGAAATCGTGTCGCGCTCGCCTGCTCGAATGCATTGTGACAAAACTTTTTGCGCTCCCATTGTACCGCTAAACGTCTCTGAAAAGGTCAATAGTCAACCTAATTAAATCGTTTAGGTGTAGTTCTAGATTAGAAAGTGACAATACAATCCTCAAAAAACTGTGCGATACAAAAAAGAGCAAGTGACTCATACACTGTCGATTGTTTCGGCGGAAACCTTGATATTTTTATTTTGAATAGCAAAAAAAAACGTATTAAATTCGTAACACATAAAGAAATAGATTTGTAAATTTTAAGCCAGTTAAGTCAGGGCAAACTTTTTAACTAAAAAAAGGAGTTTTTTTAAACTGCAAAAATATTAAACAGTTAAACAGCATTAATTGATAATTATGAAACAGTTGTTACGCTTACCAAAAAAAATTGCCAGAAAACCGCAACACGTACATTTTAATTTGCAACCGTTGAAAAAACCTAAATTTTTCCACGACTTTCTGGACTACTAGGCAATTAATCAGAGATCGGATCTGTATCGTCGTGATATCAAATCCAGGACCGGCCTTAGGCTCTATGAACAAGAAAACCTTTGCAATTAATCTGCTCGTTAATTGTTGAACGTAAACAAACTGTTCAATACTAACCGGTGTAACTGGTGCATACAGAGATAGGCTGTTTCAGAGGGTGTCATTTATATCGAGTATGGAAACGATTATAGTTATCTTTTGATACTCACTGACATTAAATTGGAGTAGCCAATGAGCTGCGCCAATTTCGCGCGTTTTACTTTGTGCCTCAAAACTTGCGAAAGAAATATAATAGTCATGATTTAACCCGCGTTTTTGATCCAATAACCTTTAAATAGACATTTATGTACTTTCTTTCCGCCGAAAATTATTTATACACGAAGTCAATGGATCTAGTCAACGCACGCAATATAATAGCCCAAAGCCATATAATTCATATTAAATGAACACGAATAATCGGATTTTATTACTTTCTTTTTTATTGTGTAGGTAATTTATTCGAGATCGAAAATGGTATTTATTAAGGATTTTACTACTATTATGTTGCGTTTTTATTTTGTCAATAATGAAGTTTCCCTTTTGTGCTGGTTTAGTAAAACGGTCTTGCAAATACGTTTCTCTGGGTGGTGTGTCAGAACTTTTGTCGAAATAAATTCGATTTATTTATAAATTAGCTCCTTTTAGATTGGGAAGTCGTGTGGGTGTTTATTTTAATTTAAGATGTCAGGATTGAAATTAGTCCATCCTCCACGAGTTTTGTGGGTACATTTAGTGTTCGCAGGGGTGGGGGTATCGATTTTGTACTTAAAAATCGCTAAATAATTTAATATATCGATAATTTTATGAAAAAGAGGTTTTAAGCATTTTTTTCGTAGCACCAAGACAACTTTGTCGGTGCTTTTATGGTATTATATTTCTATATTTTTGGAATTTGTAAGAACTGCACAGAATCGGATGCGTATTGTCGATTTGACCATGGCATAGAATATTCGAATATTTTCACATATTATGAATCTGACTATACTAATGATACCACTAATACCCCTGTTTTCCACTTTGTTTTTTAAGATTTCAAAATGAAACTCGGCATAGTTAATATAGACGCAAAATGTCACATTTTGAAGTATTTGAAGATTTTCTCGGACTTCCGGTTTAGCCGGAAATGACACCAATTCCCGATTTTTAAACGGAACACCCTGTATATTATTGCATTTTCAGAATCCTGGTAAAATTCTGATTGGGTTTGAACAATTTTGGCGAATTTTTACGCCGACTTGATTTTTTTAGAGGCAATTTTGTTAAAAAATACTAAAAATCAAGTAGGCGTAAAAATTCTCCAAATTAGATTAAACCTATTCAAAATTTTCCCAGGATTCTGAAAATACAGTAATATACAGGGTGTTGCATTTAAAAATCAAGAATTGGTGTCACTTCCGGCTAAACCGGAAGTCCCAAAAATCCTCAAATACGTCAAAATATGTCAATTTACGTCTATGTTAATTATGCCCAGTTTTATTATGATATCTTGAAAGTGCTAGTGATGTTGTCACTCAGTATGTTCAAATATACAAAATTAGACTATACGCGTTTGTCAAAACAATTGGCGATTTTAACCGTTCGTTTTGCAGTTTTTTATGCCTTTTAAAAAAATTGTATTACAAAAATCTTTTTGGAATGGTTTGCGTCGATTTTTAGGCCGAGTCCTAGAGGCTGTATACTAGAGTTGTTAGGCTCGGACCAGACGCGCATTTGTGCAAAAAAAAAGGAATTAAATAATTTGGGGTTCACTCTGTATTATTGAAACGTTGATGTGAAAACTTCAGTTTGGATTTATTGACTTAAATTTAACCGTAAGATAATTGTTTTATTTAACGTTATAAAATGAGACGGTTTTTACTTTTTTGACAGCAGTCTCGGAATATTATGTTTTTTTTAGCGTAGATGGTAAGAAAAATAATTCTAGATTTTTTTTTACAATTCATTTTGCCCTTTTGGATGCCATAATATTTTTGCACTTCTCTACGACGATTTATTATAGAATTACACAGAATCGGATGCGTACCTATTGTCGATTTGAACAATATTCGAATAATTTCACATATTATGAATCTGACTATACCGGGTGACAATGATATCACTAATATCCCTGTTTTGCACCTTGTTTTTCAAGATTTCAAAATGAAACTCGGCATAGTTAATATAGACGTAAAATGTCACATTTCGAAGTATTTTAAGATTTTTTCGGACTTCCGGGTTAGCCGGAAATGACATCAATTCTTGATTTTTAAATGGAACAACCTATATATTATTGCATTTTCAGAATCCTAGTAAAATTCTGATTGGGTCTGAACAATTTTGGTGAGTTTTTACGCCGACTTGATTTTTTTAGAGTCAAGTTTTGTTAAAAAAAATAAAAATCAAGTAGGCGTAAAAATTCTCCAAATTAGGTTAAACCTATTCAGAATTTTCCCAGGATTCTGAAAATACAATAATATACAGGGTGTTGCGTTTAAAAATCAAGAATTGGGGTCACTTCCGGCTAAACCGGAAGTGCCAAAAAATCTTCAAATACGTCAAAATATGACAATTTACGTCTATATGAATTATGCCCAGTTTCATTATGATATCTTAAAAAACAGGGGTGCTAGTGATGTTGTCTCTCGGTATGTCCAAATATACAGAATTAGACTATACGCGTTTGTCAAAACAATTGGCGATTTTAATCGTTCGTTCTGCAGTTTTTCGTACCTTTTAAAAAAATTGTGAGGTTGTAAGGAGAATCATAAAAAAGTACTCTTTTTGGAATGGTTTGCGTCGATTTTTAGGCCAATTCCTAGAGGTTTAATATCCATTTGTGCAAAAAATTGGGAATCCAAAAAATATTCCTCAAAATTACAACTTCAATTTGCGAAATGCTTTAATCCAAACTCGAGTACAACCATGTTATGTGATCAATTAAGCGATGCTGTGATATAATTGAGCCATTTTTTGATCCACCGTGCCATATAATTACACCTCAAAGCGTAACAACCACTATCACCATGTCAACTATGTAAAATTATGAAGCGACAAACAAGTTGACATTGACCCTGGGACGCCTCGGTCATTAGCAATTTTTAACGGCAAGTAAATGCCATAATAAATAGTAAATCCAACAATAGAATTACTTTATGACAGCTCTCATCCCAAGTAATTATTACTTCCACGGTCGACTCTGACCTGGACAATAGTTTGTTTCTTGTAGCTCGATCGGATCGATCGAAGAGCATGACTGGACGTTTCACCATCGGAATCGGTCAAGCAGAGCCTTTTCACAACACTTTTAATGACGAGGATGGTACAGATTGGCGGTAGTATGTGACGGATTTTTTATCCAACAGGAATTTTGCTCCAAATGGCTTGCTTTATTTTTTAAAACCGAATTAACTATTTATTTATCTTGTATACGAAGAGGACTAAGAGGACTAAATTAAAATTAAATTAAAGTCCTAAATAAAAAAAAGTGGCTCGTGTATGGTAACCTCCTGCTCTCTACCACCATCGTTTGTTTACATTTTTAGCGCTATTTTTTGTAATGCGCCTGCTTGTAACTAGGTCAGTGTCAGTAGTTAGTAAAGAAGCAGTAGAGTTCAGCGACTCTAACAACTCGAGCTTCAAACGCAAAAGTTGATTATTATTATTACTACTTCTGTGCCATTGCCCAGTTCTACCCATCTGGCTTACAGTCATCACGACCCTTTTGCTACCATAAGCAACAGAAACGCATTATCTTAATCTTATTAGAGGCTTGTCTATTATTTTAACGTCAAAAGCTGCCAATTAGCCAACAATAAATTCATTACCGCGACGGAAACCGTACACTCTGTGCACGGAGTTCACTTAACAATTAATTAAAATAATAATCGGTGACAACTGTTTTTATAAAGTGTGTTAGACTCGATAAGCCTTAGCAACCTACGGCGTCCGACGTGACGCTTATCACGGTGGCGAATAAGGATCAAAATCCCGCCGGCGAATTAATGTTTACAAGTAGATCCAAGGCCAAAAGAGCTAGAATAAATTAACGCCACTTAAGTATAATTGCGCATCTAATTCGTGATATAAAACATTAAGCGAACGAACACAAGGCATACACATTGCATATACATACACTGTAGGATTATGTAACGTTAAGTCGTTTTCATTGGGAGTTAGATAAGCAAAAACAGAAACGTTTATTTATGACAAAATAAATGTACGTAAATGTCCCCAACTGTAAATGTTGGCAATTTTTTTAAGATCGAATTAGACATAATCGGATGGGGTTCTTCAATTCGGAAATTTTTTTCGGGGCGCGAGGAGTAGCGACGCTCGGTATAAGTGGCGAGGAGGGTGCTCTGGTTTGTCTCGAATGCGCCTCCAATCGAAAACCGAACAAAATCGAACTGGAAATGCTTCATTAATAGATTAGTGAAAGCGCATGAATTTGCAATTTTTTTTTTGAAACGGCACTGAAATGTCAAAAAGAAAACTCCAGAAAGTTGCATCTGCGATGTTTGGACCAGCTAAGTAAAAATTTTCACGTATCATGAATCCGACTATATGTTCAAATATACAGAATTAGACTATACGCGTTTGTCAAAACAATTGGCGATTCTAATTGTTCGTTTTGTAATTTTTAAAATCATTTTTTTTTTTAAATTTTTGAAATCAAATTATTTTTTAAATTTTTGAAATCAAATTTTTTTCAAAATTTTTGAAATTAAATTTTTTTCAAAATTTTTGATTCAAAGTTTTTTTTAATTTTTGAAGACAAATTCTTTTCGATATACAGTAAACTTTTTCCTATTTCTGACAATTTTTCGTCTCATCAGCCCATCTATTCTTTTGTTTTAACGTCTGGCTGACATTTACGGCTTTTTATTTATACTGACAGCAGACAGAGAGTGGCGTTTAATTCCTATTTACTACCCGGGATGAAGGTTGGCTATAAACTGTTAGAAATAAATACCCCAACAAATCTAATAATAAAAAGAACTAGCATAAAAATTGTTGTTTATGTCAAAATATACTACTACTACAAATAACAGCTGCACCAGTTGTATGTCTAGGTGTATTAGTACCGC
Source organism: Rhagium mordax (assembly GCA_963680705.1). Classification (NCBI taxonomy): domain Eukaryota; kingdom Metazoa; phylum Arthropoda; class Insecta; order Coleoptera; family Cerambycidae; genus Rhagium; species Rhagium mordax. The sequence goes on along the minus strand of OY796662.1, from coordinate 1,572,109 downwards.
TGGTGGTCATATAAGGGCGCGAGGTTATAATTATTGACAGACATAAAACTAAAAGTAGACTTGCTTGGAAGGGGTGCGTTTGTGAATGTTGCATTGACTAAAATAATATCTACTCTGGTCAATTTAATGAGAAATTTCCAAAAGAAATATGGTTTAAATCGTAGCGGGCAAACGCAAATAATTGCAAAAAAAAAATAAAAAACAAAAATAAAAAAAAAAATATTATAACTATAGGTTTAATTAATATTTGACTCTGCAACAGCGATAATACGAGAAATATGATCTAGCACCCAGCAAAATCAATTCGTTCGTATAAAGAAAGGTTGACGTTGGCCATTAAATCTAACAATAAATTATTGGCACGGCGTTAATCAGGTCGGATTGGCCAGCGCGATCTGGCAGTGCACGTAACAACAACATCCGTACAATCTGGTCAGGAAGCAATTTTTCATAAGTGAGCGATTTCGCTTTATTTTTATACTAATTAGCTTATTTATTATGCAATTGTCGATCACTAGGTCAGGGTGACGATAAGTTGAAAGGTTAAGTGAATGACATCAGAGAGAGAAGGATGATGCACGATAAAACACTTTCGCGGTTTAAGAACGGAAACGAAGATAGCAGGAATGTTTGTGGGGTTCCAAGCAAACTTCTCCCATTCTTTAACAATTCTTAAATTCTATTCTATTTTTCTGTTCTATTATTCTATTATATTCCTCTATTCTATTCTTTTATTCCATTTGTTTACTCGATTCGTTTACTGTATTCGTCTATAATCTAACTTCTATTCCATTCCTCCTTTCTATTCTGGCTTTATTCTATTCTTCTCCTTTATTATACTACTTTATGCTATTATTGCTTCTATTCTATGCTTTTATCAATTCGCTTACTCGATCGTTCACCATATTCGTCTCGTCTATAATCTAACTTCTATTCCATTCCTCCTTTCTATTCTGGCTTTATTCTATTCTTCTCCTTTATTATACTACTTTATGCTATTATTGCTTCTATTCTATGCTTTTATCAATTCGCTTACTCGATCGTTCACCATATTCGTCTAGTCTATTCGTTTATTCTATTCTTCTACTCCACTCTTCTATTCTATTCTCTTACTGTATTTTATTCTTCTCCCTTATTATGCTAGTCTATTATTTCATATTATTCTTTTATTATATTCCTCAACTATATTTAATTCTATTCTTCTATACTACTCGTCTACTACATATATTCTTCTATTTTATTCTACTATTCTATCCAACTACTCTCATCTATACTATCTCATTCTTTCAAAAACTCACGTTGCGAATTTTTATATGCGACGATATACTGGAATTCAAAATTCTTGCACTTATAAAGCTCTATCTCTATCATTAAATTCGATTTTATTTTTCTATTCTATTCTATTATATTCCTCGACTCTATAGCTTCTATTTTATTATTTTATTCCCTTTACTTACTTGACTCGTTCACTATATTCGTCTATAATCTATCCTTCTACTCCATTCTTCTATTCTATTGTTTCACTTTATTCCATTCTTCTCCTTTATTACTCTACTCTATTATTTTATGTTATTCCTCAACCTAATTCTTCTATTCTATTCTTCTACACCATTCATCTACTAGAAACTCATGTTACCGGTAGTTAAAATTCATGCACTGAGAAGGCTATAAGTATCTCCATCATTAAATTCAATTCTATTTTCATATTCCTTGACTTTATGGCTTCTATTCTATTCTTTTATTTCATTCGCGTACTCGATTCTCTCACTATATTCGTCTAGTCTATTCGTCTATAATCTATTCTACTCCATTCCTCTATTCCATTCTTTTACTTTTTTCTATTCTTCTCTATTATTTTATGCTATTCATTTATTATATTCTTCAACTCTATTCTCCTATTCTATTCTATTCTACACTACTCTATTATTCTACCATATTCTACTATTCTATCCAACTAATTTCTTCGTCTATTCTATTCTATTTCATTCATTCAAAAATTCACATGACGAATTTTTATATGCGATGATACACCGGAATTTAAAATCCATGTACTTAGAAGGATCTATCTTCCTAATGGAATAAGATAGCGAACTGCAGTTTATGTCAATCGATTCATCATAGTCTTTTCTATCTCCATGAATTATTCCAGAATTTTGGAAGACAGATTTTTCTTGTTATGAATTTTTTTGTGCGACGATGCACAGGAAGGTAAAATCTATGAACATAGAAGGCTATATCTCTATCATTAAATTCGATTCTATTTTTCTATTCTATTATTCTATTATATTTCTGGACCTCTATTCTATTCTTTTATTCCAACGCCTACTCGATTTGTTCATTATATTCGTCTAGTCTATTAGTTTACTCTATTCAACAATAATCTATTCATCTACTTAATTCTTCTATTCTATTCCTTTACTGTATTCTATTCTTCTTCTTTGTTATTCTACTCTATTATTTTATGCTATTCTTTTATTCTATTAATCAACTCCATTTCTCTATTATATTTTTCTAATCTTTTCGTGTACTCTTCTTCTATTCTATTATACTATTCTATTCTTCTAATCTCTTCTTCTATCCTATCTTATTCATGCACCGGAATTTAAAATCCATGAATTTAGAAGGCTCTATATCCCTAACGGAAAGAGATAGCGAACTGCGGTTTGCTCCAATCGACTTCTCTCGATGAATTATTTAAGAATTTCTGAGACACTTTTTTTTCGCCGTAACAATAAAATGTACAGAGGTTTTTAATATGTGTCACAAATAAAATAAAATAGTCGTAAATGAACTGTAGTATATATTCATTTATCTCGGAAACATTAATTAAGACTGACTTCGAACCCCTTCCTCCCTACCACCCACCTCTTATCGCCGTTCGAAAAAGTTTCCGCGAAAGTGTCCGTTACTCCACGCTCGGTATCGCTCTTGAACTTTTCCGTACGAAATTCATTAGTTAAATTAACGAAAAAAAAAAAAACGTTCCCTACCTTTCAAGAGCACCCACCCAACTTCGAGAAATGTTAAAATTAGTTTTTCCGCTCTGGAAACGGCATTTTTGTCAATCACTTTCAACTCCAACTCGAGAACAAAATAAAACATTTCGGGGTCTTCGCAACTTTGCTAATTTAAAGTTTATTTCCTCTTTATAACCCTCCGCGGCGTATACAGTGTCCGGCAGCAACACAGGATCGATTCACATCTTCAATTTATATCTGAAACCGAGGATGGTAGGATCCAAGCTGTTCGATCAACTCGGCGTTCCTCAGGGATCAATCCTGGGGCCCCTCTTTTTCAGAATGTATGAACGCCGTTGCTGACACGAGAAAATATGATTCTATGTAAGCAAATGACCTTATTAAATGATCGTTTCTTTCTAATTGGGGTTAAATCTCGCGATTCGGCTCTAATAACAATTTTTTTTTTGGAAAGCACGAAAGACATGCTTAATACGTCGCAGGGGAGTTTCGAAAATTTAGAAAAGATACTTATTCACTCTCACCTTGATTATCTGAAAAGACTGATACTCTGGGAAGGCATAATTCTGTAAGGAATTCTATAACTTTGCTGTTCGAGGCAAAAAATTCTTAAAAAATATTTTCTTAAAAATATATAATATCGATCAAAGAGAAATATAAATATTCAGAAAAATGTAAGGCATTTCATTTAAAAAAGCACACTTGCAGTGCATGCACACGAAAATAAATTTTCTATTTCCACACAAAAATACCGGCTTGCTTCTGAATTTTTTTAATAACCCCAGAATTCTCCTGTATAAAAATACCTCGGTCTCTCCCTCCGGTCACTGTATACTGTATATTTTTACAGCGCGAAAACAAATTCTCTATTTGTTTTCACCACGCGAATGTGAATGGTCTATTTTTAAGGATAATGTATACAAGGAGCTTAAAATAAAATTATGGATTATCACATGGAAACTTTGGAAAAGTATAAGAACCGGTGTTTATCTAAAATTAGCACTCCCTCTATACATTATCAGCGTAACGTTTGTGTGTAATCACTCTTCTTTACACTGACAGCGAAAATAACTGTAAAAATGTTGGCCAGAATTTTAAATAAATTGCCGCATAATAAAAATAAAGTATGTGAAAATGTTCACTTAAAGTTACTAGCTGAAGACGGTTATTAATCCGGTGTAAACATAGTAATAAATCCTATATAATCCATTAAAACAACTACTTTTCATAACTATATGTTATAAAACTTTGAATTACATAAAAATCATAGCGTCCAATATTGAAATTAAAAAATGTGTAAATTAATTTCAATAGCGTTAGCCTGCAAGTCAGCGCACAGGACCGGACTCAAAAATTTAAAACTGTTTAAATTACATTATTCTTAAAAATATTGAAAGCTACATTTTGTATCTATTCAAATTCAAATATCTTTCTAATTTAAATTATTCCAAGAGATTAAAGAAACGAATTAAGGTTTAACAATGCGAACGCTTTGGAGATTAATTCTTGTTCCTAGCGATCGTTATCCCAAATTAAGCGAGTGAATAGTATTAATAAAAACATAATGAAACAGCTAACTAGTTACCGCAATTTTTTTCCTGTAAAATTTGGCTCCGCGCTACAGCGCAGATTCACGAGTTTGATACACATTGGTCCATTAATTATGGACCGCAAATGTATCAACAGCTTGTCACACTAAACCGATTAGCATCGTTAACTTTTGTATGCAAATTAACTACCTACTTTAATTAAAAATATAAATGTTCTTACGATGATATTTAAAAAAATAAACAACTAAAGTAAACCCGCAAGTTTTTTTCGAATTTGGTATAATAGACACCAGTTTTACCGCCTTTTCGGAACACCCCCACCCCGTAAACTAAAACATACGTCCAATATTTTTTATAATCCATCAACTTTTTTACATATTTATAAAAAGCGTAATAAAAAATTAACAGTCAAATTGTGATGTAAATAAAGATATTACGCAATGTCGCGTTTTTTTTTTTTAGGAATTTAAATTGTTATTCAGAGCCAAGCCTCGCTATTCAGACAAGACAGATTTGGTTATTCGTCTGTAGTGTACCAATACAATGCGATTCCCATTTGCAAAATAATAAATCGTACACGTTTTCATGCCTTCGAATAAGGTCAGATACTATAAAAATGTAGAAAAACATAAAATTTGTGTTTTATGCATGCATAATTAAGTGGCTATCAGGAGAGCCGAAGCCCACACATCTCTCCGTTACGTTTAACATTGATATTATATGACAGAATAATTTGTCAAGTCTGCTAGATTAAAATGGCACAATTTACAACAAATATATTACGCTTCGCCATCAATAGCAGCAGGACTTATATTCGAAATGCTGCTATCAGAGCAATAGTAGAAACATTGGTTACTTTGCTACATGCACAGAAAGTTTATTTTCTTCCCGCAATTTACAGGTAGAAAGTTTGCTATATCCTCCCAGTGGTAGTAAAAGTGGCAAACAAAATTACGATCCATTGTTTTTAACAATGGGAGATAAAGTGAATATTACTTGATGTTAGAACTTTTTTCTTACTACTGAAGAAAAAGTAGTATTTTCTTTTCGCGTCTCAGGAAATGACACACTTCGACTTTAGTAGAAAAAAACATATTTTTTCTACTGTTTACAAAAAAAGTTTCATTTTCTACCCGCAATTTACAGGTAGAAAGTTTGCTATATCCTCCTAGTGGTAGTAAAAGTAGCAAACAAAATAACGTTTCATTATTATTAACGATGGGAGATAAAGCGAATATTACTCGATGATAGAACTTTTTCTTACTAGTGAAAAGAAAGTGGCACTTTCTTCTCGCATTTTAGGAAATGGCACACTTTGACCTTAATTGCAGCAAAGTCAGCAGGAAAGAGCTACACAAGTAATAGAAAAAAATATTTTTTCTGCTATATGCAAGGAAAGTTGTATTTTCTACCCGCAATTTACAGGTAGAAAGTTTGCTATATCATCCCAGTAGCAAACAAAATTACGTTTCATTGTTTTTAATGAAGTGAATATTACTCGATGCTAGACTTTTTCCTTACTACTAAAGAGAAAATAGCATTTTCTTCCTGCTTTTTAAAAATGGCACATTTTGACCTTAATTACAGCAAAATCACCAGAGAAGTGCTACTTTCTGTACAGGTAGAAGAAAAACATATTTTTCTACTATATGCAAAGAACATTTCATTTTCTGCCCGCAATCACAGGTAGAAATTTTGCTATATCCTCCCAGTGGTAGAAAAAGTAGCAAACAAAATTACGTTCCATATTTTTTAACGATGAGAGATAAAGTGAATATTACTCGATGCTAGAACTTTTTCTTACTACTGGAGAAAGTAGCAGTTTCTTCCCGCGTTTTAGAAAATGGCACACTTTGACCTTAAATGCAGCAAAGTTAGCAGACAAGTGCTACTTTTGTACAGGTAGGGAAAAACATATTTTTTCTATTATATGCAGAGAAAGTTTTATTTTCTACCCGCAATTTACAGGTAGAAAGTTTGCTATATCCTCCCAGTGGTAGTAAAATATAAAACAAAATTACGTTCCATTGTTTTTAATGATGGGAGATAAAGTGAACATTACTTGATGCTAGAACTTCTTTCTTACTACTGAAGAAAAAGTAGATTTTTCTTTTCGCGTTTCAGGAAGGGGCACACTTTGACCTTAAATGCAAAGTCAGCAGAAAACTGCTACTTTTTGTACAGGTTAATAGAAAAACACATATTTTTCCTACTGTATAAAAAGAAAGTTAAATTTTCTTCCCGCAATTTACAGGTAGAAAGTTTGCTATATCCTCCCAGTGTTAGTAAAAGTAGTAGTAGTAAAGTGTTTTTAACAATGGGAGATAAAGTGAATATTACTCGATGCTAGAACTTTTTCTTACCACTGGAGAAAGTAATATTTTCTTCCCGCGTTTTAGAAAATGGCACACTTCGACTTTAAATGCAGCAAAAGTCAGCAGAAAAGTGCTACTTTCTGTACAGGTAGTAGAAAAACATATTTTTTCTACTATATGCAAGGAAAGTTCATTTTCTACCCGCATTTTACAGGTAGAAAGTTTGCTATATCCTCTAACTGGTAGTAAAAGTAGCAAAGAAAATTACGTTCCATTTTTTTTAACGATGGGAGATAAAATGAATATTACTCGATGGTAGAACTTTTTTCTTACTACTGAAGAAAAAGTAGCGTTTTAAAAAATGGCACACTTTGATCTTAATTGCAGCAGTCAGCAGAAAAGTGCTGTGTTTTATACAGGCAGTAGAAAAATCATGTTTTTTCTACCATATGCAAAGAAAGTTTTATTTCCTACCCGCAATTTACAGGTAGAAAGTTTGCTATATCCTCCCAGTGGTAGAAATAGTGGGAAACAAAATTACGTTCCATTGTCTTTAACGATGAGAGATAAAGTGTATATTACTCGATGGTAGAACTTTTTGTCTTACTACTGAAAAGAAAGTAGCGTTTCAAAAAAAATGGCACACTTTGATGTTAAATGCAGCAAAGCCAGCAGAATATTGCTACTTTCTGTACAGGCAGTAGAAAAACATATTTTTTTACTATATGCAAAGAATGTTAAATTTTCTACCCGGAATTTACAGGTAGAAAGTTTGCTATATCCTCCCAGTGGTAGTAAAATAGTAACCAATATTACGTTCTATTGTTTTCAATCCTTCCTTTACGATGTAATAGTTCTGTCCACGATTCTTCGGGCCACACTGTATACCAATAAATAGTTTTATTTGACGATAATGAATGGTTCTGACAAGAAAATTACAGTACAGGATTAGGCAGAATCTGATAAAGATGGCAACATGATCCAATTCCACAAACGGTCCCAAAAAGATTTGATGAAGAGAGGCGCTCTAAAGGATAATTGACACATGTTATCCTTGCGTCCTACTCCTTGGTATAATGACTGTTTACATTTACATTCCTTATAAATAGTTTTTTTGGGTACGCAAAAAAAGCAATTATACAAAATGTGCTAAAAGCTCATTAACAATCCTAATTTAAATATAGACTTGACTATTTAGAGAAAAAAATTTCGTAATCTGTTTATAAAACGTATGCCTAATTTTATCGCGAATTTTTTGCCACCCAACGATGACGGCCGATTCTAGAATTATTTACATGTCATTAGATTTTAATAATCACCATTTACATAAGTATATACACCAAACTTTTATGATGGCGTTTTAATTTGTTTTCTCTGATCGATCGTCCAGACTTAAATCAATTTTTTACGATACTGTGACATGATGGATAATTATTTAGTTACTTTGTAGCGCGACAACTAGGCACTAAGCTGAAAGTATCGTGCCAAAAAAAAAATTTATTTCTCATGAATTTTTAAAAACGCAAAATCTGTTCAAATCCAACGCCTACTCTCCTTAAGATCCAAAAATAAAATCCTATAGGGGGGAGGTTGCTACTTATGTTTTTCAGTTTTTTCATTTTCTCGACGCCATTTTTTGAACAAACGCCAACTTGTGACGTATCGCTGAAATCAGAATTTCATGACAAACAACAAAATGGAAAAAAGTCAGATTTTGGCTTTAGTTTATCTTCCATAATTGAGTTATTCCATACGTAGGCAATACTTTCGCGGCCATCCGGTATAATACAGAAAATTTCTCTAAATCCTCAATTTTTAAAAGTTTCAGAGGGACAATCAACATCCTTCCTTACCAATTTGGCTATGAAATAAATTATTACACTTGTGGTCGAGGAAAACAGCTAATTTCAGGCTTCTGGTAAAGCAACGGTGCCCGGTATAAATACCATGTTTTTGTTTACAGGAATAAAAGTGCCTCATTATTGAAATAGAACAGCAAATAATAAAAGGAACGCTCACGGCCTCGAATCAATATCAGCTGTAAGTAACAGGCATGCGCAATTAAAGTTGGCCTTGGCCTTGGCAAAGAACGAGTTTTTGTCAATTATATAACTCTCGATGAGCTCAAACGGGCTACCTAATAAAAACCAGAAATGAGCGTATATTTAGACGCCCGAATAATCGATCATCAGAATGGAACTGGCCAATGTCGATTAAGTCAAATGGTACTTATCATTGAATTATGGCTCGGCTATGATGGCTATGGATAGTTTAATTATTTACCAGGTGATTTAGTATCGTTCGGCTGTAATGGTGGTCGAATTAGCTGCACTCCGGTAAGTGCATGTTTAAAGGGGTAACACCCAATAATAGGGGTGGGACAATAAGCTTTGTTTAGACCTCTCCATTATTTTTGGATAGGTACCAAAAAAAAAACGAGTGCTCGATAGTCTTTTGTTTTCGAGATATCCGAGGTAACTTTTGTTTTTCTTATGGCAGCCATATTGGATTTCGTTTTCCAGATTACGCATAAAAAGAGCTTTCAAATGATGCATCCATGCCGAGGAAAAATTGTTTTTCAAGGGACCAATTTAAGAAAAGTTCATTGACAAAACAAAATAGTCTATAGGAGTCTCTGTTCGTGTATTAAAGACTAAAATACATATAAATACCAATATTTAATAAAATTACATTTCATGTTCAAACCAGCGTTTCCTGCAACGCGGGATTTTCTCTTTTGTGCAGGAACTGTGCTTCGGAGTCACGTACATTATATCAATTTTTTCGCTTATTTAAATTAAAGATAAAATTATAATAAGAAAGTTACATGTTTTATTACATGATCCTAAACAATGGTCATAACGATAATAACGACACTGTTATGGGCCGTTCATATTTTTATTTAAAAACTTAATTTAATATGCTGCCTGGGTACTTTCTCATTAACATATTTATTATTATTATTTAAGATTTGTTAGCGGATAGTCGGATAATTCAAGCTTTCTTCTCCGCTTAGGAGTCGTAAAATATAACAAGTAAGTAAAACTAACCGCAAGCAAGTCTTCTCCATTTTAGCAAATGATTATTGCCTTTTTCAGCGATCGGTTAATTACTCCTGCCCCGATGGCGGGGGGAGGCTCTTTTCAACGTTCCACGGGGGATGGAAAAAACAATTAGGAAACTAAATTATGTTTTTCAAAAAAACAATTAAATATTAAAAATAAATATGGACCTTTTTGATTGAGGAAATAGATTTATAAAAAATAATTTTGACATTATTCAAAAAATGAGACTATCCGAAATCTTAGTGGCAAATGGCATTTAATTTTAAAAAAAACTTGACTGATTTGAGTAATTTGTTTAAAATAGTTTAAATATTCCTGCCTCATCAGCATTTCCTGAAAGAGTTTCCGGTGTGGTAAATTTAAAGAAAATTTTTAAAAAAATTAGTTTTAGCGGTTTAAAAATGGCGAAATTGGATCGTTGACTCATAACACCCTGTACATTTTAAATGAACCTAAATAATGTCTGAGTTTTAGTACATACTTTGGCTACTTGCATAAATGGATTTTTTTAATTAATCTCTAAAAATGTAAGTTTACTGAATTTTTTCCCCTGTCGATGATTTTTCATTAAATTTTATTAAAACGTGAACAACTTGGCAACGTTGCATCTAATACCCAAAATAAAATATTTTTGGGAAGTCCATAAAAGATGGACTCTAAAAACAGAACAATATACAAGGTGAGTCAATAAAGTCCAACACTTCCTTTATTATTGATAATAAAACCAAAAATTTGATATAGAAGTTGTAGGAGACCAAAATGGCTACATTTTAAAATTAGTTCGAAATATACGGGGTGATTCATGAAAGCGGGGCGTTATACTTAGATGCTAATTTATGGAACACCCTATATCGGGATAAAATTTTGCATCGTGAAATTAGATAAGATTTGCAACTTTTTGAGACCTATCCGCCATATTTGTCACTTCCGGTTTCACCGGAAATGGCCCCAATAGTCGTTTCTAAATAGACCACCCTGTATGTTTTTACATTTTTGAAATAAAGATCACATTTTGGATACATTTATACTATTTTGGACAATTTATACAGGGTTGCAGGAGAAATAATTCGAATTTTAGTTGTTAATCTAGATGGCTGCGAATATGTTAAAATTATTTTTGTTCCAATGTAATTCATATAAAAAATACGAAAACGTCCATATGTCCAATAATACATTATACAGGGTGCTCTAAACTCATTAATATCACATTTTTCAAAATAACTCTTTTCTTTTAAATATTATGATATGGGCCACCCGGATATTCAGAACACTATATTTAGTAGGGGTTAAACGGTACCAAAAGCTCCGTAATGTGTAATCGTTACCGGCAGGAATGACAATTTTTCTTAAGAAATTTATGATTTATATCTAACTTCAATTAAATTTTGTATCAACCCTGTATATTTGTGTTAATATTTTATGATATGCAACAAGAATGAGCCAGAGGCCTATTCTAATTAACACAAATATACAGGGTTGATCAAAATTTAATTGAACTTCGATATAAATCATAAATTTCTTAAGAAAAATTGTCATTCCTGCCGGTAACGATTACACATTACGGAACTTTTGGTACCGTTTAACCCCTACTAAATAGAGCTTTCTGAATATCCGGGTGGCCCATATAATATTTAAAAGCAAAGAGTTATTTTGAAAAATGTGATTATAATGAGTTTAGAGCACCCTGTATGATGTATTTATGGACATATTGACGTTTTCGTATTTTGTATATGAATTACATTGGAACAAAAATAATTTTAACATATTCGCAGCCATCTAGATTGACAACTAAAATTCGAATTATTTTTCGTGCAACCCTGTAGAAATTATTCAAAATAGTATAAATGTATCCAAAATGTGATCTTTATTTCAAAAATTTAAAAACATACAGGGTGGTCCATTTAGAAACGACTATTGGGGCCATTTCCGGTGAAACCGGAAGTGACAAATATGGCGGATAGGTCTCAAAAAGTTGGAAATCTTACCTAATTTCACCATAAAATTTTTTATCCTGATATCTTTAAAAACAAGGAAATTACAGAGGTGGCCCACTATTCGTTTACACCCGGTATATTTTTAAAAATTTGAATTCTCCATGAAATTCTCGATATTTCTATATAAGGATATTATAGGCTAAAACTTATACTTCTCTAGATATTTAAGAAGATTAAGAAAAAAATGAAATTTTCAGCATTTTTTTAATTACTGTTATTTCGTCACTGCCAACTTTCTTATAAAACTTGTGTTTGTATTATTGATAATAAAGGAAATATTGAACTTTTTCGCACCGATGACTTCCATTTAAAAAAAGTCCGATTTCGTTGTCCCGGATTTTTGGTACACCTTGTACACTCAAAAATAATTGTAAAAGGTTCAAAACTTACAATAAGATTCCTTTCTTCATTAACCTAGACGTTTGTAGATATAAAATACTCGTATTTTTATTTGAATTAAGTATTTGGTGAATGCGCCAGTATCGCAAGGTTGTCCTTTAATTTTATAGTTAAAAATTGGCAACCCCAATTAAACGCTGCTTAAAATATCAAATTTATTCTTTTCAATTCCTGAATATGAAAGGCTACTTTTCTGACTGAATCGAAGAAACCGGCCCGCAATAACACGGTTTGCTACACACACATGGAAATACGCTTTAATTTGGTATTTATATTGGGCATTAAGATGCAGTTCCGGTGGGCTGTAGCAGGCAAGCTTTACTGCCCCAAAGCGCGTAGATTGAGGCGTTAAAAGATTTTATGGATTTATTTATTAGATAATTAAAAAATTAGACGGTTTACGACCTTAGATATATATCAACAGTTATAATGTTTTTTTCGAAAATTTTGACCACGAATAACTTTCATCAATTCTAATAAAGAAATCAAATATTGTAATATTCACGTTATGTATGTGACAGCCACATGATAAAAAAATAATTATTGGAAAATTCCAACTTAACCTTTCTAGGAATCAATTTTGTTACTACACAATACACATACAGCATAAAACAGTTTTTTGCAGCGTTTCAGGATTTACAAAAATAGAAAAATAATTTTCAGGAAATTTATTTGTCCCGGTTCATTCCGCCCAAGAAAATATTTAAATGGCGGCATATAAAACATTTTTCCTCACTTTGTGCTAATGCTTATTGGACGCATTGTAATTTTTTATTGTTAAACAGGAACACGCATACAATCAATTTTTACTTGAAATTTATTCACAATCATTCATAATTGTTGTATAGATTTCGGTTTTGATTCTTATGCTTGCCAATTGGCAATACTAAGATTTTTTTTGGCTCACCAGAGCAGAGTTCACCTCAAACCTGCACCAGGTTAACAAAGCTGGAGGTTCCTTTGGTTTTTTAACTCATTGGAAAAAAATTTGCAAAATCTTTCGACACTGCCAAGCGGCTCGTTTAGCAGTTCAGCAGGTTTTTAATCGCTCCATCGCGGCGCAGCGAGGAATACCTAATTATCAATACCCCCATTAGAAACCAAACAATAACTCTAAAATTAGACTCGTAATATTCTCTTAATATCGAACAAGAGCCGCAATATTAGGTGTCGAGAATATTAATGCTGCTTGGCTTACTTTTGCCCAAACTGTACACGACAGCAACGGGGATATTGAAACAAAAAGCAATTATGATCGTGTGTTGCTATCCGAGGCAAACGGTTCACGGAAATAAATGAGTGTGCTGTTGCTATGCTGTTATGTCATTATTCGTGTTTAGGAACCAGCAATCATTCCAAATCGCCTTACTAATGGGGGTAATTCGGCCTCTCGCCGCAACCCCGAACGTGCTTTTTTGACCCCTGGAATTAAGCGCCGACCTGCGTTGCAACGGGCAGGAGTATGGGGAGCCACCAAAATATAAACAAACAGCATGGGAAATTTTTTTTGCCATCTATTTCTGAGGAATTTTTTTTTTTTAGTGCTTCCCCAGAACTAAAAATGAAAACGAGAGATGTGCAAAACTACGTGCATAATTTTAATTTGTTCGATAATTTTTTTATTCTCGTTCAACAAAATTAAATTATCTTACTTACACCCTACACCCATTAATATTTCATTTGCTTTTTTTTATGCTTTTACATCCGTGAGACAGTGAAACAGAGCAGCTTTCCAAATTAATATGTGAAACGCTTCTTAATAATGAACACGAAAAGATTCCACTCTGTATAATTAAGCGAGTTTGTTAATTTACAGCTGGGTCAGGTTAAGACCAATGAGCTTGACAAAAAACATATGCACGCCCGTCAGTTAGTCATACGAGCATAAGGATATACGAAAAAATAATTAAGTAATAATTAAAATACAACACACCGCGTTTAATTAATACTGTTCTTGGCCATTAATAGTAGAAAGTGGAATATGGAATGAGACGAGCAGGTTGTAATCAAGCGTTGTTGGCGTCTTGTAAGTGTGAAGTGAAGGCGCCTCCTGCAATTTTGGCGATTAATACGTTTTAATATCAGCAGAATTAGCAGATAAAATTTGAAACTAAATAAGTAGTAAAGTATTTTTGTTTTTACTGAAAAAAAAAATCAGGTATGGCACACTTCAAAAGTATAAAATTAATTAAAAGTCCAAACCCGTAAGTTCATAAACCCTTAGCCCATAAACCGTAAGTCCTTAAACTCCAAGCCCACCATAAGCTCTTAGATCATAAGACTTTAAACCTCCAAGCCCATAAACACTCAGACTTTAAACCCTAAGCCCATAAACCGTAAGTTCTTATGCGCTAAGACATTAAACCCCTTGCCCATAAATCGTAAGTCCTTAAATCCCAAGCCTATAAACTGTAAACTCATAAACCCTAAGATTCTATACTAAGCTCATAAAGACTAAACCCCTAAACCTAAAAACCGTAAGTCTCTAAACCCCCAAGACTTTAAACCCAAAACCCATAAACCAAGAGTCCTTAAATCCATAGTCCATAACCTGTAAGTTCTTAAACTTAAGACTTTAAACTCCAAGGCCATAAACCGTAAGTTCTTAATTCCCAAAACTTTAAACCCCAAACCCATAAAGTCCTCAAAACTTTTCCAAGGCTTTAAATCTAAAGCCCATAAACCAGAAATCCTTAAATTATAAACCCATAACCCGTAAGCTCTTAAACCCAAGACTTTACTCTTCAGCTCATAAAGACTAACCCCTAAACCGTAAGTCTGTAAACCCCCAAGACTTAAAACCCAAAGCCCATAAACTAAAAGTCCTTAAATCCATAGTCCATAACCTGTAAGTTCTTAAACAGAAGACTTTAAACGCCAAGGCCATAAACCGTAAGTTCTTACTTCCCAAGCCTTTAAATCCCAAACCTAAAAAGTCCTTAAAGCCTTCCCAAGACTTTAAATCTAAGGCCCATAAACCAGAATTTCTTAAATCCCAAGCCCATAACCCGTAAGCTCTTAAACCCAAGACCTTAAACTTCAGCTCATAAAGACTAACCCCTAAACCCATAAACCGTAAGTCTTTAAACCCAAAGCCCATAAACCAAAAGTCTATAACCAGTAAGTTCTTAAACAGAAGATTTAAACTCCAAGGCCATAAACCGTAAGTTCATACTTCCCAAGGCTTTAAAATCCTAATCCCATAAAGTCCTTAAAGCCTTCCCAAGGCTTTAAATCTAAAGCCCATAAACCAGAAGTCCTTAAATCCCAAACCCAAAACCCGTAAGTTCTTAAACCCAAGACTTTAAACTTCAGGTCCATAAACCGTAAGTTCTTACTTCCCAAGACTTCAAACTCAAAGCCCATAAACCAAAAGTCTTCAAATTTCAAGCCATAACCTGTAAGTTCTTAAATCCAAGAATTTTAACTCCTAACCCATAAACCATAAGTTCTTACTCCCCAAGACTTTAAACCCAAAACCTATAAACAGTAAGTCCTTAAACTTCAATACTTTAAACCTCAAGCCTATAAGCCATAAGTTCTTAAGCCTCAAGACTTTATATCACAAGCCCATAAAGCATAAGTTCTTAAATCTTTAGCCCTTAAACCCTAAGACTTTAAACCTCAAGCCCATAAACCGTACGCTCTTAAACCACAATACTTTAAACTCGAAGCTCATAAACGCTAAGTCTAAAAACCGTAAGTTTTTAGTCCCAAAAACTTTATATCTTGAGCCCATAAACCACATGTCCTTAAATCCCAAGCCCATAACCCGTAGGCTCTTAAACCCAAAATTTTAAACTCCAAACCCATAAACCATACGTTCTTACTTTCCAAGACTTTATATCTCAAGCCCATAAACCGCAAGCCCTTAAAATCTAACCTCTTAAACCTCAAATCCATTAGTTTCTAAACCCCAGCACTTTAAACTCCAAGCCCATAAACCGAAAGCCTTAAACCCTAAAAAAAAAGAAAAAATGTATCCAACGATAACTTCACGTACTTTTAGCTCTCCAGTTTCATTTTACAGCATTTAATACGACTGGCTTGCTACACAAACCCTTCCGTCGCTGTGGGCATTAAAGTTGCATTAAGACCCGATCTACCACAGTATCATTTTGGAAAAGATTAAGGGCCTTGCCGAGGGGGCTTTTCCTAAACGGTTCTGGAAGTGCAAAATTACCGCCGCGCCATGCCAGTTAAATTCAAATTACTGTTGTGTTTAATTAATTATCGCACTATGGTTAGTTTTATTGCTTCTTCTCGAAATAGATACTGAAATAAAAATAAAAGATGGCCGATTAGTTGTGGTCCAGAGGGCCTGCGGGCGGCGCGCATGTGTGAACAGATCGTTGCGAGCTCCAGATATATAAAAAAGATTAAAACGTGCTACATCATCCGCATAGAAAACGTAAAGCGTGTGGGGACCTAATCCCTGTACCGTATTTGTCATGAGAAGTAGGTATTTAGAGGGAATTGGGAAAATAAATTCGTGCCATTAGTTAGCCATATGCGAGCGTTATTAATTTCCTTTTTGTTAAAAGGACCAAGGGGCAGGAGGCGATTTAGGTAATACAGGTGTGGGGAAAAACGTCCGACGTTAGTTTTTCCCCTCGGCTCGGTATTATTGAGATATAGAAGGGCCGGGGAGCGTATGAAATTTTAATGGGTCAGTCACAACAGAATATTAATAATCGATGCAGGAAAAATACGGCACCAATACTGTTTTTGATTACAGTTATTAAGTAATATGAACGATAAGACGCATGAATAGCTACGGTGAGTGCGAGGGTTAGTGTTTGGGCCAATTTAGGGTCTAAAGTCATGAAAAATTCATTTTGTTATGTAGGAGTGGGATTTTTCTTTCAACACTAGGCAGTAGTTATAATTATAAGAAACTAACGTTGTGAAGGATTAATTTTTTTAAAAATCGGGTTGTGGTTTTTTACCCTCAAAAATTACCATTCTGTGAAAGAATCCCATCCAAAAAATTTATTCGCGTCGATATTTCTAATTAAATTAAAATTAAACCGGTAAAATAAAATTTTCCAAACCAAAATATCATATTATAAGATACCTCACAAAAATGAATTTGCACATAAAAGGTTAAACAAAAAATACTACCTTGTGATGAATCTTCTCTCCCCCATCCATTTTGATAACGGTATGACCATACCTACCTATAAAAAAAAAAATAAAATTAATAATCAGCAATAATAAAATTGCTACTATTGACTGCAAAACCAAAAAATGTATTTCTTGTAATAGTGAATTAGTGCTCCACGAGATATTTTTCATCACCAAATATTTTTTGAATATTTGTCGTTCGTTTAAAAGATATTTAAAAAAATCATTTAAAAATAGAAACTTCAACACCCTGTATCTTAAAAACGGTGCGTTTTACAGGCAATGTTTATGAAGAAACTAATTTTTTTTCGATGTTCTACAGTTCCCTGAAATTTTTGTCTTGGAAGACCACCCTGTATAAATAAAAAACAAAAAAAAATTGTATTTTTAAATTATGATACTCTTGAATCGTGCAACCTACGAAACAATGACACTTTTTGCGCACAATATATCACAGAATCTAAAAATAAACTGGAAACTGGACCACCCTGTATGAATAAAAAAACAGAAAAAAAATATGTCTTTAAATTATGATACTCTTCCACAGAGTAAAAACTATTTAAATAAAGAAAGTTTTGTTTGTTAAACTTAAATTAAAAGGGTTAAATTCTTTAATATTATTATGCATATACAGGGTGCCCCACTTATTATGTTCACCATGGGGATCTTGGAAATGGTAAGAGATAGAAGGTAGGTTAAATGACACTAAATTTTAATGTAGAGCTTATCATTATGTGCAAAAATATTTTAGTAAAATCAACGAAATTTTTATGATAAAAATTAGAGAGGAAAATAAAAAAAAATCAAATAATAGTGATTTTACTCCATTATTTTTGAAAATAAATCATTGTCGTAATATATCATTTTAAAAAGAATAACATTTGGGTTTTAACTAAGCCATAGCCAGCTATGGCTTGTATTTGGAAAAAGAAAGTGGGTGTTAAGATCTCAAAATCTAAAAGAACTATCAAAAATATTACAATTTTATCAAAATCTGCATCAAAAATTGGTCTAAGAAAGAAAAACTGCTTTAAAATACTTTCATAAATAAACGAGTTAAAAAGAAAAAATGAAAATGACAAAAATTAGATTTTTGCTTATGAAACAAAAACGAGTTGAATTTATTAAAATATTTTTGCACATAATAGTAAGCCTTGATAAGCTCTACATTTGGTATCATTTAACCTACCTTGTATCCAAGATAACCATGGTGAGCAAGATAAGTGGGACACCCTGTATAGTGATTTTATTTTTTTACCGTTGATGTCAATTAATTTAATGTAGAAATTCTTAAGATTTTTCGGTCATGTAATTAAATAAAAAACTATTTTTTATTTTCTGACGTTTCGGTTTTAATAACCACCTTCGCGCATATCAGTTCTTTTTAAATTATCTTACAAGTAATAAAATTATTAGTTGTACTTCCTGTAGATACAATTATTATAAAAAGATTAGTATATTGACGTGATAAACACATTTTGTATAAACCTTCTTATACAAAAACTTAGATTTGTAGGTTATGTAGGTACCTACACGCATTATATCCGTAACTCCTTGGCTTTTATCATTTCCCCAATTTGTTCAAATTATTAACAATCGACCACGCATATCCTAGGCATTTATTTACTCACTTTTTATATTGAATTATAGCTGCCTCCTTGCCGAGTATTATTGCCGATCAAACAAAGTCAAAAGTGGACGAATTTCGAGTTTGGACACTTATAATTTAGCACAAACACTAACACCAAACGCTCACATAACCACACACAAAAAGTTAATAAAAACAGCCCGGTTTTGCATTAAATAACACTTGAAATCAAATTATTATCACCAAACATGTCATTTGCGTGTAATTAGACGCTCTACTAAAACGGCGTGTGCAAATTTGTCGATTGTTACTTTTTCTCGCAAAAACTATCTTGATTTTTTTGCAATAATCTCAGCGCTGGAGCTGCCACATTGGAACGCGCATGCGCCATGGGAATCATAGCACAACAAAACAAATCTTTTCTTTGCTAATCTTTACTATTTGCTTCAAGTAAATTTGATTATTACAAATTATTTCACGTTTATTAATTAGTCCTTACGGTGTTACCAATGAGTTTTTTGTTTTATTTAATTTATTGCCATGCTATGTTTTTGTAGTCAATAGAAAATTAATATTTCTTTATTGAACGAAGAAAATTCTACTGAGGGAAGGAAAACCTTACTTTTTGCAGGCATTAGAAAAATGATATTATTCTTTTTACTTTGGGAAGAAAATCCTACGATTGCAGTAGATTGTAGTAGATAATTTTTTTCTGCTGAAAGAAGAAAATGCTACTTTTTATGCAAGCAGTAAATCAATATTTCTTCTATTGACGGAAAAAAATGCTAAGTTCTGTGCAGGCAGTAGAAAACAATGTATTGGTGGAAGAAAAATAAGAAAATGCTACTTTCTGTGCAGGTAGTAGAAAATAAATATTTCTTTCTACCAGTCTACCTGTTTTTGCAGGCAGTAGAAAATTAATATTTCTTTATTGAAGGACGAAAATTCTACTGAGAAAAGAAAACATTACTCCTTGCAGGTGTTAGAAAATTTGGGAAAAAATTCTGTTTGCAGTTAGAAGATATTTTTTTTCTACCAAAGGAAGAAAATGCTACTCTTTATACAGGCAGTAAACATTCATATTTTTTCTATTAGGGAAAGGAAATGCTACGTCTCGTCTATTCAAGAAAGAAATTGCTGCTTTTTTTGCAAGTAGTAAAAAATTAAAATATCTTCTTCTGTGGTAGGAAAAATGTATTCGTGGAAGAAAATGCTATTACCTAAGAGAAGAAAATGCTATTTTCTGTGACAGTAGCAGATAATGAATATTTTTTTCTACTAAGGGTAGAAAATGCTAAGTTCTTTGCAGGCAATAGAAAATTAATATTTCTTTATTGAAGGAAGAAAATTCTACCGAGGAAAGAAACATAACTTTTTGCAGACATTAGAAAAATTATATTTTTCTTTTACTCAAAGAAGAAAATGCTACTTTTTATGCAAGCAGTAAAAAAATCAATATTTCTTCTATTGACGGAAAAAAAATGCTAAGTTCTGTGCACTCAGTAGAAAACAATGTATTTGTGGAAGAAAAAGAAGAAAATGCTACTTTCTGTGCAGGTAGTAGAAAATAAATATTTCTTTCTACCAGTCTACCTGTTTTTGCAGGCAGTAGAAAATTAATATTTCTTTATTGCAGGACGAAAATTCTACTGAGAAAAGAAAACATTACTCTTTGCAGGTATTAGAAAATTTGGGAAAAAATTCTGTTTGCAGTTAGAAGATATTTTTTTTCTACCAAAGGAAGAAAATGCTACTCTTTATACAGGCAGTAAACATTCATATTTTTTCTATTAGGGAAAGGAAATGCTACGTCTCGTCTATTCAAGAAAGAAATTGCTGCTTTTTTTGCAAGTAGTAAAAAATTAAAATATCTTCTTCTGTGGTAGGAAAAATGTATTCGTGGAAGAAAATGCTATTACCTAAGAGAAGAAAATGCTATTTTCTGTGACAGTAGCAGATAATGAATATTTTTTTCTACTAAGGGTAGAAAATGCTAAGTTCTTTGCAGGCAATAGAAAATTAATATTTCTTTATTGAAGGAAGAAAATTCTACCGAGGAAAGAAACATAACTTTTTGCAGACATTAGAAAAATTATATTTTTCTTTTACTCAAAGAAGAAAATGCTACTTTTTATGCAAGCAGTAAAAAAATCAATATTTCTTCTATTGACGGAAAAAAAATGCTAAGTTCTGTGCACTCAGTAGAAAACAATGTATTTGTGGAAGAAAAAGAAGAAAATGCTACTTTCTGTGCAGGTAGTAGAAAATAAATATTTCTTTCTACCAGTCTACCTGTTTTTGCAGGCAGTAGAAAATTAATATTTCTTTATTGCAGGACGAAAATTCTACTGAGAAAAGAAAACATTACTCTTTGCAGGTATTAGAAAATTTGGGAAAAAATTCTATGTTTGCAGTTAGAAGATATTTTTTTTCTACCAAAGGAAGAAAATGCTACTTTTTATGCAGGCAGTAAACATTCATATTTTTTCTATTAAGGAAAGGAAATGTTACGTCTCGTCTATTGAAGAAAGAAATTGCTACTTTTTTTGCAAGTAGTAAAAAATTAAAATATCTTCTTATGTGGTAGGAAACATGTATTCGTGGAAGAAAATGCTATTACCTAAGAGAAGAAAATGCTATTTTCTGTGACAGTAGTAAATAATGAATATTTTTTTCTATTAAGGGTAGAAAATGCTATGTTCTTTGCAGGCAATAGAAAATTAATATTTCTCTATTGAAGGAAGAAAATTCTACCGAGGAAAGAAACATAACTTTTTGCAGACATTAGAAAAATTATATTTTTCTTTTACTCAAAGAAGAAAATGCTACTTTTTATGCAAGCAGTAAAAAAAACAATATTTCTTCTATTGGCGAAAAAAATGCCAAGTTCTGTGCAGGTAGTAGAAAAATATGTATAGGTGGAAGAAAAAGAAGAAAATGCTACTTTCTGTGCAGGTAGTAGAAAATAATTTTTTTTTTTTCTACCAAAAGAAGAAAATTCTGTTTTTGCAGGCAGTAGAAAATTAATATTTCTTTATTGAAGGACGAAAATTCTACTGAGGGAAGGAAACATTACTTTTTGCAGGCATTAGAAAATTTGGGAAAAAATTCTGTTTGCAGTTAGAAGATATTTTTTTTCTACTAAAGAAAGAAAATGCTACTATTTATGCAGGCAGTAAAGATTCATATTTTTTTCTATTAAGGATAGAAAATGCTACGTCTCGCCTGTTGAGGAAAGAAATTGCTACTTTTTTGCAAGTATGTAGTAAAAAATTAAAATATCTTCTTCTGTGGGAAGAAAAATGCTAAGTTCTGTGCATACAGTAGGAGAAATGTGTCTGTGGAAGAAAATGCTACTACCTAAGAGAAGAAAATGCTACTTTCTGTGACGGTAGTAGATAATGAATATTTTTTTCTACTATGGGAAGAAAATGCTGCTTTCTGCTGCGAGTAGAAATTTTATATTTTTTTATTGAAGAAAGAAAATTCTACTGAGGGAAGAAAGTATTACTTTTTGCAGGTATTAGAAAAATAGTATTTTGCTTTTACTTTGGGAAGAAAATTCTACGTTTGCAGGTAGTAGATTATTTTTTTCTCTACTGAAAGAAGAAAATGCTACTTTTTATGATTAAAAAATCAATGTTATTTCTACTGACGGAAAAAAGTGCCAAGTTCTGTGCAGGCGGTAGAAAAAAAGTATTAATGGAAGAAAATGCTACTACCTGAGAGTAGAGAATGCTACATCCAATGCAAGTAGTAAAAAATTTATATTTTTTTGTACCAAAGGGAGAAAATGCTGTTTTTGCAGGCAGTATAAATTCATATTTTTTTCTATGGGAAGAAAATGCTACGTTACTTTAGGAAAAAAATCCTACATATGCAAGTAGTAGATAATTTTTTTTCTACTGACAGAAGAAAATGCTACTTTTTATGCAGACAGTAAAAAATGTATGTTTTTTTCTATTAAGGGTCAATTTTCCTCACCCCCACCGATCGTTGCCTAGTGTTTTGTTAATTCCTTAAAAACTCTTACTTTAGTGCTGAACCCCAACCAGTTTTGTTCAAATAAAAAAAATTGTTAATAAATCTGACCGTGTGTATTAATATAGTATGCCGTCTGAACATAGTAAAATTTATATATAATATTCGGTAACCCCAGGTCGTTGGTATTAAATCAGATCCTCCTACAACGATATTTATACATAAATTAAATACGAAATGTTAAACGCTGCACAAAGATACACATAAATCTCCG
Source organism: Rhagium mordax (assembly GCA_963680705.1). Classification (NCBI taxonomy): domain Eukaryota; kingdom Metazoa; phylum Arthropoda; class Insecta; order Coleoptera; family Cerambycidae; genus Rhagium; species Rhagium mordax. The sequence goes on along the minus strand of OY796662.1, from coordinate 1,548,838 downwards.
GGGGTCCGAAAAAAAAAGATACGTTACATAATTTTAAAAATAAGGCTCTGCCTTCATTTACTTATGATGATTGCTAGTTATAGAAATATTACGTCACGTCATGGACGAAAATATGTTTCCAGGATAAGAAAAATATATTTATTTATTTAGAAACAATTTTGATGTTAACGTGATAATAAATATAAATCTGCACCAATCTTTTAAATATTCGATTAGTTAAGTAGGAATAATTAAGTAAACCGGTTTGAGAAACTACAGGTTTTTGCTGATTTATTAATTTAATTTTTTCACCTTTTATTTCTTCTACAAGACAATTGTGAATTATTAGACCATTCTTGCTGCTTAATCTAATTTTTTTAGTTAAAATTTAAATACGGTTTTACTTCTCCAAAACTCTGGAAACAAATATAATAAAATGCTTAAAAATTATTACCGGTGTCAGAGGGCTTAAATTATCATTTGAAATAATAAATGCCATCCTTTGCATCGTTAAAATATTATTCAACACCGAACGAAATACGAATCGTAAAAATGAATAATAAATAATAATTATTATGGACCAACGTTGTTTATAGAAGTTTGTTTCTAAACATAAACATATGTATACAATAATTAATAAAACGAGCCTTTACTGTTTTCTCTTATGTTTTAATTACCAAATCTGTCAGCTTGTACTTTAATAGCGTCAGTAAATCACGGTTTTGATGAAACCTAAAAATATGGATTAATTTTCGTATCTACGATCCGTTTACAGCGCAACAGCTGACAGAAACCAATTATTTATTGACTTAATAAACAATAAAAGAACAAATATTTTCGTTTAATTTTCGTAGTGTAAGAAAAACAAAGCAGTTACAATCAACATAAAGAATCCTGCGCTGAAATAGAATTGGGGTGCCTCAGGGCAGCGACTTGAGGCCGTTCATTTTCGTTGTTTTTTATAAATGACATTGAAACAAGAGCTTGTTGCTTTATCACCATCCAATGTGTGATACGTGAGCAGAAGCAGAGCATAAACAAGTCACATTTCAATTTTTTGCCCCCAGTTGCGCTTGTGGATATCGAATTAACTTTCGCTACCACAACCTATAAATTCGTCTGATTAAGTTATTTTCACTGTTTAACATAATTGTCATTGCGTACGCCATTACCAATCATACATTTGGACAAACAGATTTTTTTACTCACAATAACTAGTTGTAGCTTACACCAACCGTACAAAGGATTAAAAATCCTGACACTGATTCAAGACTATTGAAATGCACCAATAAAACTGGCACGACATAAAACACCCTCCGCGCCCGGTGCGCACAGAGAAAGGGCATTTAAAAATTCCATTGCATGAGCGACCTAAATAATTCGGGGGACCGAATGCATGCAAGCAACGGTGACAAAAATACAAAAGATCACAAAGGCACTTGAATCAATTCAGCGCTTGTATCACATGCATAAAGGTATAATTACATGTTCTAGTCGCTGTACGACGTCACACAAAGGAACGTCCCATCAGCGGCGGGTGACGGTTTGTCCAAGAGGGGCGCCGAAGCGGCTAAATCGAGAAACTTTATTTTCTTGTGGTTGTTCGGCCCAAATCTACTGATGAAAAAAATGGTACTACCTAAAAGAAGAAAATGCTACTATAAATCAATATTTCTTCTACTGAGTAAAGAAGAATGCTATGTCTTGTGCAGCTAGAAGAAAATTATTATTTTCTATTAAGAGAAGAAAATGCTATGTTCTGTAAAGCTCGTAGAAAGTTAATATTATTTAATTGAAGGGAGAACATGCTACCTTTTGTGCAAGTAGCAAAAAAAATGTTACTAAATGAAGAGAATGGTTTTTGTTCAGGTAGTAAGAAATCAATAATTCTTCTACTGAAGGAAGAAAAATGCTATGTTCTGCTCAAGCAGTAGAATAAATATACTGATGGAAAAAATGCTACTAACTAGGAGAAGAAAATGCTACCATAAATCAATATTTCTTCTACTGAGTAAAGAAAATTGCTATGTTTTGTGCAGCTAGGAAAAAATTATTATTTTCTATTAAGAGAAGAAAATGCTATGTTTTGTGAAGCTCGTAGAAAGTTAATATTTTTTTATTGAAGGGAAAACATGCTAAGTAGCAAAAAAAATGCTACTGAATGAAGAGAATGCTTTTTGTGTAGGTAGTAAAAAATCAATCATTCTTCTACTGAAGGAAGAAAAATGCTATGTTCTGCTCAAGTAGTAGAAGAAATCCACTGATGGAAAAAATGCTACTACCTTAGAGAAGAAAATGCTACTATAAATCAATATTTCTTCTACTGAGTAAAGAAAAATGCTATGTTTTGTGCAGCTAGAAGAAAATTATTATTTTCTAGTAAGAGAAGAAAATGCTATATTCTGTAAAGCTCGTAGAAAGTTAATATTTTTTAATTGAAGGGAGAACATGCTACCTTTTGTGCAATTAGCAAAAAAAATGCTACTAAACGAAGAGAATGCTTTTTGTGCTGGTAGTAAATAATCGATAATTCTTCTACTGAAGGAAGAAAAATGCTATGATCTGCTCAAGCAGTAGAAAAAAATCTACTGATGGAAAAAATGCTACTACCTAAGAGAAGAAAATGCTGCTGTAAATCAATATTTCTTCTACTGATTAAAGAAAATGCTATGTTTTGTGCAACTAGAAGCAAATTATTATTTTCTATTAAGAGAAGAAAATGCTATGTTTTGTGAAGCTCGTGGAAAATTAATATTTTCTTTATTGAAGGGAGAACATGCTACGTTTTGTGCAAGTAGCAAAAAAATGCTATCGAACGAGGAGAATGCTACTACTTGTGCAGGTAGTAAAAAATCAATAATTCTTTTACTGAAGGAAGAAAAATGCTATGATCTGCTCAAGCAGTACAAAAATCTACTGATGGAAACAATGCTACTACCTAAGAGAAGAAAATGCTGCTGTAAATCAATATTTCTTCTACTGATTAAAGAAAATGCTATGTTTTGTGCAACTAGAAGCAAATTATTATTTTCTATTAAGAGAAGAAAATGCTATGTTTTGTGAAGCTCGTGGAAAATTAATATTTTCTTTATTGAAGGGAGAACATGCTACGTTTTGTGCAAGTAGCAAAAAAATGCTATTGAACGAGGAGAATGCTACTTCTTGTGCAGGTAGTAAAAAATCAATAATTCTTTTACTGAAGGAAGAAAAATGCTATGATCTGCTCAAGCAGTAGAAAAAATCTACTAATGGAAAAAATGCTACTACCTAAGAGAAGAAAATGCTATTATAAATCAATATTTCTTCTACTGAGTAAAGAAAAATGCTATGTTTTGTGCAGCTAGAAGAAAATTATTTTTTTCTAATAAGAGAAGAAAATGCTATGTTTTGTGAAGCTCGTAGAAAGTTTATATTTTTGTATTGAAGGGGAACATGCTACGTTTTGTGCAAGTAGCAAAAAAAATGCTACTGAACGAAGAGAATGCTTTTTGTGCAGGTAGTAAAAAATCAATAATTTTTCTACTGAAGGAAGAAAAATGCTATGTTCTGCTCAAGCAGTAGAAACAATCTACTGATGGAAGAAATGCTAGTATCTAAGAGGAGAAAATGCTACTTTTTGTGTAGATCGTAAGAAATCAATAATGCTTCTATTGAGGGAAGAAAATACTATCTGTACTCTGCAAGTGGTAGAAAAAATATATTGATAGAAGAAAATGCTACTGTCGAAGGGCAGAAAATGCTACTGTTTGTACAGGTAGTGGAAACATAATATTTTTTCTACTGTACCTAGAAAATGCTACAGTAGACATTTTTTTTTCTATTGGAAGAAGAAAATGCTACTTTTGTGCAGGTAGTAAGAAATTAATAATTCTTCTATTGAGAGAAGAAAAATGCTATGCACTGTGCAAGCGGTAGAAAAAATCTATAGGAGGAAGAAAACGCTACTGTTTAAGGGAAGAAAAAGCTACTTTTTGTACAGGTAGTAGAAAATTAATGCTTTCTTAACTGAGGGAAGAAAATACTGGTTTTTTCGCACAAATTAGAAAAATATTTTTTTTTCTATGGGACGAAAATGCTACTTTTGTGCATGTATTAGAAAAATAATATTTTTTTTGCCTGTGGGAATCAAATGCAATGTTCACAGGTAGTAGATAATCATTATTTTTTTTTTCTACTGGAAAAAGAAAATGTTACATTTTGTGTAGATAATAGAGAAACAATTTTTGCTTAGGGAAGAAAATGCTATCTATAGGAAGAAAATAATACGTTTAAACAATAATAAACAAATACAGCACTCGTTAGGGGAAAAACCGTCAATTTTCATAATAGTAAAGTAAAATATAGGCCGAGTACTTAAAAAAAAATTCCCAGCGCATAAATCAAGATAAACAATTTCTCCACATGTTAACCCTTTAAGCCTTTCTGTTTTGTTTGCAGTGTGCCCCACCTACATTCCTAATCAGAATTATTGTACAATTAAAACGAGATTTATGGCACATATTCCGCTTTTGTGTCGCGCCACTGCTCGGTAGAGGGTGAGCGCCGAGTCCCCTCGTCCTTTGTTCGTCTTTGTCCAACCTAGCCTTTAATTTGTCTTCACTCAAGGATGATTTTCGGGCTGCAGATTTCAGGGATTATTAACTTGAATTATGATTACTACCCTGGTGGTGGTGAAACGTGTTGGGTCGGTTTTGAAGGCAGAGAGGGCGCAGGGTCGGCTCCGCGCTTACAAATCAAAGGCATCGATGTGTCGTACCGATTTCGGGACGGGACGTTTCGTGGTTTATGGACTGCGAAAGATGGATGCGCCCCGGAATGGGGAAAATATGTTTCGCCGGGATGGAATCGCGAGCTTGGATATGCCGAGACGTAAAAACTTTGTTATATAAAGCGCATAAAAATGATTTAGAAAAACTTAATAACTCAAAGATACGACTGTTAAAATAATGAACGAAAAAAATTCTCGTTTTAAAAAATAACATTTTTTGCAGAATTCTTTCAACGATGTTAAAAATACAGCGATTGAAACGTTTAGGTCCGGCCCTGCGCGCGGGCTTGCATAACTGCAGTGGATTGACGCACTCTACTAATCCACAAGAAGACGTATCCTGCCATGTTTCTTTGTTTGGGGTCCCTCTCGTCTCTCATCGCTTTTAAATAATTGGGGTAGGTAAATAAGGCGAAAGTCGTAAAGATTTTGGAATTTAATTTTTCTTTTATAATTCAACGGATTGCTTTCTGGGAATATAACAAAGGGGGAGAGTAATTTAATTTTTTTGGCGAGGGTAACGGGTAATGGAGGAAAAAGTCGTATATTTAAATGGGGCCAGAAATAGATACTTAGGTAACGCAACGAGCTGGTTAGGGGAGCAAATCCATGAAGGTGAGTAGAGGTTATTAAATTAAATTAAATATTTGATCAAATATGGCGGAATATGGTTTTAGTTTTGTAATCATACTCTTAGATTTCATTATGTATTTTTGAGTATATGTACTGCGATCATCCTGGATGATAACCGAGACTTTCTCCATCTCTGACGAATCTGATCATAATATTATTCTACATAATTACCTATGTAGGTAGTGCTCGTATACGTTCTGTAATTGTGTTTCCTTCGCAACTCAAATAAAACCTAATAGTTTATTTTAATAACGCTTACACTCCTCATTCCGCAATAGTAAACAAGGCATCCCATTAATACATTTAGTTTTGTAATAGGCAATAATTGCCAATTAACTATTTATAATTTTATGGCTTCCTTTTTATGAAAATCGATGCATCAGCTCGCTAACTATAAACAAACATATTATTTTTAACTTCCACACATAAAAAATAAACCAATTTAAATGTGAAGTTTTACCGACTGTTAAATGAAATCGATGTTTATTTTAGAATTTTTATTGCGGCGAGAATTGCCATGGCCGATAGCTGCAGCGCTAAAAGTTGTTTTGTTGATGAAATCTTATATTTACGCAAAGCGAAACCCTGTATGAACGCCACTGGCATTGGAGGTACCAAGGGGGAAGACAAGATTATCTCTTGGTCAATACTCCATTGTATTTTGGTCAGAAATCCTCGGCTATATGTGAAAACGTGTGCAAAAACTTGAGGAGGTATGTAAATCAAATGATCTTGATATTGTCAGGTAAAGTACAACGAAAGGGGCTAAGACTGGACCAAGAATAAACATAAAGATTACTGGAGGAAAATCTTAGGAAACCAAATTGGGAAAACACTTGGTCGAAGAAAAAATGCTAGGAAACCAAATTGGGCAAATTGGGAAAAGATTACTGGAGGAAAAAAATAGTAGAAGAAAAAAATTGGGAAAAGATTACTGGAGGAAAATCCTAGGGAACCGAATTGGGAAAAAACTTGATCGAAGGAAAAAAATTGGGAAAACACTTGGTCGGAGGGAAAAATCCTAGAAAACCAAATTGGGAAAAGATTACTGGAGGAAAAAAAAATTGGGAAAAAATTACTGGAGGAAAATCCTTGGGGAAACCAAATTAGAAAAACACTTGGTCGGAGGAACTGAGGTGAGGGGGAGCCCAGAAGGTTGCAGCCGTTTCTACAGACGAGCCCTACGAAGGAAAAACATGTCAAACCTCAAGCACATAAACTCCCCTTACCGATGTTTACGTTCGAACTCCGTGGTCTTCTTCCATTTGCAGTTTTTAGTCCCCATAAGCGTTACTCATCGCCGTAGCTAACGAGTCAATTTAATGCAATTAAAGACAGCGAATCCGATTTTAAGGTGGAAATCAATTGTTGTGGTTTCTCTAGCACGAAATCCAAAAACCCGGATTCGTAGAATCGACCAAAACCACCGTGCTTAATTGTTGCTATCTCTGTCAGCGTGCTTTTACGTGAGGCTAGCTGACGGTAAATCTCGTTTAACTGTGATATAACTAATGAGGTTCGGCGGAAAAAACGCGGCTTGAACGGTTGTTTGTTGTAACGGTGGGTGGTCCAAATGATATCGTAAGTAACTAGAAGAAAGTCAGTTCTTTTAGACAAATCACAAGAATCAGAAGCACAATCATGAGTATCAACTGAAAGAACCAGTGGTGTACCTATACTAAACGCTTTAGTACTATAACGATAAATTTGATGGAGCCTCTGGATATCAACACTCTGGTTGTTGTGAGCACCATTTCTAATCAAATTTTCATCGAAGGAAAAAATGGGAAACGTCACAAAGATTTGTCTCTTCTTCCTCAAAGACTTGAAGAGCAGCTTCTATCATACTGGTCTTCAGAAATGCATCACCTTCCTAGAGGTAGCCTCCTTAATGGTCAGCAAAATCCAGAAATGCCATAGAGTCGTCTCTTGGCTCAACCCATCAAAGACCTAAAGGATAGTTTCTATCATACCTCTGACATTGTCGAGCGAAGTGTCTCTTATTTGGGTTTCCAGAAGATTTTTTCCTTTAACAGTACCTGATCTTTAGAAATTCGTAACCATCATAGAGATTACCTCCTTAATGGTCGGTCCAGAAATCTCATAAGGCTTATCTCTTGGTTCAACTTTCTCAAAGTCTTAAAAGGATCGTTCCTATCATAACTCTGACATTGTCTAATGTCCTTTACTTGGGTTCCCAGCAGCCTTTTTCCTTTCAATAGTAATAGTGCCTGATCTTTAGAAATTCGTCACCATCCTAGAGGTAACCGTCTTAATTGTCGACAAAATCCAGAAATGCTATAAGACTCATCTCTTGGCTCAAGTTCCTCATAGAATTGAAGCATTTCGTACCTCTGACATTGACGAATGAAATGTCTTTTACTTAGGTTTTCAATAACCTTTTCCCTTCCAATAGTTCCTGATCTTCAATAGTCGCCATCCTAGAAGTAGCCTCCTTAATGATCGACAGAATCCAAATCAACTCTTGGCTCAATTTCTTCAAAAATCGTTCCTATCGTACCTCTGAGACTGTCGAGCGAAGTGTCCCTTATTTGGGTTTCCAGAAACCTTTTTTCTTCCAACAGGGAGTGATCCACGAAAATTCCTCATCCTTCTAGAGGTAACCTTCTCAATGATCGACAAAATCCAGAAATGCCATAAGAGTCGTCTCAATCCATCAAAGACTTAAAGGATAGTTTCTATCATTCTATAGTCGAGCGAAGTGTCCCTTATTTGGGTTTCCAGAAGCCTTTTTTCTTCCAACAGGGAGTGATCCACGAAAATTCTACATCCTTCTAGAGGTAACCTTCTCAATGATCGACAAAATCCAGAGACTTGAAGAATAGTTTCTATCATACCTCTGACATTGTCGAGCGAATTGTCTCTTATTTGGGTTTCCAGAAGGTTTTTTCCTTCCAACAGTGCCTGATCTTTAAATATTCGTCACCATCATAGAGATTACCTCCTTAATGGTCGATCCAGAAATCTTATAAGACTTATCTCTTGGTTCAACTCCCTTAAAGTCTCGTACCTCTAACATTGTCGAACGAAGGAAGTGTCTTTTACTTGGGTTTTCAATAACCTTTTTCCTTCCAATAGTTCCTGATCTCCAACAGTCTCCATCCTAGAGGTAACCTCGATTGACAAAATCCAGAAATGCTATAAGACTCATCTCTTGGTTCAACTTCCTCAAAGACTTGAAGGATCATCCTATCACACCTCTGATAATATCGAGCGAAGTATCTTTTACTAGGATTTCCTGGAGCCTTTTTCCCTCCAATAGTGCCTGATCGACAAAATCCAGAAACCGTTAGAATTCCTCAACAGTCACGGATACATAAAAATGAATTACTAGTAGATACTTACTAGGCTGTCCCATCATTCCAGTCCAATTTTCAACTCGGCGGTATTTCCGAGCTTTGTACGCATTGACATTTTTTCCGCTAAAAATAACCTTTCTATTTTGGTGTTTTAATCTCCACAAAAGCTCCAGCTCGTGAGTGTACATACATTATACAAAAATATTAAATTTCGAGTCGGACCTCTTATTCTCTTCGCCGTACTTGCAGGGATTTCAGGGGTCCGCATATTTTTGCATGCAAAATATTTTATTAAAACAGTTCAAACAAACGTCGGAATACCTAACAGATGAAAAAACGGAGGGAAATTCCCAAGAATGCCGTTCGGGATGTGACGTGTTCCTTTTTGTGAGGCTTAATTTTTTTTTGACAGTGCCAAGGAGAAAATTATTCGACATAAAAATAGGGCAATCAGCAAAATTATTAGTTTAGGGACAAATCAAATTGGTTATCTCTGACGCGGCGGGTGGAGAGCAATTATGCAACAAACGTGACCTTCGCTGATAAAATTCGGCATTGCCTCCAAATAAATTAGCTGCAGCCGTAACAATGATGATATAATTCTATTAGCAAATATAATATTTTTTATCATCGGCCGACGTTTTTAGCACATGACGAAATACCGATAAGGGTTACATCAATATTTTCGTTCTTGAACTTGTACACTCCGATGTGTGCAAAAACATGTTTTTACGACGCATTTTCCTACTTTTACTGGATCTAACCGCTTACGAAAATGTGAGTAAATGAAAATTGATATGTTTGAGTATATATGACTAGAGCACACAATCCCAGTTATATAATAATGATAAAAGCGCATCTGTAATATTGGTGTCGGACTTGGGGTGATTGACAGGGTTGGTTCTCGGGCGGGGAAAATCGACAGAAGTGGGCAGAAAAATTGTGTTACATAAAATGGTAATTAACAATTACAGGTTACTTCTAGGATGGTGATGAATTTCTGAAGATCGTGGAAGGAAAAAGGCTTCTGGCAAACCAAGTAGAAGACACAGAAACTTCGCTAGATAATGTTGGAAGTATGAGAGAAAGAATGCTTCAAGTCTTTGAGGAAGTTTCCCAAGAGATAAGGCTTATAGCATTTCTTAATTTTGTAGATTATTAAAGAAGTTGCCTCTAGGAAGGTGGCGAATTTTTGAAGATCAGGCACCATTAGAAGCAAAAAGTCTCCTGAAAATCCAAGTAAAAGACTAGCTCGATAATGTCAGAGTATGGATGAAACGATTCTTCAAGTCTATAAGAAAGTTGAGCCAAGAGACGAGTTTGTCGATCATTGGAGGTTACGTCTAGGATGGTGACGGATTTTTGAAGATCATGGAAGGAATATGGCTCCTGGCAAACCAAGTAAAAGAATGCCTCAAAGAAGTATCCAAAGCGTACATTTTTGTCCCTTGGGCAATAAAACTAAAGGATGACCGCAATTAGACTCACTTTTTACCCATTATAGAAATATAACAAGATTTTATTTCAAATAATTTCCATAATTAATTCTACGGACGAGAAACATATATATTAATACGTGGAGATAATATACACGTGTTACAACTCTAATCTGCAATATTAGGAGCGGGTAACCACAACTGATGGATAATATCTGTGTTGGTATAGCAAATTTCAATTTGTATTTTGTGCGCATTAATAATATTAACACTCCACCTCGTCATAACACCATTCGATTTGATCGAACACTGAATAACCAGACGAACACATTTTTAATAATCGTTGGAAAAAATTGATCTGTCTGAGGGAGATAAACAGTTGCAACTAAATGGGCATGAAAGGTACTTGAATCTCACCCCCACAACTTGCGTTAGCGATTGTTGATTTGACAGCAATCATTTCATTATTATTAATACACTCTAGGTGTTTTTTTTTAATATATCAGAAACGAAAATATTTACAAGCACTACACGGTGCACTTGATGTCACTTTTATAAATAGAGCCGAAATGAAAACAAAAAGTTTAATGCCACTTAAAAAAGTTGGCAATATTCGTTATATATCGCCGACATAAACCGTATTTTTATTGGATTCGTTTCTAAATTTATAAGCACCGGCTCACAATGCGATGTGTTTTGAGAGGTTGAAAAATTATATCCGCAGATCGAAAAACACTCTTACACATGTGCTTGCTAACGTATGTAACCACTAAAAGTAGCAAAAGCATAAACAGCATGGAGCCTATTGACACATGAGGTGCTTTTGTTGTGCCATGTTACTAAATTTATGTGTCTTATATTTTAAAATGAAATTGGCCGGATATATTTATTTGTGTCCGCGGTCCATTGTGTAACAAAAAATAAATGTGAATTCACCTTCTATGAGGGGTTTTTAAAGTTGAGTTAATTAAAAATAGTAACAATAATATCATTATGTAAGGAGGATGTTAAAAAGTCAGAACCATTATTTTCCTATGATCAATTGTTGTAGTATTGAGAGAAATTGTAGTGGTATTATGAGCAATTGTCGTGGTATTAGGGGCAATTGTTGTAGTATTGAAAGAAATTGTAGTGGTATTAGGAGCAATTGTCATGGATTTAGGGGCAATTGTTGTAGTATTGGGAGCAATTGTCGTGGTATTAAGGGCAATTGTTGTAGTAGGTGTTGAAAGAAATTGTAGAGGTATTGGGAGAAATTGTCGTGGTTTTAGGGGCAACTGTAGTATTGAGAGAAATTGTAGTGGTATTAGGAGCAATTGTCGGGGTTTTAGGGGCAATTGTTGTAGTATTGGGAGAAATTGTAGTAGTATTACAAGCAATGTCGTGGTATTAGAGGCAATTGTTGTAGTATTGAAAAAAATTGTAGTGGTATTAGGAGCAATTGTCGTGTTTTAAGGGGCAATTGTTGTAGTATTGGGAGCAATTATCATGGTATTAGGGGCAATAAAATTGTCGTGGTTTTAGGGGCAATTGTTATAGTATTGGGAGAAATTGCAGTGGTATTAGGAACAATTGTCGTGGTTTTAGGAACAATTGTTGCAGTATTGGGAGTAATTGTCGTGGTATTACAGGCAATTGTTGTAATATTGAAAGAAACTGTAGTCGTATTGGGAGAAATTGTCGTGGTTTTAGGGGCAACTGTAGTATTGAGAGAAATTGTAGTGGTATTAAGAGCAATTGTCATAGTTTTAGGGACAATTGTTGTAGTATTGGGAGCAATAATTGTCATGATATTAGGGGCAATTGTTGTAATAGGTATTGAAAGAAATCGTAGTGGTATTAGGAGCAATTGTCGTGGGTTTAGGGATATTTGTAGTACCGAGAAAAATTGTAGTGTTATTAGGAGCAATTGTCGTGGTTTTAGGGGCAATTGTAGTATTGAGAAAAATTGTAGTGGTATTAGAGGTAGTATTGAAAGAAATTGTAGTGGTATTAGGAGCAATTGTCGTGGTTCTAGGAACAATTGTTGTTGTAGTATTGGGAGAAATTGTAGTAGTATTAGGAGCAATGTCGTGATATTAGAGGAAATGTTGTAGTATTGAAAGAAACTGTAGTGGTATTAGAAGCAATCGTCATGGTTTTAGGGGCAATTGTAGTATTGCGAGAAATTGTAGTGGTATTAGAAGCAATCGTCATGGTTTTAGGGGCAATTGTAGTATTGAGAGAAATTGTAGTGGTATTAAGAGCAATTGTCATAGTTTTAGGGACAATTGTTGTAGTATTGGGAGCAATTGTCGTGATATTAGGGGCAATTGTTGTAGTGGGTATTGAAAGAAATCGTAGTGGTATTAGCAGCAATTATCGAGGTTTTAGGGATATTTGTAGCAATTCAGTACTGAGAGAAATTGTAGTGTTATTAGGAGCAATTGTCGTGGTTTTAGGGGCAATTGTTGTAGTATTGGGAGCAATTGTCGTGGTATTAGGGATTTTTGTAGTATTGAGCGAAATTGTAATGGTATTAGAGGCAATTGTTGTAGTATTGAAAGAAATTGTAGTGGTATTAGGAGCAATTGTCGTGGTTCTAGGAACAATTGTTGTTGTAGTATTGGGAGAAATTGTAGTAGTATTAGGAGCAATGTCGTGGTATTAGAGGCAATTGTTGTAGTATTGAAAGAAACTGTAGTGGTATTAGGAGCAATCGTCATGGTTTTAGGGACAATTGTAGTATTGAGAGAAATTGTAGTGGTATTAAGAGCAATTGTCGTAGTTTTAGGGACAATTGTTGTAGTATTGGGAGCAATTGTCGTGATATTAGGGGCAATTGTTGTAGTAGGTATTGAGAGAAATCGTAGTGGTATTAGGAGCAATTGTCGAGGTTTTAGGGATATTTGTAGCAATTCAGTACTGAGAGAAATTGTAGTGTTATTAGGAGCAATTGTCGTGGTTTTAGGGGCAATTGTTGTAGTATTGGGAGCAATTGTCGTGGTATTAGGGATTTTTGTAGTATTGAGAGAAATTGTAATGGTATTAGAGGCAATTGTTGTAGTATTGAAAGAAATTGTAGTGGTATTAGGAGCAATTGTCGTGGTTCTAGGAACAATTGTTGTTGTAGTATTGGAAGAAATTGTAGTAGTATTAGGAGCAATGTCGTGGTATTAGAGTCAATTGTTGTAGTATTGAAAGAAACTGTAGTGGTATTAGGAGCAATCGTCATGGTTCTAGGGGCAATTGTAGTATTGAGAGAAATTGTAGTGGTATTAAGAGCAATTGTCGTAGTTTTAGGGACAATTGTTGTAGCATTGGGAGCAATTGTCGTGATATTAGGGGCAATTGTTGTAGTAGGTATTGAAAGAAATCGTAGTGGTATTAGGAGAAATTGTCGAGGTTTTAGGGATATTTGTAGTACTGAGAGAAATTGGAGTGTTATTAGGAGCAATTGTCGTAGTTTTAGGGGCAATTATTGTAGTAATAAAGTTCTAAAATAATTAATCTTGCTCGAGTTTTTCGTTATACAACGCCGCGCTGTGAACATTGTAAATGCGGTTGCATACCGTTTTTATTTAGCAGGTCATTTATGTAGAAAAGAACAGTAACGGGCCTATGGACACGTCCTTGCGCCGCTTCTAGGTGCCGCTATCCTAAGTTGCAGCTGAAGAACTGCCTTAGTATAATTAAAAAACCAACCAACCAAGCTATGTAAATAAAGACAGTAAAAACAACGATTTAATTAATTCTACTAACGATAACCATTTAGAGGTTGCCGAGAAAATGTGAAAAAGCATTTTATTGCTTTTTATGATGGCGAGTACAATAAAAAATTAACACAAAAACAAGTAGTAATAAAAATTAATAGCCCGAAAAAGTGCATTATCAATGTCTAGTTCAAGGGAGTGGAACAGGAAACCTTGAGAATAGAAGTCAAGGCGAAGATACCATCTAACAGATTTGAATCATTTCTGTTGCTGTCCCAGGGCTGGACTACCATGAAGGCGATGGAAGTTTAAATAAATCCAGGCCTCTTTATCATACGAAAGTTAGATTAGTTAAAATTGTATATTGACGTTATTGAAGTGCAATAAAATACACTTGATAGTTCAGTTTGTTTATGCCTTTAATTGGCAGTTCTAATTTAGTGAGAAATAAAATTACTTTATTTTAGGTTGTCAATACCAACGTGCTTAAAATTTCATTACGGCACTAGTACGATAATGTACTACACAGTAAAATAAAAGTTCGCTTTATTCGACGGTCGTAGGAAAAATAATTTCTAGTTACTTCTTTCCGAATTTACTCCTTATGGATTCTTAGATCAGGCGTCTTCATTCCCAGTTTTATATTTAAAGTCTGCAAGTCCTCAAATCACTACAGAATGAATGTACACACACACACACAAAAGAAATTGTAGTTGATACCATGAGAGTGGAGCTTGTTCTTGCTGGTAAGTCCGACCCTGGGTGTTATGTAAGAAATAATTATTACTACGATTTGGAACCGTGTAATTTGGTGTAATAAATAGTTTATATTCGAGATCTGTATCCAAATGGAAATAATAGGATAGCCTGCGCGAAGGCCAATGGATTAACCTATTTTAATTTTCATGATTTACTGACGTGCGAGCGTTGTTTTCCGGAGGTATCTTTTTGCCACCGCACCAAAGATACACAAAAACGGTTTGGGCAAAAGTAATAATAGAATTTCTTTCAATTTCGTACGAATTAGTTCTGACATTGATTTGTTATTTAAGGTCGGTTGCACGGTCGAAACGCATGCAAAAAAGCTTACGAAAATAAATTATGCCTTAAAATAAACTTCTCTTATGTAATTATGAGTAATAACATTCGCGTTAGGGGCGGTGCCGGCTTATTATTTAATATCAATTATTAAGTAAGGCTGGATGCCGTTTAAATGGATTTTTGCATAATTTGGAATACATTATGTAAGCTGAATAGGACAATCTAGAAAGTAAGTTTGAAACAAAAGACTTCTCTAGTCTGCAAAGGCAATTGAGGAATTAAAGAAAATATAAGAGAAGTCTAAGGACTTCTCTTCTCTCAACATTTGAAAGAATTAAAGAGTCGAGGCAGAATTGAAGTTGAATCAAAATCATCAAAGAATGAAAATAATTGAGGAATTAAAGAAAATATAAGGAAAGTCTAAGGACTTTTATCTCTTATGTCAACATTTGAATATATTAAAGAGTCGAGGCAAAATTGAAGTTGAATCAAGATCATCAAAGAAGAATGAAAATAATTGTGGAATTAAACAAAATAAAAGAGATGTCTAAGGGTTTCTCTCCAATCAATATTTGAAAGAATTAAAGAAGCAGAATTGAAGTTGAATGAAAATAAAAAATCATCAAAGAAGAATAAAAATATTTGAGGAATGAAACGAAATATAAGGAAAATCTAAGGGCTTCTCTTCTCTCAACATTTGAAAGAATTAACGAGTCGAGGCAGAGTTGAAGTTGAATCAAAATCTTCAAAGAATGAAAATAATTAAGGAATTAAAGAAAATATAAGGAAAGTCTAAGGACTTTTATCTCTCCTGTCAACATTTGAAAGAATTAAAGAGTCGATGCAGAATTGAAGTTGAATCAAGATCATCAAAGAAGAATGAACATAATTGTGGAATTAAACAAAATAAAAGAGATGTCTAAGGGTTTCTCTCCAATCAATATTTGAAAGAATTAAAGAAGCAGAATTGAAGTTGAATGAAAATAAAAAATCATCAAAGAAGAATAAAAATATTTGAGGATTTAAACGAAATATAAGGAAAATCTAAGGGCTTCTTTTCTCTCAACATTTGAAAGAATTAACGAGTCGAGACAGAATTGAAGTTGAATTAAAATCATCAAAGAATGAAAATAATTGAGGAATTAAAGAAAATATAAGGAAAGTCTAAGGACTTTTATCTCTCCTATTAACAATTGAAAGAATTAAAGAGTCGAGGCAAAATTGAAGTTGAATCAAGATCATCAAAGAAGAATGAAAATAATTGTGGAATTAAACAAAATAAAAGAGATGTCTAAGGGTTTCTCTCCAATCAATATTTGAAAGAATTAAAGAAGCAGAATTGAAGTTGAATGAAAATAAAAAATCAGCAAAGAAGAATAAAAATATTTGAGGAATTAAACGAAATATAAGGAAAATCTAAGGGCTTCTCTTCTCTCAACATTTGAAAGAATTAACTAGTCGAGACAGAATTGAAGTTGAATCAAAATCATCAAAGAATGTAAATAATTGAGGAATTAAAGAAAATATAAGGAAAGTCTAAGGACTTTTATCTCTCCTATCAACATTTTAAAGAATTAAAGAGTCGAGGCAGAATTAAAGTTAAATCAAGATCATCAAAGAAGAATGAAAATAATTGTGGAACTAAACAAAATAAAAGAGATGTCTAAGGGTTTCTCTCCAATCAATATTTGAAAGAATTAAAGCAGCAGAAATGAAGTTGAATGAAAATAAAAAATCATTAAAGAAGAATAAAAATATTTGAGGAATTAAACAAAATATAAGTAAAATCTAAGGGCTTCTCTTCTCTCAACATTTGAAAGAATTAACGAGTCGAGACAGAATTGAAGTTGAATCAAAATCATCGAAGAATGAAAATAATTGAGGAATTAAAGAAAATATAAGGAAAGTCTAAGGACTTTTATCTCTCCTATCAACATTTGAAAGAATTAAAGAGTCGAGGCAGAATTGAAGTTGAATCAAGATCATCAAAGAAGAATGAAAATAATTGTAGAATTAAACAAAATAAAAGAGATGTCTAAGGGTTTCTCTCCAATCAATATTTGAAAGAATTAAAGAAGCAGAATTGAAGTTGAATGAAAATAAAAAATCAGCAAAGAAGAATAAAAATATTTGAGGAATTAAACGAAATATAAGGAAAATCTAAGGGCTTCTCTTCTCTCAACATTTGAAAGAATTAACGAGTCGAGACAGAATTGAAGTTGAATCAAAATCATCAAAGAATAAAAATAATTAAGGAATTAAAGAAAATATAAGGAAAGTCTAAGGACTTTTATCTCTCCTATCAACATTTGAAAGAATTAAAGAGTCGAGGCAGAATTGAAGTTGAATCAAGATCATCAAAGAAGAATAAAAATAATTGTGGAATTAAACAAAATAAAAGAGATGTCTAAGGGTTTCTCTCCAATCAATATTTGAAAGAATTAAAGAAGCAGAATTGAAGTTGAATGAAAATAAAAAATCAGCAAAGAAGAATAAAATTATTTGAGGAATTAAACAAAATATAAGGAAAATCTAAGGGCTTCTCTTCTCTCAACATTTGAAAGAATTAACGAGTCGAGGCAGAGTTGAAGTTGAATCAAAATCTTCAAAGAATGAAAATAATTAAGGAATTAAAGAAAATATAAGGAAAGTCTAAGGACTTTTATCTCTCCTATCAACATTTGAAAGATTTAAAGAGTCGAGGCAGAATTGAAGTTGAATCAAGATCATCAAAGAAGAATAAAAATAATTGTGGAATTAAACAAAATAAAAGAGATGTCTAAGGGTTTCTCTCCAATCAATATTTGAAAGAATTAAAGAAGCAGAATTGAAGTTGAATGAAAATAAAAAATCATCAAAGAAGAATAAAAATATTTGAGGAATGAAACGAAATATAAGGAAAATCTAAGGGCTTCTCTTCTCTCAACATTTGAAAGAATTAACGAGTCGAGGCAGAGTTGAAGTTGAATCAAAATCTTCAAAGAATGAAAATAATTAAGGAATTAAAGAAAATATAAGGAAAGTCTAAGGACTTTTATCTCTCCTGTCAACATTTGAAAGAATTAAAGAGTCGATGCAGAATTGAAGTTGAATCAAGATCATCAAAGAAGAATGAACATAATTGTGGAATTAAACAAAATAAAAGAGATGTCTAAGGGTTTCTCTCCAATCAATATTTGAAAGAATTAAAGAAGCAGAATTGAAGTTGAATGAAAATAAAAAATCATCAAAGAAGAATAAAAATATTTGAGGAATGAAGCGAAATATAAGGAAAATCTAAGGGCTTCTCTTCTCTCAACATTTGAAAGAATTAACGAGTCGAGGCAGAGTTGAAGTTGAATCAAAATCTTCAAAGAATGAAAATAATTAAGGAATTAAAGAAAATATAAGGAAAGTCTAAGGACTTTTATCTCTCCTGTCAACATTTGAAAGAATTAAAGAGTCGATGCAGAATTGAAGTTGAATCAAGATCATCAAAGAAGAATGAACATAATTGTGGAATTAAACAAAATAAAAGAGATGTCTAAGGGTTTCTCTCCAATCAATATTTGAAAGAATTAAAGAAGCAGAATTGAAGTTGAATGAAAATAAAAAATCATCAAAGAAGAATAAAAATATTTGAGGATTTAAACGAAATATAAGGAAAATCTAAGGGCTTCTTTTCTCTCAACATTTGAAAGAATTAACGAGTCGAGACAGAATTGAAGTTGAATTAAAATCATCAAAGAATGAAAATAATTGAGGAATTAAAGAAAATATAAGGAAAGTCTAAGGACTTTTATCTCTCCTATTAACAATTGAAAGAATTAAAGAGTCGAGGCAAAATTGAAGTTGAATCAAGATCATCAAAGAAGAATGAAAATAATTGTGGAATTAAACAAAATAAAAGAGATGTCTAAGGGTTTCTCTCCAATCAATATTTGAAAGAATTAAAGAAGCAGAATTGAAGTTGAATGAAAATAAAAAATCATCAAAGAAGAATAAAAATATTTGAGGAATGAAACGAAATATAAGGAAAATCTAAGGGCTTCTCTTCTCTCAACATTTGAAAGAATTAACGAGTCGAGGCAGAGTTGAAGTTGAATCAAAATCTTCAAAGAATGAAAATAATTAAGGAATTAAAGAAAATATAAGGAAAGTCTAAGGACTTTTATCTCTCCTGTCAACATTTGAAAGAATTAAAGAGTCGATGCAGAATTGAAGTTGAATCAAGATCATCAAAGAAGAATGAACATAATTGTGGAATTAAACAAAATAAAAGAGATGTCTAAGGGTTTCTCTCCAATCAATATTTGAAAGAATTAAAGAAGCAGAATTGAAGTTGAATGAAAATAAAAAATCATCAAAGAAGAATAAAAATATTTGAGGATTTAAACGAAATATAAGGAAAATCTAAGGGCTTCTTTTCTCTCAACATTTGAAAGAATTAACGAGTCGAGACAGAATTGAAGTTGAATTAAAATCATCAAAGAATGAAAATAATTGAGGAATTAAAGAAAATATAAGGAAAGTCTAAGGACTTTTATCTCTCCTATTAACAATTGAAAGAATTAAAGAGTCGAGGCAAAATTGAAGTTGAATCAAGATCATCAAAGAAGAATGAAAATAATTGTGGAATTAAACAAAATAAAAGAGATGTCTAAGGGTTTCTCTCCAATCAATATTTGAAAGAATTAAAGAAGCAGAATTGAAGTTGAATGAAAATAAAAAATCAGCAAAGAAGAATAAAAATATTTGAGGAATTAA
The DNA here is from genome assembly GCA_963680705.1 of Rhagium mordax. Taxonomy (NCBI): domain Eukaryota; kingdom Metazoa; phylum Arthropoda; class Insecta; order Coleoptera; family Cerambycidae; genus Rhagium; species Rhagium mordax. The sequence continues at coordinate 1,529,223 of OY796662.1, read as the reverse complement.
ACGAAATATAAGGAAAATCTAAGGGCTTCTCTTCTCTCAACATTTGAAAGAATTAACTAGTCGAGACAGAATTGAAGTTGAATCAAAATCATCAAAGAATGTAAATAATTGAGGAATTAAAGAAAATATAAGGAAAGTCTAAGGACTTTTATCTCTCCTATCAACATTTTAAAGAATTAAAGAGTCGAGGCAGAATTAAAGTTAAATCAAGATCATCAAAGAAGAATGAAAATAATTGTGGAACTAAACTAAATAAAAGAGATGTCTAAGGGTTTCTCTCCAATCAATATTTGAAAGAATTAAAGCAGCAGAAATGAAGTTGAATGAAAATAAAAAATCATTAAAGAAGAATAAAAATATTTGAGGAATTAAACAAAATATAAGTAAAATCTAAGGGCTTCTCTTCTCTCAACATTTGAAAGAATTAACGAGTCGAGACAGAATTGAAGTTGAATCAAAATCATCGAAGAATGAAAATAATTGAGGAATTAAAGAAAATATAAGGAAAGTCTAAGGACTTTTATCTCTCCTATCAACATTTGAAAGAATTAAAGAGTCGAGGCAGAATTGAAGTTGAATCAAGATCATCAAAGAAGAATGAAAATAATTGTAGAATTAAACAAAATAAAAGAGATGTCTAAGGGTTTCTCTCCAATCAATATTTGAAAGAATTAAAGAAGCAGAATTGAAGTTGAATGAAAATAAAAAATCAGCAAAGAAGAATAAAAATATTTGAGGAATTAAACGAAATATAAGGAAAATCTAAGGGCTTCTCTTCTCTCAACATTTGAAAGAATTAACGAGTCGAGACAGAGTTGAAGTTGAATCAAAATCTTCAAAGAATGAAAATAATTAAGGAATTAAAGAAAATATAAGGAAAGTCTAAGGACTTTTATCTCTCCTATCAACATTTGAAAGATTTAAAGAGTCGAGGCAGAATTGAAGTTGAATCAAGATCATCAAAGAAGAATAAAAATAATTGTGGAATTAAACAAAATAAAAGAGATGTCTAAGGGTTTCTCTCCAATCAATATTTGAAAGAATTAAAGAAGCAGAATTGAAGTTGAATGAAAATAAAAAATCAGCAAAGAAGAATAAAATTATTTGAGGAATTAAACAAAATATAAGGAAAATCTAAGGGCTTCTCTTCTCTCAACATTTGAAAGAATTAACGAGTCGAGGCAGAGTTGAAGTTGAATCAAAATCTTCAAAGAATGAAAATAATTAAGGAATTAAAGAAAATATAAGGAAAGTCTAAGGACTTTTATCTCTCCTATCAACATTTGAAAGAATTAAAGAGTCGAGGCAGAATTGAAGTTGAATCAAGATCATCAAAGAAGAATGAACATAATTGTGGAATTAAACAAAATAAAAGAGATGTCTAAGGGTTTCTCTCCAATCAATATTTGAAAGAATTAAAGAAGCAGAATTGAAGTTGAATGAAAATAAAAAATCATCAAAGAAGAATAAAAATATTTGAGGAATTAAACGAAATATAAGGAAAATCTAAGAGTTTCTCTTCTCTCAACATTTGAAAGAATTAACGAGTCGAGACAGAATTGAAGTTGAATCAAAATCATCAAAGAATGAAAATAATTGAGGAATTAAAGAAAATATAAGGAAAGTCTAAGGACTTTTATCTCTCCTATTAACAATTGAAAGAATTAAAGAGTCGAGGCAGAATTGAAGTTGAAGCAAGATCATCAAAGAAGAATGAAAATAAATGTGGAATTAAACAAAATAAAAGATATGTCTAAGGGTTTCTCTCCAATCAATATTTGAAAGAATTAAAGAAGCAGAAATGAAGTTGAATGAAAATAAAAAATCATCAAAGAAGAATAAAAATAATTGAGGAATTAAACGAAATATAAGGAAAAACTAAGGGCTTCTCTTCTCTCAACATTTGAAAGAATTAACGAGTCGAGACAGAATTGAAGTTGAATCAAAATCATCGATGAATGAAAATAATTGAGGAATTAAAGAAAATATAAGGAAAGTCTAAGGACTTTTATCTCTCCTATCAACATTTGAAAGAATTAAAGAGTCGAGGCAGAATTGAAGTTGAATCAAGATCATCAAAGAAGAATGAAAATAATTGTGGAATTAAACAAAATAAAAGAGATGTCTAAGGATTTCTCTCCAATCAATAGTTGAAAGAATTAAAGAAGCAGAATTGAAGTTGAATGAAAATAAAAAATCAGCAAAGAAGAATAAAAATATTTGAGGAATTAAACAAAATATAAGGAAAATCTAAGGGCTTCTCTTCTCTCAACATTTGAAAGAATTAACTAGTCGAGACAGAATTGAAGTTGAATCAAAATCATCAAAGAATGTAAATAATTGAGGAATTAAAGAAAATATAAGGAAAGTCTAAGGGCTTTTATCTCTCCTATCAACATTTGAAAGAATTAAAGAGTCGAGGCAGAATTGAAGTTGAATCAAGATCATCAAAGAAGAATGAAAATAATTGTGGAACTAAACAAAATAAAAGAGATGTCAAAGGGTTTCTCTCCAATCAATATTTGAAAGAATTAAAGAAGCAGAAATGAAGTTGAATGAAAATAAAAAATCATCAAAGAAGAATAAAAATATTTGAGGAATTAAACGAAATATAAGGAAAATCTAAGGGCTTTTCTTCTCTCAACATTTGAAAGAATTAACTAGTCGAGACAGAATTGAAGTTGAATCAAAATCATCAAAGAATGTAAATAATTGAGGAATTAAAGAAAATATAAGGAAAGTCTAAGGACTTTTATCTCTTCTATCAACATTTGAAAGAATGAAAGAGTCGAGGCAGAATTGAAGTTGAATCAAGATCATCAAAGAAGAATGAACATAATTGTGGAATTAAACAAAATAAAAGAGATGTCTAAGGGTTTCTCTCCAATCAATATTTGAAAGAATTAAAGAAGCAGAATTGAAGTTGAATCAAAATAAAAAATCAGCAAAGAAGAATAAAAATATTTGAGGAATTAAACAAAATATAAGGAAAATCTAAGGGCTTCTCTTCTCTCAACATTTGAAAGAATTAACTAGTCGAGACAGAATTGAAGTTGAATCAAAATCATCAAAGAATGTAAATAATTGAGGAATTAAAGAAAATATAAAGAAAGTCTAAGGACTTTTATCTCTCCTATCAACATTTGAAAGAATTAAAGAGTCGAGGCAGAATTGAAGTTGAATCAAGATCATCAAAGAAGAATGAAAATAATTGTGGAATTAAACAAAATAAAAGAGATGTCTAAGGATTTCTCTCCAATCAATAGTTGAAAGAATTAAAGAAGCAGAATTGAAGTTGAATGAAAATAAAAAATCAGCAAAGAAGAATAAAAATATTTGAGGAATTAAACAAAATATAAGGAAAATCTAAGGGCTTCTCTTCTCTCAACATTTGAAAGAATTAACTAGTCGAGACAGAATTGAAGTTGAATCAAAATCATCAAAGAATGTAAATAATTGAGGAATTAAAGAAAATATAAAGAAAGTCTAAGGACTTTTATCTCTCCTATCAACATTTGAAAGAATTAAAGAGTCGAGGCAGAATTGAAGTTGAATCAAGATCATCAAAGAAGAATGAACATAATTGAGGAATTAAACAAAATATAAGAGAAGTCTAAGTGCTTCTCTTCTCCCAAGGAGTGGATGGAAGCCTTAAACGAGCACCGTACATAAAACCTAGAGGTGATCTGTCTGTTGAAAATGCAATTTATTAAAAATTGCTTACTAAGGCGTAAAATATGTAAGCAGCTTTTAGGGACATACTAACATCCACCCCCGAAACTGCGACAGAACTTTCTCACTCGCCCCACACCCCATCCGCACCATGCAGATTGTCAGGGTCGTAAAATCTTTATTATACAACCCTCTACTTTTAACGCGTATAAGCATAAAGTAAAAAGGGAAAATCACCATGAAAACTAGCTTTACTTTAAATTATGAAATATTTTACGGCCGCTTTTATTAGGCCATTCTGATGTTTGCTAATGAAAACAGTAATTGAATCGAGATAATATGGCGTTAGAGTCCATAAAACGTGTAGTATGCATGTAGCCTCCGTTTCGAATGATCCGCTTGCAGAAAAAGGTCAAGTTATCTATTTTTTTATGAGATCGTTTAAAATATTAATGGGGTAACAAAGCGCCTATGTAAATGTTTTAGGAAGGGCAGTGTGTTCATTGCCAACGTTTTGATTTAAAAAAAAGTACGTTTCCCGCCCTGTTTCAAAATTGCTACGTTGAGCCAGTCATGAGTCAATTTCCTGTCTTTGACCCCAATCCTTTAAACAGAGTGTTTACACCACAGGGTAATAAATGTGTTTTTGCAATCTAAAGGTATAATGAGCACATTACTAGTAAAATAAAATACTTATGTAGGCCGATAATTACGCGCAAAACAAATATAATTATTTGTCGCTGCGCCGGTAAACATATGCACTTCCTCTACGGCTCGAGAAATAAATATATATGCACTTATTTGTTTGCAAGACCTTGTTCGTAATTGTCGCAAACGCACACATGCGAGATTGTGGTAAACGTATCTTTGCGGCATTTATGCTGATTTTCAAAAAGAATAGTTTCAATAAATGTTCCCTCCTTTAATAACTAATGTTTATTTGAGTTGCATTTGTTTATACCGGGCAGATTCAAAACACTGCAATAAGAAATAAGTGCATAGTAGCAACAAATCCTTTGAAGTGGATTCGAAATGGTGTTCATACAATTATTTGGATTTACAGTACTTTTTGTTTACGATATACACCACGTTGTTAACGCATTTCCTGCCATGTGCAACCTCTCAGGAGTCTAATAAATCAGCTATTTTTACACATCGTTGTAAAAATCGATTAATTCTAAAGGATTTACGCGAGATAACACACTTAATTGTAAAAAAATCGACAGGTGAACAGCTGACAGTAGATTAGATTAGACTGACCTAAATGTAAAATTAGACCAGACTGGAGGTATTCCACGCACCGTGCAGCTGTCCAAGTGGATAATATAAGTACGGATTTAAGGCTCACCCTGTATACGACCAGGGCACCATTAGCGAGTTTAGGCCTGCTTCATTCCTAGATGTTCTTCTTCAATTGATTTGGGCACTTTTCGTATGGTTTTGGTATTTTCAAGGACTCGAATATATTCTGGCCCAGTTTCTGCTAGAGCTAAATCTAAGTCTTCCTGCCTGATATCATTTTATTGGCTCCCACGTAGTTTCCATTATCTTTAGGAAAACTGAGTATGCTTTATATCACGTACGCGTTTTTTCGAAGGCCATCGCAATTGGGTGCAATTACAATTAACCTGTTTTCCTCTATTTTTCTAACAAAGTCGATGAAGACCTTCAAAATCTGATGAAAAGTAAACGCTGTTGCGTAACAGTGTATTTTCGTCCGAATGATTTGAATTGGACGTTTCCCTGCAAAATATTTATATTTTTCGTTTGTGGCAGATTGTAACCACAGGTTTCAGACAGATTGACGGCTGTCGGGAAAGCTCGATAGCAAAAATGTTTACGTTTTCCAAAAATACATTTCATGTCCAACTAGTTGAAATAATCTATTGCGATTTATTTTATTAATTAAGTGAAACATCAGGTGTCTAAATAATACACTGTGTGCCAAGTGGGGGATGCATGTACTTCTATCTCGGTTATTATCGGAGACAGAAAGACAGTTAAGTGAGAAATATTCAGAGTTCTATCTAGTCAGGTCATTCTAGTTACTGTCAGCTGTTCACCTGTCGGTTTATTTATGAATAAGTGTGTTATTTCGTGTAATATTATCTGGTGGTGATGCTTCCTAAGGTAGCTACAGCACAATTGAGTTGTAAACGGAGCAAAATAAGTAAGATTCAGCAAGTTTTACTAAAGTGGTAAGCCTTAGAACATAATTGAGGGAATTAATTCACAATTGGCGAAATAAGGATCCTTCGCCACATTGTGACGACTCTTGCCATGATGGGATGGTCATTAATTTTGTTACAATTATTGGAAAAAATACCAACGCCTACTCTAAACAAAAATCCATAATAGGTAAACGAATATCTGTGAAATTCTGGGTCAACACACAAATAAAACCGCGAGCTTCGACAAGTATCGCCCCGGCTAAAAATAGAAAAAACTAGATAACACAAAAATAATCCTCTTTCTTTTAACCTCCGTCCTTACTCCCTGGACGTTTCCCTTGACAAAAAGTCAGGGTTGACTTTTCAGTCCTAATGGATCGCGGAGAACAAAAAGGAAGCACGTCCTTCTTCAATCTTCGCATCCTTTCAATCAACGAGCTGGATTAATGATTTAAGTGTAATAATCTAGGATTAAATTAACAAAGTAAAAAGCAACATAGAAAACAGTAGTTTGGGTAGCTTCTGCTTGGAGGACGTTGTTTCCTTTCAGTTTCACCTTAATATGTACAGTGTGGTCCAAATTGCTTGTAATTAGATGACATTGTGTAATTATGAAACAGGTAAGGTAAGGAAAAGACAAATAATCTTGGCTACCAATCAGGATTTGCAGATGTAATTTAATGCCCGCTGAGTAGTTGTTTCCTGCGATCTTATTTATGCTTGCCTGGCAAGTCGCTTCTTTCACAAAAATATCTTGACAGGTAGTAGCACTGACCATCAGAGGGGTATAATTATCTCTCACCCACGTCAGTTCTAAAGGGTTACACGAGATAACACACTTGATTGTAAAAAAATCGACAGGTGAACAGCTCACAGTAGATTAGATTATTGGAAAGATTAGTTGAATTATTTTTTTCATGAATTTAGGACCAGACACGGTTGGGATTAGATTTTTATGCATACGCATACACCATATTTTGTTTATATTTATATTAATCGGTTTTTAAGAATCTAGATTTTACCAAAATTGGTGGTTAAATTATTACATTATTTACAAATTCTCGGTTCGTAATCAGTGTAATTTTATCATTTAGCTAATAAATCATAAATTTTTTTCTGGCTTACAAATGTACATTTAATCTCCATTTTATTATCAACAAAAATATTTTAGCGATTACACAGTATCTTTATCATTCTAATGGCTACTCAGAAACGTACACGTTTTACTGCAAATCTAGTTACGAATGCATAACGTTTATTTTTAGAACGATTAAGTAGATATTGCTAGACAATCTGTATTCACACCGTCTCAAGGCAAAATAAGCCACTTACGATCCAGTCTTTCCAGAAATCAATGTATGGTAAATTGCTTTATTGGTCCTGCTCCGATCCCTGCTTTTTGTGGCGCGGCTGGCGTCATGTGTGTGTCATTATTACAAGAAGAAAATTTTTAAGAAAAAAAATTACCCAATTATCATGACGATTTTCAGACTGAAACCCTGCAACCTTTTACATTTCATTACATGAGCAAACCAAAATAATTTGGTCAGCCGAGTACGTGGGGTTTTAATTAATCCTATTCTTTGTAAAACGTATATTTAAATGTTTGTGTTTTGATTTCCGTGCGCCTCAATTAGGGCGCTGCCGGGCACATACACAGCATTAAAATGTGCGCCTTCGACGCCTCGAATTTAATTAATTAAATAGTAATTTAATTTAAACTTCACTTATAGCCCGCTTTAACACGCCCACGTCGGGTTTATTAAAAACAGACGTGGAGAGTCCCGGGCCTCGCTTGTTTCATTATCAAACACAAAATTAAATTCGTTCACATAACGAACTGAAAAAGGTCAACTGGTACAGTGACTATTGCATTGAATAGAAATTAAATTAAGTTGATTTGCGAAAAGGAAGTAGGATACAAGAGAGGAAATGAAAAAAGGAATCCGCTCGCAAGGTCCCCTTTACATAAAAAAAATGTTGCCATGGCTACTGATAAGATTTCCTTCAAGCGTGAATAAAGATATTACGGGTTGATAGAAAAGAGTAAATAATGTTATCAATGCAATAATTTTTTTGACGGAAACTTTTTATAGGCTTTTTGTAGGAGACACATTGGCGAAAAGGGGATTAGACCGGATACTGATTGGATTTGTTATTCGATTTAATCACGTCCCTCCCCGGATCGGGCCGGATTTTTACGCGAAAATCGTAAATTTTAATCCTCGCCGTATATTTCCTCAGGTTCTTTGTCAATTTTCAACACCTAAACAACTGTATAATAAATAAAATGAAAATAAGATTAGAATTCATTTAAGGAAACAGAAATCGAAATCATAACCAGAAATGGTTACAAAATTTGGGGTACCACAAGGTAGGGTCATAGGGCCCATCTAGTTTATTTTATATGCGAACGACGTGATTGAATGGCTCGCTTACAAGCTAATATAAATAATTTTACTAATATCGCCTGAAGAACTATCGAAATGCGTCCAATTCCAGTGGAATTCCCTCAAAAAGAAAGCAAAGAAAAATAATGTCCTCCAAGCAGAAGCTACCCAAACTACATATTTTCCATGTTGCTTTTTACTTTGTAAATTTAAGCCTAGATCAGACACTTAAATCATTAATCCAGCTCGTTGATTGAAAGGATGCGAATATTGAAAAAGGACGTGCTTCATTTTGTTCTCCGCGATCCATTAGGACTGAAAAGTCAACCCCGACTTTTTGTCAAGGGAAACGTCCAGGGAGTAAGGGCGGAGGTTAAAAGAAAGAGGATTATTTTTGTGTTATCTAGTTTTTTCTATTTTTAGCCGGGGCGATACTTGTCGAAGCTCGCGGTTTTATTTGTGTGTTGACCCGGAATTTCACAGATATTCGTTTACCTATTATGGATTTTTGTTTAGAGTAGGCGTTGGTATTTTTTCCAATAATTGCAACAAAATTAATGACCATCCCATCATGGCAAGAGGCGTTAAGACAAGAGTCGTTACAATGTGGCGAAGGATCCTTATTTCGCCAAATGTGAATTAATTCCCTCAATTATGTTCTAAGGCTTACCACTTTAGTAAAACTTGCTGAATCTTACTTATTTTGCTCCGTTTACAACTCAATTGTGCTGTAGCTACCTTAGGAAGCATCACCACCAGATAATATTACACGAAATAACACACTTAATTATAAATAAACCGACAGGTGAACAGCTGACAGTAACTAGAATGACCTGACTAGATAAAACTCTGAATATTTCTCACTTAACTGTCTTTCTATCTCCAATAATAACCGAGATAGAAGTACACGCATCCCCCACTTGGCACACAGTGTATTGTTTAGACACCTGATGTTTCACTTAATTAATAAAATAAATCGCAATAGATTATTCCAACTAGTTGGACATGAAATGTATTTTTGGAAAACGTAAACATTTTTCCTATCGAGCTTTCCCGACAGCCGTCAATCTGTCTGAAACCTGTGGTTACAATCTGCCACAAACGAAAAATATAAATATTTTGCAGGGAAACGTCCAATTCAAATCATTCGGACGAAAATACACTGTTACGCAACAGCGTTTACATTTCATCAGATTTTGAAGGTCTTCATCGACTTTGCTAAAAAAATAGAGGAAAACAGGTCAATTGTAATTGCACCCAATTGCGATGGCCTTCGAAAAAAATGCGTACGTGATACAAAGCATACTCAGTTTTCCTAAAGGTAATGGAAACGACGTGGGAGCCAATAAAATGATATCAGGCAGCAAGACGTAGGTTTAGCTTTAGCAGAAACTGGGCCAGAATATATTCGAGTCCTTGGAAATACCAAAACCATACGAACAGTGCCCAAACGAATTGAAGAACAACATCTAGGAATGAAGCAGCCCTAAACTCGCTAATGGTGCCCTGGTCGTATACAGGGTGAGTCTTAAATCCGTACTTATATTATTCACTTGGACAGCTGCACGGTGTGGAATACCTCCAGTCTGGTCTAATTTTACATTTAGGTCAGTTTAATCTATTCTACTATCAACTGTTCACCTGTCGATTTTTTTAGAATTAAGTGTGTTATCTCGCGTAAATCCTTTAGAACTAATTGATTTTTACAACGCTGTGCAAAAATAGCTGATTTATTAAACTCCTGAAAGGTTGCACATGTCAGGCAACGCGTTAACAACGTGGTGTATATTGTAAACAAAAAGTATTTGTTACTTATTTCTTATTGCAGCGTTTTAAATCTGCCCGGAATGTACAAACAAATGCAACTCAAATGTCTTATCTGGTTTATTAATTCATGTTTATTTTTAGTTCGTTGATAATAAATATAATGCGATACGAGCTTTCTTGTGTTCGTACCATATCAGGAACTTCAAGGCCTCAGCGGATGGCAAATAACAACTTGAATGTGTGAAAAATAATTGTTGTGATCTAATTCCTGTTATGTAAGTTTTGTTGATGTATTCAATAGACGTAACTCTAATAGTTGCAACGTTATCTTTCGCATTTAATCGAAGAAAATATAAAATAAGTTGTTTGTATTTGGATAGGAAGTGGGATATTTTAGCCTCAGTAGTTTTTTTTTCAAAAAACTTTCCATGGCCCACTATTTTGTTTTGTTGGAAAATGGATAACTTTTCTTAAAATATTGGAAAACAAATTTGTGCTCATTTTAAGCGCAATCTGAGAAACGAAAATTCCAATATGGCTGCCATACGAAAAACAAAAGTTACCTCGGATATTTCGAAAACAAAAGACTGTCGAGCATTCGTTTTTATACGTCTCCAAAAAGTATCCCAATAATGTAAAAATCTAAAACCAAAAATCCAAAATTTCCTCATTAATAAACTTAAAAATAAAAATTTTGGCGCAACCTTGACTTTGGATCCGAGAAACGGAAACAACCCAAATGTAGAAACGAAAATAATATCATTTTAAACTTGGCAATCGATATTCGCATATATCACCGCCGGAATGTATTTTTATCCGATTATTCCGTTTCTAATTTTGTAAGCTTCAGTTTACACGATGTATTTGCACAGATTGAAAAAAGTCGAGTGTTTCCTTTGGGCGAAAGATACGATCTCAAACCATTCACTTTTGGTTCACGTGCACACACATGAGCTTATGCTAATATTTACTCTGCTACGAGTATACAGTTTTTTATCGCATCAAATGAGTCTTTAGGGATATCCAGAATTAGCGCAACAAAGAACAGTCCATAGCACTGGCTTCGACAGTGACTTGATACAAACTCTTGCCTTCAGGCTCACAAAGGTCCATCAATTATTTCGCTGAAAGGTCAATAATACCGAGGTGTGTTGTTTCGCAACAGTTTTGCACACACCTTCGTGCCTCGTAGTTTATTGCCAAGAGAAATGGGACGACTGCGTAAGCAAGTGCAAGTGCTTGGTAAAAAATGGGAATCTAAGAGCATCAGCGAATGGCCCAAGTAAAAACATTTTTCTCGGCTCGTGAACGATCAATACAGCTGAATGGTTTTCATGAACGTTGTTAAACTTTGCTTTTGCTTACGTATAATAATTACTGTTATTAATACAAATAAAAAACTTCTCCTGTCAACTGTAGCATTATCGTTCGTTTGAGGCTCATTTTTTAAATCGACTGTTTCCTTTTTCCAGCTTGGCTGCTGCCCAACAGTCTTAAAAAGTAATACTTACGAAGACAGCGAAAAATGTTCGGCCAAAATAAAAACAAAGTTATAAATAACGCTTTTATTGCATCTATAATCGTGCTGCTTCTAAATGGTAAGTATCATGCAACAAATTATCGGTTTTTTTATCAAATCTTTGCACGTAAAAAATATTATTGTATCGACTTAAAAAATGTTAGAAAGTTTTACTATAACTTATATTGTTTTCTACAAAATGAGACATCCCCAGTATAATTACGTTATTATTGTGTATACAGGGTGACTCTTTAAGTGGGGGTCAAATTTTTATGGGTAATAGTACTAGTCGTCAGGAATATGAATCCGATTTTCTTTTTTTCGTAAGTTGTAAAATGGCCGAGTTATAATTTTTTTTTAATTCGTGGTTCAAATGTAATTCCGGCACCGCTGGGCAAACTCTTACATCTGGAATTCTCTACATTGGTGGATAAAAAATCTGCAAGAGATTTCAACGAGCAAATTTTATTTTTCATTTCCTTAATTTGTTCAAAAAAAATCATTTGAATCGAACCTAGGCGTGAGCACTAATTACAATTTTAATAGGCAGTGCTCCAATTTCGCGTGTTTACGTTTTTTTATGAATGTTCGCGAAAATTAAACGAAGTTTTGGCGCGGCCGTTGGCATTCTTTTGCTTGTTTTGTTGCTCACTAAAACAGGGAATTACGCAAAAAAAGCGATTATCTATCTCTAAATATGGGAAGGAGTTAATTGAACTTGTTTAATTTAATTAAGGATATCGCCGAATTTCGAGACTATTAAAATATTATTGGAGTTCTGGCCTTGACAGATGTTTTCGTTGTGACATAAAACGACCATCAAACTTTTTCCTAGTTGTGCGTAAATACAGAATTATTATACTGGGTGTCTCCTTTTGTGAGCAAATAATACCGTGGTAATTTTTTCTTTGATCGCCCATCACTTTATCGAAAAGGAAAATATTATGTGTACTTAATTGCACATTACCGCCACGATTAAAAAACTATAAGGAAATTGATATTTAACACTTCCGCTCGTCTAATCGCAATTAGATACGACTTATCACTGGAACAACAACATACTATAATAATGGAATGCTTTGTCAAAGTCGAGCGTTTACTTTTGCAATAAATTTGATAACACTAATTTGCCCATTACGCGAAAACGATACGAACAAAACATGTAATCGAAAGCAGAAAGGGACAAACAAAGTAATTCCGCACATGAACGGAACAAAATAAAGAAGAAAATTTTTACGTTTGACATCTCTGTCAATTTTTTAAGGACCTCGTTTATAAATATTTTGCAAGCATAGTAGTTATACAACTGAGGAAGCCTTGACTTGGGCTTGATAACTCGTAAATCTTCGTCAGCTTGGTAAAAGTTAACATCAGCTAAATTTGGAGAGACCAGGAAATAGCGACACCGTTTAAAAACACATTTTTTTTGCAAACAGCCTTTTTTCACTAATTTGAATGTCTTTGATTGTCCTTACTTTTAATTAGAGCAAGGCTAACGAGAAATACTAAGAACAATGGGTAACTGATTAAAGGCACCAGAAATCGCAATAGGCGTTGCTATATTTTTATTTAAAAAAATTGGAAGCTTTTGTTTCTAGTTAGTTTTAATATTGGGTCGTCCACCACAAGCACATTAATGTTTATGTAAACTTACTGCTCAAATAAAAGTAGCATTTTCTTCCCATAGATATTAGCATTTCCTTTCTTATTGAATTTCTTTTACTAGCTGTAGAAAACGTAGCATTTTCTTTCGCCAATGGAAAAAAAATTTCTACCTTACAAAAAGTAGCATTTTCTTTACGTAGTAGCATTTTCTTTCTTTAGTAGAATTTTTGCTACTGCTTATACACAACGTAGTATTTTCCTTTCCTCAGTAGAAATATATTTTCTACTCTCTGCTCAATAGCATTTTCTTCTCTTAGGTAATGACATTTTTTCCTTTTATAGAATTTTTTTTCCTGCTAAAATATTAATTTTCTGCTACTAGCACAGAAAGTGTAATTTTCTTCCCTCAGTAGAACTTTTTTACTAGTTGCAGAAAACGTAGTATTTTCTTTCGTAAATGGAAATACATATTTTCTACTACCTTACAAAAAGTAGCATTTTCTTCCTTTAAGTAGTAGCATTTTCTTTCTTCAGTGGAATTTTTTCTAGTGCTTATGGAAAACGTAGCATTTTTCTTCCTTCAGCAGAAAAAACATTAATTTTCTGCTACTTGCACAAAAAGTATAATTTTCTTCTGCAGTAGAATTTTTTTACCAGCTGCAGAAAAGGTAGCATTTTCTTTCATCAATAGAAAAAAATATTTTTTACTATTTCACAAAAGTAGCATTTTCTTTCTTCAGTAGAATTTTTTCTACTGCTTATACAGATAGCATGTTCCTTTCCGCAGTAGAAAAATATGTTATCTACTCTCTGCACAAAAACTAGCATATTCTTCTCTTTAGTAGTGACATTTTTTGCCTTTCATAGAATTTTTTCTTCTGTCTACATAGAACATAGCATTTTTCTTCCATCAGTTGAAAAAATATTAATCTTCTGCTACTAGCACAAAAAGGGTCATTTTCTTCCCTCAGTAGAACTTTTTTACTAGTTGCAGAAAACGTAGCATTTCCTTTCGTCAATGGAAAAACACATTTTCTACTACCTTACAAAAAGTAGCATTTTCTCCCTTCAAGTAGTAGCATTTTCTTTCTTCAGTGGAATTTTTTCTAGTGCTTATGGAAAACGTAGCATTTTTCTTCCTTCAGCAGAAAAAACATTAATTTTCTGCTACTTGCACAAAAAGTATAATTTTCTTCTGCAGTAGAATTTTTTTACCAGCTGCAGAAAAGGTAGCATTTTCTTTCATCAATAGAAAAAAATATTTTTTACTATTTCACAAAAGTAGAATTTTCTTTCTTCAGTAGAATTTTTTCTACTGCTTATACAGATAGCATGTTCCTTTCTGCTGTAGAAAAATATGTTTTCTACTCTCTGCACAAAAACTAGCATATTCTTCTCTTTAGTAGTGACATTTTTTGCCTTTTAGAGAATTTTTGCTTCTGCCTGCATAGAACATAGCATTTTTCTTCCATCAGTTGAAAAAATATTAATTTTCTGCTACTAGCACAGAAAGTGTCATTTTCTTCCCTCAGTAGAACTTTTTTACTAGTTGCAGAAAACGTAGCATTTTCTTTCGTCAATGGAAAGACACATTTTCTACTACCTTACAAAAAGTAGCATTTTCTTTCTTCAGTGGAATTTTTTCCAGTGCTTATAGAAAACGTAGCATTTTTCTTCCATCAGCAGAAAAAACATAAATTTTCTGCTACTTACACAAAAAACATAATTTTCTTCTCCAGTAGAATTTTTTTACCAGCTGCAGAGAATAGAAAAAAATATTTTTTACTATTTTACAAAAAGTAGCATTTCATTCTTCAGTAGAATTTTTTCTACTGCTTATACAGATAGCATGTTCCTTTCTGCAGTAGAAAAATACGTTTTTTATTCTCTGCACAAAAACTAGCATTTTCTTCTCTTAGGTAATGACATTTTTTCCCTTTATAGAATTTTTTCTTCTGCCTGCATGGAACATAGCATTTTTCTTCCATCAGTTGAAAAAATATTAATTTTCTGCTACTAGTACAGAAAGTGTCATTTTCTTCCCTCAGTAGAACTTTTTTACTAGCTGCAGAAAACGTAGCAATTTCTTTCGTCAATGGAAAGACACATTTTCTACTACCTTACAAAAAGTAGTATTTTCTTCCTTTAAGTAGTAGCATTTTCTTTCTTCAGTGGAATTTTTTCTAGTGTTTATGGAAAACGTAGCATTTTTCTTCCTTCAGCAGAAAAAACATTAATTTTCTGCTGTTTGCACAAAAAGTATAATTTTCTTCTGCAGTAGAATTTTTTTACCACCTGCAGAAAAGGTAGCATTTTTTTTCATCAATAAAAAAAAATTATTTTTACTATTTCACAAAAAGTAGCATTTTCTTTCTTCAGTAGAATTTTTTCTACTGCTTATACAGCTAGCATGTTCCTTTCTACAGTAGAAAAATATGTTTTCTACTCTCCGCACAAAAACTAGCATTTTCTTCTCTTTAGTAGTGACATTTTTTACCTTTTATAGAATTTTTTCTTCTGCCTGCATAGAACATAGCATTTTTCTTCCATCAGTTGAAAAAATATGAATTTTCTGCTACTAGCACTAAAAGTGTCATTTTCTTCCCTCAGTAGATCTTTTTTACTAGCTGCAGAAAACGTAGCATTTTCTTTCATCAACAGAAAAACACATTTTCTACTACGTTTCAAAAAGTAGCATTTTCTGTCATTAAGTAGTAACATTTTATTTCTTCAGCAGAATTCTTTCTACTGCTGATGCAGAACGTAGAACGTAGCATTTTTCTTTCCTCTGTAGAAAAATATGTTTTCTACTTTCTGCACAAAAAGTAGCATTTTCTCCTCCTAGGTAGAAGCATTTTCTTCTTTGAGTTTCCTTCTACTGCCTGCACTAAACGTAGCATTTTCTTTCGTCAACAGAAAAACACATTTTCTACTACCTTTCAAAAAGTAGCATTTTCTTTCATTAAGTAGTAACATTTTATTTCTTCAGCAAAATTCTTTCTACTGCTGATGCAGAACGTAGAACGTAGTATTTTTCTTTCCTCTGTAGAAAAATACGTTTTTTACTTTCTGCATAAAAAGTCGCATTTTCTCCTCTTAAGTAGTAGCATTTTCTTTCTTTGAGTTTCCTTCTACTGCCTGCATTAAACGTAGCTTTCTTCCATAAAAAGAAAAAATATTAATTTCCTATTACTTGTACATACAAGAAGTACCATTTCCTTCCATTAGTAGAATTCTCTTACTACCTGCAAAAAATGAATATTCTCTAGTAGCATTTTCTTCCTTTAATGGATTTGTCTGCTGCTTGCAAATAACTTTGGTAAAAAAAACATTAATTTTACAGATAGCATGTTCCTTTCTGCAGTAGAAAAATATGTTTTCTACTCTTTACACAAAAACTAGCATTTTCTTATCTTTAGTAGTGACATTTTTTACCTTTTATAGAATTATTTCTTCTGCCTGCATAGAACATAGCATTTTTCTTCAATCAATTGAAAAAATATTAATTTTCTGCTACTAGCACAAAAAGTGTCATTTTCTTCCCTCAGTGGAACTTTTTTTGCTAGTTGCAGAAAACGTAGCATTTTCTTTCGTCAATGGAAAACACATTTTCTACTACCTTACAAAAAGTAGCATTTTCTTCCTTTAAGTAGTAGCATTTTCTTTCTTCAGTGGAATTTTTTCTAGTGTTTATGGAAAACGTAGCATTTTTCTTCCTTCAGCAGAAAAAACATTAATTTTCTGCTGTTTGCACAAAAAGTATAATTTTCTTCTGCAGTAGAATTTTTTTACCACCTGCAGAAAAGGTAGCATTTTTTTTCATCAATAAAAAAAAATTATTTTTACTATTTCACAAAAAGTAGCATTTTCTTTCTTCAGTAGAATTTTTTCTACTGCTTATACAGCTAGCATGTTCCTTTCTACAGTAGAAAAATATGTTTTCTACTCTCCGCACAAAAACTAGCATTTTCTTCTCTTTAGTAGTGACATTTTTTACCTTTTATAGAATTTTTTCTTCTGCCTGCATAGAACATAGCATTTTTCTTCCATCAGTTGAAAAAATATGAATTTTCTGCTACTAGCACTAAAAGTGTCATTTTCTTCCCTCAGTAGATCTTTTTTACTAGCTGCAGAAAACGTAGCATTTTCTTTCATCAACAGAAAAACACATTTTCTACTACGTTTCAAAAAGTAGCATTTTCTGTCATTAAGTAGTAACATTTTATTTCTTCAGCAGAATTCTTTCTACTGCTGATGCAGAACGTAGAACGTAGCATTTTTCTTTCCTCTGTAGAAAAATATGTTTTCTACTTTCTGCACAAAAAGTAGCATTTTCTCCTCCTAGGTAGAAGCATTTTCTTCTTTGAGTTTCCTTCTACTGCCTGCACTAAACGTAGCATTTTCTTTCGTCAACAGAAAAACACATTTTCTACTACCTTTCAAAAAGTAGCATTTTCTTTCATTAAGTAGTAACATTTTATTTCTTCAGCAGAATTCTTTCTACTGCTGATGCAGAACGTAGAACGTAGTATTTTTCTTTCCTCTGTAGAAAAATACGTTTTTTACTTTCTGCATAAAAAGTCGCATTTTCTCCTCTTAAGTAGTAGCATTTTCTTTCTTTGAGTTTCCTTCTACTGCCTGCATTAAACGTAGCTTTCTTCCATAAAAAGAAAAAATATTAATTTCCTATTACTTGTACATACAAGAAGTACCATTTCCTTCCATTAGTAGAATTCTCTTACTACCTGCAAAAAATGAATATTCTCTAGTAGCATTTTCTTCCTTTAATGGATTTTTCTGCTGCTTGCAAATAACTTTGGTAAAAAAAACATTAATTTTACAGATAGCATGTTCCTTTCTGCAGTAGAAAAATATGTTTTCTACTCTTTACACAAAAACTAGCATTTTCTTATCTTTAGTAGTGACATTTTTTACCTTTTATAGAATTATTTCTTCTGCCTGCATAGAACATAGCATTTTTCTTCAATCAATTGAAAAAATATTAATTTTCTGCTACTAGCACAAAAAGTGTCATTTTCTTCCCTCAGTGGAACTTTTTTTGCTAGTTGCAGAAAACGTAGCATTTTCTTTCGTCAATGGAAAACACATTTTCTACTACCTTACAAAAAGTAGCATTTTCTTCCTTTAAGTAGTAGCATTTTCTTTCTTCAGTGGAATTTTTTCTAGTGTTTATGGAAAACGTAGCATTTTTCTTCCTTCAGCAGAAAAAACATTAATTTTCTGCTGTTTGCACAAAAAGTATAATTTTCTTCTGCAGTAGAATTTTTTTACCACCTGCAGAAAAGGTAGCATTTTTTTTCATCAATAAAAAAAAATTATTTTTACTATTTCACAAAAAGTAGCATTTTCTTTCTTCAGTAGAATTTTTTCTACTGCTTATACAGCTAGCATGTTCCTTTCTACAGTAGAAAAATATGTTTTCTACTCTCCGCACAAAAACTAGCATTTTCTTCTCTTTAGTAGTGACATTTTTTACCTTTTATAGAATTTTTTCTTCTGCCTGCATAGAACATAGCATTTTTCTTCCATCAGTTGAAAAAATATGAATTTTCTGCTACTAGCACTAAAAGTGTCATTTTCTTCCCTCAGTAGATCTTTTTTACTAGCTGCAGAAAACGTAGCATTTTCTTTCATCAACAGAAAAACACATTTTCTACTACGTTTCAAAAAGTAGCATTTTCTGTCATTAAGTAGTAACATTTTATTTCTTCAGCAGAATTCTTTCTACTGCTGATGCAGAACGTAGAACGTAGCATTTTTCTTTCCTCTGTAGAAAAATATGTTTTCTACTTTCTGCACAAAAAGTAGCATTTTCTCCTCCTAGGTAGAAGCATTTTCTTCTTTGAGTTTCCTTCTACTGCCTGCACTAAACGTAGCATTTTCTTTCGTCAACAGAAAAACACATTTTCTACTACCTTTCAAAAAGTAGCATTTTCTTTCATTAAGTAGTAACATTTTATTTCTTCAGCAAAATTCTTTCTACTGCTGATGCAGAACGTAGAACGTAGTATTTTTCTTTCCTCTGTAGAAAAATACGTTTTTTACTTTCTGCATAAAAAGTCGCATTTTCTCCTCTTAAGTAGTAGCATTTTCTTTCTTTGAGTTTCCTTCTACTGCCTGCATTAAACGTAGCTTTCTTCCATAAAAAGAAAAAATATTAATTTCCTATTACTTGTACATACAAGAAGTACCATTTCCTTCCATTAGTAGAATTCTCTTACTACCTGCAAAAAATGAATATTCTCTAGTAGCATTTTCTTCCTTTAATGGATTTGTCTGCTGCTTGCAAATAACTTTGGTAAAAAAAACATTAATTTTACAGATAGCATGTTCCTTTCTGCAGTAGAAAAATATGTTTTCTACTCTTTACACAAAAACTAGCATTTTCTTATCTTTAGTAGTGACATTTTTTACCTTTTATAGAATTATTTCTTCTGCCTGCATAGAACATAGCATTTTTCTTCAATCAATTGAAAAAATATTAATTTTCTGCTACTAGCACAAAAAGTGTCATTTTCTTCCCTCAGTGGAACTTTTTTTGCTAGTTGCAGAAAACGTAGCATTTTCTTTCGTCAATGGAAAACACATTTTCTACTACCTTACAAAAAGTAGCATTTTCTTCCTTTAAGTAGTAGCATTTTCTTTCTTCAGTGGAATTTTTCCAGTGCTTATGGAAAACGTAGCATTTTTCTTCCATCAGCAGAAAAAACATTAATTTTCTACTACTTGCGCAAAAAGTATAATTTTCTTCCGCAGTAGAATTTTTTTACCAGCTGCAGAAAACTTAGCATTTTCTTTCATCAGTAGAAAAAAATATTTTTTACTATTTTACAAAAAGTAGCGTTTTCTTTCTTCAGTAGAATTTTTTACACATTTTCTACTACCTTACAAAAAGTAGCATTTTCTTCCATTATGTAGTAGCATTTTATTTCTTCAGTAGAATTTTTTCTAGTGCTTATACAGAACGTAGCACTTTCCTCAGTAGAAAAATATTATGTTTTCTACTTTCTGCACAAAAAGTAGCATTTTCTCAGGTAGAAGCATTTTCTTCTTTGAGTTTCCTTCTACTGCCTGCACAGAACATACATAGTATTTTTCATTCTTTCTACTTACTTGCACAAAAAGTATTATTTTCTTCCAGTAGATAGCATTCTCTTCCCTAAGCAGAAATTGTTTTATTACTACCTGTACAAAACAAAGCATTTTCTTTCCTCAATAGAAACACAATAATTTTGTATTATCTAGTACATATTTTCTTCCCTTAGATAGAAGCATTTTCTTTCTTTAGTATATTTTTCCTATGCCTGTATAGAACATAGCATTTTTCATTCCTCAATAGAAAATTCAATAACTTTCTACTACTTGCACAAAAAGTAGCATTTTCTTCTTTCAGTAGAAAAATATTATTTTTCCACTGGCATAAAAAGTAGCATTTACTTCTCCTATTTTAAAGTCAAAAGTATGATATTTCCACTCAACGTTAAATCGCTGCTACTGACGACAGGAGTTAAAGAAATATTACGTTTTGCTGCTATTGTCGACGGCGTGTAATGTTACAACAATGTTTATTATGCCATTTTTTAAAGTTTATCCAGTTGCTTGTCAAATTCTGGTGCATTTTTGTTCATTTTATAAAACAATTGCCAATCTTCAGCGCTGTAATTTGTTTGCCATCCAACTTACTGATCTGAGGATCTAAGCTACGAATTTCTATGTTTTCCACTTTCCAACACGGCACACCGAGTTTATTTTTAAAACCAGTTCCTTCCAATATTTATCGCACGTTTCATTCCGTGTAATACGGCTGAATTTATTGACTCCTAGCACAGAATTATTTGCTGAACATTTCGACTCATTATTTATTCTTAAAATGTTTGTGGAAGCATTGAAGGAAAAGATTGATTTATCTTTTACGTCTAATTCCAACGAGGAAAAGCAGGCCCTACACACAAATTTTTATACCTAGATAATTGGTCGCAGGGAGCAAGTTTATTGCTCATAGGGACCAAATCTGAGCGACCAATGAAGCCAGAAACCGCAGTCCATGGGAATAAATTTTTCACTGCTGGCTTACTGCATTCAATGATTTCTTTTGCGTTCTGCGTTTTTGATCTAATTTGTCTGTATTTCAAAAACAGCTTATTAATAGATATTTAATATTCATTTCCATTTGGATTTCAGTGTTTCGATATTTATATCTGTTTGCTCTTAATTAAATATAGCAGTGCCATTTTGTGCACGTATTTATCAACAAACCTAAACAGAAATAGGACAAAAACAAGACTGCATTCATAAAAGAAATGTATAACATGTTGTTCTTCACTGTGAATATAAAGCAAGTATGTTCAACTTTACTTGGCATCGAGAGTCATTTGTTGTGTGTAGCTGCATTTGTTTTGGCCAGTGGCGTGCATTGAATTTCATTAAAATTAAAAGAAATTAAACTTTGATGCTGATGCTTCCAATTTTGGATCCAAAATTGGCACTTTTGTGTTGAAAATGTCGAACACCAAGTGTGAAAACATATAAAATTCAATAGTGTTATTGTTGAGGTGGTACGCCTGTGGCAACAGCACGTAATTTATGCCGCCGCAAGCTAATAATTTAGAGCATTTCGAAATACACACAGACATAATACAACTTTTGAGAGCAACCTTCGTTTGTTATTCAAAAAATGATAAAAGTTCAATTGTTTCTAGTTGTTAGTTACACTTATTAACGTTCGTTTCTATTTATATGTTATATATTCTCGGTAAACAAATTTATATTATTTTCATCGCGCAGCCTTGATGCCAATTTTCGTACACTATAAATAGAATAACTAGACCCATAAAATTAATTATCGGTTTTATTATTTCCAAATCAATAATTACCGGCGATTATTTGAATGGTTTTGTTTCGATCGTTTATGCGGTTAATTAACGCTTTTTATGAAAAGCTCGTAAAAATGGACCATTTTTGAATAAAATATCGGATAATGAGAGCTCATAACGCTGCCAATAAGACGCGCATATAATAATTAAAGCTAATAAAAAACCTACTACACATGGCCATCAATAGCAGCGCCGATTAAGTTCCCTAAGTTGGAACCTCTACCTCGGATTTCCCCCCCGGCAGCGGGGAAATAGCGATTGAAGTTTTCGTGTTTTCGAAATTTTTTCAATTTTCTAAAACACGTCCCCCTTCCGAGCTTAGTAACTCGCGGCCCCTTCGAGATGGACGGACGGGGCATTTTTTTCAGAAAACTAGATAAAATTTAGAAATTTGACGGGCCAAATCATTTGCCTCAATTTTGCTTCCTAAGAAAGTTATGATTTTTTTAAAAGAGGCGATTTTTTCGAATTTCAGCGAATTTCGCGACATACATACCCTTTAGAAATGTTCCGGAGCCTTTCCATTTTGATCTGGAGGATCCGGACCTTGACGGCGAACAAGAAGAAGGGTAAATGAAGAATATTTTTTTTATTTATCAGGTCCATCTTGGATATTACCCGAGATACGAATTTTTTAAAAAGGTCGAATTTACCGATAAACAGTACTTTTCCGGGGGCCGTAGCTTCTTTAACTGGAAGATTTTCTTGAACGGACTTTAAAGGAAGCTAGACCCGTCATTTAATATCCTAAGGCGTCCGGATTAATTTTTTAGCAAACCAACATTTGTTCAAATTTCGAATATTTTTATCTTGAAATTTATAGTCCGCCTGACAGATTGCAGCTTATAGTCCATCCGGCGAACTTTATTTTTTTTTTTGTTTTGGTCCTAGGGTAGAAAAGATGTCAGTTTCGGAATCTGGACGGTTTCAGGAGCCCGAAACCATTTTTAGTTCCTCGATAGGAGCCTTCCTTTCCTTTGACATTTAAATGTCATTTTTGACAGGTTTTTGGAAAATCAACGAGAAAACGTGGTATTCAACCACAGGCGGCCCCGAAGGGGCCGTACCCATTTCCAAACGTCACTTTGACGTTTATTTGGTATTTAACGAAAAAAACGTACTTTTTAACCGCACGGGGACTTTTTGTACTGCTGTTAAAATAATGGTTAGTTCATTTTGCTATATTCTAGTACATACCTACATTAAAAACCAAACGTCTGTTTATGCCAAGACCAAGAACTGCATATTATGCACGGCTGCGTTTTTGACCCATTAAAATTTCCTTTCAACATATTTGGCTGCCGCGACACTCTTTAATCCGAATCAACACAAACATGTTTGTTTTAATTCCCATAATTTCAATAAAGGGTATGTATTTATGTATATATGTCGACAGTAGTCGGTAAACACCATAACTCGCTTGGAGACTTTCCCTTATAGTTTGCTAGTCATAGAAAACGTCATAAAATTCTGCATATTGAAATCGGTTACAGCATTCGAGTAAGTTTTGAATTTAAGCGACTATTTTATACGAGATTTGGAGACAAATATTTTTGTAGGACAGATTGGATTGCTAGAGGGTTAACTAGAAGGTTTCTTAACCTATACAGGGTGAATACCAATAACTCATTTTAATTTTAAGGGATGGTAGGGCCATATACCAAAAATAAAAAATATATACCCTTTAGTTTCGAGAAAGAAAATAAATTAAAATACGTCAACATTTTCAGAACTTCGTAACTTGACTATCTCAACAGAAAATAAATCAGGATAGGTCTTTGCCTCTGGCATTCACCTTGTTTTTTGCAATCATAAATTCACCAGTTTTTGCTGTCACTGTCAATTAACTTGTCTCCGACCGCAAATTTATAACATTAGAACAGTGTCGGCCTGTGTTGCATTTCTGATTTTTTTCCCTGTGTAATGTTGCAGGTGGTCGAATATGAAAGACCGTCGAACGGTGGCTTAACTTTATTAGACGTTTTTTGTCACGTTTTTTACGTTAGAACTTGGAGACTTGGATACAAGGCATGTTGTTCACCCCATAAGTGGGTCAGTAGAGCGACGAAGCGGTACTCAAAAGTTTACCAGAATTTTACATAGGGTAGGTCAGTTTTTCAACTTTCTTTTTTATATTTTTTTATTGGTATTCTCCCTGTATAAAGGTATAAATTGAGTAGATTTATGTAATAAGTTGAAAAGAAACAAAAAGTCTTAGTGGCGACGTCTTCGCATGGGCCACCTTGTACTTAAGCAAATAATAAAATTACGTAACCATATCCGATTATATACCAACGAGGCACAATCGAGATAAAACGCACCTTCAACACAACCAAAACAATTGACCGGTTTAAGCAACTTCATATTTAAGATCCGAAAAATAGTCATTTCAAGAATATCCATGCGAAACAATGGCTTGTTTATCCCACTATCTGGTTTTATTATTAAAATAATTTATTTATATGCAAATATCACCAGGCACAGTTTACTTATTGTGTCTCAGATAAGAAACTATGTTTGTTCTAGAGTCCTCGCACAGTCTACACTGCTTAGAGGAATTAATTTATGCATCCTTGACGGCAGCTTAAATATTTGTCGTTAACTTCTGAGTGTTGCGTCAACTGCATAAGAGGGCTTACAGACTAAAAGTGCATGCAATAAATAAAAATAGATAGAACCAGTTTAAATAGAAAATTCCTATGGTGGTTTGCAGAAATTTAAGGAAAAGAAAAAAGAGAAAAATCACCTTAATAAACAAACCTGGGAAAAATTTGGACTCAAAATGAAAACTATTTGGAAAATCAAAAAAATTTTTTTGGCTCACTGAAGCAACTAAAAAGAAAACACTTAGACTAAGAAATATAAAGAACAAAGAGGAAAATGTCTGAACCACAGAGGAAGAAATATTGGACATTGGAAACAGTAGTTCAAACAATTAACAGACTCAAAAGGAGAACAGCTTGAAGAACTACCACTCGAAGAAGAGGACGAATATGAAAACGACCCAAACCCAATAACAATGGAAGAAATTACACAAGCCATAGATAAATAAAACCTAGGAAATCCCCTGGTCAAGATGGAATCACATCAGAAATTTGTTTACATTTCGACGTATTTTTCACAGAGAATATCTAGCTTCTTGTATCGGATACGCCATGCCATGCCCATACATCTCGATACGCCCGCTCATAAACATACAAATCGAATTCACAAAGCATGTACCGAAAATACGAATCAAATTTAAAGAGGCAATCCGCGAACTAGGGATACGGTTTACCTACAAAACTTACGATGAATACAAAACCTGCTCGAATGTGACATGAAATTTTATACGCAAGCACAATACGGAGCCCGGCGTATTCATATCTACAAAGTGGTGATTACATATTCCGGAGACGTTAAACAAAAATAGCTCGTTTATATTAATGACCCTGAGAGTATTTTGGTGGACGTTGTTTAGGCATGAGCGAGAAGTTTCGTCGGAGAACGCTGTTAATAATGAATTAGGAAAAGTGGATGTTTTATGTTGAGTGAAAAATACAGAGAGCCGCAACCCTATCGCGAGATTATGTGGCGTTCCAACAGTAACTATAATTCTTATAAATATGAACTAGTTTTAGCAGCTTTTTCGGTGTCTAAACGATTTCTGAGCTTGGAATGAACTAAACCAAATTTTGACCCGAAGCTGTAGCACGCGAGAACCCTCATTCTTTTGTTCTCAAGTGAAATTCATGAAGAATTCTTCTCTTCTTCTCTTCTGCTCTTCTTCTCTTCTTCTCTTCTTCTCTTCTTCTCTTCTTCTCTTCTTCTCTTTTTCTCTTCTTCTCTTCTTCTCTTCTTCTCTTTTTTCATTCATTTATTCATTCATTCATTTCAAAAGTAAAATGCAGCCCCGCAGGGACTGTTTTCATTTTCTTTTTCCAATTGTATATACAATTTCAAAAAATACCGCCCCCAAGGGGCCGATTGATTTTTTTTAAATTTAAAAAAATAAATTTATGTGTAAACACATATACATAGAGAAATTAAACCATGGAGTTGTTTTGTAAAATTCCTCTGCTGCTTAAGCTGTTCAAAAATTGTTCAAGCTGTTCAAAAACTGTTCAGGTTCAAAAATCCATTTCAACTGTTTAAGAATCTGTTCAAGCTGTTCAAAAATTGTTCAAGCTATTCTTAAAACTGTTGAGGCTATTCAAAAAATTGTTCCCGCAGTTCTAAAGTTCCTCGAGCTGTTCAAAATTGTTTAAGCTGTTCAAAAAACTATTCACGCTGTTCAAATTGGTCAAAAACCGTTCAAGCCATTCAGAAAGCTGCTCTAAAAGTCTATTCAAGAACTTCAATTTATTCAAAAAGTTGTTAAAAAATCATTCAAACTGTTCAAGCTGTTCAAAAATTGTTCAAGTTATTCAAAATTTATTCAAAAATTATTCAAGCCGTTTAAAAATTGTCAAACTGTTTAAAAAACTCTTCAAGCTGTTTAAAAGTTATTCAGAAACTTTTTAAGCTATTTAGACATTGTTCAAGCTAATCAAAAAACTTTTCAAGATGTTCAAAAGCTGTTCAAGAACTGTTCTAGCTATTTAAAAATTGTTCAAGCTGTTCAAAATTTATTAAAAAACTATTTAAGCGGTTCAAAAAGTGTTCAAATTGTTTAAAAAACTGTTCAAGCTGTTCAAAAGTTATTCAGACACTGTTTAAGCTGTTCAGAAATTGTTCAAGCTGATTAAAAAACTGATCAAGATGTTTAAAAATTTTCAAAAATTGTTCAAGCTATTTAAAAATTATTCAATCTGTTCAAAATTTATTCAAAGACTGTTCAAACTGTTCAAAAACTGTTCAGAGGCTGTTCAAGAAGCTTTTCAGGCTATTGAGAAACTTCAAGTCATTCAAATAGTTGTTCAAGCTGTTCAAAATTGTTTAAGCTATTCAAAAAACTATTCAAGGTGTTTAAAATTTGTTCAGGCTGTTCAAAAATTATTCAAGCTGTTCAAAAATTGTTAAGCTGCTCAAAAAATCGTTCAAGCTGTTCAAAAAAACCGTTCAAACTGTTTAAAAACTAATCCATTCTTGTGTGTGTGTCTTTGCAGGACGAACCCGATAGATTGTATACGCCAATAAAACAGATCGCGATGTTAGTAACAACAGTTTCCTTGTCAGGAATACATTAGCGGAGTTTTTTATTCACTTATTTTTATTGTAGTGCTTACAAAACAAATGAAATCGGTGTTGCGTGAAAAAAATAACACGAGAATACTTCAAACGCATAAATTTTCTACACTAACGCCTACATATATATTAGAGCCTCTTACTATGTGCATATATTATGGCTCGGTGTTCTATGTGTGAACTGGTAAAAATAATATTCAATTAATCAAATAAATCACAACCGAAGGCCAATTTCTCTTTTTCTGTTTGCGTGTTAATTGCAAGACACACAGGGCGAGCCAGAACCACTTGTTACGGACAAAGTTCATCCACAATGCTGGATATAACTGGATAAAACTTCAAACCAGTAAAAAAAAGTCGGTTACTGTCACGTTTCAAATTTATTTTTTAGAAGGCATAATTACGTATAACGAGTCCGTCCTAATATGGCCCAAGAAAAAAAATAAATTACAGAGTTTACGAGAGTGCCTAGGAAAGCAAAACGTATAATTAAATTTGTTTAACAGTGTAATTTCGGTGGCACGGAATAAGGCATCATAAATTTCCACTATAATTTTATTTCTTTGCACGCCGTTCTTCAAAATAAAGGCCATAAAGTCTGAAGAAATTAATCAAAATGCAACTATGTAGCCGCGGTCCGCCCACTTTAACGATAAATTGGCAATAAATCAAAAACGTGAGAGATGATAATGCACAGATATATGATTTCTTCGTAATTGTTACACTGTTAAAAATAATGAAGGAAGTTTATGGCCGTATAACGAGCATGTGTTGGACAGAAGACAATTATTTTTCCCCTAAAACAACGTGCTGGATTATGTTTGTGCTGGTCTATAGATAAAAATTGGTATCTGTCTTTTCACTGATGTACAGTAACAGTGCTAACATGAATATTAGGAACTGCTGTTCAAAAACTGTTCAAGCTGTTTTAAAAGCAGGTCCAGGCTATTCAAAAACTTCAAGTTATTCAACAAGTTGTTTAAAAAGATGTACAGACTGTTCAAAAGTTGTTCAAACTATTCAAAAATTGTTCAAAAACCTCTTCAAGCTCTTCTAAAAGCTATTTAAAAAGCTGTTCAAGAATTATTCTAAAACTAGTCAAACTATTCAAAAATAGTTCAAGCTGTACAAAAAACTGTTCAAAATTTATTCAAAAACAGTTTACACAGTTCAAAAGTTATTCAAAAACTATTTAAACTGTTCAAAACTTATTCAAGTTCAAAAAAATTGTTCAATTTATTTAAAAAACTGTTCAAGCTATTCAAAAGTATTCAAAAACTGTTCAAGTGATTCAGAAATTGTTCAAGCTGGATAAAAAACTGTTCAAGATGTTCAAAAACTGCTCAAGCTATTCAAAAATTGTTCAAGCTGTTCAAAATATATTCAAAAATTGTTCAAATGATTCAGAAATTATTCAAGCTGATTAAAAAAGTGTTCAAGCTATTCAAAAATTGTTCAATCCATTCAAAATTCATTCAAGAAATGTTGAAAATGTTCTTAAATTGTACAAGCTGTTCAAAAAGCTTTTAAGGCTATTCAAGTAGTTCAAGCTATTCAAATAGCTGTTCAAGCCGTTCAAGAATGCTCAAGCTGTTTAAAAGTTATTCCAAAACTTTCAAGCTGTTCATAAATTGTTCAAGCCGATTCAAAAACTGTTCAAGCTATTTAAAAATTGCTCACGATGTTCAAAAGTAATTCAAAAGCTATTGTAGCTGTTTAAAAATTGTTAAGCTGATCAAAAAATTATTCAGGCTGTTCGAAAAGCTATCCAAAAGCTGTTCAAGCCGATCAGGGGCTATTTAAGCCATTCAGACGCTGTTCAAGTTGTTCCAAGAGCTATTAAAAAGTGGTTCAAACTATTCAAAAACTGTTGGAACTATTTAAAAATTGTTCAAGCTGTGCAAAATGTATTCAAAAACTGTTCAAACAGAAAGTCTTTCAGGCTATACAAGAAATTCAAGCTATTCAAATAGGTGTTCCCAGAACTTTTCAAGCTATTCAAAAATTATTCTAGGACTGTTCAAGTTGTTCAAAAATTGTTACGTAGTTTAAAAAACTGTTCAAGCTGTTCAAAATTTACTCAAAAACTGTTCAAACTGTTAAAAAATTGTTAAGCTGCTCAAAAGGCTGTTGAAGCTGTTCAAAAAGGCTGTTCAAGTTATTCAGAAGATGTTCAAAGGTTGTTCAAGTTGTTCTAAGAGCTCAAAAGGTTCAATTTATTCTAACAGCGGTTTTGTACTTTCTTTCGACATAAAATAAACTGACTAATTATCATTATCTGGGGTTTGAATTAATTTTATTCTTTGGAAAATGCCCTAACGATCGGTACACGAGGGGGAAGAAGAACACATAAACCCTGCCTGGCCCCTGCAGTCCCGTTTGTGAGATAAGACTGAATTGTGAAAGGCTATTCATAGCATTAATATAAAAGAACTGAAAATAACTTTCGGTGGAAGATAATCGCCACGATAAAACTATAAAAGGTAAAAATCAACATCGTAAATTTCCGCTTATATATATTATACATATATATGAAGCATTAAAAGCAATCCAGATAAGTCCACCATAAAACGTTATCCGAAAATAACGCCGTATTTTTATCCACATTTCGACTTATTTTAACTGTGTAGGCTGATTTTTTATCGACAATAGTTATGTTAATTCGGGAAACCAGTTCTGGGTCCAGAATATAACAAAACTAGAGAGCGCTCTTATCTTGTAATGGTCGCCCCTGGCAGTGTGTTAAAAAGAACAAAGAACCCACTTTAGTTCGGGTAATACGGTGGCCAAGGACAGAACCGGTTAAGAAACAGATCTCATCTGGGCAGTGAGCAGCAAGCAAGCAGTGTTGTTATTCTCTTCGATGTGCTGACACTCCTCTCGGAGAAGAAAATATCACCAGAGGCGTACTGCTTGTTACCGAATGATTTCTACGCGGCCTAGCGAAAAAAAAAATGAAAAACTCCCGAGGCACAGGATGATTAAATTTTGTATTCATTGCAGTATTTGATGGATGATGGTAGTTGTTAGGCCAAGCAATTTTGTTATTTTATTTTTTTAGACGTTAAACAAAGGAGCAACTTCCGTGACTGTCTATCTAATGTGCCA
This sequence comes from Rhagium mordax, assembly GCA_963680705.1. NCBI lineage: Eukaryota > Metazoa > Arthropoda > Insecta > Coleoptera > Cerambycidae > Rhagium > Rhagium mordax. The sequence continues at coordinate 1,498,931 of OY796662.1, read as the reverse complement.
CTTTTATATTTTTTAACCGAATTATTTTGTAGCCAGAGAATTGAATTATTATTACGTTTCAGAGTTAAATATTTTCACGTTCCGATCATCTTGAAGTGGCCTTCTTCTGAATCTATTTTATTGGGAAATTTTAACGTTGCTTAAACATCTACTTTAACATTAATGTAACGTTTATTCAACAATTGTTCGTCAAACGTAAATTTACTTATATAAATTAAACGTTAGAGAAACATAAATCTAATTATATAAATCACCGCCTTGTCAATGTTATTAACGTTGCCGTAATATTTACATGTGTTCTGCACATCGCTCAAACGTTGAAAGTCAACATCTTTCAACAATTTGCTTTATATTGCTGTAATATCTATTCTATGCTTTATAGAAACAGCAATTGAAGTTTATCGCAACGTCAGAGATATAATAAAACTATTTCTGCGGTCCTTGTCAACGTTTCAAGGACATCAAAATTAGATTCATTTGAATATGATCTATTCATGTCGCTTAAATGTTAACAAACTAATTTTTAATAGCCTAGAAAATATTAGTGCTATACTAACGTTTCATGAACATCTCATGAACGTTAATTTGTGGTAACATTCCTCATTAATTAACAGTACAGTTACGTCTTAAACACGTTGCATCATAACATTATTTAACAATCCATTTCGCAATTAATTAACGTTGAGAAATATTTCGAAAGAAACATTTCTGTAATGTTAATTTAATATAGATTGGTACTACAATTAAGACGTTATAAAAACGTTGCAATATGCGTTGAAAGCTGAAGACTTCTCTGCTGGAAGTTGGATGTTCTTCAATAGCTTGTTCATATTATAATAATGTGGAATTTATGTAATTTAAATACATTAATGTAACATCTATTCTATGTGTTATAAAAAACATAACAGATGAAGATTAATTCCACGTTGGAGAAACGAAATTACTTCAGGCCTTTATCAACGTGAGGATATCAAAATTAAATTGACCCGACCATTTTTACTTAGGTTGTATTTTTAACGGTTTGTACAATATAAGTGGTACTTTACCGTTAAATTTGGTAGTGCAAAGATGTTAATCCATTTAAATATTGTGTGTCTTATTAAAAACGTGACAATTTTACGATCCTTATTAACATTTCATGTATACCAGAAAGACGTTTCCTATAAACGTCACAGTTACGTTACAGAAATGATAAATTCATTTCTGTAACGTTACTAGGATGTTGCAAAAATACTTTAAGTTCTAATCAACGTTTTAAGGACAACAAAATTAAATTAACTCGAACCAAGAATTACTTATGTTGCCTAAACGTTAAACGTTTTATTTTTAAGGATCTGTATAATATCAGTGGTACTCTAACGTAAAATTAAGTAGTACAAAGTTGTGAAATCATTTAAATATGGTATGTGTTGTTAAAATGTCACAACTTTACCTTATTTTAAGATTCCTGTCAACGTTTCATGTATAACAAGAATAATGTTTCTAATAAACATCCCAGTAACGTTACAGAAATGAAGTTTCTTACAAAAATACTCCAGGTCCTTCTCAACGTTTTAAGGACGTCAAAATGAAATGGACTCAACCCTACTCTAGCTATGTAGTTTAAATGTTAAATTAATGTAGTACGAAGATGTTCACGTTACACGTCGTTAAAATATTACAATTAAGATTAGTTTAACGAGATAATGAATAGAAAAACGTCTAAATTACTTTTACAATCCCTGTTAATGTTTTATTTGCTACAAGCGAAACGTTTCATATAAACGTAATATGAATGTTAATTGGTGGCGGAAAAATGATTAATTTTGCAACTATTAATGTTACAGTTACCTCTGAGACACATTGCATCATAATGTTATCTATCGACTAATAATTAATAAACGCTGGGAAATATTTCGAAAGAGACATTTATTTAATGTTGATCATATAATAACGTTGTTTATATGTTTTTTAAACGTTGGAATATACTTCTCTCTGATATTGCTGATATTAAATGTATGTTTTCGCCAGCGATTTTATTATAAATTCTAATGTTTTTATTATGTTTTTAACAACTTACACGTATACTGTGGGGTGGCGAGTCCAGCAGTTACCGGAGCCACTTCGCACGCCCCTGCATTCTATACTCATTTTATTTTATTTTATTTTACTCGGTGCACGTGTGCATTGCAGTCAAGATCTCGGGGCCCGATCTTGGCAACGACTTATCAGGTCGACTAAAAACAATACACACTACAGCCCTTTGTCTTTATTTTCCGATCCTCTCTTCTATTTGTCTTTCTTTAGTAATGGTTTTGTTTAATGGCACACATCTTTTTCAGCTTATTAGACTCGGTGCCGACCGAAATAGTTCTTGTCTAGCTTAATCCCTAACAAAATATTGGAGAGCGTAGGGTAGGACCGGTTTAATCGTACAGAGCGACAAAAGTCTTGCCTAAAAAATTATTTTATTAGTCTAGAATTAATTTTTAGTGGAATCTAATAATACTCTTAACATTTTATAAAACATGGTGCGGCGTGCATTACCTGATGATGGCCAATAATTAGAAACTGGGCAACGGTTAATTTTTGCCCTGCCCGACATGGGGTCGTTTCCTATGATTAAAAATGGGTCCTTCACTGCTAGCTTACGGCATTCAATGATTTTATTTCGAGTATTGCGTTCTCTTTGCTAAGAAATTTTCTACCTACGTGCTTCAAAACTGTGAGCGTTCAGGTGGGTTTTAGTTAATGCTGTCGCCAGTTCGGCGTTATTACATTTCAAATACAATTAAAACCGACGACGATCTAAAAATCTAGATCCGATATCCGCCGTGCGAAACCAATCGCCGTGGAACTTTTAAATTTATCATTCATTTATTTACCCACCGCCGAACGGGGGTTCGAACAATCCGAAAGTAATTTAAACTTTTCCTTTCTAATGTTCCTCATAATAGACATGTAACTCCTTTTAACTCGAGTTATAATTGTACGACATCGCACAAAGCGGGCTCGCTATAAACTTCTTTGTATCCGGCCGCTGCGCGCTGGCTGGTTTATTTAAAGTTTTTTTAAATCTTGTTAAACCTGCTGAACAACCCTCGTCCCCACGGGCCCTCTCAATCAACCCAGAGAGATGATTGATGCACTGGCCCTCGTCTTGCGTTTCCGACCAGGGATGGACTGTCGAAGGGGTCTATTAGGCGATCGCCTAGGAAACGTCGGCGCACTGTCCAGGCCTTTTGAATATTGTTTAGAATAGCTGAAGCAGTTTTTTTATTTCGTTATTGTCTGCATGAAAAATGCATGAAACGCCCAAATATTTTAGGGTGTAATCCAATGCAGGTCGGGGTATTTGCGCGCTGAGTAGTTGTTTCTTGCAATCCATGTCAACAATTTTCCGCGCAAAAGTCCGTCCCTGGCCCCCGCCCTCCTTTTCGAACCTTTCATGAAATGTTTATAAAGGCATCTATCACATTTCAATGAAATTTGCCTACATATATATTTCTCAGGGTAGCGCCGGTGGAAGTTTGATCCCTCGTAATATGACTTTCCATTAGCAAATAAATATGTAAGCGGTACCGCGGCGCGCTCGATGAATTTCTTTGAAAGGTTTCATATTGACTCGGTCTCAGTTACATTGACGGCGCACGAAAACGAATTTAACGTTAAAATGCGAGTTCTTACGTAAGGAAAAGTTTAGCCAGTTTCAGAAGTTAAAAAAAGGGTGCTTCGGAAAAAATCAAGTGAAACACGTAAAAAGGTGCTTTAACTGATGAGGAGTAACAATTTTGAAAGAGGTGTCCGTCAAAAGTAATCCTAAATGAACCAACCATTTTGCATAAACGCCCTGTATACGCACATAAATAACATCCAAATTAATTAGCATCAAAAACACCTCGCATAACCTTGTAATTATTTACGCGAATTAACGAGCGATTAGACCCCAGCACGACTCTATTTGTCAACGTTTTTGCGAAACACTTACATATTTTCCATCGAATTAATGGACACGTCCCGCGTCCCCCCCTATTCGCGGATGAAAAATCGACGACGATATGTCATCGGCGGCTACCGGTCCTCTCCTCCGCCTGAACCACAAACCGTGATCCGAGACCTGCATGCTGCCACAGTGCACGGGCATGACCTGCACCTACCCACATCCACAGAAAAGTTGCAGTGTGCAAGTTAAACAGCATCCGTTCAAGCCTCAGCTGATCTCGAGAGAGAGTTCATTGGCCGAGCCGCGGCGCGCCTACCGCCTCGATAAAGTCGTCGACCTAAACCGCACAACGAAACAAGTGCATGGTACCGATAAGTCAATTAACAGAAATTACCTATTGGCATATACTCAATATACTCGTATATCCAGTCATAAAAGAGCTGTCCTAAAAGATATTTATTGTCTTCATTCGAAACAAAAAACACCACGCATTGCCCATTAGTAGTAGCAGCAATAGCAGCAAATGGGCTCTTTTTACCACGCTTTCCAATATTTTAGCCTTTATATGCCTGCAGATATACATTCTAGCATAATCCAGAAGCTTCTCTAGATCATTCCACAATTCACTAGTTTCCTAATTCATTTTCGTACCATTGACGCCATCTCTGAGACGACTGCTGAAGCACCACCTATAGCGTGTAACTTAGGAACCTTCCATGAGCGGGCATACTACAGACTTCTGTAAAGTGCATGTAAATTCATCACAATAATTGCATGCAAGTTTCTTGTGAAATCGTCGAGACTAATGAAGTCCTGTAACTTTGTTACTTTCAAGTTTTCGAAAAAATGCCAATAGGAACTTGTGGCATATAAATTATTATACTTATGATTTTTTTCTGTGTTGAGTTGTTTTATCCCAGTATCAGCTGAGTTCGTCCGTCCACGCCTTCATCGACGCGGTAGGGCTGCAACGACACGGTTGTTCTATATTCTACGTTCTATGGAACAGCGGTTCTATTCGCATGATACCTATTTTTGAATCGGACATTAAGAACCTTAATGATCATTATTAATTCCATATATTGTGCCCCGTTTCATAATGAGCTTGTATTAAATTCACACAACGGCCCGTAATGGTGAAAATTAAACAATGGAAATACATTATGCGGGGTGACTTGGCTAAATAAACGTGTGTTATTTGTAAAGGATTTTTTCCTCATATATACGTTCGTTACTAAGGCCCCATGCATAGGCATCGAGACCTGTATCAGGTATATAAGCTTATCGATATAATAGTGAGGTTTCGTATAAGAAATTGGATATTTCGGTTGGGGCGAAGGCAAAAGGTAAAGGCAAACGCAAACATTTACTCCTGCTTTAACTTCTGGTATTTTTTATTCATTTGCTAATCGCCCTGATGAAGAACAGAGAAGGTTGGAACACTTTTAGGGCGCTGGAATTGGTCCGGTGATAACTCAATTAATTTTATCGCATAATTCAATATCCGCATGAAGATTTTATATGGTACATGATTATCAACTTCGAATTAAATGTGTCACGTAATTTAAATGTAAATGCAACATTAAGTTTGTAATGCAAATGCAACGTTAACTTTACAATGTAAATGCAATGTTAGATTTGTAATGTAAAAAAAAATGTTAGATTTATAATGTAAACGCAACGTTAAATGTATGATGTAAATGCATTGTTTGATTTGTATTGTAAATGCAACGTTAGATTTGCAATGTAATGCAACAGTAAATCTGTAATGTGAATGCAATATTTGATTTGTATTGTAAGTGCTACGTTAGATTTGTATTGTAAATGCAACGTTAAGATCGTAATGCAAATGCAACGTTAAATTTGTAATATCAATAATGTTTGATTTATAATGTAAAATCAACGTTAGGTTTGTAATGTAAAAGCGACAATCTTTTTCGTCTTAAATTAAATGAGAACTCCTTTAAAGAAAATGTACCAAACTTAGCAGACTTTAGTTTAAGGAGACTTAAAACTTGTTTTTTTCTGACTCAAGGACTTGTGTAACCGAAATATGGAAATGTGAGCCGCTCATTAGTTTATATATTTCCAAAAAATCTGAATTGGTAGTTTGTAGTAATGTATATTAAACAATTTTCACAACCGTTAACTTTGTAATGTTAGATTTGTACTGTAAATACGTTAAATTTGTAATGTAAATGCAACGTTTTTGTGATGTAAATGTAATCTTTGTTATGTGTTGTAAATGCAAAGTTAGATTTGCAATGCAAATGCAACGTTAAATTTGAAATGCAAATGCAACGTTTAAGTAATGTAAATGCAACGTTAGATTTATAATGTTAATGCAACTTTACATTTGTGAAGTAAAAGCAATGGTTGACTTGTAATATAAATGTAACGTTAGATTTGCAATGTAAAAGTAACGTTAAATTTGTAATATAAATGCAACGTTAAATTTGATGTAAACACAACGTTAGATTTGTGATGTAAAACACGCATATTTCAAATTATCTTCTTGGCCGTTTTTTCTCCAAAAACCGTTCAACAAAACATCACTTTTATTTTTGACTCTTGCTTTCGTTCTTTGTTTGATAGTTCATTTTGGTTGTTCGCCGGTCCATTTAAATTGAATAATTTCCTTAAGCCTGTTTCTTTTTGGTAAGCTTCATGACAACGTTATTGATAAGTATTTTCTTAAAATAGCCCTTAATGGCTTGATTCCGCCAAGTGGATTCGGACGCCTCATTTATAAAATCTGGTACACAAAGGGCTGGGACATCCTGCACACAGCCAGGGCCGCTCCCAGCCTGGTGGCCTGTTTTGTTCAGGGAGAATCTCCATCTGAACGTACTTAAAACAAAAAGTATGTTTACGTCATTCCTACTGAAAATCAGTTTATTGATTTTTCAGAATTATTGAAAGCTTTAAATCCAAAGTGATCGAATTACTCAAGTGTTTAACTTAATTGCTCTTCATTCAGCATGCGTTTTTTTTGTACATTTTATAGCATCTTATATTTTACAATAGGCGAGTTCGATTCCTGCTCCAACACTAGCAATTTAAAAACAATTAAAACCGTTTTTTGGTGAGAACGGCCCTGGCCGTGGGACATGAAAAATAGCTTTCCATTTCACGTAAACCAGCCCGTCGCGTAACGGTACAAATCTACAAAAACTAATTAACCCAAAAATAACGTTTTAATAATAACTTACCCTCAGCACGGCGTTTCTTCACGCCTGTCAGCCACCTGAAATCCTCAAAATTCTTGCTCGGTGTTTACAGAAGCCACCGAACGTAATGAAACATGAAAACCAATCTAAAAGCCGGTCTATTTTTGTGTAGAGATGCAGAATGAATAAGATCTGATGGAAGCGTGTATTTACATCAAAGATGAAAACGCTCCAGAAAAAAATGTCTCGGGGTTTTTATGAACGACAAAATGTCGCAGAATTCGTGAATGAAAATTTCGAATAAAAACAAACAATAAGACAACCCCAGAATCCAAAGCATCTTATATACAGGATGTTTCAGAATTAACTGGGCAAACTTACAATTTTCGTTTAGGACCTCAAATTAAGATATTTACGCCTCTCTAAAGATAGAGGCTAAAATTAGGTTTCTATTTTTTCTCAAATTTGAAAAAAGATAAACTAAATAAAATTGTCAAAAATACCCACTTTTCAAGCCTGAGACGTGTCCCCGTTAATGGACAATATCTTTTTGTTTAAACTACTTCGACCAGTCAGTAAGGTCATGTAGCTATTTGGAAAAAGTCACGTCGCCCCTGTGTATTATGGGTCATTTATATATAGATGTACTTCTAGTAATCATAAACGTGTAAATATTTTTAACATGCTGACGTCAATTCTGGAAAGAAAGATTAATCGGTTACCACATATCTGCCAGACAATTAATGTTTTATATTTTATTTCTAAATAAGTTGGTAATCTTGTAATAATAATAAGAAATTTATCAGGATGACTCATTCAGAAGCAGACTCAAACCTTAAAGAAGAAAATGTTCGTAAATAAAATAGTTTTATCTAATAACATTATTTGATCGATATTTTCGTATAAACACACCCTGTATACGAAAGTTATTTCGTTTTCGTCTTGAACTAACGACCACGTTTAATTTTATAGACACATTTATTCCACGGTCTTTTCATACTTAAATAATTTTTAGTTCGGATATTAAGGCACGTTTCAACCCTATCTCATGCTCTTCAAGATATATAAACCACTGATTTATGTCCTCCTGGGAAGCAGATTGAGATTATAAAAGCCTGCTGCTTATATCTTTTCGCTATCTTCTTAATTGAATGTGCGAAACTTTAAGGCAACGTTACCTTAAATCCAGGTGAAATTATTGTTAGGTGTTCGTAAAATTAACGAATAGAAGTGTATTGTTTTCAATTCCAGGCCTGCGTAAACGAGAATTGTTTCAATTAATATTTCTCATCCAAATAAATTAAGATGCTTAATTGGTGTAGGGTATTTAAGAAAAATTAATAAGACGGTGACTCTTAAAGGAGTGAAATTCTGAAGGAGTCCAATTCCTTAAAGAAATCAAATTTCTAGATATTAAATTCCTTAAATAGGTCAAATTTCTCAAACAAATCAAAATCTATAACTACGTCCAATTCCTTGAAGTTGAATTAGTTAAAAATGTCAACTTTCCTAGACATTAAATTCTCTAAGGGGAAGTCAAATTGCTTAAAGAAGTGAAATTCCTTAACAAAGTAAAATTTCCTAGCCATCAGATCTTCTGAAGGAGTCCAATTCCTTAATGAAATCAAATTTCTAGATATTAAATTCCTTAAATTGGTCAAATTTCCCAAACAAATCAAAATCTCTAACTACGTCCAATTCCTTGAAGTTGAATTTCTTAAAAATATCAACTTTCCTAGACATTAAATTCTCTAAGGGGAAGTCAAATTGCTTAAGGAAGTGAAATTCTTTAATAAAGTAAAATTTCCTAAACATCAGATTTTATGAAGGAGTCCAATTCCTTAATGAAATAAAATTTCTAGATATTAAATTCCTTAAATTGGTCAAATTTCTCAAACACATCAAAATCTCTAACTACGTCCAATTCCTTGAAGTTGAATTAGTTAAAAATGTCAACTTTCCTAGACATTAAATTCTCTAAGGGGAAGTCAAATTGCTTAAAGAAGTGAAATTCCTTAACAAAGTAAAATTTCCTAGCCATCAGATCTTCTGAAGGAGTCCAATTCCTTAATGAAATCAAATTTCTAGATATTAAATTCCTTAAATTGGTCAAATTTCTCAAACAAATCAAAATCTCTAACTACGTCCAATTCCTTGAAGTTGAATTTCTTAAAAACGTCAACTTTCCTAGACATTAAATTCTCTAAGGGGAAGTCAAATTGCTTAAAGAAGTGAAATTCCTTAACAAAGTAAAATTTCCTAGACATCAGATCTTCTGAAGGAGTCCAATTCCTTAATGAAATTAAATTTCTAGATATTAAATTCCTTAAATTGGTCAAATTTCCCAAACAAATCAAAATCTCTAACTACGTCCAATTCCCTGAAGTTGAATTTCTTAAAAACGTCAACTTTCCTAGACATTAAATTCTCTAAGGGGAAGTCAAATTGCTTAAAGAAGTGAAATTCCTTAACAAAGTAAAATTTTCTAGACATCAGATCGTCTGAAGGAGTTCAATTCCTTAATGAAATCAAATTTCTAGATATTAAATTCCTTAAATTGGTCAAATTTCCCAAACAAATCAAAATCTCTAACTACGTCCAATTCCCTGAAGTTGGATTTCTTAAAAACGTCAACTTTCCTAGACATTAAATTCTCTAAGGGGAAGTCAAATTGCTTAAAGAAGTGAAATTCCTTAACAAAGTAAAATTTCCTAGACATCAGATCTTCTGAAGGAGTCCAATTCCTTAATGAAATTAAATTTCTAGATATTAAATTCCTTAAATTGGTCAAATTTCCCAAACAAATCAAAATCTCTAACTACGTCCAATTCCCTGAAGTTGAATTTCTTAAAAACGTCAACTTTCCTAGACATTAAATTCTCTAAGGGGAAGTCAAATTGCTTAAAGAAGTGAAATTCCTTAACAAAGTAAAATTTCCTAGACATCAGATCTTCTGAAGGAGTCCAATTCCTTAATGAAATAAAATTTCTAGATATTAAATTCCTTAAATTGGTCAAATTTCCCAAACAAATCAAAATCTCTAACTACGTCCAATTCCTTGAAGTTGAATTTCTTAAAAACGTCAACTTTCCTAGACATTAAATTCTCTAAGGGGAAGTCAAATTGCTTAAAGAAGTGAAATTCCTTAACAAAGTAAAATTTTCTAGACATCAGATCGTCTGAAGGAGTTCAATTCCTTAATGAAATCAAATTTCTAGATATTAAATTCCTTAAATTGGTCAAATTTCCCAAACAAATCAAAATCTCCAACTACGTCCAATTCCCTGAAGTTGAATTTCTTAAAAACGTCAACTTTCCTAGACATTAAATTCTCTACGGGGAAGTCAAATTGCTTAAGGAAGTGAAATTCTTTAATACAGTAAAATTTCCTAGACATCAGATCTTATGAAGGAGTTCAATTCCTTAATGAAATCAAATTTCTAGATATTAAATTCCTTAAATTGGTCAAATTTCCCAAACAAATCAAAATCTCCAACTACGTCCAATTCCCTGAAGTTGAATTTCTTAAAAACGTCAACTTTCCTAGACATTAAATTCTCTAAGGGGAAGTCAAATTGCTTAAGGAAGTGAAATTCTTTAATACAGTAAAATTTCCTAGACATCAGATCTTATGAAGGAGTCCAATTCCTTAATGAAATCAAATTTCTAGATATTAAATTCCTTAAATTGGTCAAATTTCCCAAACAAATCAAAATCTCTAACTACGTCCAATTCCCTGAAGTTGAATTTCTTACAAACGTCAACTTTCCTAGACATTAAATTCTCTAAGGGGAAGTCAAATTGCTTAAAGAAGTGGAATTCTTTAATAAAGTAAAATTTCCTAGACATCAGATCTTCCGAAGGAGTCCAATTCCTTAATGAAATAAAATTTCTAGATATTAAATTCCTTAAATTGGTCAAATTTCTCAAACAAATCAAAATCTCTAACTACGTCCAATTCCCTGAAGTTGAATTTCTTAAAAACGTCAACTTTCCTAGACATTAAATACTCTAAGGGGAAGTCAAATTGCTTAAAGAAGTGAATTCCTTAGCAAAGTAAAATTTCCTAGACATCAGATCTTCCGAAGGAGTCCAATTCCTTAATGAAATAAAATTTCTAGATATTAAATTCCTTAAATTGGTCAAATTTCCCAAACAAATCAAAATCTCTAACTACGTCCAATTCCCTGAAGCTGAATTTCTTAAAAACGTCAACTTTCCTAGACATTAAATTCTCTAAGGGGAAGTCAAATTGCTTAAAGAAGTGAAATTCCTTAACAAAGTAAAATTTCCTAGACATCAGATCTTCTGAAGGAGTCCAATTCCTTAATGAAATAAAATTTCTAGTTATTAAATTCCTTAAATTGGTCAAATTTCTCAAACAAATCAAAATCTCTAACTACGTCCAATTCCCTGAAGTTGAATTTCTTAAAACGTCAACTTTCCTAGACATTAAATTCCCTAAGGGGAAGTCAAATTGCTTAAGGAAGTGAAATTCCTTAATAAAGTAAAATTTCCTAGATGTCAGATCTTCTGAAGGTGTCCAATTCCTTAATGAAATAAAATTTCTAGATATTAAATTCCTTAAATAGGTCAAATTTCCTAAACAAATCAAAATCAACTACGTCCAATTCCCTGAAGTTGAATTTCTTAAAATGTCAACTTTCCTAGACATTAAATTCCCTAAGGGGAAGTCAAATTGCTTAAAGAAGTGAAATTCCTTAATAAAGTAAAATTTCCTAGACATCAGATCTTCTGAAGGAGTCCAATTCCTTAAAGAAATCAAATTTCTAGATATTAAATTCCTTAAATTGGTCAAATTTCTCAAACAAATCAAAATCTCTAACTACGTCCAATTCTCTGAAGTTGAATTTCTTAAAAACGTCAACTTTCCTAGACATTAAATTCTCTAAGGGGAAGTAAAATTGCCTAAAGAAGTGAAATTCCTTAATAAAGTAAAATTTCCTAGACATCAGATCTTCTGAAGGAGTCCAATTCCTTAAAGAAATCAAATTTCTAGATATTAAATTCCTTAAATTGGTCAAATTTCCCAAACAAATCAAAATCTACCACAAATTTCCTTCAATTCTTTAAAGAATCAAATTTTCTAAAAGCCAAATTCCCGGAAGAAATCAATTCCCTGCAAAATTTGAAATTTGGCCAAGCATAATTAAAAAAAAAAAATTATAGTGTGCTCTACTTCTCATTATACTGTCATTTCAAGTCTGAGACACCTTGGAAATTATCCGGGTTGTCTGATTCGAGGATTTAATTATGGTATTTTAGGAAATTGATGATGCTACACACACCGTACTGGGTCGTAATTTGTATAAGAGCTAAAGAGAAATGGGATTGCATACGTAAACAGCAGGAAATTGAACGAAAGTCGGTATTTGGTACAGTGGTGCTAGTATAGTAGGCGCCAAGCGTGCCCCCAGGCCATAAGTGCTGGCTAATGCTAATACGGTGTTATTTCTCATGGAGAAATTCATATTTTTCTTCTGGCATATTCGATTTGTTACATCCGTTTAGCAGCGTCTGCACAGATTAGGTGTTCCACAATAGTAATTTACAATCGAATAAGTTTCTAGAGGAGCCAATTTTATTTCGGTGCCGAAATATAAACTAATTATTTGAATTAGTTTCTTCAAATTAACCAATCTTTTTTTAATGTATTTTTTTATACGGAATCAATTATATTGACATACAGTTTTTTAGATTAATATGTATCTGATTTCTATGTTCTAACTCGATTTCTATGCCTCGGACGGGCAAAATGCTTATGACTAACATTATTTAACACTCTTTAATATACTTTAACAAACAAAATGAGCACTATCCAATGTTTTTACAACAAATAGAAGTCGAGATACAGCCGATTCAAATGATTTTGGAAGAAACTAGATAGTGGAAAGAAGTGAAATGCCCCGAAGAAGTGCAATTTCCTAAAGAAGTCAAATTTCTTAAAGAAATCAAATTCCCTAAAGAAAAATCAAATTCCTGAAGATATCAAATTCCTGTAGAGAGTCAAATTCCCTAAAGAAATGAAATTCATTGCAGATGTTCAATTTCCGGAAGGAGTCAAATTCTCTAAAGAAGTCTAACTCCCTAAATAAATTAAATGTCTTGAAACTTAAGGCCTCCAAGTTCCCTAATGAAGTAAAATTTCCTGAAAGAGTCAAATTCTCTAACAACGTCAAATTCTCTAAAGTTAAATTCCATGAAAGAAGAAAATTATTTAAAGACGTCAAATTCTCTAAAACAATCAAATTAAGGGACCAAATCCTTAAAAAAGTGAAATTCCCAAAAGAAGTCAAATTCCCCAGGCATCAAATTCTTTGAAATAGTCATATTCCTTAAAAAAACTAAAACATTAAATTTCTTAAGTAAAATTTCCCAAACAAATCAAAATCTCCAACTACGTCAAATTCCCTGATGTTAAATTTCTTAAAGACGTCAAATTTCCTAGACATCAATTTTCCTGAGGGAGTCAAATTGATTAAAAAGTGAAATTCCTTAATGAAGTAAAATTTCCCAGGCATCAAAGCAACCAAATTTTCTACATATTAATTTCCCCTAATAGGTCAAATTCCTCAAAGAAATCAAAGCCTCTAACTACCTCAAATTTCCTAAAGAAGTTCAATTCCCTAAAGGAGGAAATTTCCTAAAGACGTCAAATTTTCCGAAGGAGACAAATTCCTGAAGGAGAAAAATTCCCGGAAGGAAACAAGGAAACAAATTCCTTAAAGAAGTGAAATTTCCTACACGTCAAATTTCCTGAAGGATGCAAATTTCCCATAGACGTCAAATTCTTTAATACAGTTAAATTCTCTAAAATACTCAAATTTTCTAAAGTAGACAAATTCCAAAGTCAAATTTCCTAGACACCAAATTCACTAAAAAGATCAAATTTTCCAAAGAAGTCAAAATCTAAACTACGTAATAATTTCCTTAAGGAGTTTAATTCGCTCAAAGAATCAAATTCCTGGAAGAAGTCAAATTCTCTAAAGAAATCAAATGCTCTGAAAATGTGAAATTCCTTAAGGAGTCCAATTCCCTCAAGATGGCAAGTTCTTTTAAGGAGTCCAATTCCCTATAGGGTCAATTTTCCTAGTTATCGAATTTCCTGAAGGAGTTAAATTTCCTAAAGAAACCAAATTTTCTAGACATTAAATTCCTTAAATTGATTAAATTCCCCAAACAAATCAAAACCTAACTACGCCAAATTCCCTGAAGTCGAATTTCTTAAAAATTTCAATTTTCCTAGACATCAAACTCCCTAAGAGAATCAAACTGCCAAAAAAGTTAAATTCCTTAATGAAGTAAAATTTCCTAGACATCAAATCTGTTGAAGGAGTCCAATTCCTTAAAGAAATCAAATTTCTAAGCATTAAGTTCCTTAAATTAGTCGGATTTTCCAAAAAAACCAAAATCTCTAACTCGGTCAAATTCCCTGAAGTTAAATTTCTTGAAAACGTTAACTTTCCTAGACAACCAATTTCCTAATAGAAATGAAATGCTCCGAAAATGGCAAATTCCTGTAAGGAGTCCAATTCCCTCAAGATGGCAAGTTCTTGTAAGGAGTCCAATTCTCTACAGAAGTCAAATTTCTTTAAAACGTCAATTTTCCTAGTCATCAAATTTCCTGAGGGAGTTAAATTCCTTTCAACTTACCTAGACAATTCAACCAGTTAAATTTCCTAAAGAAGGCAAATTTTCTAGATACTAAATTCACTAAAGGAGGCAAATTTACCAAAGAAATCAACATTTCTTACTACGTGAATTTCCTCAAGGAGTCAAATTATTTTCTGAAATAGTAAAATTTCCTGAATTCTCTAAAAATGTCGAATTTACACAAAACGTCAAGTTAAATTCGCAGAAAAAAATAAAATTTCATAAGTCAAATTCCCAGAAGTCAAATTCACTAACTGCGTCAAATTCCCTAAGGAATTAAATTTCATGACGATGTCAAATCCCATAAAGAAGTCATGTTTCCATGTCAAATTCCCGGAAGTTAAATTCTTTAACTACGTCAAATTCATTAAGGAGTAAAATTTCATAACAACATCAAATTCCATAAAGAAATCATCAAATTCTCTAACTACGTCAAATTTTATTAAGAAGTTAAATTCGCAGAAAAAAATTAAAATTCCCAGAAGTCAAATTCACTAACTGCGTCAAATTCCTTAAGAAATAAAACTTCATGACGACGTCAAATCCTAAAAAGAAGTCATGTTTTCTGAAAGAGTCAATTTCCCCATAGAAGTGAAATTCCCCAAAAACGTTAAATTTACACAAAACATCAAATTCCCTAACTACGTCAAATTTTATTAAGAAGTTAAATTCACAGAAAAAATTCAAATTCCCAGAAGTCAAATTCACTAACTTCGTCAAATTCCTTAAGGAATCAAATTTCATAACGACGTCAAATCCCATAAAGTAGTCATGTTTCCATGTCAAATTCCCGGAAGTCAAATTCTTTAACTAAGTCAAAATCATTAAGGGGTCAAATTTCATAACAACACAACGTCAAATTCCATAAAGAAATCAAGTTTCCTGAAAGAGTCAATTTCCCTATAGAAGTCAAATTCCCCAAAAATTTACACAAAACATAAAATTCTCTAACTACGTCAAATTTCTTTAAGAAGTTAAATTCGCAGAAAAAAATTCAAATTCCCAGAAGTCAAATTCTCTAACTGCGTCAAATTCCTTAGGTAATCAAATTTCATTACGACGTCAATTCCCATAAAGAAGTCATGTTTTCATGTCAAATGCCCGGATGTCAAATTCTTGAACTACGTCAAATTCATTAAGGTGTCAAATTTCATAACGTCAAATTACATAAAGAAGCGATGTTTCTTGAAAGAGTCAATTTCCCCATAGGAGTGAAATTCCCCAAAAACCTTAAATTTCCGAGACATCAAATTCCCTAAAGGGAGCAAATTCCTTAAAGAAGTCAAATTCTTTAAAACCGTCAAATTTTCTAGACATAAAATTCCCTCTTATGGTATTATTTACTTGATAGTCTTAACTCTAAAAAATTCTGCCAAGCATCTCGTTTACATCAACTGATTATTTTTTGGTGAGCTTACTGCCGAAAATCCTTTGAGCCGCCTAGACTCGACGAAGGTAAAAGTTGTAAAGAAATAATAATAAAAACTTTTTTCTCATTTCTTTTTCTTTTTTGGGATTTATTACCACATCTCTTGAAATTCTTATCAGGAAAAATTGGTTTATAAATAAAATAACCTCTAAGCCTTTGACGTGGTGTCAAAGGAATAGTTAAAGTGCTTTTTATGTTCGAATGATTTATTTAGCTTAATAATACATAATACAATAATTTAATATTTCACCCTCTTAAAAAAGTTTATTTTAGCATCCAAAATGTAATTTAGCCACTCTTCACTAAAGACTGACAAACCAGGCGTATGTTTAAATCTGCAAGTTTCAAGGCCAAAAGTTACATTAACTGTACAATGTGGCGGCAACACTTTGGAAACTTCTATGGTAAAATATACATTTGCTGTAGCCTGGGCAATCGGATATCGACATGTAGGTAACGACCATGTTGCCCTGTAATCATATATGGTAGAACATGCCTTATGTCTTGAGCCCAAATAGTATATCGCATACAGCCACTCTTCTTCTGTGTTAAATGAAGTTAGGTATTCGTTTATTTTAGCAGCACCCAATTTTACAGAAAACTGTTCGATAGCTGGCCAAGAAGTAAACTGCGGTCTATCATAATCAATTAGGGAATACTCTCTTGGCAACGTAACATTTGGTGGTGAAAATTCTCTGTATAACGTTTCATTGTCTATTATCGTATTTTTTTCCACAGTGTTTTCAGCTTCTTCTACGATATTGTCTACAAATCTTTCAACAAACGTGATGATATCAAGGAATTGGTCACAATTATTGGAAGATATACCACTAGAATAAACTGGATCCTCACTTATATGTGTCGATCGTTTTTTATTTTGATTTACGTAAGAATCCCTTTTCGAATCAAATGTTATTTTAGCTGTTGTTTTATTAATATCATCATCTTCTGTAAATCTTGTAGATGGAACTTTCCTTGCCACATCGTCACCCATTTTGGAAAAATATACTCTATTCTATTATACCATTAAATTTAGTTTACCAAATTACATCGCAATGAAATATTGTGTTAGACAACCATTAGTATGCGTTAACATGAATTTTTTTACGCAATGCTACTAACTAATTATTATATATAGTAATAATTATTACTAACATTTGCAGCTCCAAATATCTTGCAATACAGCTTAAATTTCTTTACTTTGTTTCTTTGCCATTAATAATGACAACCAAAATATTACTGTCAAAAAGACAAACTCACGTCAAAGGTTAATTTGATTATTTTTTAGATAAACCAACTTTTTTGGGTAGGAATTTCAAGAGACGTGGCAAAAAAGAAAACATTTAAACAATAATAAAACTGTTGATAAATGTGTTTACCTTCTACTTCCCTCATTAATATTACACAACAGATAATTGCAAATACACATCAATATTCAACACATTTAATGAGTATTGTTTACAACTATTTTGCGGGCACATGGAGCATTCTTTTGTAATTTGCAAATGAACCTGTGTTATGTGTTTTTCTATTAAAATTCGCAGTGACTCATTCCGCATGCAAATTCCCGATCATACGATTTTCATAAATCCATACACATCGCCTTATGGTAATCAAACCATTGTTACAGACCGCTTTGTTCATTAATTAGTGATTTTTTGACTTTTGGAAAAGTATAAATATTTTCTGTCTGACCTTCGAGAATCAGGTAATACGGATTTAATCCCTACCACTTTCTTTCGATTATTTGGAAACTGCTTGAGGACGTTCTCCTAGCAATTGAATGTTTACTCCAATTATTTTCACGACGCCACAAGCTCCTGCAGATTTGACACGAACATAAATAAATGAGTAAAATCTAATCGCGGTGCTCTGGCAACAAAATTGCCTAATAATTGATACGTAACAGAGCTAGTAAAAGTTATTCGCAATTAAACAGATCTGCACAACATAAAACAGCAGAATCGGATACGGTGCATAATCGCGCTCGATAATTAATTATTGAAATAAATGTTGATGCAAAACAAAGCAGAGGTTGACAACCAAGGATAAATAAATCAAAGCGAGCTACGGTAATACAAAGTAGATTCGAAGTAGGTCTCGAAGCACGTTCAGCAGTGCGTTGTTTTTCAATAAGACTATTTATTTTAACAACCAGTTATAAGTAATGGTCTGGAACCCAGCAACTAAAGACTCGGATGAAGAAACAAACAGAAACGAGTTTCCGAACCGGTTGGTTGGGGAGATGTTAATGCTGTAGCTCAGCATCTCTGCACCTCGGCTCTTGCTTATATTCTTACGTCCATTGGTTTCTGGCCAGGATGGTAATCTATTGGCTAGCGATCGGCGAAAACGGAACCACCTTGGAAACAGTGGCGAAGCAGGAAATCGCCAGAGGCTCTCTCTATACGATATTATTATCCAAGGCAGCAAAAATTTAATTATTAACCGTCGATGATAAATAAAAAGTATTTTCATCGTATTAAATTACTCATAAGCATGCATTGCCCAATTTCTTTACAATAAGCAGAAATACGGATTTCAAATTTTCTGAAATGAAATTCCCTGAAAGAATCAAATTTCCTAAAGACATACAATTTTCTAAACATTAAGCTCCCTAAATAAATTTCTCTAAGAACACCAAATTTCCTAAGAGAGTCAAATTCTCTAAATAAGTCAAATTCCCTAAAGAAGCCAAATTCCTGAAGGAGTCGAATTTCATAAAGGATCCAAATTCTCTGAAGGAGCCACGAATTACCTAAAAACGTTGAATTCCCTAAAGAATTCTAGTTTTGTAAAGAAGTCAAATTTCCTAAAAAATCTAAATTGCATAGGTATCAATCATTCTCTGAAGGAGACAAATTCCCCAAAGAAGTCAAATACTGCATAAAATTTCCCTAAGTTAAATTTTCCGAAGAAAACAAATTTTCTAAATGAGTCAAATTCCCTAAAGACATCAAATTTTCTAAATATTAAATTTCCTCAAAGAACATCAAGTTAAGATAGTCAAATTCCCTAAATAAGTCAAATTCCCTACAGAACTCCAATTTCCAAAGAGGTCAAATTCCCTAAAGAAGTCAAATTTCCTAAACATGTCAAATTTCTTTGACATCAAATTCCCTGAAGGAAACAAATTACCTAAACAAAAAATGTGATATAGCGGAGGGAGTTAAAGTCCCTAAAGATGTCAAATTCTCAAAAGAAGTCAAATTCCTATGGGGTCAAATTTCATCAAGAAATCAAATTCTCTAAAGGATTCACAATTACCTAAAAACGAACTCCCTAAAGGAATCTAATTTTCTAAAAAAGTTAAATTTCTTAAACTTAAATTTCATAGACACCAATCATTCCCTGAAGGAGGCAAATTACCTAGAAAAGTCAAATGTTCCAACTACTCAAATTTCCTTAAGGAGTTAAATTTCCCGAAGTTATCAAATTTTCTAAAGGAGCCAAATTCCTTGAAGGAGTCAAAATCCCTGTAGACATCAAATTTTCTGTGACTACGTCAAATTTTCTGAAGGAATTAAATTCCCCAAAGAAGTCAAAATTTGTAGCCACGTGCAATTTTCTTAAGGAGTCTGATTCTAAGTCAACCTTCTCTAAAAAATCAAAATTTTTTTAAAGAGTTTTTAATTTCCAGAAGGAGCCACGTTCCCAGAAGGAATAAAATTTCCTTAAAGAAGTCGAATCTTCTAATGAAGTCAAATTTCATGAAGGTGCCAAATTCCCTAAAAACGTCCTTAGACATCAAATTTCCTCGAAGAATCGAATTCCCGAGAAAAGTTAAATTCCTTGAAAAGGTCAAATTCCTGGAAGAAGTCAAATTTGCTAAAGACGTTAAATTTCTTAGAAGTTAAACTACCTAAAGGACATAAATTCTCTAAAGGAGATAAATTTCCTAAGGAAGTGAAATTGTTTACCTTATACGAATTTCCTTTTAAGAAGTTAAATACCTTAAAGAAGTCGAATTTCCTCAAAACGTCAAATTGTTTGGACAACAAATTCCTTGAACGAGGCAAACTCCTCGAAGTAATCAAATTCTCTAAGAAAATCAAATTCCCTAACTACGATGAATTTCCTTAAGGAGTTAAATTCTCTAAAGAAGTCGAATATCCTCAATCGTAAAATTCAAAAACGTTAAATTTTCTAGACATCATGTTTCCTAAGAGAGTCGAATTCTCTAAATTAGTCAAATGCTCTGAAGAAATCAAATTCCCTGAAGGAAACAAATTGTCTAAAGTAGTCAAATTCTCTAACTGGAATGAATTTCATTAAGGAGTTAAATTCCCTAAATAAGTTGAATTTCTTCAAAACGTAAACTTTCTTAGATATTAAATTTCCTGAATGATGCAAACTCCCCGAAGTAATTAAATTTCCAAAGAGTCAAATTCCTTAAAGAAATCAAATTCCCTGAAGTAGACAGATTTCCTAAAGACACCAATTTTCTTAGACATCAAATTACCTAAAATTCCCTAAAGAAGTCAAATCTCTAAAGAAGTCAAACTTCGAATTTCCTTAAGGAATTAAATTCCCTAAAAAAGTCGAATTTCCTCAAAACGTTAAATTTCCTAGACATCAAATTTCTTAAGAGAGTTATTCCACGAAGAAGTCAAATTTCCCGAAGAAGTCAAATTCCCTAAAGAAGTCAAATTATCTAACTACAACGAATTTCCTTAAGAAGTTAAATTCCCTAATGAAGTCGAATTTCCTCCACACACCAAATTTCCTAAGAATTAAAATTCCTTGCAGTAAACAAATTTCCCAAGAGAGTCAAATACCCTAAAGAACTCAAATTCCTTAAAGAAATCAAATTTTCTAAAGAAGTAAAGTTGAAGGTGTGAAATTCCCTAAATATATCAAATTTTCTAAACATTAAATTCCCCAAAGAATTCAATTTTCTCAACGAAATCAAAATCTCTGACTACGTCAATTTTTCTGAACACAAATTTCCTGAAGAAATTAAATTCCTCAAAGAAGTCAAAATTTATAACTACATGAAATGTTAAAGAGTCTAATATCTTGAAGGAGGCAAATTCCCAGAAAGAATTAAATTCCCTGAAGAAGTCGAATCTTCCAAAGAAGTCAAATTTCCTGAAGGTGCCAAATTCCAGAAATTTCTTAAATAATTCAAATTTCTCAAAGAAACCAAACTCTGACTACGTCAATTTTCTTGAAGGCGTCAAATTTCCTGAAGAAATTCCCCAAAAACGTGAAATCTCTAACTACATGAAACGTCCTTAAAGAGTTTTTAATTTCCTGAACGAGAAAAGTTCCCAGAAGGAATTACATTTCCCTAAAGAAATAAAATTTCCTGAAGGTGCCATATTTCCTAAAGACGTCCCTAGACATCAAATTTTCTAGAACCGAATTCCCTAAGAAAGTCAAATTCCTTGAAAATCAATCAAATTCCTGGAAGACGTCAAATTTGCTAGAGACGTCAAATTTCTTAGACGTTAAATTCCCTAAAGGAGACGAATTCCCTAAAGAAATGAAATTGTTTCCTTTCACGAATTTCCTTAAGAACTTAAATATACTAAAGAATTATCCCAAAACGTCAAATTTTTTAGACAACAAATTCCCTGAACGAGGCACACTCCGTGAAGTAATCAAATTCTTTAAAGAAGTCAAATTCCCTAACCACGACGAATTTCCTTAAGGAGTTAAATTCCTTAAAGAAGTGGAATATCCTCAAACGTAAAAATCAAAAACGTTAAATTTTCTAGACATCATGTTTCTTAAGATTAGATAGTCAAATTCTCTAAATTAGTCAAATGTCCTAAATAAGTCAAATTCTCTATGAATTTCTTTAAGTCAAATTCTTTAATGAAGTCAAATTCCCCGAAGTAGTCAAATTCCCTAAATTTTCTTAGACATCAAATTCTCTGCAGGAGATAAATTCCCTAAATAAGTGAAATCCCTAAAGAAGTCAATCAAGAATTTAAGGACTTCAATTCCCTAAAAAAGTCGAATTTCCTCAAAACGTTCAATTTTCTTCTAGAAACCAAATTTCTTAAAAGAGTCAAATTTTCCGAAGAAGTCAAATTCCCTAAAGAAGTCAAATTATCTAACGAATTTCCTTAGGAAGTTAAATTCCCCAAAGAAGCCGAATTTCCTCAGAACGTCAAATTTCCTAGGAATTAAATTTCCTAGCAGTGAAGGAGGCAAATTTTCTCGAGACTACGATATCCATAGTACGATAAGGAAATCCCACCCTGTACATAAAAAATGACACTAAACTTATTATAAGTGTTTTGGGTTACATCTTATTTTGGGCCAGCGATCGTTCAGTTAGCTTATGTACAATTATTAATGAAACACCCTGTATATATAATAAAATAGACCTATAAACAAAGGAAGAATAAAACTTGAAAATCAGTTCAAATGAATACAGACCTAAAAGCTACCCTACGACAACCCCGCTGCGTACACCAAGATGCAGAACAAAGCCGCGATATAATTTATTTGGGAGTTTTTATGTGGCGAACAAAGAAAGTGTGGAAATGGCTCGCAACTGCGTAGTTCGCGGTACAGGTGGTTTCTTTGCAGAGGATTTATTTATTCAAAAGGTACCAACTCGAAGGTAGCATTTCATAAGGGGGTGCTTTCGTCTTTAATAAATACGAATGTGGGTCAATTTTAATATCCACTGTGCGCCGTACGTTTACTTAGGAAAATCGCACATGAATAGAGGCCCTTCATAGGTGGATAATCCTCAGTGCATTATGGGTGAGTCGAACAATGGGCGCTATAAAACAGGAATGTATGTTTCCTCCTGGATGTGACAAACTAACATTGTTGCACACAAAAACTTGGTCGTTGCCAAATTCCAGCAATACCGCATAAATTGCACGAAACTTTACGATCATTTGGACACTGCAAGAGAGAATCATAAATTAAGTTATCTTAATGGTCGCAGAACAAATTGTTTTAAAAATACGGACGCTGCAAGTCCAATATATAGAACAACAGCCTTGCTTCCTATACATTCCTGAACAAGGAAAGAATCCGCCAAACAAAACTTCATTCACTGCTGTATTTATTTTTTTCGAATTAATATCTTCCTTGAATCTTTTGAACCTACAAATGTGGAACCAGAAATATCTACAAGACCGTTTCACTGTCCCTAAACCACATTGTCCATTACACAACTTCAGCCTGAAAGATATTGGAACTGGTCGTAAAAGAAACTTAATGATCGAATTTTATTACGACTGTAAAGATTATTATTGAAATATATCTAATTTTAAGATCTTACTGCTATAAAACGTTATACCAAACTAACAGTTGCATAATATTCGAATTTGTTGAACTCGATTTTCCACATCGCGTTAGAACATTAAAATCTTGAACATTATTTGGTAGTAATGCTAATTTTTGGCGTATAAAAATGTAAAACAAACACGCCAAACATGGTCAGGTCCATTCCTCCAAAGCTACCCAGAAATTCGCCCTGTCCAAACCTCATTTCTGCTAGCTATCGCAAACATGAATAATATTTGAATTTCGATATCTAATCTACATACATATCATTTCGACTTGGTGTTTAGTCATCGCTTTCCACTGTATGTGTCTTTTAGCAGGTTAATTAATTCTTTTGTGTTTGAAAATATGATAATTATGTGAGTAACGCTCATTATGATAATTACATAGGTACTAAATATACACCGCAAATAGACACAGGTGGTGTCGTCAACATTTACCCGTTCGAGAAAAAAAACTTACCTCAAGTCAAGTTAACAAATATTTTTTTTGTGGAGGTTTTAATGCCTTGCGCAAACACGAACCCTAGCCTAAGATATATTCCTTTGTTCGAGAACGGAGACGCCATCCCTCAAAGTTTCCTATTTGTCTATTCCATAACAAGCTTTAAAAGTTATTTACTCGGGCATACTTACACCGGATGTTTCTATTATCTAGCTAACTGCAACTAAGTGCAACTCACGGATTTATTGCATGTGAACGCGCCGAAGGGGATACGTCCCCTTACGAAATTGTAATTGAGAGATTAATTACAAAGTAAAAAAAGGCGTCATTAAACTGTTTGTTATC
The DNA here is from genome assembly GCA_963680705.1 of Rhagium mordax. Taxonomy (NCBI): domain Eukaryota; kingdom Metazoa; phylum Arthropoda; class Insecta; order Coleoptera; family Cerambycidae; genus Rhagium; species Rhagium mordax. The sequence goes on along the minus strand of OY796662.1, from coordinate 1,474,687 downwards.
AATTACATAATGATGTACATGCATGCCTATGAGTTATTTTTTTACAGGGTGGCTAAAACAAACCACCGGTTTGATCGTCTACAACAAGAACTAGGCGACTCTCGAATGGCGTCAAAAGTGAAATGTTAAAATAATGTTGCCGATTGTTATTTGAATTATTTATTAATAATAGAGTGAAAATATTGTCACATTCAAAAGTTGTATTAAAAACTAAGGAGTCAAATTTCTTAGACGTCAAATTATCAAGACTAAAAATTCCCGGAAGGAGACAAACTTACTTAGGAAGTCAAATACCCTGAGGAAATCAAATTCTCTTACCACGTCAAATTTCTTTAAGGGGTTAAATTTCCTAAAAAAATCAAATTCTCTAAAAATGTCAAATTCCCTAGCTACGTCAAGGAGTTATATTCTCTAAAGAAGTCGGAAGTCCTCAAACTGTCAAATTTTCTAAGCATCAAATTTCCAGAACGAGCGAAGTTCCTAAAGAGCCAAATTCTTTATGAAATCAAATTCTTTAGACGTCAAATATCGTAGCCGCCAAATTCCCAGAAGGGCACAAAACGCTCAAAGGAAGTCAAATCCCCAAGAAGGCAAATTCTCTAACAACGTCAAATTTCCTTAAGGAGTTAAATTCTGTAAAGTCAAATTATCTTAAAATTTCAAATTTCCTAGACACAAAATTCCCAAAGGAAGTCAAATCTCCGAAGAAGTCAAATTCTCTACACGTCAAAATTCCCTGCGGAGTTAAATTCCCTAAAGAAGTCAAATTTTCTTAAAATGTAAAATTTTCCAGACGTCAAATTTCTTTAAGAAGTCAAATTTCCTAAAGAAATCAAATCCTCTAAGAAGGTCAGACTCTCTAACTACATCAAATTTTCTTAAGGAGTTAGTTATATTCTCTAAAGAAGCCAAATTTTCTAGACATCCTATTCCCTGAATGAGCAAATTTCCTAAGGAGCCAAGTTCCTCATAGAATCTAGATTCCCTGAAGAAGTCAAATTCTCTAAAGTCGTCAAATTTTTAGACTAAAAATTCCCTGAAGGAGACAAATTTACTTAGGAAGTCAAATACCCTGAGGAAATCAAATTCTCTTATCACGTCAAATTTCTTTAAGGGGTTAAATTTCCTAAAAAAATCAAATTCTCTAAAAATGTCAAATTTTCTAGCTACGTCAAGCAGTTATATTCTCTAAAGAAGTCGGATGTCCTCAAACCGTCAAAATTTCTAAACATAAAATTCCCAGAATGAGCAAATTTCCTAAAGAGTCAAATTCCTTAAAGAAACCAAATTCTCTAAAGAAGTCAAAGTCTCTAGACGTCAAATTTCTTAGCCGTCAAATTCCCAGAAGGGCACAAAACTCCCAAAGGAAGTCAAATCCCTCAAGAAGGCAAAGTTTTTAACTACGTCAAATTTCCTTAAAGAGTTAAGTCGAATTTTCTTAAAATTTCAAATTTCCTAACCGTCAAATTCCCTAAACAATTAAATCCCGTAAGGAAGTCAAATCATCTAACTACGTCAAATTTCTTTAAGGAATCAAATTTCTTAAAGAAATCAAATCCTCTAAGAAGGGCAAATTCTCTAATTACGTCAAATTTTCTTAAGTAATCATATTCTCTAATAAAGAAGTAAAATTTCTCAGTCATATTTTCTAGACATCCAATTCCCTGAATGCGCAAATTTCTCGAAAGAGTCAAATTCCTTATAGAAGCAAAATTCCTTGAGAAGTCAAATCCTCTAGCCATACAATTTCTGGAAGGAGGCAAATTCCTTAACGAAGTCAAATACGCTAAACAAATCAAATTCTCTAACTACATTAAATTTCTTTAATGAATCAAATTCCTATAGAAATCAAATCCCCTATAAAGTCAAATTCTCTAACTAGGTATAAAGTCGAATTTTATTAAACGTCCAATTTCCAATGCTTCATATTCTTTGAATGAGACAAGCTCCCTGAATTAACACATATTCTAAGAGAGTCAAATTCCTTAAGGAAGTCAAATTCCATTGAGACGTCAAAATTTGTAGACATCAAATTCCCAGAGACACAAAATTCCCAAAGGAAGTCAAATCTATAAAGAAGGCAAATTCGCTCCTACGTCAAAATTCCCTGAGTTAAATTCCCTAAAGAAGTCAAATTTTTTGGACGTCAAATTTCTTTCAGAAGTCAAATTTCCTAAAGAAATCAAATCCTCTAAGAAAGTCAAATTCTCTAACTACGTCAAATTTTCTTAAGGAGTTATATTCTCTAAAGAAGCCAAATTTTCTCAACCAGTGAAATTTTCTCAAACAGTCAAATTTCTAGACATCCAATTCCCTGAATGAGCAAAATTTCCTAAGGAATCAAGTTCCTCATAGAATCCAGATTCCCTGAGAAATTAAATTCTTTAAAGACGTCAAATTTTCTAAACATAAAATTCCCAGAAGGAGACAAATTCCCTAAGGAAGTCAAATCCCCTAAAGAAGCTAAATTCTCTAACTACGTTAAATTTCTTGAAAAAGTTAAATTCTTTAAATAAGTCAAATTTCCTCAAAACGTCAAATTCCCTTCTTAAGAGAGGCAAATTCCCAGATGAAGTCAAATTCTTTACTTACATAAAATTCCCTTAAAGAGTGAAATTCCCTAATAAGTCGAATTTCCTGAAAACGTCAAATTCCCACTAAATGAAAAATTTTCTGAAGAAAACGAACTTTCCGAAGAAACAAATTTCATAAGAGAGTCCAATTCCATGTAGAAGTCAAATTCACTTTCAAAAATTCGATATGAACGCTTACGCAGCATAATGCTTGATTACAAGCAGGTTAACTCCTATCAGTGGACGAAATTAACTGAACCTATCGTATTTTGATGGACCGATCTGTATGCTAATCAATTTTTTTAAATATATTATCTTCGCGTTATTTGACTGTCCGATGCCTAATATTAATGGTAAATTCCAACTTATTAATTAATTATTTTTAGAAATCGATTTAAATAATTGCCCTTATCAAACAGAAATCTAAACAATAAACTTCGTATAATGGAAAGGTCACGAGGCGCCACATGACCAGCTCCGAAACTACCTACAATCGCGGCCATAAGAAACGTTAAGATAATGTTGCCTAATTTAACAGCTTCTCGTTTTACCGATTTTAATCGCTGTCCTTTCTCAAGTTCTGCGTTCGTTATTCCGTTGTTTCTTGCTTAGAGGTTGTATAATAGCTGTTTTCAATGCGTTGAATCGACAATCGACTTACAACGGGTGACCAAAAGAAGGAAAGTTAATGCCAGTTATAAAAAAAAATTGAAAAATTTAAAGGAAATACACAGATTGCGTGACGGAGCTGCATGTTGTGCACGGATGAATCAAAATCCTCTTTCTGTCCATTAGATAACGGTTTGATGGAAGGATGTGTATGGAAAGGATTTTTTTTTATTTGAAAAAAGTTAGGGAGTAAATTAGCAATGAGTTCTTTCGCTCACTGGGTATAGACGAGATATTTGGTATCTACATGGGTCGTACGGCGGTGATTAATTTTAATGACATGCTAGTTTACAATTTGTCAAATAAATTTGTAGCACCGAAAGCGTATTTCTTGAAGCGGTAGGTGGCTAATCTCTGATCTGAACTAACCTAAAAGGGGATTATGCAACAACAATAACTTCTACCTTCTTATGGCCTTGCCTTTTAGATAGACCGGGGACAAGAGGCGTTTAAAATCGCCGGATTAAGTGAGATGAAAAGTCGTTTTCGGAAAACTAGGCCCCGAAAAAACTAATTTTCACCATCCCTTAAAAGGAAATAAATAATTTGAGGTTCACCCTGTATTTAATCTAATTTTTATTTTTACCAGCGACCGAAGTAAATAACTGTATTCATTATAAACACTTCACGAAACATATCTGAATATAGATCTAGAGACGACAATTATGGATTCTGAAGAGGTTTCTTTAATGGCGAACCAAATTATACTTATAGAAATTGTAGCTAATCTCTAAAACAATAATCGATTAATAAAACACAACAAAGTCTAGTGGGTGCACGCGCTGCTCTTATAAGATCCCCATATTTGATAATACTTTGTTTTCCATTTTAAAAAATACAATCCGTCTGAGGTATCTGCATAAAAAACCGAAAAGAATCTTTCCGCTAAAGCCTTTTACGTAATTATCTACCGTGGCCCATACTTGATCAATATGATACAAATCGGGTTACTTGGTAGGCTACGGTTAGACCCTGGGCCATGGGTTTTAATCCAGATCATTGGCCTGGAAACCATAAAAAATTTTATTCTGATATCTTTAAAAACAAGGAAGTTACAGGGGTGGCCCACTATTCGTTTACACCCGGTATATTGAAAGAAATTGAATTTTGAAAAAAATCGCATATATTTTTAGGCGCGACTGTATCCGAAATATATCAGAGTAAATTAATACAAATAAAACCGCAATTATGTGCCCAAACACAAACACAATTATGTAATAAAAAATTGACTTTATTAGCATTGATTAGATTGCGTTATACGGCGTTACATGCTGTAAGCACACAAGTTAATTAGAATATTCAACAACAATTTTTCCACACCTTCGTCGCTTTTACGCTGTTTCAGCTAAATTATTGCGAAACGTCGTTAAACCTATATGGCAATCGTATCAATTTAATTAAGCTCGTCGTATGTGAAATCGTCGAAAGGTATGTAAATAATCTTGTCGACGAATCCATCCAAATCATACTTTAGTATCTATCCCAGTTGCAGGTAAAATTTTTCGACTATTGCGAAGCATATCTGAATGCCTTGAGTACTATTTAAAAAAGGCCAAACATGCGATAAAATATACTCATCTATCTTGGTTCTAAAAAGGCGGGATCAACAGCGACCTGAGGATATATCGGGCTCAATAATGTACCGTTTATACAGGGTGAATCTTAGAGTGGCGGCCATATTTTTGGGGTTAATAGTACTAGTCGTCATGAACATGAATCCGAATTTTTTTTTTGTAGGTTGTAAAATGGCCGAGTTATGAATTTTTTAAAAAAATTCGCGATTCATGTATAATTCCTGTAATTCCGGTGCCGCTGGGCAAGCACTTGCTGCATTACGTGTGCCCGGTCGACAGTGTTGCCAAGTGTAGATGATATAAAACCAATCGATTACATTTTACATTTTCACTTTTCATTAATAATTCAGAGATACCCAATCACGAGAGAGAGAGATAAGGGTACCTAGTGAAAATGAAAAATTAATTAATTCAATTGGATAAACAGGTTTATTGAAATACGCAGTTTTAACTTCCATAAATAATGAAAATTGTAATACAAAACAAAATGAAAAAGCCGGCTGCATAGTCTGCATAATTATTATGACACAAAATGAAAAAGATTTTAAAAACAGAATTAGTTTCTAGGACATTTAAAACCACCGATCAGCTGTTAGAGTCGCTGAACTGTTTACAAACTATGACACTGACCTAGTTACTTAGCAGGTGCATTAACAAAAAAGGGTGATAAAAAAAAAGGTTCTCCTGAAATGCAAAAGCCTCGCACGGCGGCGTGCCAGTTGTTTTTCTATGTTTTAGTTTTAGTTTTTAGTGTTAGTGACCAGTCAGACAGCAGCTAGTGTGGTTTATTATGGTTATAAAATTAAATTGTTTCAGTTTTTAGTGAAAGAAATTTATAAAAGTGGAAGTTTTGCGTTTGAGTGAGGTGTACCTTCTACGTGTGTGTAGTTTTATTTTAGTGGTGTTTTAGAGGCGACTTTTATCTGTGGGGGCACATGAAAAGTTTGGTGCACCGTACAATGTACGGTGGTTTGGTGTACACGACTCCTGTCAACAACGTTGAAGAATTACGGGAAATAGTAGAAAACGCTGCGAATCACATAAGGCAGAATACGGACTTCAATAAAGTTAGAGATTCTATGATGCGGCGAGCTACAGCGTGTTTGGAAAATAACGGAGGACAGTTTCAACACCTGCTATGAGAAATGCCGATCCCAGATAAGTAAAGATTTATTGCTATTAGAAAAAATAATTTTCTGTTCATTATTTGTTACTAAGTATTAAGTTTTTTAGGTATTACTTTTTTTATTGTTACACTCACGGAGAATAGTTTTTACTTTGTTATTGTTTAGATAGTTCATTTTATTTAGTTTCTTGTTTGCTTTACAATAAATTCCCCGTATTTTATTTCAGTCGTGAAGTTTGGCAACAACGCACTGTTCTATACAGGCGTGTGCGTCTCAGGTATTAGACGTTACTCTCGCTAGCGCATTCCACTGGCGGGGTACCCAAATTCAAATAAAAAGGGTTTAAACAATATTCATTTTTCATAGCGCGTTAAAAAAAAAAATTTGTAGTTTTGTGTTCCCATAGTTGAACGGAGTCGCCTCATATAAATATGGCCGCCACTCTAAGATTCACCCTGTATATATTATCATGAATTGTTATTATTATAAATTACATAAGCATCGGCGTGTATAAACGGAAACAAAGCACTATAGAAATTGGAGCCGCTCTTAATATTGTGATCAGAACTAATGCTTTTGCCGGTCGTAATGTAATTATATACTTTAGCAAGACTTTATTTTTAATTAGATTTTTTTAAATCCTTGGACTTGTTTAAAAATGTGGTCGACAAACTAATAGTGAACATAACGTACCGAACTAAGACACGTGTCACTGCAACGAGGCCGGTTCGGATATCAATAGCAGGCAAAATGTTTCGACATTTCTTCAAATATCACGCTGTGCGATTTGAGTGCAAGAATATGCGAAAAGCGGCGCCTTGTCGAAACTTCAAAGCCACGGAGGCCGATACAAACAGCCGCGAAAGTTAGACCGTGTTAGGTAATTTCCTGAACTGGTTTTCAAATTTCAATGTTATTCGACGGCAATTAATAACAAATTATTCATCGCAATTAACAACATAATAATCGATAGTTAATTCACCGGAATACGTGACTGAGATACTGTAGTTTCCTTAATTATACACTAATATACTTTTTCTTATTACTCACGGAGTTCACCAAGAAAATCGACAAATAAATAATTATATAGGTAGGTACTGGTTAACGTTTTATGCTGATCATGAAGAAAACATGGACGTATCGAAGTGAGTTTAGCTGATAATTTACTCAAAAAAAATTCTTGCTCAGATATAAATCGTATTAAGTGAAAAAAAATAAAATCATTGAATGCAATAAGTCAGCGGGGAAGAATCTATTTTTAATTACAATAAAACTGTGTGCAAAATTTAGTTAGTTTAGAATTCCACCACGTTTCATAATTTTAAAGGTAAAAAAATTTCCTTAATTATTTATTCTGCGCGGCCTCAAAATACGCACATTCCCTATGATTTATCCTCCTTAATTCCCTGATTCAACTTTTTCCTGATTATTAGCTTAGCCCCGGTTTGTTGTTACATGCCACACTTTCGTCTATAAATAACGCCCGATTTTTCATACAGCAAAACGCTCCCGACTGTTACGAAATGACAGGGTATTACGGTAAACCGTTCCTTGCAAAATGTCAAGAGGCAACACAAACAACTGGACTTAAGCCAAACTGCATAATTTATTAACTTGGGCGCAAATATCAATCAATTATTAATAGAATCAATAGCGGCAATATTGAAATATTAAGAGCGCCGAGGCAGCGCCGCAATAAGCCAAATGGGCATTCAATAACTCATACCGCCATTTATTTGCTGCCAAGTGACAACGCCAACACGCTGAACTCTTTTCCAACAATTACTAGAATGTTGCTCGTAAAAATTAACGGTGTTTCTCCATACCGATTTCTAGAGTACCGCAAGGATCTATTCCGGGTCCCTTACGATTTTTGCTACTTGCTAATGACTGCTTCGAAATTAAAATATTTTGACCCTTTCGTTATTTTTCGTTAATTCTTGGGCCCGATTTCGTCCTAGTTCGGCCCTGCGCGGGATTACGAAACTCGCTTGCTTAAAAAATACCGGCGTGGCACTGATAAAAGATGTATTACATAAATAATAAGAGTGGAGCTTTTGGGAAAAGCAAATAAACTACTTACGTCTTCACTCATAAACTGGTTACTGAAATAAGCGATTCGAGCAAACACTTTAAATTACCCAAAACAAATAATAAACAATGTCAAGTCAAACACACGTTATACAATAATAACATCTCCGAGGTACTAAAAGGTGTGGGGAATGGTAATTTAATTCGAAATTTGGTTACCTGAGGGTCGCCTCTTATTCTGGCGTACAGAAATCCAACGAATTATCTCATTTCCGAAAGTAAGTAATGTATAGATTCTTAAACATGTGAAATCACGGTCAACAAAGCCAGAAACCGAAATAGATCCTTCACTGCTAGCTTACCGCTTTCAATGTTTTTATTTACTACCAATTAAACAATTGTAGGAATCCAATGGCGCAAACCGGAGCATGATATCTCTACTGGTTTCGGAGACACGGACTGTTGAAGGTTAAGGTCTAAATTTCGGAGTATCGTCTCACGGAAATATTTATAACTCCGGTTGCAAACGAGATACAGTATGACCCTTATCTCAGTCGACAGATAAAAGAAGGACCTGTGCAACGATGTATGGTTGAAGGTTCGGAAATCTCGAATAGCGAATTCGTGAACGTTTTCTTAGAGGAAAAATAATCGCAGTCCAAAAAGTCTCACGGATTTGAAAATCGGATCTCACTACAAGTTTAAGAAATACTTTCGTTGTAGAAGAAGGAATGGGAAATCGAATGGCGCAAACCAGAGCACGATATCTCGAGTGGTTTCGGAGATAAGGATTTTTGAAGGTTATGGTCTGAATTTCGGTATATCGTCTCACGAAAGTATTTATAACTCTGGTTGCGAAAGAGATAAGAATACGATCTTTATCTCGATCGATAGATAAGAGAAAGATCTATCTAACAGTGTACGTTTGAAGATCCAGAGGTCTCGGATGGCGACGATAGGACTCGGAAACGTTTTCTTAGCGAAAAAATTATTGTGCGACAAAAAACTTCGCATACTCAAAATTTGGACGCCACTGCAGGTTTGAAACAAAATTCTTCTAGTAGAAAAAGGAAGGAGAAATCGAATGACACCAACCGGAACCTGATATCTCGACTGGTTTCGGAGATAGAGATTTTTTAAGGTTATGGTCTAAATTTCGGTATATCGTCTCACGAAAATATTTATAATTTGAGTTACGAATGAGATAATAATACGATCTTTATCTCGATCGATAGATAAAAGAAAGATCTACCCAATGCTGTATGTTTAAAGATCCAGAGGTCTCGTATAGCGAAGATATGATTCAGGAACGTTTCCTTGGCGAAAAAATTGTTGTAAATCAAAAACGTCGCGTACTAAAAAATTGAATGCCTTCACAGGTTTAAAACAAACTTCCCCTTGTAGAAAAAGGAAGGAGAAATCGAAAGGCGCAAGCAGGAACCTGATATCTCTATTGGTTTCGGAGGTAGAGACTTTTGAAGGTTTTGGTCTAAATTTCGGTATATCGTCTCACGAAAATATTTATAATTCCGGATACGAAAGAGCTAAGACTACGATCTTCATCTCGATCGATAGATAAAGGAAAGCTCTATCTAACGGTGTACGTTTGAAGATCCAGAGGTCTCGGATAGCGACGATAGGACTCGGAAACGTTTTCTTAGCAAAAAAATTATTGTGCGACAAAAAACCTCGCATACTCAAAAATTTGGACGCCACTGCAGGTTTGAAACAAAATTATTCTTCTAGAAAAAGGAAGGAGAAATCGAATGGCATAAGCCGGAACATGATATCTCGATTGGTTTCGGAGATAGGGATTTTTGAAGGCTGTGGTCTAAATTTCGGCATATCGTCTCACGAGAATATTTATAGCTTGGATTACGACTGAGATACGGATAAAATTTTCAACCCTCTTCAGAATTAAGTCTAACACTGCAGAATAGAGGTGACAAGCCCAATAAGAGGAATTAAGTCTCTTTAAACACACCAAACGTTGTGACAATTTTATTAATTATTATCTATTCATTATTGAAATCATGGCATTAAAGCACATTAACAAACTGGCTGGGATGCAAATCAAACGTTGTTTATACGAAAGGAATATTAACAAATGTTAACTTGTCACCGGTGACAATAAACAATCGAAATATATATCCTCCCGGCCGGCCGGTTACGTATTTGACCGGGGCCAATTAAAAAATGTTACGAAGAGGAGGTGGCCGGAGAAGAGTTGTAGCACTGGTTTTAAATATGAAAGTCGAGAATGGAGATTAGAAATAGGTATGTATAAGCGTTTAATAATAAGTATTTTGTGTTTGTTAAGAATGTTCGTGGTGGATATGGGTGATTCTATCGAAGCTTTCATTTTTGCTCCTGTCCTGTCGCTACTGTGCTGTCCCCAAATATACTCATTATAATTTGGTACATCAGTAAAGTTTAAATCAGTGGCTTAATCGATCGTAGTCCTTTGGAAAGTTCCAGGCTGCACGGTTATGGGATAAAATACACATACGTGATAATAAACATGTGTTTTAAAGCTTTGACATAAAACAGAGCCTTACACTTTTAGCATAAACACCACTTCATCGTTGCCTATTTTCACAGCTATTTTTAATTATAAATCCGAAACGATCTCAATCATAATATGTACTATAAAAATAAAATTACATCGAGATCTTAAAAAATCGCTGCAGGATACACCGAAAAATAATAACACTTCACACGGTCTCATTACACAAATTATCAGAAGTTAAATATAAATATTTGGCTCGTATATTTTTAGACGGAAAATTTAAGAATAGATGGAAAATGTTCGATTATGTAAAAGATAAAGTATACAGACGAACCGACAGATATTTTTTCAAATATTTTTCAAAAAATATTTATTACATCAAATCAAATATCGAATCAAATATCGAATCAAATATCGAATCAAATATCGAATCAAATATCGAATCAAATATCGAATCAAATATCGAATCAAATATCGAATCAAATATCGAATCAAATATCGAATCAAATATCGAATCAAATATCGAATCAAATATCGAATCAAATATCGAATCAAATATCGAATCAAATATCGAATCAAATATCGAATCAAATATCGAATCAAATATCGAATCAAATATCGAATCAAATATCAAATCAAATATCAAATCAAATATCAAATCAAATATCAAATCAAATATCAAATCAAATATCAAATCAAATATCAAATCAAATATCAAATCAAATATCAAATCAAATATCAAATCAATATCAAATCAAATATCAAATCAAATATCAAATCAAATAAATCAAATATCAAATCAAATATCAAATCAAATATCAAATCAAATATCAAATCAAATATCAAATCAAATATCAAATCAAATATCAAATCAAATATCAAATCAAATATCAAATCAAATATCAAATCAAATAAATCAAATATCAAATCAAACATCAAATCAAATATCAAATCAAATAAATCAAATATCAAATCAAATATCAAATCAAATATCAAATCAAATATCAAATCAAATATCAAATCAAATATCAAATCAAATATCAAATCAAATATCAAATCAAATATCAAATCAAATATCAAATCAAATATCAAATCAAATATCAAATCAAATATCAAATCAAATATCAGATCAAATATCAAATCAAATATCAAATCAAATATCAAATCAAATATCAAATCAAATATCAAATCAAATATCAAATCAAATATCAAATCAAATATCAAATCAAATATCAAATCAAATATCAAATCAAATATCAAATCAAATAAATCAAATATCAAATCAAATATCAAATCAAATATCAAATCAAATATCAAATCAAATATCAAATCAAATATCAAATCAAATATCAAATCAAATATCAAATCAAATATCAAATCAAATAAATCAAATATCAAATCAAATATCAAATCAAATAAATCAAATATCAAATCAAATATCAAATCAAATATCAAATCAAATATCAAATCAAATATCAAATCAAATATCAAATCAAATATCAAATCAAATATCAAATCAAATATCAAATCAAATATCAAATCAAATATCAAATCAAATATCAAATCAAATATCAAATCAAATATCAAATCAAATATCAGATCAAATATCAAATCAAATATCAAATCAAATATCAAATCAAATATCAAATCAAATATCAAATCAAATATCAAATCAAATATCAAATCAAATATCAAATCAAATCAAATATCAGAAATAAGTGCACACAGATATCTCATATTCCTGATACATTCCGGTTTCTGGTTCTTAGCTTTCATCAGCACTGGAATTTTTCATTTTCAGCTTCTTGATGTTGAAAATGATTACTGTTATCCCCTTTATAATACGTAAATGATCAATTCAAACAAATTAATTGGCGCACCCCAGCGCAGCGGTCAATTTCGCCCCGTTCCAATTATTATTGCTATTATCGACAAACGATGCCTTTGGCGTCTTGGGGCTCTGCAACGTGTGCCACTAAATTAAATGGCAATAATTTAATTAAGACCTAGGAAGTCATAGGACTCTTATCCCGGCGTGTCAATAACAGAACATAAATAATAATGCGTGACCTCGATTGATAGAACCGATTGCTGATTGTTAGCGATCGGTTTATGAGTATTAAATTAAATCAGATAAATAATATGTCTAATATTGTTTATTGAAGGGGCTATTTTTAGAACAACTAGATGAAGTGAAAAAATAAATTTAGAAGCATATGTGTGTGGCTTTCAAAGCTCGTAAACCATCGCGTTTGAGAACTATTTCGGACGGTATTTATTTATCCTGCCGCTCCATTTTCATATCGAAGTCAACGTAATAATTACTCTTTAATCATTTAACCTTTTTATCTCTCATCCTAAGCAAACGAAATCGGTTTCTATTATAAAGATGTACGCATCCTTATTTATATGAAATCATCTTTAAAAACTGTTTCGAAAATATCATCTGTCACTTAAGCTAGCTGGTCTATTTGTACAGATGGCGAACGAACTTGGCAAAATGTGCAGATGAGAACCGCGTGTTGCGATCGCAATTGTTTTGATAAAACGACAAACGCGTTGAAATACCGATTCCCCAACTTGTTGCTGATTTGTTGCAACGTTAAAACCGGGATCAAAAAAAGTTTCAAATGAACACAATATTTTTTAAATAAAATAAACATAAACATAAACTTATTAGGTGAATAATTATAATATTACTCACCACTTAGCGCAGTGCAAACATCATATGAGAGCGACGTCCAATCCTTGGATATCCATCACTCGCACGCGAAAACCAGAGCCTACTAAGTGCTCTTCTGGGCTCTGATGCCCCCAGAAAATCCCCGAATACAGTTACAAGCCTTAACACTTGTAATATCCAAGCTATTTTAGAAATAACAGAGCTATTGACAAGATACTCGTCGAGATCTCGGCTCTGGTTTGACGAAATCGGTCGTTCTCTCTACGATAGAGTGAACTAGATTCGTCCCTTGGCTTAATCTGAAACAAAATTGCAGTGTCAAAAGCTTTCATCCAAATTATAACTTATGAGCTAGCAATAGAATCTTCCACTATAATTTACTTGCCAATTCTATCAATATCTCAAATAATTAACAGACCAAAAAAAAATTTCGAGACCCTAGTTCTTTGGTAAGTGAAATATTTTTTGTTTATTTTTGCATATTGTAATGTATTATTCTTACAGAGTGTTCACGCTTTACCTATCAACATGGACTTAGTTATTGACGATGAAAATATGGGTCCACAGCCTCTTTTGTTGCTTCTGATGACTATAATCACTATAAGCAGCACTAGCTGGGATTCAGAAGGTGTCCCTTTAGCAGAAATACGCAGACAAGAAATGATACAAAAAGAAAAGAAGAACTATAAGTGAAGACCAAGAAAAAGTCGTAATAGAAAGTACTTCTTATAAAAAAACAAAGGAACAGGAAATGCGAGTAAGCAAATTATACTTTGTTTGCTTCTAAGTTTGATTTTGCCTTGAGGGTTCTGATCCAATTGAATGATACGCTTATCTTGGTACTCATCCACTTATTATGAAGTAAACAACTATAACAAAGCCTTGTCTTAAGAGAATATGTTGCACAGATTAAACGGTTTGTAGTTTTTATCGCAAGAAGTAAGTAAACAAATATCTGACGAATTTTTTACAATGACAAATTTATGATACTGTGCCAAAATAGTGACAAATCTATTTATAAACAAATAATTAGTAAAAACAAAGGTACCTTGTAATGATGTAAATAATAGATAGTAATATAATATGAAGAAACTTGCTCTTGGTTTGATAAAAATTGCTATCGAAATTTGATACATAAATAGTGCTGTTAAAAATATTTGACTTGATTTGTTGGATAAATATTATCGCAAATTTTTACGTTACATATTTTCATACAACTCAAACATACTACGTAAGGAAATTTGAGGATATAAGTAAGACGAGTCACTAAACAACCATTGCAACATTTGATTCAACCGATCATTTCGGTTATTTGTTTGAACAATCTAAATAGGTGAAAAATGAATATGCAAGATCAAATCAAGAAATACTAGACCTTTTGGGGAAGGAAGAAGAGGAAGACCACCCTCAACATGGATCAAGGAGGTGAAGGAAGATTTGTCCAGGGTAGGAATAGATGATGGAGTAATAATAGCTCAAGATAGAAAGAGATGGCGAAAGATATGTAGAGAAGTAACGTAGAGGAAAGGGGGGGTTGATCCGCCCAAAAAATTGGATCTAGAAAGGTACCCTAAGTCCAATACAGGGATCGATTGAAGATATTCGAAAATACTCCAGAAACAATTGACGAGAACAGTTGAAGACCAACTTAGACTAAGACGTAAGTATGGCCCTAGAGAAAAATGTTGCATCCTCTAGTAGAGGAATATAGGGAAAGGGCTTGATGGCTAATATGTCTAAATATTTCGTATATTTTCCTCCATGTGGATCTCTGTATGTCATTACTAATAAGCATTGGATTATTCCATATTTAGTTACCTGGTTTCAAACTATTCGAATGAATGTAGTAAATAAATGAAGTAAAATCTTAGCTAGGCAAAGATATACGCACTGGAACTGAACACGACGACTTTAATGCTACGATGGACGACTTGGGAAAAAAATATCAACTCCACATCCGCTGCACAGATAACTTACATCAGAGTTCAGCGATAAAGCCGTCGACTTCAGCAATAAACTTTGTTGTAAACGTCGCAGTCATTTTGTATTTCTAATTGTTGTTTATTTCAGTCGAGCTGGCTTTTGTCTTGTTTGCCGATGTTAATCGTTTCAGGTCATGATGGTTCAAAAGCGCAGCGAATTTCATTCTTTACGGGGCACAATCGATTGATTGTACCCTAAGCGTTGCAAAATTAAAGAAGACACTCGCTGGTCAAAGAAGAAGAAGAAAAATGGAGCAAATTGAAACCTGAGGGCATAGGAGTTTTTTCAGAAAAATCAAATACGTCGTTTTATTCTGTATGGACTAATTGCCCTCAAACAGTGCAATGGATTCTGTTTGCCTGCCTCTTGCAAATTTAATTATTGTAGAAATTTGATATTTATTATTCTGTTATCTAACCGGTTATTACTGGCGCAATGTTTTATCTGCATATATTAAGAGCAGTGTTATCTTTTAATTGTGAACATAAATTAAAGAGTCTTGTCGACATTAAGGTCGATTTCCTGTTTTGTTTTTGAAACAACACCAAACACCAATAACTAAGCTACTAAGCTGTATTTTTTGCACAAACAAGCACTCATTAATTGATTTCAGCCGCCTATCCAGTTATGTTGAGCAGTATAGACCTATAATAATAATGATTTTGCTTGTTTTACTTTTATTTTTATAAATAGATAATATAAAAAACGAGCCTCACGTTGGGCGCCAAAAAACTGGGCCTCACGTTGGGCGCTAAAAAATTGGCCCTCACGTTGGGCGCCAAAGAGATTTCTATATTTTCTGGAGTGCTCCAAGACCACAGTTTCGATCCACTTCTTCCAAATAAAAATGTATTGTCTCTATTAGCAGCGTATTTGATTGTGTAGAGCTGTAAAAAAAGCTGTGTTTCATCAAAAATTTCAATAAATAAAAGCATGCATATTCGTCGGGTTAATTCTTAACTATATTGATTTAAACAAATGCACAACGCCGAAAGCCTACCTCAACCGCTCGGCCCAACTTTGCAACATAATGAAATGTCTAATTTTACTTAGCAAAATCTAATTCAAGGCCGCCCTAACGCTGTTGGTATAGGTCCAATATTTTCAGTGGCTAACCAGAACGTACCGGAAGCCGTTGTCATCGCGACCTGCGATAATTAGAGTAGGTAATGCAATTATTGTTAGAAACGTACAAATATAAATATTAAAATGTTGTAACTCAAGACAAGGCGTTTCCTGTGAGGCAACTTGTCCCGTACGTACAGCTCATATTTACATATAAGCTGATAATTTATAATTGGAGAAAAAATACGGGGCTTCCTGTTTGGAGATGAGATAACTCCGCGTCAGCCAGTTTTTTCGACATCCTATTTGAAACGAGTAACAGGCGTACAGGGTGGCCAGGAACAATCGAGTAGTTGGGAAATTTATTTGCGAAATGTACTCCAGAAAAAATCTTATCCTCGAATTTCTTCCAGTTGAAGCCTTGAAGATGAGGTACTGTGTCATTTATTGCCAGTGGATGGCTGATGATTTTTCTTGGATTTGTCTAACATAAATCTTCAGGGAAATTTTGTTTCGTCTTCTTCCTCTTCGTCTTCTTCTTCTTCCTTTTCTTCAGCGTTGGACAATATGTTACCAAAATTGAGTCTCCATTCCTCTTCCAAAAATCATCCTTACTTTTGCAAAATCTCTTACTTTGAGAGCATGAATCAATGGTAGTTCCTTGTGAATGAAACCTTTAAAAACCTGCCCTTATTATTTCTTATTTTCTCGTAGATTTCTGAGAATTTCTAGTGTTGCTTCTAGAACAGGCACTATTTTTGACTACGGTGTTCCTTTCAAGAGCTAAATGCCCCATACAGAGCAAAATTGGTGCAGATTATTAAACATGATAGAATCGAAGAATTTGACTATTATTATTATTATTAATTTCATAAATTGCTTCTAAAACGCCCAAAGCGTGCCTCCATTGCCACTGCGTCTCCCAGATACGATCGCCCATACCCAGCACCACGATTTTACTCGCATTGTAAATTTTGCCACACAATAGAATGAATTCCATTTCGTTAATTATGCAATAAATTTTACATAATTTTGGCGATCTTTGCTGAATCTCATTAAACGTCCGCATTAGCATTGTAGGTATGTCAAGGAGTCCATTATTTACAAAGACCTTCCTATTATACCCACCGATTAACATATTTTATTATTCAATTAACTGAAACAAAAAAAATCTGCGTTTTTTAGTCACACGTGTGGTAAACACACGGACCCACTGGCGTAACAAATAAACGGCGAATAACGGACCAAATGGAAAAAAATAAGCTCCATGAGTCACAAACTCTTCTAAAAGGGTAGACCAAATGCGCCCATAAATGAAAATCTAGAGGACGCAGATCGGTTGAATCGGTCGGCCAAGCAGTTGGTCTTCCAGGACCTAGTCTTGATTTCGTCGTAAATTGTTTTGCCTTAAAATTTGGCAATCCAGGTTCTGGTTCTGTCACCAGAACGTTGGCCATGCTTCCGGTCTATGCGGTCTCGTTCCTAGGCTATAGTTCCTTCAGTTTCCATGTATAACAGTCTTTCAGCAACGATTTGAAAAAATTCGCTTATCTGTCAAAAACCAAAACTTTTTCTCAAGGTCACCTTTAGTTCTTGGCATTATGTGTGATCAAGGCTATATTTGGTGAGGAAGTAAAGTGGCAATTTAAAGTTGAAACAGAAACAAAATATCCTTTTCTTACATCTGCAATTTCTGTATCTTATCACAGCGTAACCTACTCCTTATCAGTAATTGAAGCAAGTCAAGTATTGTTTATATTCCCAGCTATTTTTGTAACATATTTACAAGACCCAAGACTCGTGCAGATTTTAAGTAAATTCAATTTAGAACTCAAATTTCTTATACAGCGACTATATTATTATTAAACAATTGGTTATTGTTGATTAATTTACGGTTTTCAAGGCGAGCTGTAGAGTAAATATTTGATGTATTCTCAGTTACATTTGCTCAGTTGCAGTGGAGTAGTTTATAGGTATTTAAATAACCGGAGTTGACACCAACTTTCTTATTTTAAATATAACATATATTTTTACGTTTTCTAGTTCGTCATGAAATTCTGATTTCAGCGATATGTCGCAAGTTGGCATTTGTTTAAAAATGGCGTCGAAAAGGTTCAATGCCTACTTTCTATAAGTTCAAAAATAAAATCCAGCAGGGCCTGCTTGTGTTTATTTTCCAACGCAATTTTTTAAAGAATTCTATACGGAATAAGAAAATGCAACAATATACAGGGTGTTCCGCTTAAAATCACTCCGCAGGCAACATTTTCGTGGCCACTCGGTATATTGCATTTTTACGTCACTTCATAATTTTTTTTAATTTTATTTTCGTATTTATCCCTCTATTGATGCGCCACTGGCTCTATAATTGGCATTATTATCTACAGCTTGTTTACGGGTAGATAAGTAATGTGTTATTAAAACAAATGTGTTTGCTCAAATTTATTTTCATAATTAATATTAATCTAATATTTGGCCATATCAAAAAAGCAGTAAGGCTCAAAAGGTTACCATAGGAAACGCTGTGCCAACGTTTATCGTTATTATTTAACCTCGGCTGTATCATTGGGTGTGGAAATAAAAATCGTGCGTCAATTAATAAAAATTTATTTTTTTTATATATTTTTTATAAAAGTTTTATACAAAAAGCTCTGTACAGACCTCTGTACTATCACACTTTTTCAGCGATAGAAAAACATAAAAACCTATATCTAAAATGTACAAAATCCTTAACTTCTATTATTGTAGTCGCGCTACATCGATTTGAGATCAAACGTTTTAAAAAATATTTGGCATGGGCCCAACAAATTAAATACTGCATCATCGGCGTTTGTTTCGATAAAACAAACTGGGCGCCGTCAAAGAAAACCTGTCGTGCCCACACCAAACACAAAAAAACCTAACCTAACCAAATTGAAAAATCGTATCCAACTAATATCACAAACAGATAAAGAACAAAAAACATAGAAATACTTTTTTTTTTAAATAATAATTTATACACATATATCACAACTTCAGAAGGTTTTTCCCAAAAACCAACAAAGCTTGGTCGTCACATCGGTTTCGTATTGCTTAAAATCTAAATAATAGTTCAAAATACTATCACTTATTTTGTTTCATAAACTATATACTTAATATATAAAAACAAAATGTAAAATGTCAGTGACGAATCATTATAAAAACAACGATATAAATAGAAATCTGATTGAAATACTTCTTTTTTAGAAATCTATCTCAGTCTTTACCCCGGCAAGGGCCACAGCAAGATTTCAATCACTCGTCGAGCGGTACAACTTTTTCTTCTGGAGACCGTACTCGGGACTGATCATCACCGTGCCACCTCTTGTGATTTTTCTGCAACAAGAAAAAACTAAATTAGCATAATTTAAACCACTTGCATCACTTGGTGCAAGGCCCAAAATTTTGACCAACTCAGAAAACTGCACCAAATGAAAATTGATACTTACTTTAAGAACTGCGGCAGGAAGGAGTTCCACCCGGCGGTCGACTGCTTCAGAGTCAGGTAGACCTCGAAAGTCGAAGGGGTGGTTGGGTCGCACTTGATGGTGCTCAGCTTGGTCTTCAGCTCGTCCGCCTCGAAGTGTATGTAGAGGGTGCAGCCGCGCAGGCCGCAAGGTTCAGAATCCGCCAGTTGGAACATGTCCTGGGCGATAGCACGGGTTAGACCGTTCGGGAGGAGAACCTCCCCCACCGAGAGGTGGGTTCTTTTGGCAGTCCTGAGCTCTGCTTCTAGCCTCTTCGAAAGGGCTTCTATCAGAGATGCCTCTTCCGACTCGGGGTATTCGCTGTACTCCCAATCGTCTGCAAAAAAATTTGGTTTATTATAACGAAGTTTTAGAAACTTGCTGAGCTGAATCAAATTAATAGAAAATCTCGCGCTTTGTATCAATTCGGTTTGTTACATTGGAAAGCTATAGAATTATAATTTGAGTCGGAGTGAAACTTGTTGCTAGGCAATGGCTTTTTCGAGGTCAATTAGGGTCACAGTGCCGTCGAAAGCCGGCTCTGAGTTAATTGTTGCTTAAACCGGCAAAAATTACGGCTCGCCATGGATTCTTGCAACCTTCGATTGATTTTGACTTGAATTTAAATTGATCCAACTTGATCTCGCGATTTTTTTGCAACAAGCTAAATTTGGAAAAAACTGAGTTAGCCAACTACTAAATAAATTGTTTTTAAAAGTTTTCCACGCCGGCTTTTTTTTTTAAATTTTTAAACCCACCACCACAAATCCATAATATACAATATTTACGAAGCTCACAAATTGGAAAGGGTGTCGTAAAGTGCTGTTAATATATATATTGTTATTAAATTAGCTGGGAGATTCGGCAAACTCCATCGAATTTAAAAACGTTTTGGTTGCGCGATTTGGCGAGCTAGGGGTCGAACGAAAGTGAAAGGGGTGGCTATATCAAGGGTAGAAAGCGGTGACTTACCTTCAGGGCTGCTGTACTTGACGTTCGTAACTGATAAGACTTCCATGTTTTTCACTTTATACTATATCACAAACTAGCTTCAGAAAAAAACCGGCTACCGGCTTTTTGCTCTGTAAGAATTGTACTTTGTAGGTGAAGGTGTCTCGCAAACTACTATCAGAGAATCAGCTGTTCTCTGTATTTATAAAGTTACAGTCCCCCACTTCGGAGTTAGCCGGCCGATCGGCGCTCGTGGGTTCCCGTAAAAACCGTGCCTACGTGATCCAGCAGTCATCATATGAAATGAAATGAGAAGATACGGATAATATGGACGTTTCTTTGTTGCGATGTGAGACGATTTTTAATTAGCGTTACCAGCTAATTTACATCACGGCGAGCTGGAGGAAAAAAGGAAAAAAGCCGCCTGTTTATTCTTTTACTTGTTTCTCTCCTAAAGAAACCGTAACCGACTACTGAAAGCTGCCCGAATTATACGGTGGGTATTGCAAGAACCGAGAAATCTTACTGGTTCAGTTCGGTTGGTCCTTTTTTCTATCCTCTGATTCAGCTTTGGCTAACTCCAACTTGATCCCACAAGATCAATTTGGAAAAAATTGAGTTAGCCAACTTATGAGCAAAACACCAAATAAATTGGTTTTTAAAAGTTTTTAAACTCTACACAGATCCATATTATGTAATATTTACGAAATATTGGAAGCTGGTTTATATAATTTCCTAGTAGGCTCGAATAAAATTGTCAGCGTTTGTATGGGAACATAATGTTTCATCAGCAAATCGCTGATGCAATTTGGTGTTAAAGGAAGTCACTGTTATCGGCTGATTTTTAAGGATGATCGCGTAGGTGCAATAAATTTCTGCCGGTTCTAGAAGTTTAAATAAAGCATAAATATTAATATTTGCATATTTTAAACTGCTAGAAGTGGCATTTTTATGGCTATATTTATACACACATTCATACCGATTTATATGTTAATTTTTGTAATTTATTTGAGAAAATTGTCACACGTGGGAGAACGGGGAAATTCCAATGAAAATAGCAACTTCCGGTCGCTTCCATTACCAAATGGGCTTCCTTATTCAAAAGTCTTTTTCAACCCAGATTTGGAATTAGCCTAAAACGGTATTATTGGTAGGAAATCATGAAAAGGGCCCCCCCACGTCTTTCGAGAGCATTCCAAAGGTGAGGGTCCTAATTCGGCGCCTCTTCCCATTGGCTCGCCACCAGTCAAAACGCATTTCTTTCACTTTTTTTTTTCAACTCAATTTTGCAGACAATTTTGTAAACCTACAACTTCCAAATTTTTACCCCGGCTTCGGGCTTGCCTTCGGACCTAATTTCTGGTCTCGGAAAATCTGGTGCACCTAGCCGTGACTGGAGTCCGCGACACGTTTATTTTTATCATCATAATTAGTTGCAATTGCGTCAGCTTTCTAAACAAAAAGAAGGTAATCAATCGATGGTGACGACAGTGATCGATGATTCACCCCGATTAAGTGCGATACACCCGTTCTACCGTATGATTAGCAATTGTTGCGTTAAAAGTGAAAGATTAGAAAAACTCGAGATAAAGCGTCGAGCGGTCTGAGACTATTCTAGAACGTTTGCGGATATGTAAACAGGGAGAGCGCGATTTTAAATTAATTTATAGATATGTCGCGGATTGGGCTATAAATTTTCGTTATTCGCGACACTACGTGTCGTCACCTGAGCGGATAACATCCACCTTTTCGTTTCGGATATTAGTAACCGAAAAATGGAATGAATGGAATTTTCGTAATTAAACCTTAAATAATCCTCAATTGCAGGACAATTTATGAGTATGGCAGTAAATTCAAAATCATTATAATAAGCAATAACGAGCGGAAAAATAAATGAACAAGACTGGGCAAAATTTTTGCTTTCTTCCGAATTTTGGGGAACATTTTGGTCCATTCAAAACATTGCTTCAATCCTTGAAAAAAGACGGTATTAAATCGACACCCTGAAGTGTTATTTTATTTTTTTAATGCTTTTAGGGCATGCACCACGTGACCCGTATTTGTCTTCTTCTAAATGTTTAAAATCAAGTGTGGTCAAGGTTAATGGCGCAATTGTGAACAATATTTACGCTGCTTATTTAATATTTTGTTGTTAATATTCGTACTCTTTAATTGCTGTTTATGTAGTTGAGCGTTGTTGAAAGGCAATTTCCTTCTATATTTACACCAAATGCAATTTTATTTGTGAACATAATAATTAGCCGATAACCGTGTTTTTAAGTCTTTTTTTTGTAAACATGTCAACTGACGAATAATAAATAATTTCTGCAACAATAACAATAATAATCGTCGCCTTTTGAATTAAGATGTTTCTCCTGACTGCTATTTGATTCTATTACATCAGGAGTTTTAAAATATATACAGTATACGCCTACCGAAATCAGAGTGCGCATGTTTTAATACGAGACCACCCCGGAAAGAAGCCACGCCCCTCGAGCGTGTGTGCGGCATTGGTGGGACCAAGCCACGCCTACGCCTACCAACGACTTGGATCTCAACAGCTCGCGTGACCCACCGCGCAGAGTCATCGAAACGAATCCACGGCTTTAAAAATAACGTAAAACCGCATTTTGGAACACCCATTAGTTGGCAATTAGTAAGAAAAAAATGGCGAAGTAGGTTGAAAATTGAATAATATGAGAATCTTTTATGAATTCTTATCTATTCTCTAACACTTCATTTTCTGTTCAAACTCGCAGGTATATTTCTAAATATAACACAGCACAATATTTAAACATTGAAAGTGTTAACAGCTTGCCACGTCTTATAAATATACAATAAAGTATGTGGCAATGGCATATAAACTATCAATTAACTTTGGACATTGTTTTGTTTAGGCATTACGACTTTAGATTTAGTTTGGCTGGTTTAGATACTAAAAATTACGAACTGAATCGACTAAAAAAAATAAACAGTGAATAGTTTTTCCAAAGTACCGAAAGTATATAAGAAATGTAAATTTTTTTTTCTTTTAAGAAGTGTGAGCTCCCTGTATATTTCCTCAACCTTTTGTCACATTTTAATCGCAATTAGAGCTTCTTTATTTTAATTAATTGGACAAATATTTAACGCTGCTGTTTGAACCGAGATCCCTTATTACCTGGCTTCAAACAGACAAGGGGAAAAATTGGGGTTACAACTTTCTGAAACAAATAATTAATTACACGACAACGTTCGCTCCACAAATATTAAAAATAAATCTCTTGAAATTCGTCAACAACGACTGTCTATTTTTATTCTTGTTTTTCGGATTGACATTTTCTTCCTCTGGCCATTGACATAACGGAACCTTTTTAACGTTGCCCCGTTACAGAATTATTAATTATCATTGTCAGCACTACCCCTTGCATATCGAAAGTACTTAAGCAAAAAGTTCAATCAATAACTTAATAACATACATTTATTTTTTTAGGTTGGCAAACAGAAGTTATTACTCTAGTTCGTAAGAAGAAGAAGAAGACGAAGAAGAGGAAGAAGAAGAAGAAGAGGAGGAGGAAGAAGAGGAGGAAGAAGAAGAAGACGAAGAAGAAGAAGAAGACGAAGAAGAAGAAGACGAAGAAGAAGAAGACGAAGAAGAAGAAGACGAAGAAGAAGAAGAAGAAGAAGAAGAAGAAGAAGACGAAGGAGAAGAAGACGAAGGAGAAGAAAAAGACGAAGAAGAAGATAAGGGCACCACCACATTTTACACAACGTGTAAGAATATTTAAATAGAATATTCCGTAATAGATGGTCAGATAAAGAAGGTATGCTAGAATGTCCTGCAAGGTCCGCTGACCAGGCTCCATTGGATTTATTTTTGTGAGGCTGCCTAAAAACTTGCAAACTAGCAAGAGCTAAAAGAAATGAAGGCTTCAAAGATGGTAGAAAAGTCGCAAGTTAATTAACAATGGCAACCAAAATGGAAGCTGGATGGAAGATTTAGTTTCTAGGCAAAGTGAAATTCTGTGTTTGAATAGTCTAATTTTATTCGCCCTCTAAAGTTTTCCACCCTGTACCCGAAAATAGCCCTGGCGTTTCCGTTTCCATTAAACCTGGCAGTTTCTCTGTAGAAAGCGGCCGCAAATTGGGCTATAAACTGTGCCGATCTTAGATTTTAATTACCTTTGAAGCGATATGCAAACGAGCCTATGGAATTTTTTGTGAAAAATAACTCCGTGACGTGGCTATATAACGTATTTTTAAAAGTGCAACGTTTTGGCAGCTGTTTTTTTCCAGGCGGGATTACTAATCGCTAATCGCGGTCTTGGTGCAATCCTGCTACATATATGTAATTAACCTAGATTTAAGTTTTCAAATTTTTCCCTCGCGGCTATCTATATATACCTAAAAAAAATCTGACGCGTGTATTTTTTTTTAATTATAGGTGGATATTGTTATTTCCAATAAACCGGAGTAACCTCACCAGAAATAAACTTGCACGAAACAACAACAACACGAAATATGTTAAGGCAAGAGCGGACCTGACGTGCCGCACGTAAAAAAATATATGCAGGAATTCGACGCGGCCTCAAATTTTCAGGTTGCCATTTATAGGGAAATTCAATCGTTCTGTATTTTTAACATTTTTTAAGGAACGTCGACGAAATGTAAGGGGGAAATGTTCACATACACGTTGTAAACAGGCAGGTATGTGATGTACTTTATTCTTAGATATAGTAAAGCGGCTATCTGCCTGCTATTAAGAGCAATGGGCGACGCAAAACAGCCGCAATAAGTTAAAGGATTATCGAGCAAACAGTTCAGGAACGCGTACTTACAATTTTCTAAGAATCTTAAGGCTTGTGGGCATTTGGGTAAATGGGAAAATAATTTAGAATAAATAGCCGTAGTAGCAAAACAGTAGTCGCTTGCGAATACACCAAAGAGTTTTAGTGGAATTAAGACAAATATTTTGTTGTAAAATCCATTGTAATTGTAAAAAAACCGTTGAATTTCATTTATTCATTACACATGAGTTTGCCACGTTGAATTATGAAATCCAGCAAAAGAAGGTTCTATAATGGTTTTAAAACACCTTTATAAGTCTTTGGGTTTATTAGAGTTTTGTTATGGTCTTATAACTAAAATCTAGGCAAAAGTTAAGTTCCAAACTAGTTAACAATGTTATAGAACTACTATATGCCCTGAAACGAACCTACATATTAGGTCGCACAATACATACACAACTAGAACCACAACGGTGGTAATTGTATTTAGCTAATTTTTCATGAATTTCAACTCGAAATAAGTCACTAGCTAAGAGATCTCTGGGGCATCTCATTTACAAAATAAATTTAAAAAACTGTCGTTTATATGTACAATTAAAAATCTTATAAACCGATATTTTATAAATAATTTTTCCACGTTGAATTATGAAATCCAGTAAAAGCAGGTTCTATAACGGTTTTTAAACACCATTATAAATGTTTAGTTTTATTGAGTTTTGTTATAGTCTTATAACTACATCTAGGCAAAATAGTTACGTTTTGAACTAATTAGCAATGTTATAGGACTGCTATATACCCACAAACGAACCGGCATCTTAGAGAAAACAAAAAATACATAAACAACTGAATTTCGTCGCCTAATTGTTATATAAACAATTTTGCCACGGTGTAGCATGAATTCCAGTAGACGCAGATTTTATTTTGGATCTAAAAGCACCTTTATAGTATTTTTGGGTTTAATAGAGTTTTGTTATGGTCTTATAACTACAATCGAGGCAAAATAGTTGTTTTTCGAAGTGGCCAGCAATATTATAGAACTACTGTACGTCTAGAAATGAACCTACATATACAACTGCAATAATTATAAGTGAGGGGCAATTATTGTACTTAGGCCATATTCTACGGGTATTTCATTCATAAATGTAATGAAAAAAGGGAAAATATCGTCGAGCAAGTTCTCATAAAACAAGAGATATTTTATAAATAATTCTTCCACGTTGAATTATGAAATCCAGTAACCGCAGGTTCTATAACGGTTTTTAAACACCATTATAAAGTTTTGGTTTTATTAGAGTTTTGTTATAGTCTTATAACTACATCTAGGCAAAATAGTTACGTCTCTGACTAATTAGCAATGCTATAGAACTACTATATGCCCGCAAACAAACCGGCATCTTAGAGAAAACAAAAAATATATAAACAACTGAATTTTGTCGCCTAATTGTTATATAAACAATTTTGCCACGGTGTAGCATGAATTCCAGTAGACGCAGATTTTATTTTGGATCTAAAAGCACCTTTATAGTATTTTTGGGTTTAATAGAGTTTTGTTATGGTCTTATAACTACAATCGAGGCAAAATAGTTGTTTTTCGAAGTGGCCAGCAATATTATAGAACTACTGTACGTCTAGAAATGAACCTACATATACAACTGCAATAATTATAAGTGAGGGGCAATTATTGTACTTAGGCCATATTCTACGGGTATTTCATTCATAAATGTAATGAAAAAAGGGAAAATATCGTCGAGCAAGTTCTCATAAAACAAGAGATATTTTATAAATAATTCTTCCACGTTGAATTATGAAATCCAGTAACCGCAGGTTCTATAACGGTTTTTAAACACCATTATAAAGTTTTGGTTTTATTAGAGTTTTGTTATAGTCTTATAACTACATCTAGGCAAAATAGTTACGTCTCTGACTAATTAGCAATGCTATAGAACTACTATATGCCCGCAAACAAACCGGCATCTTAGAGAAAACAAAAAATATATAAACAACTGAATTTTGTCGCCTAATTGTTATATAAACAATTTTGCCACGGTGTAGCATGAATTCCAGTAGACGCAGATTTTATTTTGGATCTAAAAGCACCTTTATAGTATTTTTGGGTTTAATAGAGTTTTGTTATGGTCTTATAACTACAATCGAGGCAAAATAGTTGTTTTTCGAAGTGGCCAGCAATATTATAGAACTACTGTACGTCTAGAAATGAACCTACATATACAACTGCAATAATTATAAGTGAGGGGCAATTATTGTACTTAGGCCATATTCTACGGGTATTTCATTCATAAATGTAATGAAAAAAGGGAAAATATCGTCGAGCAAGTTCTCATAAAACAAGAGATATTTTATAAATAATTCTTCCACGTTGAATTATGAAATCCAGTAACCGCAGGTTCTATAACGGTTTTTAAACACCATTATAAAGTTTTGGTTTTATTAGAGTTTTGTTATAGTCTTATAACTACATCTAGGCAAAATAGTTACGTCTCTGACTAATTAGCAATGCTATAGAACTACTATATGCCCGCAAACAAACCGGCATCTTAGAGAAAACAAAAAATATATAAACAACTGAATTTTGTCGCCTAATTGTTATATAAACAATTTTGATACGGTGTAGTATGAATTCCAGTAGACGCAGATTTTATTGTGGATCTAAAAGCACCTTTATAGTATTTTTGGGTTTAATAGAGTTTTGTTATGGTCTTATAACTACAATCGAGGCAAAATAGTTGTTTTTCGAAGTGGCCAGCAATATTACAGAACTACTGTATGTCTAGAAATGAACCTACATATACAACTGCAATAATTATAAATGAGGGGCAATTATTGTACTTAGGCCATATTCTACGGGTATTTCATTCATAAATGCAATGAAAAAAGGGAATATATCGTCGAGCAAGTTCTCATAAAACAAGAGAGACAAAGCCTAATTGTTTTATAAATAAATTTGCCATGTTGTAGTATAAAAATCAGTAGAAGCAAATTTTATACCAGTTCTAAAACATCATCAGTTTCTTGAATTTATTAGAGTTTTGTTACGGTCTTATAACTGCTACCTAGGCAAAACAATTACGTGTCTAAGTAACTAGCAATGTTATGGAACTACAATATGTCCTGTAACAAACTATATCTTATGGCGAACAAATTTATACACAACTAGAACTAAGATAAAGTCTAGGTGCTTGTTTTATAAAAAAAAATCGCCATGAAGTGTGAAATTTAGTAGGACCGGGTTTTATAACGGTTTTAAAACATCACTATAGATTTTTTGGGTCTATTAGAGAAAAATTTGTGACTTATACATGTGAAAATTAATTCTTTGTCATGTCGTGGTATAAAATTTAGTAGGAGCAGGTTTTATAACGGTTTTAAAACATCATTATACGCTTTTTAGGTTTATTAGAGATTTGTTACGGTTTTATAACTACAATAGAGGCAAAATAGATACGTTTTGAGCTGCTGACAATGTTATAGAAGTCGCGTACTAAGAGAACTTTGTGGTATACTCCCGCAAACGGTTTTTTAATTGATTATATACATAAAACACTAGTTGAAACGTAGGAATAATTTAGTTAGCTAGCCTATATAAGATTTTAATTATTTATTTTCTTAACTTTCCAATTGTTTTTTCTGTTCCTATCCAGGGGTGTTAAAATATAAGCCTTCTCTGGAGCTAAAATTGTTTGCGCTACAGAAGCTCGGGAAAATCCATGGAAATTTTAATAATCAGGAAAAGTTTGTAATGATGCGTCAAGTATCTAAGTAAATTTTATAAAATCGGTTTATTACCGCCATATTGCA
This sequence comes from Rhagium mordax, assembly GCA_963680705.1. Classification (NCBI taxonomy): domain Eukaryota; kingdom Metazoa; phylum Arthropoda; class Insecta; order Coleoptera; family Cerambycidae; genus Rhagium; species Rhagium mordax. Next base: position 1,445,455 of record OY796662.1, on the reverse strand, counting down.
GCCATAAAATTGTAAACATATTTATATTTATAATTTTATTGCACAGAATATTTCTACGTTGATGTAAAACGACAAGAGTTTTAAATTTTCGATTTTTATTTTTTTTTTCAACGAAACTGAATTTGAAATCGAGGTGCATTTTTTTCAACATATATTCAGAGTGGTAGGAAATTTTAGCTGGAACGCACAAATGTCATGCGTAACACGGAGGTGGCAAAGACCTATTGTTATTCCCGATGATCTATTTATACTTTTAACGATGCATTTTACAGGTCGGTTCCTTCACTTTCGTTGCGTCTTCTCTTTCGCATCTCGAATGCACTTTCCTTCGACTATATAACTCAACATCTGGGCAATCTCAGCCTGACCTGGGGGCAGGGCAACTAAAATAAGAGCTGGAAGACCTGCGTCAGTGACGAATAGGTAATTTGACCTTTTCGTGGCGAGTTACAAAGTTGCAAACATACTTCGATGGACTGAGCCATAATGTGTGTATTTTACATCGTACGATATGTATAATTTTGTACACATGTCGAGCCATATCTGAGATAAAGGCATCTATTTTTGCACATAGATAGACTTGTTTAACTTATCTGAATGTGGTGCTACGTCAATATAAATCAAAATAAGCCACAGTTTATCTCATTAGGCATCCATAATAATGATTGGGGTCAACGAGAGCACAATAAAGAACCACAATCGATATCTGCCTGCAACCAGTTTTAATATTCGTCGAGAAAAAATATTACTCGGTCTATCTGGTGACAGAGCGCGTTAACAAGCCTCTTTTTATCAGTTGAAGTTGAGAAATATTTTGTTTGTAGTGTTTAAATTTAGCAGCGGACCATTACGCATGTGCACAAAGAGATTAAACCTTGCATAATGGTCGCTTGATAGCACTGCAACTGATAAAGACATATCGAAATAATTAAAACATAAACATATCAAAAGAAGTAATAATGGTGTGAAATAAACAGGATTCTTTTCTAGAAATATTTTTATCTACGAATTGTCTTAAATGTACTTAGTTAAAGCAGGTTTTATAACGGTCTTAAAACACCATTATAGTTTTCTTGGGTTTATTAGAGTTTTATTACGGTCTACAATCGAGTTAAAACAGTAATGTTTCGAAACATCAAACAATGTTATAGAACTATTATATGATTTATATGCCCTGGAACGCCTAACTAAGACTGTAGTATTTTATTCATCAAATAGGAAGAAATACAGTAGAAACAAGTTTTATAACGATTTTAAAACGCTATTATAAGTTTCTTGGATTTATTAGTTCTGTTATGGTCTTATAAGTACAATTATAGGACTACTATATGCCCTGAAACTACATCGTAGGCTGAACAACAAATACATACATAACTAAAGCTACAAGTGCGATAGTTGTACTTAGTCTATTTTCCCATAAGCCTCAACCTGAAATAAGTCGCTAACCAAGAGAAGGCAGTAATATGTCATTCATAAAAATAGTCGCTTATACGTGCGAAAGAACTCGTCTTATAAATTTGCCACATTGTAATATGAAATCCTAGAGGAGCAGGTTTTATAACGGTTATAAAATGCAATTATAGGTTTGTATGTTTAATTAGAGTTTGGTTACGGTCTTATAACTACAATCGACGCAGAATAGTTACTTCTTATAAGAATATAAGCTACCTATAGGTATAATATGTTAACATTAATGGTTCTTTCGTTTCTAATATGAGTATAACATTTGGCATGATAGTCGTTTATACATGTGAAGATAACGTCGAGCAGAGCCTTCTTAATTTATAAGTAAATTTGCCACGTTGTAATATAAAAATCAATAAAAGCAGGTTTTATAACGGTTTCATAACACCACTATAGGCTTTCTGGGTTTATTAGAGGTTTATTATGGTCTTATAACTAAAATCGAGGAAAAAATAGCTACATCTCGAAGTAGTAGAACTATTATATGCTCTGAAATGAGTCCATATTTTATGGCGAACAACAAATACATACACAACCACAATTGCAAGTGCTCTCATTGCATTTAGTTTGAATGAATGCTACCGCAGGAAACAAATTATGATGAGCCATTGAGGCATCATAAACTTGATACAGGGCCGTACTTTATGTTTTTAATATCCAACTATAAGTGAGAACGTTTCACTTTTATTCCAGATTAAATAATTATCTCTATTATCGAATTCTTAAAAAATATAGATACTTATGACTCGCATTTAATTTTTTTTTCCAAATTTTCAAATATGTGTGAGCAGAATCAGTGACGCAAACCCCTTTGGCAACGTCCATGCCGATTGTATTAGGTATAAGTTTCCGTATCATTTTGTCTCGCAAGTGAACTTTTATTACACTATTTTTAAAATGCATTTTTGAACGGCTTCCAATTTTCCTTGCGAATGCTTTTATACGTTAAATATGTCTCTTATCATACACGCGAACGTTCACATCTCTGAAATGAATGTGGACTTAGCCAGAGACCTTGCAAGCAACATTCATATGGTATCGAAAATAATTACGAAATGAAAACATCTATTAATAGAGAGGACATGAGTAAATAGTTTACATACATTTTTATTTATAATAAGGATCTGATTATGAGCAAAATTTTTAGGCGTAGTGCGTAGCATGTTTGGTCACACTGTCCATCATGGACTCGGTTCAACCACCAGCAATATCATCGGGTAATGGACGCAAGACTGTATTTTTTTTTCGATTTGGTTGTTGTTTGTTTTTTGATTGTTTAAGTAAAGACCGGATCTGGGTATATCATGACGTAAAAACCAGGACCGGCGTTAGGCCCTATGAACAATTTTATTTTCATTTGGTAGAGTTTTCGGATTGTAGTTTTTGATACGTATGTCGGTGATTTATTTCCAAAAGTTTCCGCTAAAAAATATGCACATACCGGTAAATCAAGCGCGGCTGTTACATTATTAATTCGTTAGTTGTGAGGAGGCAACGTGTTTTGCAGATTAAAAATATATTCACACTTCAAGGATGCTCGCAGCAGTTATTTTGAAAAGTTTACTGATAAATGATTTAGTACAACGGCTGAGGTCGATTGAAGATTGGTTAGGGAGTTATTTTTGTATAGTTTGCGTATTGAATATTTAACCAGATGTGGATTGGGGGCTAGTCGAAACTCAAAAAACAAGACGATTTCGACTAGGTGGACTCTTTCCTGTTCCATTAAAAACCTTCAATTCATTTATTTGGCCTCGTCAAGCGAGTACATCGAGCCGCATTGATTGACACGCTTGCTCCCCAACCAGATCACAATCTAAATCACTAGCACCAGATAAGAGATAACCTAAATTTAGGCGATCTCTTTGGCCTGTGTCAGTTTTTTCAAGCCAAACTGAGGACGTAAAAAAACGGGATACAGTTGTTAAACTTCTTAACGTCAATATCTAAATCGTGACATCATATCTACCGAGAAATTGCTGTATGGCTGGTTATTCAGGCAGACTTTTTTTTATTTTATCTATAATTATTTCGCTATTTCCTACATTACGATACACAATACCGTTCACAGAATAATGACGCCTGTGATTATTGTTTTAACAGAGCGGAAGGAGAGAACAACTGTTAGTGTTTTAGTCGGTCGTTGCCGAAGTACGAATTCTTATACGACCAATAAGTTTCGTTATATATGCACGTAAAATAAAACATGCGCAAATATATTAAAATCGAGTATCGATAATTTTTTTTAAAGTCTTAAAGACAATAACATGTATTTAAACGTGATAAAAAATCGAATAAGATTTTGAAATAAAGTAATGCAACTGGTAATGGGTTTATTAGAGTTTTATTATGGTCTTATAACTCAACACTGTTGTAGATCTACAACAGTGTTTAGATCATAATAAAACTCTAATAAACCCATTACCGGTTGTATAACTTATAAGACCATAATAAAACTCTAATAAACCCATTACCGGTCAGGGCATATTTAGATATGTCCTGACACGAACCTACATCTGAGGGCAAGAAAAAAAATACGAGTACTAACATAACTGCAACCACAAATAAGGTTTATTGTGGTCTTATAACTATAATAGGGTTTAGACCATTTTCTACGAGTTTCAACCTGAAATAAGTGGCTAATTAAAAGAACGCTGCAGTATTTCATTCACAAAGTAGAATTTAAAAAAATTGCCGCTTATACACGTGAAAGTAAAATCGAAAAACTTCCCATAAAATGGGACTTGTTTTATAAAATAATTCTGCCACAGTGGAGCATATATCCCAGTAGACACAAGTTGTATAATGGTTTTAAAACTCCATTATAAGTTTTTTGGGTTTAATAGAGTTTTGTTATGGCCTCATAATTAGCGACTCATTTCGGGTTGATGCACATGAAAAATTTGCTAAGTATAATTGCCACAATTCTAATTCATAATTCTGTATGTATTAATTTGTTGACTCTTAGATGTAGATTTGTTTCAAGGCATATAATAGTTTTATAACGTTGCTAGCTACTTCGAGACGTAACTAATTGGCCCCAATTGTAGTTATCCTCCTAAGAGGATTTTATGGTTTATCATTACTTCATTTTTTGGGTTTATTAAAGTTCTGTTATGGTTTTATAACTACAATCAAGGTTAAATAGTTGCATTTTAGTAGCTAGCAATATTATAGAACTACTACATGCCATGAAGGGAACCTACATCTTAGAGCGGACAACAAATACATACAAAACTACAAGTATTTCATTCACAAAATAGAATAAAAAAGTTGTCACTTATACGAGTATATTTGATATTAACTTCGAGTAAATTCTCACAAAACGAGAAAGATAAAACCTACTTGTTTAAAAAAATTATTCTGCCACGGTGTAGTATAAATTCCAGTAGACGCAGGTTTTATAATGGTTTTAAAACCTCATTATAAGTTTCTTGGGTTTAATCGAGTTTTGTTATTGACTTATAACTGCATTTGTGGCGAAAGAGTTACATGTCGAATTAGCTAGCAACATTATAAAACTACTATATGCCCTGAAACAAACCTACATCTAAGAGCGAACAAATTAATACACACAGAATTATGAATAGGAATTGTGGCAATTTAAATGTTCCATGTGCATCAACCCGAAATGAGTCGCTAACTAAGAGAATTCTATGGTTTATCATTACTCCATCTTTTGGGTTTATTAGAGTTCTGTTATGGTTTTATAACTACAATCGCATTTAAACAGTTGCATTTTAGTAGCTAGCAATTTTATAGAACTACTATATGCCCTGAAACGAACCTACATCTTAGAGTGGACAACAAATACATACAACTACAAGATTTCATTCACAAAATGAAATAAAAAAGTTATCACTTATACGAGTATATTTGAAATCAACGTTGAGCAAATTCTCACAAAACGAGAAAGGTAAAACCTACTTGTTTTAAAAAATTATTCTGCGGTATAGCAAAAATGTAGCGCAGGTTTTATAATGGTATTAAAACCTCACATTATAAGTTTCTTGGGTTTAATAGAATTTTGTTATGGTCTTATAATTAGCGACTCATTTCGGGTTGATGCACATGAAAAATTTGCCAAGTATAATTGCCACAATTCTAATTCATAATTCTGTATGTATTAATTTGTTGACTCTTAGATGTAGATTTGTTTTAAGGCATATAGTAGTTTTATAACGGATAGCTACTTCGAGACGTAACTATTTTGCCCCAATTGTAGTTATTCTCCTAAGAGAATTTTATGGTTTATCGTTACTTCATTTTTTGGGTTTATTAAAGTTCTGTTATGGTTTTATAACTATAATCAAGGTTAAATAGTTGCATTTTAGTAGCTAGCAATATTATAGAACTACTACATGCCATGAAGGGAACCTACAACTTAGAGCGGACAACAAATACATACAAAACTACAAGTATTTCATTCACAAAATAGAATAAAAAAGTTGTCACTTATACGAGTATATTTGATATTAACTTCGAGTAAATTCTCACAAAACGAAAACGATAAAACCTACTTGTTAAAAAAAATTATTCTGCCACGGTGTAGTACAAATTCCAGTAGACGCAGGATTTATAATGGTTTTAAAACCTCATTATAAGTTTCTTGGGTTTAATCGAGTTTTGTTATTGACTTATAACTGCATTTGTGGCGAAAGAGTTACATGTCGAATTAGCTAGCAACATTATAAAACTACTATATGCCCTGAAAGAAACCTACATCTTAGAGCGAACTTGGTCCATTTTTCATGAGTTTTAACTTGAAATAAGTCGATAATTAAGAGAACTTTGTACTATTTCATTCACAATAGGATAAAAGAAAATGGTCGCTTATATAATAATATGGGAAATTAAATAAATTCCAGTAAACCCAGGTTTTATAATGGTTTTAAAACCGCATTATAAATTTCTTGGGTTTAATAGAGTTTTGTTATTGACTTATAACTGCAATTGGGGTGAAAGAGTTGCGTTTCGAATTAGTTAGCAACATTTTATAAAACTACTATATGCCCTGAAAAAAACCTACATCTTAGAGCGAACTTGGTCCATTTTTCATGAGTTTTAACTTGAAATAAGTCGATAATTAAGAGAACTTTGTACTATTTCATTCACAATAGGATAAAAGAAAATGGTCGCTTATATAATAATATGGGAAAATAAATAAATTTCAGGTTTTGTAATGGTTTTAAAACCGCATTATAAGTTTCTTGGTTTTAATAGAGTTTTGTTATTGACTTATAACTGCAATTGGGGCGAAAGAGTTGCGTTTCGAATTAGTTAGCAACATTTTATAAAACTACTATATGCCCCGAAAGAAACCTACATCTTAGAGCGAACTTGGTCCATTTTTCATGAGTTTTAACTTGAAATAAGTCGATAATTAAGAGAACTTTGTACTATTTCATTCACAATAGGATAAAAGAAAATGGTCGCTTATATAATAATATGGGAAAATAAATAAATTCCAGTGGACGCAGGTTTTATAATGGTTTTAAAATCGCATTATAAGTTTCTTGGGTTTAATAGAGTTTTGTTATTGACTTATAACTGCAATTGGGGCGAAAGAGTTGCGTTTCGAATTAGTTAGCAACATTTTATAAAACTACTATATGCCCTGAAAGAAACCTACATCTTCGAGCGAACTTGGTCCATTTTTCATGAGTTTTAACTTGAAATAAGTCGATAAATAAGAGAACTTTGTACTATTTCATTCACAAGAGGATAAAAGAAAATGGTCGCTTATATAATAATATGGGAAAATAAATAAATTCCAGTAGACGCAGGTTTTATAATGGTTTTAAAACCGCATTATAAGTTTCTTGGGTTTAATAGAGTTTTGTTATTGACTTATAACTGCAATTGGGGCGAAAGAGTTGCGTTTCGAATTAGTTAGCAACATTTTATAAAACTACTATATGCCCTGAAAGAAACCTACATCTTAGAGCGAACTTGGTCCATTTTTCATGTTTTAACTTGAAATAAGCCGATAATTAAGAGAACTTTGTACTATTTCATTCACAATAGGATAAAAGAAAATGGTCGCTTATATAATAATATGGGAAAATAAATAAATTCCAGTGGACGCAGGTTTTATAATGGTTTTAAAACCGCATTATAAGTTTCTTGGGTTTAATAGAGTTTTGTTATTGACTTACAACTGCAATTGGGGCGAAAGAGTTGCGTTTCGAATTAGTTAGCAACATTTTATAAAACTACTATATGCCCTGAAAGAAACCTACATCTTAGAGCGAACTTGGTCCATTTTTTATGAGTTTTAACTTGAAATAAGTCGATAATTAAGAGAACATTATATTATTTCATTCACAAAATAGGATAAAAGAAAATGGTCGCTTATATATGGGAAAATAAATAAATTCCAGTAGACGCAGGTTTTATAATGGTTTTAAAACGCCCATTATAGATTTTTTGGGTTTAATAGAGTGTTGTTATGGTTTTATAACTATAATTGGGGAAAAATAGTTACGTTTCAAAGTAGCTAGCAATGTTATAAAAGTACTACAGGGAAAATTAAATTTCTAGAGATATTCCTGGACTCAAGCTTTACACTGTATTAGCAAAAATATATTCGTCATCATAAACCTAAAGAATATGACACCTTCTAAAATACTATTAACACGCGATAAGCTGCTAGAATTTTTAGCCTGCAAAGGAAAACTATTGGAATAATGACGAACGTTAATTATAGGGGTGATGTAAGACATACTATTTGTTGGACTGGGAATTCTCACGTATCCCTCACTATACAAATATTTATATACAGAATAATTGAATTTTTAAATTTGAATATTAAGAATACATGTATGTTAAATTTTGTAATGTTTTAAACACTTTAATAAATAATAACTGAAATAAGTTTCTAGTAACGAAAAATTACCACTTAGTATACTAAAGCGCATTTCTCCAACCAAGTTTGCATCATCAGAAGATGATGAAGCGACGTTTATTCTCCTTTTCTAAGAAAATTACGCAAACTTACGTGTTTTTTTCCATGTCATCTAAATCAGTGAGATTTAGGTTATTGATGTGTATCATCGCCCTTATCGGCCTTATCAGTTCTACAGAGATAACCATTGCGTTGGAGGCCGCTTGGGGGTGAATAACTCATAAAGAATTAGCTGCTTTATATTTTTAAGTAACCGTCTAATTTAATATTGCATCATTTTGCCAAACGGTTTAAGTGTATTGATATAACCCTGGAGTTGCATCAGCTCACTTATGGCCACGGCCACGTATGCGTTGACGAGTTGCTTGCTCCTAAAGTAAAACGGGTTTAACATCGACAGATTTACCTCAGTTATTACGTTCGATTTCTGAATAATTTTACTGGAAATATCTATTCATATTTATAATGAAAATTTTTTTTGGTCTTCAGAAAAGTGACAACGTAAGCGCCTGCAGATACAAATTTGGTAAAATGGGAAAAAAGTAAAGGAGTTACTTGGAAAAAACTTAATTATTCCTAATTTTATTTTTTTTCCGGCGTTAATAGTTAGAAAGAAATAGATATTTTCATTTTTTCAGTTAAATTTCTAGCTGATCTAGTAGCCATGATTTTGACATAAATTGAAAACATTTGAAACAAAACAGCCATATTTTTGAGCGTGACTGAAGATCCTCATCGGAGTATAAGAGAAAACGAAAAAAACCAACTTCATCCCTACCACGTTCAACTCATGCAGGAACTGATTGTTGGGGATTATGTTTGGACCACATTTTTTGAAGGACCATTGGTCAAGTTTACTTCCAATTTCTGCAAGACAACTTGGAAGGATTACTGAAGGATGTCCCCAGGATATTAAAGAGAGAATGTGGTATCTACAAGTATCGAAATAGTTCCGATGAAAAATTGCTACAATTTTGGACGTGTCCTGGAAAAAATTTTTGCTAAATTCCTGTACTACATTTTAAAAGGACCAAAATCTGCAGTAATCCACAATTTTAACCAAAACAGAATTAAATAAATTTTTCTGTATGCGTCTTAATCCGGCTACGATCTCAGATCTTTGTAAGGAAAACTGAGCTTGTTATTGGACATATTTCTAAGATAGATAGAAACATGCATTTTTCAAGAAACATTATTTTGGACAAACTTCCTCGTACTTTCTATATCACAAAGAAAGGAAAATCACGTATGCATATGCAACAAATGCACATCCAACGTCATTCTAGGAAAACATCACCCGATTCGCCCCAGCAACGTGTCCCGTTTCAATTCCTAGGTAAAACCGCGATAACGTTCCCTCGTTTCCGCAGTTCGTCACCCACATAGTGATGAAATTAAAACAGAAACCTAGCGAGATGATGAAATATAATGTCGGTTACGGTTTCATTGGTAGATAATTAATGATTAATGCCTCGGTAAACGCTCGATAAAGAAATACGAGTTCGAAGTTTTGATAAAGATAAGTCTCCCCAAGGTCAGGATACGTGGTGCGATACGGTACAGTGGAATAAGTGCAGCGGATTGGTTTTATTGGTGCCTCTGTGTCTGGCTCAGCCGGTTGCGAGGTTGCCAGATGTCCGATTATTCAACACAAGGCGTGATTTTTACAAATTTTTTTCTTTTGTTAATAATAAAAAGGGATTTGCAACTTTTTTTAGTTTTCATACAAGCATAGTAATAACAAAAATATCCAGTTCGATGTATTTATCTTGCTGTTCTACTTCTGAACGCAAAAATCATTAGAACCACTTTAGAATGTCATTATTGTCAAATCTGTTAAAACAACTACTTTTCATGACTACATGTTATAAAACATTGAATTACACAACGTTCAAAGCAAAAAAAATATTTAACTTACCACAGAATTCATCCATCCGGCTACTAATCAAAAAACGATATCCCCAAGAAGCTCTTTCATTCTTATTGGAAATCATCAGGTGGCTAGTACCAATCAATGATTCATTTCTGTAAAGATACAAATTGCATTAATTGGAGATGTGAAAAAATAATTTAATTGAAGTTGGCTTTGACATTGACTTTAGAAAAAACAATAACCGTAAAAAAACAATTTGTCTCAAATTGGGGGTGCATGTATTGCTATCTCTTTTCAATGTCCGAAAAAATTACTTACTAGCGTAAAATATGAGTAAAATCAGTCGCTTTTGGCCACGACTGTACCACGACAGTCGATTTAATTTTTATAATTTTTTAATTAAGAAAAACCTATTGTCGTCTGTAATGCATACTAGACACAAAATTCGGAATCTGGGCAAAGTTCTACATGAAATTTTCCGTACTCCAACTAACAGTAAACACATATTTCAGTTTATCTGATAAACACACAGATTAAAACATCGATCAACTAAACTATTGTGACCTTTTTTCGTTGTTTTATCAATTAGATATAACTATATAAAAACAAAATCAATTTCTGGACTCATAACTGCATTTCCCTTGGTAACAATGTCGAGACGAAACATCCCCCATGACATTCCAACTCAAACAATCAAACATGCATAAATTCGTTTCTTCGGTAAAAAAAACTATAGCTCAGATCAAAATTAACATAAAATAGACAAAAATTTCTCTTAAAAGTTCTTTCGGTGGTGGATTCGAAAAGTGGCAGATTCACGGGCGAGCGCGCGATCTGGCAACGGCGCCGCCTTGATCCGTTGAATAACCTTGTAGGCGTAGACCGCAAAGCACCACCGGAGCGGTTGCATCACACTACTAATTTTTCCTAGAAATTAATATAGTGGCAAAGCTTATATTGTTAATCGGTAATTACAGCGGATTCCTTGAAGTGATTATAGAAAAAAGAACCGCTGCCTATTGCTGATTATTAGATCATGATAGATAATCTTACCACTTGACCATATTCCATCTCGTCAGTATAATAGTGACGATCCAAAGAGGTTAACCATATCTACCATCTAGGCAAGTGCCAAAGCATAAATTATTTCGTTTTGATGTTAAAGAATCCATAGAATAATCTTTTGTCGTTTAGTGACATTATTAACTCCTCTTCTTGCTTCATATTTCAAACACTGTCGCTTTCCAAGGCTCACCATGAAACAAAGCAGAAAATAGTTAGTCATTTAATGATAAAACTGCAAAATAGGACTTACCGTCCAGGCTAGTGCTAAAGGACGCACACGTTGCGTTGGTATATCTTCGTTGATGAGGGCTCTCCTGCGGATAAGAAAGCAGTATCAATAGTTGTATAAATTGATAATAGATAACAATGTTAAATAAATATATGGTGGTTAAGGCATACCATTAAACGTTTTTCTTTTGCACCCCCTTTCCCTTTTACGATACATTCTATGGGGGCACAATATAATCCCTACCACTCACCCTGAAACAAAAGAAAAAATAGTTAGACATTTAATAATAACACTTAAATGAGACTAATACTTTTATGAGATAAAACAGTACTGCTCCTGCCGTTCAAGCTAGTACCAAAGAGTATTTTATTAATTGATTTTGATTAAACTCAACAAAAATTTTTTTTATTGAACAATGCTTTCGATCATTCTTCCATTCAAACGAATTGACAATTCACTGAGCAAGTAAATCTCTTACTAGATAATCTGGTGAGTTAATTGCTGATCGATACAATCATTTTTTTTGCAACAAGAAAAACATCTTTTGATCACTGTTAATCTTAGTCGATTTGATGGAAGAACGGTAATAAATGAACCTGCACTATTAGAGCGTATTTTGATCTGGGAAGGACGACATGACGTTTTGACCAAAACACATTGCGAATATTTTGCATCTGCAACATTAGTAGAAACATGCTGTTCTTATTTTGCAATAACATATCTATGCAAATAGTGGTCCTTCTCACGATCAAAATAAACCGGATATAAACAGTGGTTATGTATATTTACCTTACGATGTCTTCACCATGTCCTATCTCGTTCGGAACCTACCTACACATAGAAAAATACAAATTAGTAAGAATAATTGAATAATATAATAATATATACCTTTATCTCCTTTCCCTAAAGCGGTTCGTCTCCATAGTACCATCACTCGCACGCGAAAACCAGAGCCTACTAACTGCTTTTCTGGACGCCGAAGCCCCCAGAAAATCCCCGAATACAGTTACAAGCCTTAACACTTGTCATACCCAAGCTATTTTAGAAATAACAAGAATATTGACAAGATACTCGTCGAGATCTCGGCTCTGGTTTGACGAAACCGGGCGTTCTCTCTACGATAGAGTGAACTAGATATGTCCAAATAAATGTCACTAGTGTCTGTTACACATAGGTAGTTATACTACGTCTCCAGGTGCACTTTGTCGTCCATGGTATGGATGTTAAAACTACAACACGCTTGAATATCTGTTTCTTTCCCTAATAGTTCGTTCCTTGGCTTAATCTGAAAAGAAAATACAGTGTCAAAAGCTTTTATCCAAATTATAACTTATGAGCTAGTAATAGAATCTTCCACTATAATTTAGTTGCCTATTGACAGATTCTCTGATGGGTTAGAAATCAAATGAATGTCGCAATATTTTTTCAAATTTTTCCAATTCTAAAGAAGAAATCCTAAATTTTCTTTATTTTTCTCTACCCCGAAACTCTCTGAATCTAGTATAGCATTAAAATTGAATAAGTATTTAATACAATTAATTTTTTTTACTGACTAATTAATTATTAATTATCATTTATTGAAATTCTACACAATTTCTCCTTCATCTAACTAGATTAATCACAATTCTTTTCCTGATGACGTGATGATTAAGCCGTGAATCATAATGATTTGCTAAAACAACGAAGCGGGCCTTTCAAGGGTAAAAATCGTAAAAAACGGAAAAAAATTGTAATAAGCATACGTGACTAACCGCATTTCGATAAGAATTCAACATAAATTTAATTGAATTCAATGAATGATGTGTAAACGTATACCACAACAGTTTACCCAACTGTTGCAACTGGGGGCTCGGCACATCAGGTGATAGTTCACATTGATAAAAGATGACGTAGTAAATACGTGAGTAAATACGGTGTTTTCCGGAGAATTGGGCCTGTGATTTCCTTACTATCTAATATAAATATTAATTACTGATACTAATTTGGTGTTTAATTAATTTTTCCATTGTAATCGGGTGACGAAATACAAACGGTACAATCTCAAAAAAATCCAAAATTCCCCAAAGTTCTTAGAAAGAGTTCTTTGTTAGTAGAAAAGTCTGCAAAAATTCCTATCAGTGTAGCCGCCATAATGAGGCAACGTAGGAGAGTAGAATATGGAAAAATATGCCTTATTTCTTTGATTTAAATAAAAAAATCAAATATTTTTAAAGAAAATAAGGGAAGACTCACTTGGCTCGATTGTAATTATGTAATCGCCGAAAATTTCAACGCACATTTTTCCACGTGGCCACAGCCCGTAAATCAATTATTTACTAAAATTAATTTACGACGAGACATAAAAAACAAAGTATATACAACACAAAACCATTATAGAGGTACCAGTGTTTTTTTTGTTTGTTTTATTTTTTTTTAGTACACACGTGCCCATATAATGCGCCAGAACTTTAATAGCCATGCTAATGTCGATCATTAAAAATACACCAAAATGATCAAGAATAGTGATAGAACGATCTAGAAGGCAGGATCGTACTAAAAAAAAATTGTATATACAACACGACTCGCTAATAAAATAATATTTGGCCTAAGGATAGCTCAATCCCGTTGGCTGAAGGCATGGATAATTGAAACAAAATAAAAAAGACCGATAGAACGTTTAGGTTCTGGTCCGACCTAACAGTTCTTACAGAGAAGCTGAAATAACCGTTTAGGTTCTCGTCCGACCCAATAGATCTTATAGAAACACTGATGTCACCGTTTAGGTTCCCGTCCGACCAAATATATTCTAAAAAGTAGCTGACATCACCGTTTGGGTTCCCGTCCTACTAAATAAATCGTATAAAGAAGCTGAAGTCGCCGTTTAGGATCTCGTCCGACCTAATAAGTCTTACAGAAAAGCTGGCGTCACCGTTTAGATTCCCGTCCGACCTAATAAATCTTTCAGAAAATGACTATTCAACGTTATGGCAAATTTGTTGAGCATTGGCATTTAAAAACGTAACATAGACATACAAGTTCGGTTTAGAGATACGAAGGCCAGCATGCTGGTGTTCCTTGTTCACATTTCTATGAAATAAGAAACAGTTCATGTGTATATTATTACAGCAGGGACGTAAGTCATTTTTAGGTTCTCGTTCGACCTAATGGATCTTAGGACAAAAACCGATGGCAACGTTTAGGTTCCCGTCCGACCAAATACATTGTATAAAAGAGCTGAAGTTATCGTTTAGGTTCTCGTCCGACCTAATAGATCCTACAGAAACACTGATGTCACCGTTTAGGTTCCCGTCCGACCAAATAGATCATATAAAAGAGCTGAAGCCACCGTCTAGGTTCCCGCCCGACCAAATAAATTCTAAAAAGTAGCTGACATCACCGTTTGGGTTCCCGTCCTACTAAATAAATCGTATAAAGAAGTGAAGTCGCCGTTTAGGATCTCGTCCGACCTAATAAGTCTTACAGAAAAGCTGGCGTCACCGTTTAGATTCCCGTCCGACCTAATAAATCTTTCAGAAAATGGCGATTCAACGTTATGGCAAATTTGTTGAGCATTGGCATTTAAAAACGTAACATAGACATACAAGTTCGGTTTAGAGATACGAAGGCCAGCATGCTGGTGTTCCTTGTTCACATTTCTATGAAATAAGAAACAGTTCATGTGTATATTCTTACAGCAGGAACGTAATAGTCATTTTTAGGTTCTCGTTCGACCTAATGGATCTTAGAGCAAAAACCGATGGCAACGTTTAGGTTCCCGTCCGACCAAATACATTGTTATAAAAGAGCTGAAGTCATCGTTTAGGTTATCGTCCGACCTAATAGATCTTACAGAAACACTGACTACGCCGTTTAGGTTCCCGTCCGACCAAATAGATCATATAAAAGAGCTGAAGCCACCGTTTAGGTTGTCGTCCGACCAATACAGCTTAGAAAAAAGATGAAGCAATAAAGTCGTGATGACATTAAAGGGTGATTATTTTCTCTGGTAAATCCGTCTCTGCCAGACACACGGAATATCAGACAGTTTTTATGTGCCTCGTTTGCATTTTGGGTTTTTCATAAACCGAGTGATTTACGGCGTTCTTGTCCAGAACGGGTTCTGTTTTCTGTTACGTAATTTTGGTAAAATATTTATTAAACGGCTGTTGACAATATTATTGTTTTTAATTAGGAAGAAGAATAGATGTTTACGATTAAGTTTGAGAAATGAGTTACTTGCCCTGGTTACACGATACATTTGTTTGGGTAACGTAATTTATCTAAAATGAAAATAAACTTGCTCGTTTAGACATCTTGAATTTAAACAGAACGATGTATTTTCTAACACCAATCGAGCTGGTATGTTATTATAATCGCGGCAATAACAGAATATTGAATAATTATGTTTAGATCATAAAGTGTGAATACCAGTTTTTTGCGGCGAAATTTCTAGTTTTTTCTCCTACATAAATTTAGCTATAATGAGCAGGCAGGCGAGTTATAATGAATTTATAACGAAAAATATTTATAGTTGGATGTGCTATTTTGGGATTCCGCTCCGTGGCCAGATAGTCGCCTATTCAAAAACGAAAGGGTTAACAATTCCAATCGGTAAGTTCATGATTTGGGAGCGAGCGTCAGGCAAAATTTGACACAAAACCGGCTTGCACGCGCAAAAACACGTCACGAAATTAACATTTAAGCAAATTAATTAATTTGGACATTTATATTTTCTGGTCCCTGTACAGTTCGAATGAAAAAACCTCAAATGCGATATTCAACAATTAAATGTATTTTTGAGAAGGCCATGGAAAACTATCTAATTAGCAATTTTTTTCAATATGTACGTGTAGTTGGCGTTAAAAATGAGGTTGCTCCTCTGGGACGCCATTTAAACAATTTTCAGAAAAATCTACACAAACCGACACCGCATTAAAATTTTAATTGCTCGAAATCGATATTTAATTATTATGCTAATGACACGAGATAACGAATTATAACACTATCGGTGAGTAAACAAGGGTGTCACTGAAAACGGCTGAAATTTATGATTTAATTAATATGAACGTTTCCCTACTTGATTTTTCAGCAAAAGTCGAAGTACTGCACCAGAGTGATAATTTAAACAAAAGCAAGGCGAATATTGCACAGAAATCGCTGAAAAAACAATTTCTTGGGGAATTGGACATCAAACAAGCTGTTGAGGCGATATACAACGTCAAAGCTGAAATTTAACAATGTGGCAAATTAAATTTAAAGTTGACATAAATTTTGAGTCATCAACAATTAATCAACAAAAATTCATTACAAATTCGATTTTTTTCCTGCGTCGGACCTTGTCATCTCTAAATACGAACAGGATGTTTTTTAATTTACGTAACAAAATAGCAATAATTCATACAGCCAAGCAAATTTGAACTCGTAAAACTGATTTATCGCCATTTTTTTATCCAATAAATTACATTCAGAAATTAAATTAATGGGTCGGGAGTCTGGGTTTTCCAAAAGTGGGCAAAAACATATTTTGATCATTTGATACACAGTTCAATATTACTTCAGGAAATAAACGAAAAATCTTTGAATCTCATATTTTAACTATTCAAATGTTTAAAGGACCTCCATTACATTGAAGTAATTTAATAATAGTATTTGCGCCTGTAGAAAAAATTTGTTTTGTCAACAGCAGTTTTATAAATACATGTTTCTGATAAGCAAACAACAATACGCGTACATATCGGCCGAAGGCCGATGCGCCACGCGCCCCACCGAATTACTCCCAGCTTTCCCAAAATCGCTACCAAAACCGACCACCTCCATGCACATTACACAAAATCAAAACAGTAAACAGACACAATGCTCGAGGCCCCACAGGATATCAAAATAGTTTCGATTTTAATTTTAAACCGCGTAAAACGCCATTCCGCTTGGCCTTTGGCTACCAAATGTATTAGTAACTTTTTTTTACACATTTTTACATTCACGTGCGCTAATAATGGCAGGCTCGCTATATTTATAATCGGGATTATCGCAACAATACGGGCGGCGTGGTTCAGAAATTTGTTGTAAACAAAACGAGGCAATCAAAATGTTAGTGATCGGCGTAGAATGCTCACTGCCTGCCAAAAATGGATAAGTTTAAGCATTGTCGTAGGACGCCTATAGGAGCCACACTGCAGTACTTGCTCGGTTGCCAAGATCGATGCGATGGTTCGGACCAAAATCGGATTAAAAATTTATGTCTGAAGAGAAGAGAAAAGAAGAGAAATAGCGAAGAGAAGAGAAAATAGCGAAGAGAAGAGAAATGGCGAAGAGAAGAGAAAATAGCGAAGCGAAGAAAAATAATGAAGAAACAGCGAAGAGAAGAGAAATTGCTAAGAGAAGTGAAATGGCGAAGAGAAGAGAAAATAGCGAAGAGAAGAGAAATAGCGAAGAGAAGAGAAAATAGCGAAGAGAAGAGAAATGGCGAAGAGAAGAGAAATGGCGAAGCGAAGAAAAATAATGAAGAAACAGCGAAGAGAAGAGAAATTGCTAAGAGAAGTGAAATGGCGAAGAGAAGAGAAAATAGCGAAGAGAAGAGAAATAGCGAAGAGAAGAGAAAATAGCGAAGAGAAGAGAAATGGCGAAGAGAAGAGAAATGGCGAAGCGAAGAAAAATAATGAAGAAACAGCGAAGAGAAGAGAAATTGCTAAGAGAAGTGAAATGGCGAAGAGAAGAGAAAATAGCGAAGAGAAGAGAAATAGCGAAGAGAAGAGAAAATAGCGAAGAGAAGAGAAATGGCGAAGAGAAGAGAAATGGCGAAGCGAAGAAAAATAATGAAGAAACAGCGAAGAGAAGAGAAATTGCTAAGAGAAGTGAAATGGCGAAGAGAAGAGAAAATAGCGAAGAGAAGAGAAATAGCGAAGAGAAGAGAAAATAGCGAAGAGAAGAGAAATGGCGAAGAGAAGAGAAATGGCGAAGCGAAGAAAAATAATGAAGAAACAGCGAAGAGAAGAGAAATTGCTAAGAGAAGTGAAATGGCGAAGAGAAGAGAAAATAGCGAAGAGAAGAGAAATAGCGAAGAGAAGAGAAAATAGGGAAGAGAAGAGAAATAGCGAAGAGAAGAGAAAATAGCGAAGAGAAGAGACACTTATCTACTCTTTGGTAATACTTCGTCCATTCTGCCGGTGAATTTGGGGGAGTTGACTGCGTCCCCCGCAATTACACCCATGATGCATTCAGCTGATGCAACACAAAGTGCACAAAGACTTCCATGCAGACAGACAAGTACGATGTGTTTACGACTTTCTGATCAAAGCCGTCTTGGGTCTTCGGCTGCTTAAATATTCATTTATGCGATGCACATTTTGCTTAACACCATAAGTGTCAACACACTCGGTTTGTATTTACATTAAAAAACATTACGAGAATCAAATACTAAGCTTCCGACACTTACTGGGTTGAGAGGCTGAGGAGTTCAACGTTACCGCTACGCGGTGCCACTTTTGATAATCCGTTACTAAGCTACGAAAATCTGCTATTTCTCTCTCTTCGCTATTTCTCTTCTCTTCGCTATTTCTTCATTATTTCTCTTCTCTTCGCCATTTCTCTTCTCTTCGCTATTTTCTCTTCTCTTCGCTATTTCTCTTCTCTTCGCTATTTCTTCATTATTTCTCTTCTCTTCGCTATTTTCTCTTCTCTTTGCCATTTCACTTTTCTTAGCTATTTTCTCTTCTCTTTGCCATTTCACTTTTCTTAGCTATTTTTCTTCTCTTCGCTGTTTCTTCATTATTTCTCTTCTCTTCGTCATTTCTCTTCTCTTCGTCATTTCTCTTCTCTTCGCTATTTTCTCTTCTCTTCGCTATTTCTCTTCTCTTCGCTATTTCTTCATTATTTCTCTTCTCTTCGCTATTTTCTCTTCTCTTCGCTATTTTCTCTTCTCTTCGCTATTTTCTCTTCCTTTGCCATTTCACTTCTCTTAGCTATTTCTCTTCTCTTCGGTGTTTCTTCATTATTTCTCTTCTCTTCGCTATTTTCTCTTCTCTTCGCTGTTTCTTCATTATTTCTCTTCTCTTCGCTATTTTCTCTTCTCTTCGCTATTTCTTTTCTCTTCACTATTTCTCTTCTCTTCGCTATTTCTTCATTATTTCTCTTCTCTTCGCTATTTCTCTTCTCTTCGCTATTTCTCTTCTCTTCGCTATTTTCTCTTCTCTTCGCTATTTTCTCTTCTCTTTGCCATTTCACTTCTCTTAGCTATCTCTTCTCTTCGCTGTTTCTTCATTATTTCTCTTCTCTTCGTCATTTCTCTTCTCTTCGCTATTTTCTCTTCTCTTCGCTATTTCTCTTCTCTTCGCTATTTCTTTTCTCTTCGCTATTTCTCTTCTCTTCGCTATTTCTTCATTATTTCTCTTCTCTTCGCTACTTTCTCTTCTCTTCGCTATTTCACTTCTCTTCGCTATTTCTCTTCTCGTCGCTTTTTTAAACCAATGACGTCACTACTCCAACAAGAAAATTGGAATGAAAAAGTACAAGTAGCTTTATTGACTTTCTATTGCATTTGGTCCTTTCCATCAGTTACTGGTACTTGAATGTAATTCAATTGTTTTATGTTGCCTATAAAGCAATAAGAGTAATTTTTTTGCGCCCCAAGCCCCAAGGAAATAAATATAGCAAAAGACCTCATTACACGAAATATTCTATTTTGTTTTATTTATTATGAGTCACTCCACGTTTATTTTTTTGGCACGGCAACGACGGGCTGAATCACCAAAATCGCGTTTCAACTAATATCTTTATAGCATTAAAATAATAAATAATGGAATTTGTTGTGTATTACATCCACCATTATGATTTCGTTTGATCTTCAGATTTTGTTTAAGAAACACTAAATTATGGGTGTTTTATTGCCGGCGCGGCAGTATCGGTAAAAGGGCAGTGACACAAATTAAATAAAAGTTGTCCGGTGGCTTTTAAAGATAGTTAAAATTAAAAAGCGTATTGAATTATTATTAGGTTCTCGCCGACGAGAAAATATTTTTCTACCGATGGTATCTGAAGAGATGTCAGTAATTAATTAATAGCTAGATGGAAGCTTTACACGCATGCACTAAAAAAATTCTAGTAACACTGATGATATAATAGTGACAAAAATATTTTTTAAAAAACATCATTTTTTAGTCAAAATTCCAAGAACTGACCAAAACCATGATATAAAATCAATAAAGGACAAAATAACCAACAACTTTTGTCTCAAACATTTTTTAGTAAGTCCAATAACTACCGAGCTGCAGCACTATAATGCTGAGTGGCAAAATTCTAATAGCTGATCGAAATCATTTTTTTCTAGCAATATCTACTTATCAGTGACTTAAAATCATTTTGTTATTATATTACTGAAAGCATGCATTATGATAAAACGGTAAACACTTAATAGGCTCTGGGAATAGTGATAAAGATATCTTAGATGATATTTTAATATAATTTGGTGGGCGTTGAATTACCTTCAATTGTTTCACATAAATTCGAAATATCTTACGAAATCACAGTTTTTCATTTCTTCATTGTCAACATTGACAAAATTCCTGACCGCCAATTTTCCTCGCGAAATTCAGTCGTAAAAATATGTAGAAGGCCTCTTCCGCCAACATTGTTTTCTAAAATAAGATAACTGGTCTAGAATTAACTGTATTAATAAAATATGCACGTTTAATTTTTCAGCACTTTGGCGCCTCACCAAATATATTTTATATAAAACATTATATAAAGTACTCGGATAATCGCGTGGGCGTACCTCGGCTTCATATCAATGAAAATCTGTTATGAAAACAATCGGCTTATTTTAACATCCAGAAGTGTTTATTTAAGGCGAATTTTTTATTTTCGTCCCGGCTTCCCAGGAAGTGAACTTGAATCTAGCCAAATTTAGAGAGAGGCGAGATTGTTTATATTTTTTATCAATATTTGAAGTTGAGTGGAGGAGCTCCTCTAATTAATTCGCTGAGGTTCATGGTGAGACCAGGACGTTCAAATGTATTTCCATAGGGGTTTATAAAAATCCCAAAAATTTCACAAGGGCGCCAAAAATATTTTTCAGACGTCAAAAATTTTTACAAAAGAAATTAAACAACCCCTTCTTAAACGAGTTTATATTTTTTTATTAACAAGTGTGCAAATCCATTCTACAACACCCTGTATATGCGTGTTTGTGTTTGGAATCGCATTTTACATATCAACATCTGGTTCGGGCGCTACTACTTAAGCGAGTTGTTGCTAGGCTGATTTTTGCTGTGTCGTCCTCTCTATGAAAATGACTAATACGTGCCTGGAAATTTGTTATTACTATAATATGTTTTGTTATTGATTTCATTAGTGCAATTTATTCGTACATGCTATTGATTCCTTTTCTATGCCTGATGTAAAAGGCAGGCTCGCACTGTTACGTCTATCACCTGTCAATATGACAATAAAATCGTTGTAAGAACCATTAAAGCAATTAAATCGTATTGTGCTAGAAAAGTTTTTATACGAGCGATTAGATAACTTGTGAAAAAATAATTAAAGCCATTAAAGAGTTTACGTACATAAATGGACTTTTAATTAAATTATTCATTAAATAAATAACCATTTGCCAATAAATCAATAATTATTTATTAGAAAATAAATTACAATTTAATTCCAAACAATGCTCCATTGTTCTCCAAGACAAGTTGGTGCAAATGCCAGGATCCTTTAGTTTCATATGGTATAATTTACTCATGTTAATTATTTCGCTGACCTTGTAAAATTAATTTTCTAGTCCACAAACATATAAGATAACTAACTGTATCTAAAAGAGACTTTAACGGCAAAATATGATCACGTTTTCCGCCTTTAATTAATATACAGCAAGTGTTTCAGTTTCAAAACCAGCCACATAAAGTAAAAGATCATTTTGAGAATTGAAAAAATATTTTTTGTTTTACGCCCTCCCACCCCGAGTTTTAAGTCATTTTAAAATTTTTTTATTTTCTGTAGCTAAAGGAGCGGGGTTCTAGAAGGTTATAAAAGGGACCCTTTCTCCATGGAGTCCCCAATGATAAGTTTTCGACCTTAGGAGGGCGAATACCATTTTGCCATATCGGAAGAATAACATTTTTCAGAAAGTCTAATAACTACCGAGCTGCAGTGTTATAAAGTGGAGCATACTACTAATCAAGGTATGTTAGGATAAAATGTATAATATAAAGCCCTCTCCCATAATTTTTGTCTAAAATATTTTTTAGGAAGTCCAATAACTACCGAGCTGCAGCGTTATAAATTGCAGCGCAATAATAAAACTGTTAAGAGTTGACTAAAATCGCTTCTTTTCGCAATATTTTTCTATCAGGGGCTTCTAGGATAAAATATATAACAAAAAGTAATTTCCCACAACTTTTGTTTAAAATATCTTTTAGGAAGTCCAATAACTACCGAGCTGCAGCGTTATAAATTGCAGCGCAGTAATAATAATTTTAAGAGTTGACTAAAATCGCTTCTTTTCGCAATATTTTCCTATCAGGGGCTTCTAGGATAAAATATATAACAAAAAGTAATTTCCCACAACTTTTGTTTAAAATATCTTTTAGGAAGTCCAATAACTACCGAGCTGCAGTAATAATAATTTTAAGAGTTGACTAAAATCGCTTCTTTTCGCAATATTTTCCTATCAGGGGCTTCTAGGATAAAATATATAACAAAAAGTAATTTCTCACAACTTTTGCTTAAAATATCTTTTAGGAAGTCCAATAACTACCGAGCTGCAGCGTTATAAATTGCAGCGCAGTAATAATAATCTTAAGAGTTGACTAAAATCGCTTCCTATCGCAATATTTTCCTATCAGGGGCTTCTAGGATAAAATATATAACAAAAAGTAATTTCTCACAACTTTTGCTTAAAATATCTTTTAGGAAGTCCAATAACTACCGAGCTGCAGCGTTATAAATTGCAGCGCAGTAATAATAATTTTAAGAGTTGACTAAAATCGCTTTTTTTCGCAATATTTTCCTATCAGGGGCTTCTAGGATAAAATATATAACAAAAATTAATTTCCCACAACTTTTGTTTAAAATATCTTTTAGGAAGTCCAATAACTACCGAGCTGCAGTAATAATAATTTTAAGAGTTGACTAAAATCGCTTCTTTTCGCAATATTTTCCTATCAGGGGCTTCTAGGATAAAATATATAACAAAAAGTAATTTCTCACAACTTTTGCTTAAAATATCTTTTAGGAAGTCCAATAACTACCGAGCTGCAGCGTTATAAATTGCAGCGCAGTAATAATAATCTTAAGAGTTGACTAAAATCGCTTCCTATCGCAATATTTTCCTATCAGGGGCTTCTAGGATAAAATATATAACAAAAAGTAATTTCCCACAACTTTTGCTTAAAATATCTTTTAGGAAGTCCAATAACTACCGAAGTGCAGCGTTATAAATTGCAGCGCAGTAATAATAATTTTAAGAGTTGACTAAAATCGCTTTTTTTCGCAATATTTTCCTATCAGGGGCTTCTAGGATAAAATATATAACAAAAATTAATTTCCCACAACTTTTGCTTAAAATATCTTTTAGGAAGTCCAATAACTACCGAGCTGCAGCATTATAAATTGCAGCGCAGTAATAATAATTTTAAGAGTTGACTAAAATCGCTTCTTTTCGCAATATTTTCCTATCAGGGGCTTCTAGGATAAAATATATAACAAAAATTAATTTCCCACAACTTTTGTTTAAAATATCTTTTAGGAAGTCCAATAACTACCGAGCTGCAGCATTATAAATTGCAGCGCAGTAATAATAATTTTAAGAGTTGACTAAAATCGCTTCTTTTCGCAATATTTTCCTATCAGGGGCTTCTAGGATAAAATATATAACAAAAAGTAATTTCCCACAACTTTTGTTTGAAATATCTTTTAGGAAGTCCAATAATTACCGAGCTGCAGCGTTATAAATTGCAGCGCAGTAATAATAATTTTAAGAGTTGACTAAAATCGCTTCCTATCGCAATATTTTCTTATCAGCGGCTTCTAGGATAAAATATATAACAAAAATTAATTTCCCACAACTTTTGCTTAAAATATCTTTTAGGAAGTCCAATAACTACCGAGCTGCAGCATTATAAATTGCAGCGCAGTAATAATAATTTTAAGAGTTGACTAAAATCGCTTCTTTTCGCAATATTTTCCTATCAGGGGCTTCTAGGATAAAATATATAACAAAAATTAATTTCCCACAACTTTTGTTTAAAATATCTTTTAGGAAGTCCAATAACTACCGAGCTGCAGCATTATAAATTGCAGCGCAGTAATAATAATTTTAAGAGTTGACTAAAATCGCTTCTTTTCGCAATATTTTCCTATCAGGGGCTTCTAGGATAAAATATATAACAAAAAGTAATTTCTCACAACTTTTGCTTAAAATATCTTTTAGGAAGTCCAATAACTACCGAGCTGCAGCATTATAAATTGCAGCGCAGTAATAATAATTTTAAGAGTTGACTAAAATCGCTTCCTATCGCAATATTTTCCTATCCGGGGCTTCTAGGATAAAATATATAACAAAAATTAATTTCCCACAACTTTTGTTTAAAATATCTTTTAGGAAGTCCAATAACTACCGAGCTGCAGCATTATAATTTGCAGCGCAGTAATAATAATTTTAAGAGTTGACTAAAATCGCTTCTTTTCGCAATATTTTCCTATCAGGGGCTTCTAGGATAAAATATATAACAAAAAGTAATTTCTCACAACTTTTGCTTAAAATATCTTTTAGGAAGTCCAATAACTACCGAGCTGCAGCGTTATAAATTGCAGCGCAGTAATAATAATCTTAAGAGTTGACTAAAATCGCTTCCTATCGCAATATTTTCCTATCAGGGGCTTCTAGGATAAAATATATAACAAAAAGTAATTTCCCACAACTTTTGCTTAAAATATCTTTTAGGAAGTCCAATAACTACCGAAGTGCAGCGTTATAAATTGCAGCGCAGTAATAATAATTTTAAGAGTTGACTAAAATCGCTTTTTTTCGCAATATTTTCCTATCAGGGGCTTCTAGGATAAAATATATAACAAAAATTAATTTCCCACAACTTTTGCTTAAAATATCTTTTAGGAAGTCCAATAACTACCGAGCTGCAGCATTATAAATTGCAGCGCAGTAATAATAATTTTAAGAGTTGACTAAAATCGCTTCTTTTCGCAATATTTTCCTATCAGGGGCTTCTAGGATAAAATATATAACAAAAAGTAATTTCTCACAACTTTTGCTTAAAATATCTTTTAGGAAGTCCAATAACTACCGAGCTGCAGCGTTATAAATTGCAGCGCAGTAATAATAATCTTAAGAGTTGACTAAAATCGCTTCCTATCGCAATATTTTCCTATCAGGGGCTTCTAGGATAAAATATATAACAAAAAGTAATTTCCCACAACTTTTGCTTAAAATATCTTTTAGGAAGTCCAATAACTACCGAAGTGCAGCGTTATAAATTGCAGCGCAGTAATAATAATTTTAAGAGTTGACTAAAATCGCTTTTTTTCGCAATATTTTCCTATCAGGGGCTTCTAGGATAAAATATATAACAAAAATTAATTTCCCACAACTTTTGCTTAAAATATCTTTTAGGAAGTCCAATAACTACCGAGCTGCAGCATTATAAATTGCAGCGCAGTAATAATAATTTTAAGAGTTGACTAAAATCGCTTCTTTTCGCAATATTTTCCTATCAGGGGCTTCTAGGATAAAATATATAACAAAAATTAATTTCCCACAACTTTTGTTTAAAATATCTTTTAGGAAGTCCAATAACTACCGAGCTGCAGCATTATAAATTGCAGCGCAGTAATAATAATTTTAAGAGTTGACTAAAATCGCTTCTTTTCGCAATATTTTCCTATCAGGGGCTTCTAGGATAAAATATATAACAAAAAGTAATTTCCCACAACTTTTGTTTGAAATATCTTTTAGGAAGTCCAATAATTACCGAGCTGCAGCGTTATAAATTGCAGCGCAGTAATAATAATTTTAAGAGTTGACTAAAATCGCTTCCTATCGCAATATTTTCTTATCAGCGGCTTCTAGGATAAAATATATAACAAAAATTAATTTCCCACAACTTTTGCTTAAAATATCTTTTAGGAAGTCCAATAACTACCGAAGTGCAGCGTTATAAATTGCAGCGCAGTAATAATAATTTTAAGAGTTGACTAAAATCGCTTCTTTTCGCAATATTTTCCTATCAGGGGCTTCTAGGATAAAATATATAACAAAAATTAATTTCCCACAACTTTTGTTTAAAATATCTTTTAGGAAGTCCAATAACTACCGAGCTGCAGCATTATAAATTGCAGCGCAGTAATAATAATTTTAAGAGTTGACTAAAATCGCTTCTTTTCGCAATATTTTCCTATCAGGGGCTTCTAGGATAAAATATATAACAAAAAGTAATTTCCCACAACTTTTGCTTAAAATATCTTTTAGGAAGTCCAATAACTACCGAACTGCAGCGTTATAAATTGCAGCGCAGTAATAATAATTTTAAGAGTTGACTAAAATCGCTTTTTTTCGCAATATTTTCCTATCAGGGGCTTCTAGGATAAAATATATAACAAAAAGTAATTTCCCACAACTTTTGTTTAAAATATCTTTTAGGAAGTCCAATAACTACCGAGCTGCAGTAATAATAATTTTAAGAGTTGACTAAAATCGCTTCTTTTCGCAATATTTTCCTATCAGGGGCTTCTAGGATAAAATATATAACAAAAAGTAATTTCCCACAACTTTTGTTTAAAATATCTTTTAGGAAGTCCAATAACTACCGAGCTGCAGTAATAATAATTTTAAGAGTTGACTAAAATCGCTTCTTTTCGCAATATTTTCCTATCAGGGGCTTCTAGGATAAAATATATAACAAAAAGTAATTTCCCACAACTTTTGTTTAAAATATCTTTTAGGAAGTCCAATAACTACCGAGCTGCAGCGTTATAAATTGCAGCGCAGTAATAATAATCTTAAGAGTTGACTAAAATCGCTTCCTATCGCAATATTTTCCTATCAGGGGCTTCTAGGATAAAATATATAACAAAAAGTAATTTCCCACAACTTTTGTTTAAAATATCTTTTAGGAAGTCCAATAACTACCGAGCTGCAGTAATAATAATTTTAAGAGTTGACTAAAATCGCTTCTTTTCGCAATATTTTCCTATCAGGAGCTTCTAGGATAAAATATATAACAAAAAGTAATTTCCCACAACTTTTGTTTAAAATATCTTTTAGGAAGTCCAATAACTACCGAGCTGCAGTAATAATAATTTTAAGAGTTGACTAAAATCGCTTCTTTTCGCAATATTTTCCTATCAGGGGCTTCTAGGATAAAATATATAACAAAAAGTAATTTCTCACAACTTTTGCTTAAAATATCTTTTAGGAAGTCCAATAACTACCGAGCTGCAGCGTTATAAATTGCAGCGCAGTAATAATAATCTTAAGAGTTGACTAAAATCGCTTCCTATCGCAATATTTTCCTATCAGGGGCTTCTAGGATAAAATATATAACAAAAAGTAATTTCCCACAACTTTTGCTTAAAATATCTTTTAGGAAGTCCAATAACTACCGAACTGCAGCGTTATAAATTGCAGCGCAGTAATAATAATTTTAAGAGTTGACTAAAATCGCTTTTTTTCGCAATATTTTCCTATCAGGGGCTTCTAGGATAAAATATATAACAAAAATTAATTTCCCACAACTTTTGCTTAAAATATCTTTTAGGAAGTCCAATAACTACCGAGCTGCAGCATTATAAATTGCAGCGCAGTAATAATAATTTTAAGAGTTGACTAAAATCGCTTCTTTTCGCAATATTTTCCTATCAGGGGCTTCTAGGATAAAATATATAACAAAAAGTAATTTCCCACAACTTTTGTTTAAAATATCTTTTAGGAAGTCCAATAACTACCGAGCTGCAGCGTTATAAATTGCAGCGCAGTAATAATAATTTTAAGAGTTGACTAAAATCGCTTCTTTTCGCAATATTTTCCTATCAGGGGCTTCTAGGATAAAATATATAACAAAAAGTAATTTCCCACAACTTTTGTTTAAAATATCTTTTAGGAAGTCCAATAACTACCGAGCTGCAGTAATAATAATTTTAAGAGTTGACTAAAATCGCTTCTTTTCGCAATATTTTCCTATCAGGGGCTTCTAGGATAAAATATATAACAAAAAGTAATTTCTCACAACTTTTGCTTAAAATATCTTTTAGGAAGTCCAATAACTACCGAGCTGCAGCGTTATAAATTGCAGCGCAGTAATAATAATCTTAAGAGTTGACTAAAATCGCTTCCTATCGCAATATTTTCCTATCAGGGGCTTCTAGGATAAAATATATAACAAAAAGTAATTTCCCACAACTTTTGTTTAAAATATCTTTTAGGAAGTCCAATAACTACCGAGCTGCAGTAATAATAATTTTAAGAGTTGACTAAAATCGCTTCTTTTCGCAATATTTTCCTATCAGGGGCTTCTAGGATAAAATATATAACAAAAAGTAATTTCCCACAACTTTTGTTTAAAATATCTTTTAGGAAGTCCAATAACTACCGAGCTGCAGTAATAATAATTTTAAGAGTTGACTAAAATCGCTTCTTTTCGCAATATTTTCCTATCAGGGGCTTCTAGGATAAAATATATAACAAAAAGTAATTTCCCACAACTTTTGTTTAAAATATCTTTTAGGAAGTCCAATAACTACCGAGCTGCAGTAATAATAATTTTAAGAGTTGACTAAAATCGCTTCTTTTCGCAATATTTTCCTATCAGGGGCTTCTAGGATAAAATATATAACAAAAAGTAATTTCCCACAACTTTTGTTTAAAATATCTTTTAGGAAGTCCAATAACTACCGAGCTGCAGTAATAATAATTTTAAGAGTTGACTAAAATCGCTTCTTTTCGCAATATTTTCCTATCAGGGGCTTCTAGGATAAAATATATAACAAAAAGTAATTTCCCACAACTTTTGTTTAAAATATCTTTTAGGAAGTCCAATAACTACCGAGCTGCAGTAATAATAATTTTAAGAGTTGACTAAAATCGCTTCTTTTCGCAATATTTTCCTATCAGGGGCTTCTAGGATAAAATATATAACAAAAAGTAATTTCCCACAACTTTTGTTTAAAATATCTTTTAGGAAGTCCAATAACTACCGAGCTGCAGCGTTATAAATTGCAGCGCAGTAATAATAATCTTAAGAGTTGACTAAAATCGCTTCCTATCGCAATATTTTCCTATCAGGGGCTTCTAGGATAAAATATATAACAAAAAGTAATTTCCCACAACTTTTGCTTAAAATATCTTTTAGGAAGTCCAATAACTACCGAGCTGCAGCGTTATAAATTGCAGCGCAGTAATAATAATCTTAAGAGTTGACTAAAATCGCTTCCTATCGCAATATTTTCCTATCAGGGGCTTCTAGGATAAAATATATAACAAAAAGTAATTTCCCACAACTTTTGCTTAAAATATCTTTTAGGAAGTCCAATAACTACCGAACTGCAGCGTTATAAATTGCAGCGCAGTAATAATAATTTTAAGAGTTGACTAAAATCGCTTTTTTTCGCAATATTTTCCTATCAGGGGCTTCTAGGATAAAATATATAACAAAAAGTAATTTCCCACAACTTTTGTTTAAAATATCTTTTAGGAAGTCCAATAACTACCGAGCTGCAGTAATAATAATTTTAAGAGTTGACTAAAATCGCTTCTTTTCGCAATATTTTCCTATCAGGGGCTTCTAGGATAAAATATATAACAAAAAGTAATTTCCCACAACTTTTGTTTAAAATATCTTTTAGGAAGTCCAATAACTACCGAGCTGCAGTAATAATAATTTTAAGAGTTGACTAAAATCGCTTCTTTTCGCAATATTTTCCTATCAGGGGCTTCTAGGATAAAATATATAACAAAAAGTAATTTCCCACAACTTTTGTTTAAAATATCTTTTAGGAAGTCCAATAACTACCGAGCTGCAGCGTTATAAATTGCAGCGCAGTAATAATAATCTTAAGAGTTGACTAAAATCGCTTCCTATCGCAATATTTTCCTATCAGGGGCTTCTAGGATAAAATATATAACAAAAAGTAATTTCCCACAACTTTTGTTTAAAATATCTTTTAGGAAGTCCAATAACTACCGAGCTGCAGTAATAATAATTTTAAGAGTTGACTAAAATCGCTTCTTTTCGCAATATTTTCCTATCAGGAGCTTCTAGGATAAAATATATAACAAAAAGTAATTTCCCACAACTTTTGTTTAAAATATCTTTTAGGAAGTCCAATAACTACCGAGCTGCAGTAATAATAATTTTAAGAGTTGACTAAAATCGCTTCTTTTCGCAATATTTTCCTATCAGGGGCTTCTAGGATAAAATATATAACAAAAAGTAATTTCTCACAACTTTTGCTTAAAATATCTTTTAGGAAGTCCAATAACTACCGAGCTGCAGCGTTATAAATTGCAGCGCAGTAATAATAATCTTAAGAGTTGACTAAAATCGCTTCCTATCGCAATATTTTCCTATCAGGGGCTTCTAGGATAAAATATATAACAAAAAGTAATTTCCCACAACTTTTGCTTAAAATATCTTTTAGGAAGTCCAATAACTACCGAACTGCAGCGTTATAAATTGCAGCGCAGTAATAATAATTTTAAGAGTTGACTAAAATCGCTTTTTTTCGCAATATTTTCCTATCAGGGGCTTCTAGGATAAAATATATAACAAAAATTAATTTCCCACAACTTTTGCTTAAAATATCTTTTAGGAAGTCCAATAACTACCGAGCTGCAGCATTATAAATTGCAGCGCAGTAATAATAATTTTAAGAGTTGACTAAAATCGCTTCTTTTCGCAATATTTTCCTATCAGGGGCTTCTAGGATAAAATATATAACAAAAATTAATTTCCCACAACTTTTGTTTAAAATATCTTTTAGGAAGTCCAATAACTACCGAGCTGCAGCATTATAAATTGCAGCGCAGTAATAATAATTTTAAGAGTTGACTAAAATCGCTTCTTTCCGCAATATTTTCCTATCAGGGGCTTCTAGGATAAAATATATAACAAAAAGTAATTTCCCACAACTTTTGTTTAAAATATCTTTTAGGAAGTCCAATAACTACCGAGCTGCAGCATTATAAATTGCAGCGCAGTAATAATAATTTTAAGAGTTGACTAAAATCGCTTCCTATCGCAATATTTTCCTATCCGGGGCTTCTAGGATAAAATATATAACAAAAATTAATTTCCCACAACTTTTGTTTAAAATATCTTTTAGGAAGTCCAATAACTACCGAGCTGCAGCATTATAATTTGCAGCGCAGTAATAATAATTTTAAGAGTTGACTAAAATCGCTTCTTTTCGCAATATTTTCCTATCAGGGGCTTCTAGGATAAAATATATAACAAAAAGTAATTTCCCACAACTTTTGTTTGAAATATCTTTTAGGAAGTCCAATAACTACCGAGCAGTATATAAATTGCAGCGCAGTATTAAAAATTTTAAGAGTTGACTAAAATTGCTTCTTTTCGCAATATTTTCCTATCAATGACTTCTAGGATAAAATATATAACACAAAGATGATAGAAAACAAAATTTCCCACAACTTTTGTCCCAAAAATTTTACATTTACATATTCAAACTTGTAGAAATAAATTAATTGTGGCGAGCATGCTAGATCGCGCGCTGTCTATTGCGGACTGGGTTCGATCCCATCTCCGACTTTGGCGTAGGCACGTGTTTTTCAAATGGCACTTTCCTTTGGCTTTGGGGTGTTGCCTGATTTACGTGGTTTGCCATAAGATCGTCCACCATTCCAACCGACATAAATTTCAATTAAACCGCAAACAAAAACAACTCGTTTAAATACAATTACAATTAGATTACATTACGCTAAATTTCAGAAATAAACATATCCAATTTGCATCAATTACAGCAAAGGCAAAGTTTACTTGTATAATAATTAGAGTTAATAAACCTATACCGGTATAAACAAAATAGAAATTTTGAGTCATCCTGTTTATAATTAAACGCGGAGAAGTTGCAGTTTTCACCTAGCAACAGCGAGACTTGTACAGTAGTTCCAACCTCTACTTTATATTATCACATTATTCACCTGTACAAATGAAATCTTTCAATGCACCTCGGCGCCTGTCAACTGGACTGGGTCGGCGAACATTTATCCTTACCAGCCTTTCAAACGATACATGATAGAACGCCGAAGTGGAATTTACCTGTTTATGCCAGTCTTTTTATTAATATTCAAGTGACGTAACTTGTTTCTAGCTGCCTACGCTCATGAACTTCAAGATCCAATCTTAGTGTCCTTCCTGATCCTTAATTAAAAAAACACAAAACAAAAACGAAAGTCATGGACTTTACAGTGTGAACATCAATTTATAAACAAAATTGGAAATCCACGCTAGGCGCAAATTTTGTGGTCGGTGGTTAACTCAGCAATAAGTAAGTAAAAACCATTTTTAGAAAGTTATATTTTTAATTATTACATTCAAGCGTTCCCTTGATTTTCTACTATACTGCCTGCCTGCATAGAAATGTGTTTTGAATAAATCCATCAGCTACAAGAGCCCGGCCAGATGTATACCCATCCTTAAACTACACCAACCTTGAATTAACTTCTTTCTCCTCTCTTGTTCGCTTTTAGCTCGAGGCTAAATGAAAAAGAATCAAACGAGATTTAAGCTCGCTCCGTAATTACAAGAAATGAGTCATTTACACTTTCAAATAGAACAGAAAAGAAAAAAGTATCGCTATTACGTTTCATGAGCTGCTTTGTGTTGCTGATGGTGGTGATTTACGAGGGGCAACGGGCAAATAACTAGTCGCACTTGTGAGGATTTATCGTTCCCATTTAGCGCCATTGGTCGAGAACCTACGTCCGCACGTTACATGGCAACGTTACAAACATGTTTTAGTTGGATTTACTGGAACTAGCATTAATGGAGCTGCTGGAGCCAATACCTCAAACTGACAGACTCAGCAAGTCAAGAGAATTATGTATAGACTTGAAAATTCGTGAACAATTCTTCCAACAGGATGGGACAATCGCCGATACTGACGCAGATTACTTGCAAGTCATACGAACAATGTTTGATGACCTATGGCCACGTTATCCCGATAGGGAAGCAACGAGTGGCCTGCCAGGTCTCCAGACCTAACACCTCCAGGTTTCTTCTAGGTGGTTGCCAAATGAAAAGTTTGATGAGCGATCTTTGCAATCAAGATATAGCTAAGGTCGCACAAAAAAAATTGTAACAAGAAAGAACTGTCTCCGAATATTTTTCAAAAATTCATGGAATGAGAGGAAAATTAAAGGAATCGCATGACCTAAAGCTGATATCTGATATCTCTTTCCTTTACGAAAATAGAGCCCCTTAAATGCTACGGATTATTAAATTTCGCGTCGTTTATCGCACAAGAAAATTCGTAACGGGAAAAACTGTCTCCGAATATCCTTAAAAAAATCATGGAAAGGGAGGAAAACTAAAGAAATCGAATAATTTTAAGCTCAGTTTGAAATCTCTTTTCGTTGCGAAAATAGAGTCTTTTAAATGCTACGGATTATTAAATTCCGGTACAACTTCGCACAAAATAAATTGTAACGAGAAAAAACTGTCCTCGAAAATTCCTAAAAAATTCAAGGACAGAGAGATGAATCAGACGAATTGAATGGCACAAACTCCAGTTCGATATCTCTTTCCATTGTGAAGATGGAATATTTTAAATGCTACGGATTATTAAATTTCGCATCGTTCATCGCGCAAGAAAATTCGTAACGGGAAAAACTATCTCCGAATATCCTTAAAAAATTCATGGAAAGAGAGGAAATCTAAAGAAATCGAATAATTTAAAGCTCAGTTTGAGATCTCAAAGAGATCTCTTTTCGTTGCGAAAATAGAGCCTTTTAAATGCTACGGATTATAATATTTCGTTGCACAAAAAATTCGTAACGGGAAAAACTGTCTCCGAATATCCTTAAAAAATTCATGGAAAGAGAGGAAAACTAAAGAAATCGAATAATTTAAAGCTCAGTTTGAGATCTCAATGAGATCTCTTTTCGTTGCGAAAATAGAGCCTTTTAAATGC
The DNA here is from genome assembly GCA_963680705.1 of Rhagium mordax. Classification (NCBI taxonomy): domain Eukaryota; kingdom Metazoa; phylum Arthropoda; class Insecta; order Coleoptera; family Cerambycidae; genus Rhagium; species Rhagium mordax. The sequence goes on along the minus strand of OY796662.1, from coordinate 1,410,787 downwards.
TACGGGTTATAATATTTCGTTGCACAAAAAATTCGTAACGGGAAAAACTGTCTCCGAATATCCTTAAAAAATCCATGGAAAGAGAGGAAAACTAAAGAAATCGAATAATTTAAAGCTCAGTTTGAGATCTCAATGAGATCTCTTTTCGTTGCGAAAATAGAGCCTTTTAAATGCTACGGATTAAATTCCGGTGCATCGGCGCACAAAATAATTGTAACGAGAAAGAACTGTCTCCGAATATTCTTTAAAAATTCATGGAAATATAGGAAAATTAAAGGAATGGAATGACCTAAAGCTCAGTCTGATATTTCTTTCGTTTGCGAAAATAGAGCCCCTTAAATGCTACGAATTATTAAATTTCGGCACAATCGTTGCACAAAAAAAAAATTGTAATAGAGCCCCTTAAATGCTACGAATTATTAAATTTCGGCACAATCGTTGCACAAAAAAAAAATTGTAACGAGAAAACTGTCTACGAAAATTCCGAAAAAATTCATGGACATAGAGAAGAATTAAACGAATCGAACGGCTGAAACTCGAGTTTGATACCTCTTTCCTTTGCGAAAATAGAGCCTTTTAAATGCTACGGATTATAATATTTCGTAGCACAAAAAATTTGTAACAAGAAAAACTGTCTTTAAAAGCTAAAAAATTCATGGACAGAGAGAAATGAGACGAGAATTGTGAAGATAGAGCCTTTTTAATGTTATGGATTATTAAATTCCGATACATCTTTGCACAAAAAAATTTGTAACAAGAAATAACTGTCTCCGACAGAGGCCGAACAAATCGACAGCCCCTCGTAATCCTGAAACGTATAAAGAACTTGCACGGCGGTGAAATCAGCATGTGTAAAAATACACCTGCTAATAAATCTTTATGCTAATCACGCTTTAATTATAATATTACATACATTTTACTCGATTGTATAAAATTATGCATTTAAATGTATCCTTTATGTGCCGTAACGGTAACCACTTTTCTATATTATTTATTATTTCATAATGCCTTTATTCGTACGCTCCTAATTAAACATTTAAATAATTTTTATTTTTCCACACGTCGTTAGGTATCGCATTCATATGATTAATTATATTTAGAAGCCAGTATGTTGAAAAAGCCATCCGGTAAAAGTAAACTCGATAAAAAAAAAACCGCATCCTGCTCATCAATTATTATGTGATGTTGAACCAAAAGTGATTGGAGTGAGTATTATTTGGGAGATCAACAAAAGGCGCTGTCTCCGAAAATTCTCAAAACATTCATGGAAACCTCATTCTCCTAAATGCTACAAATTTTTTAATTTCCGGAATGTCTTTACACAAAAAAAAATGTAACGAGAAAAAACTGTCTCCGAATATTCTTTAAAAATTCACGGAGAAAGAGAAAAAACAGACGAATCGAATGACGCAAACTGCAGTTTGATATATTTTTCCATTATGAAGATAAAGCCTTCTAAATGCTAGGGATTATTAATTTCTGATACACCTTCACACAAAAAAAATTGTAATGAGAACGAACTGTCTCCGAATATTGTTAAAAAATTCATGGAGAGAGAGAAAAGTGATGAATCGAATGTAGCAAATAGCAGGTTAATAATTTCCTTCCATTGTGGAGATAAAGCCTTTTAAATACTACTAATTAATAAATTTCGGTGTATCGTAGCACAAAAAAAATTGTAACGTGAAAGAACTGTCTCCGAATATTCTTTAAAAATTCATGGGGAAAGAGAAAAAAGAGACGAATCGAATGGCGCAAACTGCAGTTTGATATATTTTCCATTATGAAGATAAAGCCTTCTAAATGCTAGGGATTATTAATTTCTGATACACCTTCGCACAAAAAAAATTGTAACGAGAAAGAACTGTCTCCGAATATTGTTAAAAAATTCATGGAGAGAGAGAAAAGTGATGAATCGAATGTAGCAAATAGCAGGTTAATAATTTCACTCCATTGTGGAGATGAAGCCTTTTAAATACTACTGATTAATAAATTTCGGTGTATCGTAGCACAAAAAAAATTGTAACGAGAAAAAACTGTCTCCGAATATTCTTTAAAAATTCATGGGGAAAGAGAAAAAAGAGACGAATCGAATGCCGCAAACTGCAGTTTGATATATTTTTCCATTGTGAAGATAAAGCCTTCTAAATGCTAGGGATTATTAATTTCTGATACACCTTCGCACAAAAAAAATTGTAACGAGAAAGAACTGTCTTCGAAAATTGTTAAAAAATTCATGGAGAGAGAGAAAAGTGATGAATCGAATGTAGCAAATAGCAGGTTAATAATTTCCTTCCATTGTGGAGATAAAGCCTTTTAAATATTACTGATTAATAAATTTCGGTGTATCGTAGCACAAAAAAAATTGTAACGAGAAAAAACTGTCTCCGAATATTCTTTAAAAATTCATGGGGAAAGAGAAAAAAGAGACGAATCGAATGCCGCAAACTGCAGTTTGATATATTTTTCCATTATGAAGATAAAGCCTTCTAAATGCTAGGGATTATTAATTTCTGATACACCTTCGCACAAAAAAAATTGTAACGAGAAAGAACTGTCTTCGAAAATTGTTAAAAAATTCATGGAGAGAGAGAAAAGTGATGAATCGAATGTAGCAAATAGCAGGTTAATAATTTCCTTCCATTGTGGAGATAAAGCCTTTTAAATACTATTGATTAATAAATTTCGGTGTATCGTAGCACAAAAAAAATTGTAACGAGAAAAAACTGTCTCCGAATATTCTTTAAAAATTCATGGGGAAAGAGAAAAAAGAGACGAATCGAATGCCGCAAACTGCAATTTGAAGATAAAGCTTCTAAATGCTAGGGATTATTAATTTCTGATACACCTTCGCACAAAAAAAATTGTAACGAGAAAGAACTGTCTCCGAATATTGTTAAAAAATTCATGGAGAGAGAGAAAAGTGATGAATCGAATGTAGCAAATAGCAGGTTAATAATTTCCTTCCATTGTGGAGATAAAGCCTTTTAAATACTACTGATTAATAAATTTCGGTGTATCGTAGCACAAAAAAAATTGTAACGTGAAAAAACTGTCTCCGAATATTCTTTAAAAATTCATGGGGAAAGAGAAAAAAGAGACGAATCGAATGGAGCAAACTGCAATTTGATATATTTTCCATTGTGAAGATAAAGCTTCTAAATGCTAGGGATTATTAATTTCTGATACACCTTCGCACAAAAAAAAATTGTAACGAGAAAGAACTGTCTCCGAATATTGTTAAAAAATTCATGGAGAGAGAGAAAAGTGATGAATCGAATGTAGCAAATAGCAGGTTAATAATTTCATTCCATTGTGGAGATAAAGCATTTTAAATACTACTGATTAATAAATTTCGGTGTATCGTAGCACAAAAAAAATTGTAACGAGAAAAAACTGTCTCCGAATATTCTTTAAAAATTCATGGGGAAAGAGAAAAAAGAGACGAATCGAATGGAGCAAACTGCAATTTGAAGATAAAGCTTCTAAATGCTAGGGATTATTAATTTCTGATACACCTTCGCACAAAAAAAATTGTAACGAGAAAGAACTGTCTCCGAATATTGTTAAAAAATTCATGGAGAGAGAGAAAAGTGATGAATCGAATGTAGCAAATGGCAGGTTAATAATTTCATTCCATTGTGGAGATAAAGCCTTTTAAATACTACTGATTAATAAATTTCGGTGTATCGTAGCACAAAAAAATTGTAACGTGAAAAAACTGTCTCCGAATATTCTTTAAAAATTCATGGGGAAAGAGAAAAAAGGGACGAATCGAATGCCGCAAACTGCAGTTTGATATTTCTTTCTTGCAGCCCTAAGAGCGCCCACAGTAATGAAGGTCTTTGATGATTAATTTTGCTCTCCTCTATACCTGTCAATCTAATAAACCCGGAAAGCCAATAAATTATAAAGTATACCAGTTATTTATTATTCAACTGAATTGGGGCTAATGTAAAAACAAAACCTAAAAAAACACCACTTCCTCCTTGATATCCACTTCACAAACAGGCACTTTCTTGCATTTATAAAACACACCTAATTAGTAATTTAGCAACTCCAATGAATAAAAGCTACACCGTGTAAAACGTAATCATTATTAATTTCATAATAATTGTAGTCATCATCCTATTTGCAATATTAAATTTTATGTTCTAATAACATCGAGCAGTTCTACTTTATTACCATTTTGTTTGTTTGTTTGGAAGTTCATGGACGCGTACTAAGGCGTCGCAGTGCAGTCCAAATTAAACAGGGGGCAAGGGAGGGGGGCGTAAGAAGAAAATGGTTAGAAAAAAGGCATTCAGTCGAATATTTGGAAAAATAGTGGAAGAAACTTTAGGAGCATGAGTTGCTGGTGGTGGAGACCTTACAAGCATTGTTCTTTCTTTCGGTTCATTGAGAAACGCCTCGACAGTAATTTAGCGTCCTATATAATTAACAGAGCTTTATTTCTATTCATGCAGCCGTCCGATATATTTTCTTTTCACAGATCTGCCGTATTATATTTTTGTTTCATTCACTTCGGCAAAAACAAGTTTCTTTGTAGGTTCTTCTGAAGTGCTAATGAATCTTAATGGCCGCTAAACAAAAAAACAGGAAGTGACTTGTTTTCTTGAATAGTTTTATGAGCGATATGTGATGAATGGAGTCAACGTGGGATTTACGAAAATGATTCTTAAAATAAACCAATTGCAACTCGTTGTCCATTCTGTAATTTTCTCTTTTAAATCGGAGGAATAAGTAACACCCCTGGCCTTTGTGCTTGTGCTACTTCCCCTGCGGTACCGCCAATGGATATGCAATACGGCTTGCAAAATATGAGTCATACGTTATATTTACCATTGAAATTAATGCAAATAATGAAATGTTATTAATTATTGTAGTGATACTAACGAAGGTAAAATAGCGGTATAGTATGACATAATTTTAGAATATTTTGTGCAAAGTAGCTGCAGATAACGACAGAAAAATAGCATTTTACGCAATAATTAATATTTTTTCTCGTATACAGGGTCACCAATAACTCATTTTAATTTTAAGAGGGGGTTTCTGTTGATATTTATAACACAAATTAACAATAAAAAAATATAAAAAAGAAATTTGAAAAACTGACCTACCCTACGTAAAGTTCTGGTAAACTTTTGAGTACCGCTTCGTCGCTCTACTGACCCACTTATGGGGTGAACAACATGCCTTGTATCCAAGTCACAGACTCCAAGTTCTAACGTAAAAAAACGTGACGAAAAACGTCTAATAAAGTTAAGCCGCCGTTCGACGGTCTTTCTTAAATTTGCGGTCTGAGACAAGTTAATTGACAGTGACAGCAAAAACTGGTGAATTTATGATTGCAAAAAACAAGGTGAATGCCAGAGGCAAAGACCTATCCTGATTCATTTTCTGTTGAGATAGGTAAGTTACGAAGTTCTGAAAATGTTGACGTATTTTAATTTATTTTCTTTCTCGAAAACTACAGGGTATATATTTTTTTATTTTTGGTATATGGCCTTACCATTAAGGGACCTATAATCCCTTAAAATTAAAATGAGTTATTGGTATTCCACTGTATTTTCCAAACTTTCCAACTTTTTAAAGCGCCTTGTATAAGGGTAACCGTACACGTTGCTCGCTTTTCAGCTTCTTGTACCTCGCTAATTTCTGAATAACGTTCCGAACCACCGAGCTGTTATTAACGTCTTTTTTTTTCGCCTCATTATCATAATTGAAATTTTTTATCATAATTTTATTGTAATTTAATTTAGATTATCTCCCAGGGCTAAATCCACTTAATCATCGCGTATATTATAAATACGTAATGACCCCTTTTACGTACTATTTTGGAAATTTAATCCCGTGAATTTAAATTTACGCTCGGTTGAGGTGAAGGACGACACAAAACGTTCACTCTGCAATTTTCGCAAGCACGAATTTATTTCGAGATCCGCGAAAGTCACTGTGGAAAATCACGCCCAAGATAATACAACCTGACAGGACCGTACCCTAAATTTTCTAATTTAATTTCATTTTTCTGAAAACGCTTCAGCCCTCTTTAATATCGATTATCCTAGACGCACGCCCCTGGTTCAACACATAACATTTCACAGTCCCTCCCACACACGCTACACGCACCGAAGCGTACAGCGAAGATTATATATTTAATTCCTCAAGATACAATCGTATTATGTCTAAACAAGTTGGCTCCATTGTGTGCCTTTTAATCCGTCGTCGTGTTATATTCATCATCTCCGCCACACGGTTGGCTGTAGAAATTTCCGCCAACTAGTTTCCAAACGAACACAAACGCCCCGAGCCGTCCCAAGAATATAGATGTGAGATAATCGAGAACGGTTCATGACGCGCCTCCTTGGGCTACGAGTGAAAACAAGGATCCGGCGACATATGCGATTATACCTCTGATGGAAGATCGCAACACTAGGAGGTGGCGAAATTGGATAGCATACGTTTTTTTCCTACGAGCGTGCGGAAAATACCACTTTTCCGTACGCATGTTAGTTTCGAAAGTTGCACTTTTCCGCACGCATGTTACCGCATGCATGTTAGTTTCGAAAGTTGCACTTTTCCGCACTAGTGCGGAAAAACGTATTTTCCCGCACTAGTGCGGAAAAGTGCAACTTTCGAAACTAACATGCGTGCGGAAAAGTAATTATATTTTTATTTGCATTTTTGGGTAAGTTATAATTACATTTTGAAAATGTGATCACGCTCCTAGGAAAAATATTGTTCCTAACACATGCGGAAACTGTCTTTTCCGCACTCGACTGTTTGACCGAACTCCGCTTCACGTCGGTCGGTCAACGGCACTTGTTAGGAAAATAACTATTACACATATTTACCGAGTTGATCTACTGCGATTTCCACATCTCTTACCTGGTGCACAGATCATCAGCGATGTCGTTAATAAATATACTGTATAGCAAGGGCCCAGGAGCGGGCCCTTGGGGGACTTTAGAGAAAGCAAGTAATTTAACAAGCTTTACGCCTCTTGTGCGACGAATTGATATTGTCGCGAGTACAGGTCAGTCTCTTAGGTGAATTCGAGGGCGGCCACACCTTCTCCGCTTAACACTTAATAATTTAATGGTAAAACTAAAAAATTCGCTTGGTTATCGGCAAACATTATAAGACAAACAAGCCTATAAATTCAGCAATAAAAAAAATTAACTTTCGAATCCTGCTAATATTTACATAAAATACGCATGGCAATTATGAAACCGCGCATACACTAGTCGGCTGGAAACCAGCTAGAGTAAACAATTTCGAATTAACATAAATTTCGGATTAATTAGAGGGTCAAGCGTCAATAAGCTCAATGAGCGAGTACTATTAATTACTGCCATTCATACTTCGACATCAGGGTACAGCAAAAAAATTTTTCAATAAACGACGCTTGATTAAACTAAAAATAAAAAGTCATGCAGGATCATGCAAATTTTATAAAAATCAACCAAATAATTACATACACAATTATTTTTTCTTCTCCTTCTTGTTGTTCTTCTTCTTCTTGGTCTTTTTTTGTTGAGGCACCTCGCGGGTGACTGCCTGGAAAGTAGCGGCAACTCTGAAACAAATAAATATTACGGATTAACCAACGCAACGATAAATTAAAAAAAAAAAAAAAATTGAAAACGGAAAAATATAAAAAATGTTATTTGAGCGAAAAAAATTTAACTGTAGCAACACAACGCTCCCCATTGTTACCCATAAAAGTAAAGTAAGCCACAGCTTCGGTTTCTATTTTTTACTACATCTAGTCCAGCCTCTTATCAGGCCATCGAGTTCCACTCTTCCTTAATTACACAATTCATAAAACCTCACGTACATATCACGATAAGATCTGTAATATCTTCCCACTCATTAAACTTGTTTCATAAACATTTGTCCGCTAATTAACAATATCCTCTTAAGGAATATGGGGAACGGTTTAACTAGCATAAATAAATGCTTACGTCATACAGTCCGAATTGGATTTTTAAATATTTATTTATGGTGTTCCACAAGGAACTATTCTTACATTAAAATATCAGGATCTTTGGAGGATTATTATTATAGCGAAGGGGAATTAGATGATTCCGAAATAGATGTATAGTTATGGTATAAGAAAAAAATGTCAGGTGTGGGATTCGAACCCACGCTCCTATTACGGAATCAAAGCATAAGTTTGACGCTTTAACCACAAGGAACAATCATAGCGCCCAGTTGATTCGTCCTTCGCATTAACGATTTGTTCTCTGCTACAACAATTCTGTGTATAATTGGGTTAACGTTACCAAAAAAGAAAAACAGAATTTCGTTGCTGACAGTATTTTGCTTCCATTTCTATTCGGTATATTGAACTTTTCCCTGAGAATAAAAGCAAAAATCACTTCGAGGAATTGCCGTTCACTTCGCCTACCTCCTCTGGTCGGCGCACTCTTTTTAAATATAAAGATGAAAAAGCATAATTTTCCAAAGCAACTTAAAAGCTTACAGGCATCGAAAGAAGTTAAAACAATGCGTCCTTTCATCTTCTCCTGACATGGGGCGAGCGAGACACTCGAAAGCTCAAAGATATAATAAGGCTCTCAGAATAATTGAAGTTGACTTCTTTTTGGGTACGGGCTTAAGAAAATGGAAAATTTATTTTCTACAAAGGCTCGCTTGATTTATAGGAGCTCGAAGATCCTATCGCTTGCATCACAAAAAATATATATCAAGTAAGACGATATATAAATCAGACGGATAATCTTTTAATATCACTGGCAAGATATAAACAACAACTTGGGAAAAAATATACTTTTGCGAATGTGTTTTCAGACTTTCTATATTTAGACGGCTATTCGAGATTTCAAAAACTAGGGCTGTGTTGTCACTAAGTCTCCAATCAGAAGAGATCTGTTTGTCCCAATTGAATTTTAATATGGAAGGACCTCGTTGAAAATTAAAATAAGCAGTAAATAAAAATTTCACGTTAATTTTAAACTAAATTGGGCTAAATTGCTACAAAGAAACATATGGGTTTGGTCCCTTAATCTTAAAAACAAAATAATCACGAAGGTTCAACGGAGAGCGTGCATTTCTGAAAATGTAAGGAAAAAATAACATTGTGATGAATTTACACCCACTTTACAGAAGTTTGTAGTAGGCCCTTACATAGCAACTGTGATGGTTCAGCAGTCGTCCTAGAAATGGCGCCAATGGTACGGAAACGAATTAGGAAACTAGAGAATCGTGGAATGATCTACAGCAGGATTTGGACTACGCTAGAAGGTATATCTGCGATATATAAGGGCCACGATGATCCACTGCAGGCAGTTGAATATTGGAAAGTGAATTGAACACAACAGAAAAGGAACAGTGACTAATAGTGTTATAGTTTAAGTGAATCATTTCATGGGAAATTTGACGTTGTTTGTTTCCCTGCATACTTCCTGTATGCCAAATCATTGCACTCCTCCACGTTAGCCGCCACATTAACCCCCCCTATAACGAAAAATAACATATTTACCCTGTTGCCAACGGACAGCCTAACAACACACTAATTATCGGCGGCGGGAATTGTAAACATGTTTTTACGAAGTAAGGAGCGAAAGAGAAATAAATAAAAAATAGGACTTTCCCTCTCAATACAGTGACAGGTGGCATTGGCGTTCCGCAGGCGACAATATACCCAATGCAGAAACGTTCCCAGCTAGCCTGATCAATTAATAATAATAATAAACACCACCTGTCAGAGATCAATAATGCATTCAATATCCGAGTATACTAAGTTTCACACCTAGTACCGGAAACCGAACCCAGAACTCCAAGTGAAAAGTCAAGTATGCTTTAACTGAGTAGTCTTTGCAATCAACTAGAGTTAGATCTGGAGTCTTAGGTGGCCATTTTGACGCAAGTCATCGCTTTACTTTTAAGTACCTACCAATTCCTCAAAGTGAATACGTGTGACCTACAGAGTAGATATGCTATGACAGTTCTGGGTCACAAACCCCATGTAAATCTCCATAAGAGGAAAATTGGGGCTTTGTGTCTGATTTTACCCCCTCCACTTCCACTAGCTCCACCCAGTCAGTCAATGAGAGCGTGCCCCGCCCAGAGAGGCCCCCACTGCAGCTAAGCTCCTCCCAGGTAAGCACCACCCAGTCAGCCAATCAGAAAGAGCTCCACCTACTCCAACCAATCAGAAACAGCTCCACCTACTCTAGCCAATCAGAGCGTAGATCATTCAGAAAGAGCTCCACCCCAGGAGCTCTTTCTGATTGGCTGGAGTAGGTGGAGCTCTTTCTGATTGGCTGACTGGGTGGAGCTTACCTGGGCGGAGCTTAGCTGGAATGGGGGCGCTCTGGATAGGGCTCGCTCTCATTGGCTGACTGGGCGGAGCTAGTGGAAGTGCAGGGGGTAAAATCAGACAAGAAAGTCCTCAATTTTCTCCTTATGGAGATTTACATGGGGTTTGTGACCCAGAACTGTCATAGCATATCTACTCTACAGCGCTAACAAAGCGTCTTTGTCTAATTTGGAAGCTCCTAATGACATCAGTATTCCTTTAGAAAAATATTAACAGAAGGTATTTGCAACCTTCTCAGCTTTCCCCCTATCCCTATCCTGTGTGCTGCTGCTGGCGCCCAGGCCAGGTCGATTTTGTGCAATGAATAGAAGTAAACAAGTTTCAAACCGGGAGGATTTAATGAGAAACGAGCAGGATTTTCCGATAAAAGAGTGCCCCGCCTTGTTTATTTACATAACGAAATGAGAATATGCAAAAATATCGCGTTACTAGATGCAAAATATCGGACAATGTGAAAATGTCATTTATGTCCGACTAGATGACGCGCAAGGCGGCAATTCGTAAAATAATAATAATAATATCGCCACCATATTATAAAATAACATCGAATCTCAATCTATTAACCATTGTATCACCAATCACCGTAGCCCACAGAGCCACGCGCGCATTAGAGTAAGCCATCCGCCGTATTAATCGAATCGTCGGCTTAAGATAGCTAGACAGCGAGATTGATATTTTAGTTGGCGATCCGCTCCTAATTCGTTCACTAAGAAGCTACCAGCATGCCAGAAAGTTAAGTAAATCCGACCTAATTTCTGTTAGAGTACCAGTATATAGACTGAAATACTAGTTTACAAATCTATCGCGCCGATCTACTGCACATTTCTTCCACTTTGTACCATTTGGGAATCTAGAATCTAGCAACTTGGAGAGTCGGGCAAAGAGTAAAATTCAATTTGTTTCTAGCAGCCCGCCCGACCAGTCCAGCTTAGTAAGTAAGCCGTCTACCTGCTTGAGTTTTCTTTATAGGTTAATACAGACCCTGGCTTAACCGTTCCTTTACTGCAGCTACCTAAGCCTCTATTATCCTGCTAATAGGTCTGCGATGAAATATTTCACCCAAACACAACGCACATCAAAATGCGTTCGGACCTGCCTAAACGAATCACAAAGTGCATCGTTAACTAAGCGATATTTTCCTGTCACCGCGCGCGTATCGCTTATTCCAAGACACTCATAATTATTGATAAAGGCCACATGTCACCTTCGACTTGAATTGCAAATGGAAAACATGAGGCGGAGTCAAAATACTTCTCGGAATGGACATCTGTGGACTGTGGGGAAATGAAATATTGATGAGCGGACACGCTTCAATGCAGAGATGCGTCTTGACACTGCCGTTACGCAACGACGATGGTGCAGCATTAAAATTTCCTATTAGTGAATCAAATTGCAGGCAAAACACCAACATTGCTGATATCGCTAAATCGCTTGGATAAACGAACTGGTTAATATCTTTAAGAGTTGGGAGAGCAACATTTTGTCGGAATAATCCACCAATACATATTTTCATTTCCAGCTCAGTTGTGCTTGTGGATATCGAATTTGCTTCGTTCTCCACCAATTCTGGTGTGCCGCAGGGTTCTAACTGACTGAATTCTTTGCAATCTTGGTACCTTTCCTTGTCCAGCTAAAAGCATTCCATGGGCATGGGTTTTTTCTGCAATCGTTTTCGTCTTGACTCTTAAATAGAACAAAATCTACACCGTCAGGATTACTCGTTCCATTAACATATCGTTTCCTCACTTAATATTTAAGCACATTGAGGTCTACGGTCTGCATTCAATTATATGGTCATACCAGAAACCAAAGACCGAACAGGACAAGGACCTTCCATCAAAAGGACGTTGGACCCAACATAACTCTTTGCACACAGCCTTTTCCATATTTATTAAGAACTGAATTCAGAAGAAGAGGAACCTATGTGATCAATGGCCCATTGGCAAGGCACAATTTGACGATCGAGGTTACTAGCAGAAGGGCAAGGACCTAACAGGTCACGAACCTCCACAGGAGAGTACAACCGGTCTATTAGAATGTTTCTTGAGCTTCTTCCATCCATATTTATAGAAGGTTCGTTTCAAATAGGCCATTATATAATCTGGGGAACATTAAAAATGTTCATTTCGTCGTATATTTTAATATTTATTTCGCTGGTATTTGTTCCCGTAAGGAAATTTGAATACGAGGAAGGAAGGAGCCATTGAACGGAACGCAAGTGTTGGAACCGTCCACTTCGGCGAGGTTTCCAAAAAATTTGCTACGATCGTTTCTGGTCACAGATTAATTTGTAAAAATACATATAAGTTTAATGCAACGTAGACATGGTACCGGTAGTGAACTGCAACGTGCTGAGCTAAGGTAAATTATTGCTGACAGTAGAAATGTCAGTTTTTGAGGTTATCAACGCAAGTTGTCTTTTTGAGCTGCCTCAGGGGGTTGCCTCTTCAGGGCTACTCAAGTATGGTCGCATATCTCCATCCCAGGTTGTTAGAAGTCTTGACCTTGAACACTCGAGTAACAAAAAACAATCCAGGTCTGTCCGCGCCCGTGAAGGTAGTAACAGGAAACTCGGCCACGCCTGCGCCTTAGTTTGGCAAGCCGTTTATGGGCAATCCGTAAAAGGCAGCAATAAATCTATTCATCGTATCGCCAATTATTTAAATTTTTTTTTTCTCCCGGTGACTGAACTGCGATAAATTTAGCCGGTGTGTTAATACCTGCGTCAGCCTTGATAGTGCCCAGAAATAAATATGAATATATGTATCTTTTCTTATCGATAAACAGCGTCCTTAGAATTATTAGCATCCCATGACAAATAGCGGCGAATTTTTATGGCGAATAATTTTTCATATCATCTGCATCAATTTTCGAAAATTATTTTATTACCAATTCGCCTGTTGCGGCCGCTTCATATTTTATTGAGCCGAAAGGGCAAGCACCTATCAGGGACCATGGACCTTGCAAGAAGAGGACAATGGACCCCGATATGATCCTTGTAATCTTCTTCCATCCATATGTATAAACTTTTTATTTCGAATTAAAACGGTGTGTAATCTAAACATTATTGCAAGGTTCCGTTTCGCCATGGCGGTAATTACAATACATTTTAATAATTCTCCCGTTCGGTTTCATTACCGCATAATTTGCATAAACAAAGTAGTTAGCGTAACTACTGTGCTGGGCCTGTTGACTCTCGAGGGCAAATCAAACTGTTTATTTCGATAATTAAATAATAGCTGATATACAGGGTGTTTTCGAAAACGATGCGCGTATTAAAAATGCTGATAGAACACATCAAGTCATTCTTGTTTTTTCATTTTTACGTGTATATAAAAAAATTGTGGAAAATTAAAAAAAAATAAATGTGGCAACTGCGCTAATTAAGACACTGCTGAGGCAGTACCGGCTCCAGATTAAATTAAAATATTTGAAATTCTTCAGTACACACGCAACTAATTTAAACTGGAGCCGGTACTGTATTAGCAATGTCTTAAGTTAGCGCAGTTGCCACATTTACTAATTTTCGTATTTATAAAAAAAAAATTTTAATCTAGTTTTAAATTACAGCAGGGGTTGGATTCAATAACGGTCGTAAGTTGTTTCTTGGTGTTGCGTTTCCTTTTCAAGCCGGCATATTTTAGGTAACTTAAGCCAGGCAACGTAGCTCGGATCCTATGCCAAAATCTAAGTAGGATAGCCGTTCCGCAACCGCAAAATATAAATAAACATTAAGGTAGAGTCGGCTAAGTGTGTAGCAAAATTTTAATAGTTCTTATATATTCCTTATTTTCAAACAAAGTATTTAAGTTGTAGAAATTGTATTTTAGCAAAATACACTTATGGGTACTGTCTGTATGTAATGTAAATTACAACTTTTTACGACGACTTTTTACCATATATTTATATATTTTTTTAAAATAATGTCCATAATACACACTTCCCCTGACAAACGGGGGAAGTGTGTTTGCCCGCCATATATTAATGTACAAATCAAGGTAAATAATTCTGAGGTAAGTGTGTAAAAGTTCAATATTTTATTTTTCACTAGCTGTTTATATATTTTTATTAAATTTTAAACTCTTAAAGTTACAAACTTTTTTATAATAAATAGAGAGTCTCTTAAAAAGTTAAACACAAAGAACTTGCTATTCTACATAACTTAAAGGTTTATAACAACTGAAGTAAATAAAATAAGGCTTAAATATATTATTGAACATTGTAATTAGTAAAGTATAGTCCAAATCGGTGCAAGCCCCTCTTACTAACAGTGTAATAGTACACATATGCCCAGCAAAAATGGTACACACTTTTCCACTGTTAAATTTAGGGGTAGCAAGTGTGTACTAGCAGCAAATATTGACAAAAAAATTATACAGTATAAAAATATCAACAGTAAGTTTAAATTAAGTTATTACTTACTTTATTTATAAATAAAAACATTTAAAAATCTAACAGGGTACACTGATGATAATAGATTGAAAAAGGGTCACTAATTATGTGCTCTATCGACAGCAACAGGTTAAGAAAGAATGAGAATGTCTGCTTAAATGACAAGATATATAATTTTCGCTTTTAGTGACATCTACAGTTTATGGATTCTCTTGTAGTAATTCATAGATGGCAGTAGTTGTACATTAATAGTTTAGAAGATATTTCCAACATACACAGTTACCCCGCAAACACACTTGCCCCACTCTACCTTACTGTAAATAGTTTAATTGTGTTTACGATCGCCCGATTTATTTGACGATCCTGATGGGGTGATCGTGCAATCCCACACGTGATAAACACATAAATCAAACTCCTCTCGTACAATTTTAATTATGACCCCGGTTATCGGTGTTTAATCTGTCTTTTGTTTATAAATTGATGGCCTGAACGGAAACAGATTTGTATTGCTCGCTGCACAAATAAACGCGATCGCATTATCGACTTGATTTTTCTTCTGTTAGTATGAAGATAATCGTGATTTTTTTCGTCTCTCTCGTTTCTTCCGTTTCTTTCATTTGTTTCTTGCCTTCCATTTCTTTCCTTTCTTCATGGCTTTCATTTTTCATTTGTTTCATTTATTCCAATTTTCATTTTTTTATTTATTTCATTTCTTTCATTTGATTCTTGCCTTTCTTTCTTCATGTCTTTTACTTACATATTTGATTTTTCATTTCTTTCATTTCTGTAATTTCTTTTATTTCTCTCATTTCTTCCATTTCTTTCATTTTATCAATTTCTTCCATTTCTTCAATTTCTTCTATTTTTTATTTCTTCCATTTCTTTCATTTCTTCAATTTCTTCCATTTCTTCAATTTCTTCAATTTCTTCAATTTCTTCCATTTCTTCAATGTCTTCCATTTCTTCAATTTCGTCAATTTCTTTCATTCCTTTCATTCCTTTCATTTCTTTCATTCCTTTCATTTCTGTCATTCCTTTCATTTCTGTCATTTCTTTCATTTCTTCCATTATTTCTTTCATTTCTTCCTATTCTTCCATTTCTTCAATTTCTTCAATTTCCTCAATTTATTTCATTTCTGTAATTTCTTTCATTATTTCTTTCATTACTTCAATTTCTTCAATTTCTTCAATTTCTTCAATTTCTTCAATTTCTTCCATTTCTTTCATGCCTTTCATTTCTGCCATTCTTTTCATTTCTTTTATTTCTGTCATTTCTTCCATTTCTTCAATTCTTCCATTTCTTTCAATACTTTCAATTCTTTCATTTCTTTCATTCCTTTCATTCCTTTCATTCCTTTCAATCCCTTCATTCCTTTCATTTCTTTCATTTCTTTCATTTCTTTCATTTCTTTCATTTCTTTCATTTCTTTCATTTCTTTCATTTCTTTCATTTCTTTCATTTCTTTCATTTCTTTCATTTCTTTCATTTCTTTCATTTCTTTCATTTCTTTCATTTCTTTCATTTCTCTCATTTCTTTCATTTCTTTCATTTCTTTCATTCCTTTCATTTCTGCCATTCCTTTCATTTCTTTTATTTCTGTCATTTCTTTCATTTCTTTCATTTCTTTCATTTCTTTCATTTCTTTCATTTCTTTCATTTCTTTCATTTCTTTCATTTCTTCAATTCTTCCATTTCTTTCAATACTTTCAATTCTTTCATTTCTTTCATTCCTTTCATTCCTTTCATTCCTTTCATTTCTTTCATTTCTTCAATTTCTTTCATTTCTTTCATTTCTTTCATTTCTTTCATTTCTTTCATTTGTTTCATTTCTTTCATTTCTTTCATTTCTTTCATTTCTTTCATTTCTTTCATTCCTTTCATTCCTTTCATTTCTTTTATTTCTGTCATTTCTTTCATTTCTTCCATTATTTCTTTCATTTATTTAATTTCTTTCATTTCTTTCATTTCTTTCATTCCTTTCATTTCTGCCATTCCTTTCATTTCTTTTATTTCTGTCATTTCTGTCATTTCTTTCATTTCTTCAATTTCATTAATTTCTTCAATTTCTTTCATTTCTTTCATTTCTTTCATTTCTTTCATTTCTTTCATTTCTTTCATTTCTTTCATTTCTTTCATTTCTTTCATTTCTTTCATTTCTTTCATTTCTTTCATTTCTTTCATTTCTTTCATTTCTTTCATTTCTTTCATTTCTTTCATTTCTTTCATTTCTTTCATTTCTTTCATTTCTTTCATTTCTTTCATTTCTTTCATTTCTTTCATTTCTTTCATTTCTTTCATTTCTTTCATTTCTTTCATTTCTTTCATTTCTTTCATTTCTTTCATTTCTTTCATTTCTTTCATTTCTTTCATTTCTTTCATTTCTTTCATTTCTTTCATTTCTTTCATTTCTTTCATTTCTTTCATTTCTTTCATTTCTTTCATTTCTTTCATTTCTTTCATTTCTTTCATTTCTTTCATCTCTTCCATTTCTTTCATTTCTATCCTTTCTTATTTCTTTCATTTCTATAATATCTTTAATATCGTTAATTTTTTTAAAATCTTTAATATCGTTAATTTCTGCGGTTGTCAACGTTTGCAGCTAAAAATTGTACAAATGTGTTTACGTAGAGGCAACGACACGTGAAAAAAATAACAGGACAGCTTAACTCTTGTTTATTCGTTCAATTAGGACCAGGCTATTTTTATTCTTAACTACGAGGATGACACTATAATAAAGAACGTCATCGCGATCTCGGCTTATTATTACTAATATAAGAATTGTGCTTTTTAGCACGTGCACACGCTCATGTCCAGCGGATCTAGTTAACGCCATAACAATGCTTACGTAAAGGCTCTGCGGATTTAGATCCAGTCAGCAACTAGGACAATAAGGATCGTGTTGGAGGTACGTACGTCAAATCGATTTAGAGGAGGAAACTGTGACTGAATGAGAAATAGTGACCAATACTTCAGAAGGTCCTTAAATTTTGCACATCACATGACCTAAATTGCTGGTAATTAGGGGGTTTTGTCCTTACTGAAGCAGTTACCAATTTCCGCTAGCGTTCTTAATAATATAGTTTGAATGAAAGAAATTAATGAATTAAAAGGAATGGAAACGATGAAAAGGATGAAAGAGATGAAGGAGAAGAAGGAGAAGAAGGAGAGGAAGGAGACGAAAGATACGAAGGAGACGAAATAGATGAAGGAGAAGAACGGAAGGAAGGAGAAGAAATAGATGAACAGCATGAAAGGAATTCAATTCAAAGAAAGTAAAACCTAGTCATCGACACAATTTATTTATCAATTTCAGGAGCAAAGTTTAGGTTCGATTGGACACCCCTCCCTCCTGGCCCGCTCCTGCCGCAAAAAGTGATAAATAAGAAGTTAATTTCCTGCACTCGAATTCTATATTTATCGGCGCGCCCAACTCCGCGGGTCGATATTCATTTGTCATCGCGGCGGAGACCTTTAAACTTTCGAAATAAAATTTAGATTCTATAAAAACAAATGATTCTGTCACCGGCCGCCTGCAGTAGGTTCCGCGTCCCCCGTGCCGCGTCTTTGCGTCTTTCGATGGCCCGTTTCATCTTGCCAGTCCGCTTGAAAGAAATATACATCGCGTCCTCTTTGTATCAAAGCGGGACGGGTTCGGATAATAAACAACCGATAAAAAGTCGATGTCGGATGGAGGCACCGGTGACACTTGTATGTTTTTTCGGTTTGTTAACGGCCAATAAAATTACGTAACCGACAATCGGGGGATTATACCGGGCCTTGTGGAAATAGGGAAGATTTGTTTTTCTGAAAGAAGTGGAAAGGCGTCGGGCAGGAGGGCCAATTTTTTTATTGCGCGTCAAATGCTGACTTTATGGCGTAAACTATTGTGATTGATTTAATTTCCTTCATTTCTTTCATTCCTTTCATTCCATTCATTATATTCCTCATGCCGTTTATCTCTTTCATCTCTTTCGGCTCTTTCATATCCTTCGTCTCCTTCCTCTTCTTAATTTCCTTCATCTCCTTCAACTCCTTCATCTCCTTCAACTCCTTCATCTTCTGCATCTCCTTAATTTCCTGCATCTCCTTCAACTACTTCATCTCCTTCATCTCCTGCATCTCCTTCATCCCCTTCATCTCCTTCATCTCCTTCATCTCCTTCATCTCCTTCATCTCCTTCATCTCCTACATCTCCTTCATCCCCTTCATCTCATTCATCTCCTTCATCTCCTTCATCTCCTTCATCTCCATCTATTCCATCTCTTTCATCTCCTTCACCTCTTCCATCTCTTTCGTTTCTTTCATTCCATTTATTTTTTTCCTTTGTTTGTTTCATCTGATTCCTTTGTTTTATTTATTTAATTTGTTTAATGACGTAATTGGTCCAGCACGCATGTGATAATCGTGCGTCGCGTCTTGAACTCGCAATGCCATGGGCTTGTTCGTTTCTCATAAGTGCGCGCCTATGTGTGCATGTGTAGTACCCCTCATCAGTATTCACGATCTATATCGCCGTTCGTGCTTTGATTTTCTTTAACTCGATGAGCTTATATCTCTTTGAGACTCCGTATTAGAATGCTAAGCAGCTGTTTTTTTGCTTGTCTTAGGGCCGCGTATCCACACTGCTCTCCCCCCGTTCGGCGTTCCTTTTTATAAACACATTTCAGTTTGTGTGCACGTTGCCTCGTGAAATTTTAAACATAACCATTTTGAAATGTGACGAGAGAGAAGAGCTAACTCAATCCGGGTTTTGGACTAGTTGCAGAAGTTCTGTAAAATCAAATAGACCAGTAAATTAGAGGTCGGAGGACAGAATTTGGTACCTATTTTGATAATTTAGTCAATGCAAGTGTTTCGTAGATGAGCATAAACGTTTAGATCTTCCACCAGAGAGAGCATTCTTCTGCAATCCGTATACGAGTCTTCCACTCATTCAGATAAAGCTGGCTGGCAATCAACATTATTACCATGTAAAATTATAAATACACATAATTGTTTTGTTTTGTTCCCGTATTAAAAACGCTTATCTGAATTTTTACATTGTTTTCGATACCGTGAACGAAAAACAAGTTATTGCAACACAGTTTGAGATTTTTAAAATAAAGTTTATCAATAAGTTGTTCTATTTATATACTTGTTTTCCTCTCGATTCCAATACAAGGGGCTCTGTGACTGTGACAGATACATGATATATCGTTATTGTTACTATATAACTTTAACGATCGGTTTGTTTATAGAGAATGTCACGTACTTATATGGGTTTGTTATTTAAGTTAACAATACGCAAAAATGGTGAGCAGCAGGCGCGACTTAAACGGTCCCAAAATATTTTACAAGACTATCAACAGTGAAAGCGCTGGCGTTCCACGAGGATCTGCTTTAGGGCCCACTGTGTTCTTCCCCCAGATTAACGACTTAACAAACTGCACCTTGCTTAATATACTACATAATACCCTCAGGGCTAACTCAATTAATTTCTAGAGTGTGTGGTGAAGAGGACGAAGACCCTTACCACTTCTTATTTGCCCATCTTCAAAGGCTTACACACCTCGAAGGACCATTTATGCCACCAGAAGAGATAACCAGAGCTTCCATCGCCCTTCACTCATAGGAACTAACAATAATCCAAAAGTTCGGTTTCATTGATTTTAGGATCCAGTTCTTATTAATTGTATTGCAGGCTGAAAATTAATAAACGTAATGGCCGCAATTTCACAGTATCCTCGTTACTCGACTGACATATAAGGGCCAGTTTTGTTATTTATTATCTGTTGCACGGTAGCAGCATTAAGACACGTGATGGCAGCCAAGCCCCTGAGGGTCTTGCTGATGGTTAAACATATAAACACACGGGGCATCATTAATAATATCAGCTCGCCGCTGTAACTGCATCGGTGTGTCGCTGACTGGAATATCAATCTCGCACCGTACAAGTATTTATAGCAAGGCGACCAATCGGCTTTATTTTATTCGCCTTAACACGAGAAACAAAGTTTATATAATTTATTGGGGATACAAAGACAATGAAATTAAATTGCGAAAAGTTATCAAATAAGGTTAAAGTTAATGGTATAAATGCAAATTGGAGACATTAATAAGGCTTATAAAAACTGAGGGCCCTAAAATAGAACCCTGCGGGATTTTTGTTGATAGAGTTTATAATTTAACATTTTCTCGAAAATTCTACATAGGCACACGATTTAGAACGCTTATTTATCGTTTTCTGGTCAAAGAAATATTTCAGGCTAAAAATTGCTAAAAACTGCCCAAAACACGCCATTTTGGAAGGCTAATAATAATTCTGTTTTTTAAGATTACGGAACGAAATTGATTTGAGGGGAAAGAGGAGGGTTCAAGGAATCTTTCTATATGAGTATGAGTATGAGTGATATGAGATAAATAAAGGCGCTGCCGAATGTTAAAATTTGGTCATTTTTGAAAAGTTTGGAATTTTCAGAAATGAAGACGCTCGCTGAACATTCGTATATATATTGTCGTCTCTTGTCATTTATGATTTCTCATATGCAGGCCATGGCAACAAAGTTGCCGATAGAATTTAAAAAGTCGTTAAAACGACCCATCCATCATTTTAATTAATAATTACCGCACTTTTCTTGTCAGCGGTAATTGCGAGTAGGTAATGAGGAAAAAACAACCGCAAGGCCACCACTCATAAATAAGAACATAGGAAAACACTTATTTCATATTTTTTTTTAGATGCGATAACAGTTTTATTGTTGAGGCAGGTTAATTAAAAACGTTATCAAACAATGACTGTTGCTCGCGGGCGTTTACGTTATCGCTTGTTTTCTTGTCAGCAAAAGTATGACGTATTTCATATCGAATTTCAAGCTTCCTAATAACGATGAGTTTTCTGTCTCAAACAAAGACCATGATAAAATCTCCACTTTCAACACCACTGACGTCTACTTAGTACGTCAGTGTCGTTGCACGCTTCACAGTCAATTATAGACAAATCCACCGTGTCAATAATTACCCTATTTACATAAAATTCATGTAACTGAAAGAGAAGCAACGCACAGAAAACAAGAGGCTGGCACAAAGAAGCGTCGCGAATCAATTTAACGATATGAATAATCATTCCCAAATTAAAAACGATACTATTTATTATAATTTCAAGGCAATATTATGGTAGTTTGTGGCAAAAACTTGCGGTGTTGCATAAAAGCGTGCCATTGTTTGAGATTAAAATACAGACCTTGGAAACACCATTGGAAGCAAAGGGAGACACAATTACTACAAATTTTATTTCTAATCAGCAATCTCTTTTGCAACAAATAAAACAAGAAAAGCGATGGAAGAGCAATGAAAAATAATCCATCAGGAAGAATGCCGAAAAATATGGAAGATCAAGACAGAAAGTAAAGACGACAAAGGGAATCTTCAAGAAACGACAGAAGAACTGAGAAAAATTAAGGAGCATAAAAGAGAAACCCAAACGAGCAGCCAAAATAATTTCCAAAAATCTCTACAAAATAAATCAGCGAGGTGAATGAAGGAATATTTTTGAACCCTTCTCGAAGCGCGTCCTTACCACCAACCGATTTTACGCCGTCCCAAAATAACTTTTTAATATTTCGGTTATTTCAGTTTACTTCAAATGATTTGTAGTGCATTGCTAATGGCCTTGCATTTAAAACTAGCGTCATAAAACGTCACGGCCGACTAATGAAATGCACAGAACGATCGCCATAAAGATGTCTAAAACAGACATCCAGCACGGGCGGGGGATGGAAAAAGCAACTTGGAATTATAACCGAAACAGATTCCGCACACGACAGGCACTCCTCGGCTATTTTTATTAACAGGATGTTTGGAGCTTTATCAGAGAATGTATTCCTCCATGTGTAACTCGTTCATTAAGAATTTTTGGATTGTGTAAACATTTTGCAGGAAACGCGTGAGGCGAATAAAATCATAACAAAGGTTGTCATTAACAATTATTTAAACCTCACTCTAAATAAATGTGGTAATTCTGATGGAATAGAGGAAAATGGACCACGCCAC
The DNA here is from genome assembly GCA_963680705.1 of Rhagium mordax. Lineage (NCBI taxonomy): Eukaryota > Metazoa > Arthropoda > Insecta > Coleoptera > Cerambycidae > Rhagium > Rhagium mordax. The sequence continues at coordinate 1,388,021 of OY796662.1, read as the reverse complement.
GTCACTGGAACGACGCCACGCCCTCCGATGACGTGGAACTAAACGGAGGGGGGCGTTGACGTAACGGAGCCACGCCTCCTGCAGACGTATAATCCAATGATTTAGATTTTTTCACCTACCAATGAACTCAGTGAATTAATGAATTTATTATTATTATTCTATATAAACAAAATAAAATATTTCTGCTTATGTTTAATTAAAATTAATTTAAGGGCACGGCCTACAAAACAATTTGCAGGTTTTCTTTGACGCTGAACTTTTCCTGCACTGGAGCATTTTATTTTTATACGACAAGATTTCATAAATGATAAGGGCTCTCCGTCGAAATATATAAATTGCCCGTGTTTTATTGCGCCGTCCCGCTCAAATTTCTTTTTCATAAAATAACTCGAGATTCGTAGATTTTTTTCTTATGACGACGAAAGTTATTGCTGGGAACGTGCGAGGGGTGAATGATATAATATTAGACAGAATATTGTGAGTAGCTTTTATAGGCCTATAAAGCTCAAAATGTCCCATGCGGTTGTTTCGCTCTCCTGATTCGAGCATATTCTAACGCGCCCCTGGTATAAGAACCGGTTTGCGCGGAGTGCATAAAAAATAACGTTAAATCTTCGCTCGTAACGTTGCGGTTTATTATATTATGCTATTCGCGATATTTTATTAGTCCTATTTGCATAATATATCGACCGGTGTATACGAAAATGCGCGTCGCACAATCGCGAGGGTGGTTTGGGAGGCAAGGCTCCCCGGGTGAAGTGCATATCTCCGACCCAGGTTACTAATTTCACCTTCGAATTAACCCCACACTACTTTCTTATTCTATGTCCAGTTTCTCTTTGTACAAAATGTTTAGTAAGCAGCACAGCACGGTCAACTTGTATATCTTTCAGACGCTGGACCAGACACGAAGATACCCATACTCGGAAGCAGTATTTTTATTCTCAAAACGTTAACCGCGACACGGATGTCACTTAAGCCGTAATTAATTAACTTAACAACCTGCGGTGACCTGCTACCAGCACTTCCTCCCCGGCGCTCCAAAATCACGAATAATAACGTACCCAAGGACGGATCCGACTTTTCGAACAAGCGTAAGAAAGTGAGGTGGGAAGGGTGAGGCATTTTTGTGTCTGTACAAGTGTTGTAAATTAAAATTTCATATCATTAATATTCCAAATGCCAAGCATTGGGTGTTTCGCGTAATAGCCCTTTAGGTGTTGTTTTTCTCGCTTTGCAACCATCCCGACGAGAAACTTAATTAACGCCGTTAATATCCCCCGAGGGGGACGTTTTTTATTTTAAAACTGCTAGAAATATTATAACTACTACCGTGGAGCGATTATCAGATTTTCCGATATTTAGTCCGTCCTTGTCCTTTCTTCAATTTAGATGCCGAGTTCTCGCGTTGAATCAATTCCACACCGCCAACAAATTCGATATCTTCGTAGCGTTTGCCGATTTTTTCTCACAGCTATAACAGAACCGTAAGAAAGTTGCTTATACAGGGTGAATGCCAATAATTCATTTTAATTTTAAGGGATGGTAGGTCCCTTAATGGTAAGGCCATATACCAAAAATAAAAAATTTATACCCTGTAGTTTTCGAGAAAGAAAATAAATTAAAATACGTCAACATTTTCAGAAGTTCGCTACTTACCTACCTCAACAGAAAATAAATCAGGATAGGTCTTTGCCTCTGGCATTCACCTTGTTTTTTTGCAATCACAAATTCACCAGTTTTTGCTGTCACTGTTAATTAACTTGTCTCCGACCGCAAATTTATAACATTAGAACAGTGTCGGCCTGTGTTGCATTTATGATTTTTTTCCCTGTCTAATGTTGCAGGTGGTCGAATATGAAAGACCGTCGAACGGCGGCTTAACTTTATTAGACGTTTTTTATGTTAGAACTTTGAGTCTGTGACTTGGATACAAGGCATGTTGTTCACCCCATAAGTGGGTCAGTAGAGCGACGAAGCGGTACTCAAAAGTTTACCAGAATTTTACGTAGGGTAGGTCAGTTTTTCAACTTTCTTTTTTATATCTTTTTATTGGTAACTTGTGTTAAAAATATCAACAGAAAACCCCCTCTTAAAATTAAAATAAGTTATTGGTATTCACCCTGTACTTTTCGTGGATGTTTTTATTAAAACTTTAAGACGATAGCAGACATCCGCCTTGTCCTGTATTAACGCTAATTAAAACAGCCCTCGGGATATTGCAGCATCGACGGATATAAAAAGCGGGGGAACACCTCATTATTATTCTAAAGATGAGGCACCGAGGGTAATTTTTTATTAGGCCCGAGAGGAATGTAAATTTTAAAAAACCGTGTAAAGATACTTAATGGCCAAACACTGATTAATTTTAAAAGCAAGGGGGGGAGCAACGCTTAATATTCAAAATTATTGTTACCAGTCGAGTTTTTCCGTACTTTCAGAGAACCCTGTACACTTATGTCTATTTACATAGCAATAAACGTTAGTTTAGTGCCATATAGAGGTTACTATACCCCCGGCTCTGCCAGATAAGAGTACAAGAGATAACCGGGCGTAAACAGAAATGCAAAAATTAAATTTATGTGCAGAAGCAATTAGTTAAGTGACAAATTAAAGCTTGTTTGTCCGCATACATGAGTACAGCTTGCCAAGGACGACCGACTGAACGCGGAACATAGGCGCAGATCGGTTTTTCTGCACGCGAAATATTTTTTGGAACTGGCTTTTTAAAATATCTAGAAACTAGTGGGTAATAATATAGTTACTTTCCTAACAAGTGCGGAAAGTGGTACTTTTTCGCACTAGTGCGAAAAAATACGTTTTTCCACACTAGTGCGGAAAAGTGCAACTTTCGAATCTAATATGCATGCGGAAAAGTGGTATTTTCCGCACGCTCGTAGGAAAAATATTTCTTAGCTTTTTAGCAATCCCCAAGCTCCTTCAGACGAAAATAAGCAGGAGTGTAAAGCTAAAAAGGATAGAAGAAAGATAAATCATCCAAAAAAACATCACAAAAAAGCCAAATGTGCTTGTGTAAACAAATGGTATAAAAAATATGCGTTCCACCGACTTCCGAGCAAAGATAATTGATAGTGGCGCGGTAACTTATTTTCTTTTCGGTTGAGATAGGTCAGTAGTTAAGTTCCCAAAATGTTGACGTATTTTAATTTTTTTTTCTCGAAAACTGCCGCGTGTATGTCTCTCATTTTGGATTTACCATTAAGGTATAATTAAGGAACGTTTTTGTAACAAAATTATCAGTTGTCGTTTGTCGGCAATTTTAAGCAACACCCTGTACCGATAATACGCTCATATTAATCTTGTCTGACAGCTGTAGCTTCGGACAAAAACCGTAAACATGATACATTATTATTAGACAAGGTTGAAAACACTCCAAACATCTCAACTTTCACTTTGAATTGTCAACTTGAACCCTTCCTGCAACGATAAGGTCGACGAATGAATGTTATTAACAAGATATGTGTAATCCCGTGTATATATCTTTTACATCATTAATAAACAACATTTAAAAATATCATGGATACTGACTGTACAGTCATGACCAAAAACAAGACATTTCTTCAAACAATTTATTTAGGTTTGTTAAGAAATCTCAAGAAAAGATGCTTCGTTGCAAACCAGTGCGCTGTTCAAGTGTGAGCACTGTGAAATCCACACAGTTATTTTATTATTTCCAAAATATTTTTTTGCTCCTGTTTCGGGTAGGATAATGTATAATTTCATAAAATCTCATTTATTCCTATACACATACGCTAATAACTTGTATCGATAAATGTGTGTGAAAGTTAATATTCAGTAAGTGTTAAAGTAACCCTGCTGGTGCCGTGGGTGGCAGGTTAAATATAAGACGAGTAATTCGTTTGTGTATCGTGTAAATAAATGAGCACCGCCAGTGGCTTCCCGCTCGGCTAACGAATAATACAATTTAATAATTTAGTGGCTTACTTGATTAAAAAAACTGTGATGTGCTCAAGCAAAAAGGGCTCTACAGCTCTAATAGTCTTATAAGACACAATGACTTAATTTTTGGCAATCTATCACGCTGCGCAATGTGAGCCCTCCTATAACGGCTTCTTTCTAAGCGGCATTAAATTGTTATACGAGCTAAATTAGGCCAAACTTATATAAGTGCTATATAAAGCATCCTTCCTAAGCTATATGCAACTGTAATGTGAGCTAAATAAGCCAAATTTTTATAAGCGCCCAGAGTCAGTACAATAGACGACATTTTCAAGACCTCTAATTCGATGAAAGTCACGAATCTGGCCCACGTCTCCTTTCTAAGCGGTATTAAATTATTGTACGAGCTAAATTAGGCCAAACTTATATAAGTGCTTGTACACAGCAGTAAAAGCAACGAAGCTGAGAGTTGTTTTATGAGCAGGCAGTTCCAAGACTTCTAATTCAATCAGAGTTACGAGTCCAGTCCACGTCTCCTTCCTAAGCTATATGAAACTTTAATGTGAGCTAAATAAGCCAAATTTTTATAAGCGCCCAGAGTCAGTACAATAGACGACATTTTCAAGACCTCTAATTCGATGAAAGTCACGAATCTGGCCCACGAGCTAAATTAGGCCAAACTTGTATAAGTGCCTGGACACAATGCCATCAAAGGCAACGAAGAAGCTGAGAGGTTCTTTATGAGCTAGCACTTTCCAAGACTTCTAATTCGATAAGAGTTACGATCCCAGTCCACATCTCCTTCCTAAGCTATAATGTGAGCTAAATAAGCCAAATTTTTATAAGCGCCAAGAATCAGTACCGTAGACGACATTTTTCAAGACCTCTAAATCAATGAGAGTTACGAATCTGATACAAGTCTTCTTCCAAAACGGTGTCACATTGTTCTGTGAGCTAAATTAGGCCACACTTATATAAGTGCCCGAAGTAAGTACCATAGAAGGCAACGAAGAAGCAAAAACTCTTGTTTTCATAAACAGACGTTTTTCAAGCTCTAATTCGATGAAAGTCACGAATCTGGCCCACGTCTCCTTTCTAAGCGATATTTAATTATTGTACGAGCTAAATTAGGCCAAACTTATATAAGTGCTCGGACACAGTGCCAAAAAGGGCAACGAATAAGCTGATAGTTTTCCAAGACTTTTACTTCGATCAGAGTTACGAATCCGGTCCACGTCTCCTTCCTAAGCTATATTAAACTGCAATGGGAAACTAAGTCAAATTTTTATAAGCGCCCATAGACGGACATTTTTCAAGGCCACTAATTCGATGAGAGTTACGAATCTGATACATGTCTCCTTACTAAACGGTATTAAATTGTTCCGAGAGCTAAATTAGGCCAAACATATATAAGCGCCCGGAGTCGATACCATAAAAGGCAACGAAGAAGCTAATACTCTTGTTTTTATAAACCAGCGTTTATCAAGACGTCTACTAATTCAATGAAAATTACGAACCTGGCCCACGTCTCCTTTCTAAGCGCTCTTAAATTGTTGTACGAGCTAAATTAGGCCAAACTTTATATAAGCGCTTGACATAGTGCCATAAAAGGCAACGAAGAAGCTGAGAGTTTTTTTATACGCCAGCATTTTCCACGAATTCTAATTCTATAATATGTAGTTACGAGTCCGGTCCACGTCTCCTTTATAAGCTATACGAAACTGTAATGTGAGCTAAACCAAGCCAAATTTTTATAAGCGCCCAGAGTCAATAATTTTCCAAGACCTCTAATCCGATGAGAGTTACGAATCTTATACATGTTTACTTTCTAAACTGTATTAAATTGTTCTGTGAGCTAAATTAGGCCAAGTTTATATAAGTGCCCGGAGTAAGTACCATAGAAGGCAACGAAGAAGCTAAAATTCCTGTTTGTTATAAACCAGCGTTTTTCAAGACGTCTAATTGGATGAGAGTCACGAATCTGGCCCACGTCTCTTCTCTAAGCGGCATTAAATTGTTGTACGAGCTAAATTAGGCCAAACTTATATAAGTGCCTAAACGCAGCAAGCTAAATAAGCCAAATTTTAATAAGCGCCCACAGTCAGTACCATGGACGACATTTTCCAAGACCTCTAATTCGACGAGAGTTACGAATGTGATACATTTCTCTTTTCTAAAAGGTATTAAATTGTTCTGTGAGCTAAATTAGGCCAAACTTATATAAGTGCCCGGAGTCAATACCATAGAAGGCAAAACTCTTGTTTGTTATAAACCAGCCTTTTTCAAGACGTCTATTTTGATAAGAGTCACGATTCTGGCCCACGTCTCCTTTCTAAATTAGGTCAAAATTATATAAGTGCCCGGATAAAGGTGTTGCGACTTTTTTTCTGTCGTGAGCCGTTCAGCAAGTGTTGGGCTTGAACTAGCAAAATGGGACAATCAATCACATAAAATAAAATAGCCAGTCTGAAGCCCAAAAGAAAAACGAGACGCCTAGTAGAATGGAGAAGGCTTCACTTTGGATAGTAAAGCACGGTTTTGCAATCATTGGCAGGTAATTTTTGACGATATTATTTTAAACGTAGTTAATTTAATGATTATGGGCTGTCAGCGTGTTGAAAAGCTCAGGCCAGATTTCGCTGCTCTCTTGTTACGCCCATGGCTCCGTAAACAACAATCATATAAATTAGAAGCAGAGCCAGATGTGGGTGCATATGTTCAGTGTTTTTATTCCCTACTAAATGCTCTAAAAAACAACTACTGGTGTAATTTTTACTTAAGGAGATCGTTTTACTAGTTTATTATTCCATATTAGCCTGTCAAAGGCATTAAAAATGTGTATTTACTATGTACCAAGATTCAATTTTGTAACGGAATACTAAAGTATATTTTTTATTCGCTTGCCACCATAATTTTATTTTGTTTATTTATAGAAAAACGTATTTATTACTAAATAATTACTGAATCCTCTAAGCTCTTTAAGCAATTTATTTGAAGGAGTTTCGATGCAATCTTTTGCGACGTGCCGCACGTTAAATACGCCGTGCTATTTTTAAAGGTAGCAAAAATAAGTACGATAAGAAATAGTCGATTCTGCTTTTCTCTTGTCTCTATAAATGTTAGATAATTTAATGGCGTTATTTTTGTAGCTGCAGTGAGTTCAGTGAACTGTATCGATATTTCTCCTATAAACAAGATTAATTTGGCTTGTTTTTTGTTTATTTTGCAAACACATAATATGTAATGTAATAATTTAGGTCACAGAACACATTAATCTTAATGACACTTCAAGCCGGTTGCTATAACAATATTTTTAAGAGAAGGGAAATGATAAGCTTGGAGGAAACCAGAGAAATTCGTGTATTAGAATATGGCAAAAAAATCATAGAAAAATATCAATTTTTAACGCCACTAAATTACCCCGACTCGATTTCGTGCACATGCACTTGACATATGGTCCACGCAGAAATTTGACAGATTTACGATCCCCGAGAAAAGGCACTTTACGTGTCGCAATGAAAACAAAACGCAACCTTGCCGTACCGTGTGCGTTGTTTCTTCGCCAATATTTTTTTCTCTCTTTAGAATGTCCACTTATTTACCATATACATCACGTCCGCCGCGTTTAACATGTTCACGATATTGTTTACAATATCAATGGCGGATTTTTAACCGCGGAAGGCGAGAATATTGTTTTTATCACGCCGCGCTTAAAATTGGAAAAAATGGAACGGCGTTAAAATTTTTTCCAAAGGTGTTAGAATGAATTTTAAAGTGAGCGGAGAAAAATATTTTTTACAAATTTTTTTTTTTCGATCCAGCCCCGCAGGGGCTGTTTGTTTTAAACATTTTAAAAAAATACAGCCCCGTAGACTGCAATCGGCCCCGCAGGGGCAGCATTATTTTTTTCCTACGAGCGTGCGGAAAATACCACTTTTCCGCACACATGTTAGTTTCGAAAGTTGCACTTTTCCGCACTGGTGCGAAAAAATATGTTTTTCCGCACTAGTGTGAAAAAATAAGTTTTTCCGCACTAGTGCGGAAAAGTAATTATATTTTTATTTGCATTTTTGGGTAAGTTATTTTGAAAATGTGTTAGTAAATAATAATATGCCAATGTTTTCCTTTTATCTTTTCTTATTTTATACAAATTTAATGAAATTAAATCATTTCTATTTATACTAATTAAGTAAAAAATGTATTCATTACGCTCTTAGGAAAAATATTGTTCCTAACACATGCGAAACTGTCTTTTCCGCACTCGACTGCTGCTTGACCGAACGACGCGAAGCGGCAGTCGCGTGCGGAAAAGTACCACTTTCCGCACTTGTTAGGAAAATAATTATTTCAGTTTTTTCAATTTTAAAGCAGGAATCCTAAATGTTCTTTCACTCTCTCTACCCCTAAACTTTGTTGTTGCCCCACTTTCAAGTTACTAATTTTTTACACCAACGCCATAAACGTTAAACCAGAACAATCACACAATCCCGGACAAAGAACGAAGAAAAAACCTGCCCCCTTTCCACTATATACACAACCAGTCGAAATGACAACAGCAAATATTAGTAAACATCTTCATGTTACCTTCCCAGGTCCTTTATATTATAAATTCGCAGGTGTAGGACCTGTTGAATGGGGTACCTGTGACTCAACAACCACTAAACAACCCTCCCCTGCTCTGCACCCCAATCAAACAAAGAAATCACCTTCGAATTTCTTTTGAATATTGATTATCGTTGTCATGTCATTTGTGTGTTGTGTTATTATATCAGAACGTATTATGCAGGCACCAGCGATGTAGGATAGACTGGAGTAAGTAGTTGGGTCAGCAACACAGACGACTTTTTTCCTTTATTTTCTTCTTCGGACGAAAAAAGCACACTTAACCAACTTTATTTAAGACGCTCCAACAGAAGAAATATATTATACAGGGTGATTTTCAATACAGAAATAAAAAACTTGAATTAAAAAAGTCCGGCCCTGGAATTTTGAAATATTAAAAACGGCATTATATCAACTGTGATAGGTACACAAATTGTATAAAATTTGAACAATTGTGATAAACAGTAAGGAAGTTCTGGCCAAAAGAAATATTGGCCATAAGTAGTTTATCACCCTGTATCTCAGAAATTAAGCGCAACAGACAAATTTCTATACCCATTCGTGAATAGTCAAGGGATCCTCTATCGTCCTTAGAAGTATGTACAGTTCGTCATGAAACACCCTGTATAACGAGAAAAATGAGCTTGAATTCAATGGCCTACAATAAAAATTTTCAGAGACGTGGATTTTTATTTTTGAATCCAAAACAAGACCTGAATGCACGCGTTTATAAGGGCGGATCTACTCAGGAAAAGCTAATTAAAAAAAATTATGTTTAAATAACCTGCGCACTATTGAATCTCAATTGGTTTTAGAAACCTCCTGTCGCGACTACATCGATGGCGGTGAGTCAAACAGGTAGAAAGAAGCTACAACATTAATTTAATACTTTGTGGCGAACAGGTATCCAAAAAACTGGTTCTAAGGTCGGGACTACCGGTATTAATGTTGTATGGGAGATATAAAAAAAAACATTAAGAAGGGACTGGAACGGGTTGAACGAAAGAAAAAGTATGAAAAGATGATTGATTAATGGACGGTCGGTGCTAATTTGATCGTTTTACGAAAGAAGCGATCGGTTTCGGCTCTGGCAAAACCGTTTAGAAAAAATCGCAATTGAAGAAATCTCAATTTTTTGACAATTTGCTCATTAACATTTTTTTCTATGGGATAATAAAAACGAGAATTGTTGGATTTTATCCGAATAGAAACCTACAGATTGCTATGCAGATCCGCAGGAAAATTACACTTTAAATGCGTATAAATATTATTTCCAAGGGAGTCAGGGCCGTATTAGGTAACAGGTACTGTCTATGAAACTGTTGCATACATTTTTTCCTCAATATATTTTACTCCATTCTAAACGCATTTATTTGTCACCCGACGTTTCGTTTATTTTTAAATCATCTTCAGGGGAAAGCCGATTTTTAAATATAAAAAAAAATACAGATTTGATATTTGATTCCTAAATTCCGGTCGGCCAATTTGTTACAAAATCTCAAAATTAGACTATTCATGACCATTTTTTCTCTATCCGAATTTCCCTCGAAATCGGCCTTCAATTGTCCCGTCGTAATGGACCGTCAAAGACCCCCTGTATCTTCACGCTCTGGTTCCGGCCCTGCGTCGAACTGAAAACAATCCGTAATAACCCCAGCTGCGGCGAGCTATTATTAACTGCAAATTACTTTTGAATACAATGGGCCGAGTACGGTGGGCCGCTCGCTAGCCGAGATTCAATGGAATAGGCACAATAATAACCGAATCACGACATTTACATTTGTATTTACATGTATACCTCGCTGGAAATTATATACGATTTATCTTTTTTAATTTCGCACTGGAAGGCAGAATTTGGCGAAGGCGCCTGGGAAAAGACAGCACGAAATTTGTTGACACATTATACAGGGTGTTTCAGTTTTTTCGTTCATAATTTCTGTAAACGATAGAACATATTAAAATAATAGGAGTCTTCCCTATAACATTTTTCTCTAAAACGTTTCGTTTTCAAGATACAGGGCGTTAAACTTTTAAAAAATTATTACTCTTTGTTCATTATCTCCTAAACAAATAAAGATTTTTTATTCAAACTTTGTACACTTTAGACATAATAAAAGACCAATTTTTTGACTTGCAAAAAGTTTTTCAGAGAAAGGCAGTGGCGCAGTTATGGGGTTCAGTTCGCATTTGAACCCCCTAAACTTCTACGCCAATGATCAGAAATTATATTTTTATACAAATTTTAAAACTTTGATGTATCTCCTATAAAAAAGTACTCCTGGTGAAATTCATTGGGAGGCTTTCTATTCAAGATATTTAGATTCTTTCTAATCAGGGGTATCCTATGCACTTTCTATTGAGAGGCTATTTGCTAAACAAATTAAAGAATTATTTTAATACATATTTATTTAAAATGATAAATAATTAATAATCTTTATGTTTATGTTGTGAATAACTGTCAATGATTTAACGCCTACTTAATCCTGTCATTTTCAACCAAGATGTAATTCCTTAAAATATACTCCTAATTAGTAAGAATCTAAATATCTCGAGCAGAAAGCCTCCTAGCGACTTTTATCAAGAGTACTTTTTTATGGGAAATACATCAAAGTTTTACAATTTGTATAAAAATATAATTCCTGATCATTGGCGTAGAAGTTCAGGGGGTTTAAATACGGACAGAACCCCATAACTACGCCACTGCTTTTATAAGAAAAACTTTTGGAACGTTAAAAAATTGGTCTTTTATTATGACTAAAGTGTACAAAATTTGAATAAAAAATCTTCATTTGTTTAAGAGATAATGAATAAATAGTAATAATTTTTTAAAAGTTTAACGCCCTGTATCTTGAAAATGAAACGTTTTAAAGAAAAATGTTATAGAAAAGACTCCTATTATTTTGATATGTTCTATCGTTTACAGAAGTTATGAACGAAAAAACTGAAACACCCTGTATAAAGAAAATTACACACTTTTCTCCAGTCAAAGAGCGCATCTTTCACACATCCAATCCACCTAATGGCGATTAACACCAAGATTTAATGGCTAATTTCACAACATCCGCCAGTTCGTTTTGATTACTGAATGCTAAATCGGTGCGGCGTATAATTATTATCGATATAACATCCTTAATTAGCTCTTTAATGTCCCAACACATCTATGATGTTTCTCCAGTTTGCTTCCTCTCGACGGTACTGTCCTCGCATCGATGGAAAGTTGTAAAACCGAGTTCACAAAACCAATTAAAAAACTCATCTCACAGGGGCTGATGGGAAAATAAACAATAGCGAGTCTATTTATTTTTGCACCAATCGAATTAACTGACCATATTGCGGAAGACCGTTAACATAAACACTATATTATTCAGTGTTTCTTACCTTGCCTTGGGACGGACCTGGTTTTGACGTCACGTTCAGATCCGGCCTCTGCATATTTCTATTCGATTTTTTTTAATCCTCCACACTATTGCCAGGCATTATCCATATTTCAATTGCCCACGTTGGAAACTGTACGACCGATTTTAACATTCCCCGTTTTATTTCCAACAAACGGAATATAAAAAGTCCCCGAATAACATTAATTCAAATACCGCGCCTTTGATATTTACTTTGAAATGAAAATTTAAAGCAACCTCGGAACGAGAAACTTTTTATTACGCATTTCTTAGGGCCGTAAAACAAGTATCGCACCGGCCGCGATTGGGCCACCGTTCAAAAGTTATGCGTGTACACAATATAAAGAACGCTTAGCGTTTATAAAAACTTCTGAATATAAAAGAAATAATCCGGGACGTAAAAATCCTAACGAGCATTTTTATTATTTTTTGCCATTTTAGTTTTAATGTCCTCCAGGGACAATGAAATCCCGGACTATAAACCTAAATTTATTTCTATTTTATCAGGCGTTGCCGCTACCATACTTAGTGTTATTTCTACCCCACTTCCATTGTGTAAAGTTCCTAATTTTTATCACCGACCTTCCCATAAAACCCACCAACGTAAATCATACCATCAAATTAATAGACCGTGGTACCTTTCCGTTCGGCGACTTTTAAAGGGTCCTCCTTACGGCCGGGAAGTTTTATTTTCCGCGCGAACAGGGGCGGCGCGGATTTCACCCGAGGCAGGGCCACCAAAAAAAAAAAAATTGGTGCGAAATCGGGTAATCCAGTCGATTTATCTACAATACCTTATTGTTAAAATAAGTTTCCACTTTCTCTCCTTCCTTCGCGGTCTTATTTTGTTGGCACATCAGAGCTACCGTATACCGATGTATACTTTGCGCTCCTTTGCCACTGTTGCTATCCAATTAGGTATCCCCCCAATGCCCACGTTATAAAAAACCTAATCACACAGTACTTTACTACCAACTCGTTCGGTTCGCATTTTGAACTAGATTTTTTTCGGGCTTCGCCCGAGCCGTATCTGCACTTTTTTTTGTCATGTTTGCTTTGCGTTGGACTGTATCTGCACATTACTTTAAGGACGGCACAATGTATCGTTTTAATTTATTTCCAGGGAATTGTTAGCATGCAAGCAGATTAGATTGCAAATGCCTTAAGTGTGGCATTGATCAAGACGTTGTATGTTAAGGTGGAGCGGACACGAACGTAGAATAGATTTTACACCACCGTTCATTTTTAAACCGCCATTTTGTCAATATCGCCTCGAAGATTTTCATTTCGCACTATATTCATTAGCAGAACCAGATCCGGGCAATGGTTTATTATTTATAAGCATTTTGTTAGAGACGAAAGCCATGTAGGCGAACTACCGCGCAGTACTTACACTAAAAGACAGTTTACTCGAGAACGGTTAGAGGTAGAGACACGGGACGAGGTGCATTCGCTTCGTTTTCCTTTTCTCTAAAAATCATCCCGCGGGTCCTCCGACCTATCCTAAGCCGTTTCCAAGATATTTAGGTTTGAAGTGATAGCGGTGCCTCGCGTGACGTAATTTTCAAAAAAACAATTTATTCGAGAACGGTTAGAGATAGAGAAACGGGACGAGGTGCATTCACTTCGTTATCCTTTTCCCTAAAAATCACCACGCGGGTCCTCCGACTTATCCTAAGCCGTTTCCAAGATATTTAGGTTAGAAGTGACAGCGGTGCCTCGCGAGACGCAATTTTCAAAATCTTCTGAAAATCAAAATCGCGATTACATTAATCGCCACCTTCCTAGACCCAGAACCTATTTCCTTTCTTCAATCTTCTACTTCTTTGACGGCACAGATCATTAGCCCTGCCGCTACGGCAAAGTTAAATATCAACTCGGGTCGTCGTTCCAGTTGTACGGAAGCAGTGGCACACTCTGAACAGAATGCGCTGAACTCGCAGGCATATTCCACTTTGATATCGAAAATAGGAACACGAACATGACGAGATGAACGTATGAATAAGTTGAGATCGTCGCTGGAATTGTGTTTATGTATCGCCGCGCCCGAAAGGAGATTTGTTACGAATCGATTCTGTGAAGGGGGTCTCCGGATTCGCTTCCCTCGGATGTGGGGGATGATTCCTTATTTTGTTTTAGGTTATGCGGGATAAGGACCGTAACACTTTTGGGCAGTTTTAAAGAATCAAATTCTTAATTCTCATCTTTTTTTTCAAACATTGATTTGCTACAAAATGATCTTTTGACTAGATAAGACAACAAAAACCGACTCGTATGCATTTAAATTAATTTAGAAATATACAGAGACCGGACCTGAACTCATCATGACGTCACAACCAGGATCGGCTCGAGCACATTATGACCCTTATATTTTTGGCTCTAGATATGTCCGTTTTCACAGACAATAATTCCGTATACTTGTATTTATTTGTATTTATCGAATTCCAATTAATGCGGATCGATTGGCAGCATTTGAGGGTTCTCGAGAAATTTACAACTTCTGATGCCATCCCAGCACTAAAGTAGTTTCTGCATATGGAGATACAGCGCGAATTATACTCTCGTGCATTCCGCCAATCAAGTTGCCATCATCAGGAGATGATTTAGCCCTATTTTTGTTTGAAAATTCTGATGTGAAACCACTTAGACTCAATATTATCGCGTGAAAATGGCAGAAAATTGATATTATGTAAGTAGGTAAAATTACGAGTATATTAAAATAGTTTTGATATTTATTTCTGACACCAAACTGTCAACTGTCTTTTGCTTCCGGGTCAAACTGCGCGTCCGTCTTTTTATAAATTTTTAATGTGCAATTTACTCGAAGATGTACGAAAGAATTCGGCGGTGGGTGTGGATTTATTGAAAAAAGTTGGTCGCGCGTGTCGAAAATGTTTTTTTGAAGGCTGTTTATCTATAAATCTCCTTAGATAACTCGTGCATTGAAGGTTTTGTTATTTTTTTTTTTTTGTCGAATAATAACATGAGTCGGACAACTGAGGGCCAACTCTAACAATTGCATCATAGCGCCATTTCGACGACCGTGATCCTTATACGTAAATGATTACACTAAGTTTAGTTTAGCGGCAAGGTTGCTGATTACGCATTTTATTAGCTTGATTTGCTACAAAACGATCTAACTGGGTGAAAAAACAAAAAACGTCTCGTATGCACTTTAATTAATTTACAAATACGTGCAGACCGGACCTGCACGCGTCATGGCGTCAAAACCAGGATCGGCTCCAGCACAATATATCACTTGCCCTTATATTTGTAACTCTAGATACTACGCATATTATGGCTATTTTCTTGCAAAATCCCGGTACAATTTTTCAGTTTTGCAAGGTTTGTTTCAAAAGATCCTACCAAAGAAACTGGTAAATATTTTTTGCTGTAATTTTTTTTGCTTGGTTACAAAGGCTTGTTCTAGGGCGTGAGCATGCGTTTATGGTCGCTGTGTTTGTAATATTGGCTGTATTAAATATGAAAGTTGACCAATTTTTTCAAAACTAACATGTTTCTTCGCCGCCCAAATAAGCAATCCACTTTAAATTTTATATCCTCACGCCCTGCAGTAACACCTCATCTAACACCGTACCAAATATGAAAGAGCTATCCCTGCATAAGTGCTCTACAAACGAATTTTAATGTTTATTTGTTTCGTAAGCATTTTAATTAATTAACATCGATTACGTGAAGTGTACGTATATTAATAATACACTTAAATTGTTCTAAATTAGCGACATTAGAAAAATGATCGAGCAGATTAACCAGCCGTCCTCTTTTAAAGGGATCGCTGATCGTGTATCTCTTCAACAGATCTAAGTGGTTAAAGTAGGTCAGTTTAGATAAACGCCGGCCAAAAATAAAAACGTAACCGCGTTAGAAATGATAAACTGTTCGAGTTGTATGAACGTTATCAAAAATACATTGGATCTGGCTCGATGCAGCACGTGGTGGACAATCTAACGCTAAGTGCCAATGTGCCCATTTTTTTAGAAGCAGGAAACAACAGTTTTGAAGAATTTGTCACCGGTCGGGCACGCAACGGCGCCTACTCTGAATTATTAGCCCTGTACTGCCAAAATATTTCCAGATTAAAAATGGAAATCATTGACTCCGAAAAAACTATTTCCGAGTGCATGCCAACATTTCGGCCTCAGACAGAAATACCCTATTGTAAACCACAAAGTGCAAAAATATGTTGATTGGCTTTATCGGACGTACACGTTGAGTCAACAAGGCCGCGGCGGGCGAAATAAGTTTCAGGTGACTATTTTTCCCCGATGACCAATATTTGAAAATATTTAAATTTTCGAGGCCGGCCCTGTTCACTTACCTACATACCCACCGAATAGTTAATCAATAAGTCAATTGCATATTAGGCTGGGCTGCTATTTCTGCGGTGGTGATTCGAGTTGTGATTTGAGCTGTGTCAACAGAATGCTGCTGCAGATAACAGATTATCAACGGAGAACTATAAACTTGAATTTTTTTATTACCTAATTAGGTCAGTTTTTAACTATATTTATTTCTGAATTTTATTGTTTCAACTGGCATGTTTAAAATCATCCCCATCAAATCTGGCCCATTCGAATTCGAATTCCTGCCCAATCTACCATCCAATCCCTCTCCAGGGCTTACCCGGATAATTCGCTGCTAAAATATGAATGAACGAGTGCGCAACATTTTGGCGTTTTAATGAACTCGCAGGGACGCGTATCAAACGATGATTGTAACGTAAGCCCTCCGCTTCTTTGTAAATATTAAATACGGCAGCATTAGGGCCTCAAGAAGGCTTTGTCGAAATTCGACATCAAAAAACATTCCGGGAAACAAGGCAACGAGGTGGATGAATTTTTAAATCCAAAAGTAAAGTGAGGATTATAACCTTACTTTCTGTGACAGGCGTAAACAAGGAGATTAAGTTGGAGTTGCCGGCAAGCTTGATTGCCTTTCGAATTTTGCAGAACCAAAGCGGCGCGGCTACTCAAAAAATTTTTTGATAATTCTTTCATCAAGTGACAGAACTATTTAAATTGGTAAAAGCAAAGTAAGGTTATATTTATAACCTCACTTTTTGTGACATACGGAAACAAAAGACAAAGCTGACGTTTTTAGCAAGCCAACTGAATTTCGATGTTGATGTTACAGAATCGTTGAGTGAAACAATTATACCCCGCCGCCCCCGACCCTCTCGCGCGATGTACACCGGAGCGGAATTAACTGAAGGGAGGCCCTGCAATCATTACTTCCCGGAGTTAATGAGCGCATTTCGACTTTGCTCATTATTACGCGGGCGCCTCCCGACTTTCTTCCACATTAAAAAGGCCCGGCCAACTTTCCGGCATGTTTCTTGGCTTTATGCTTTATTTCGAACTGGCGATGACGTCTGTTAGTGTTTTGGCGTAATAAAAATCACGGTCAAAAGTCTCATTTATACTCCTCGGCGATGACACGAGATATTAAGTCTGATGTAGTTTGCGGAACGAATTCTGGGGCGGAAGGAATATCGAACGAGGTTTTTTTTAGCAACTACCGGCGACAATTCCGACTGATAATAGTATCAAGGGCGCGAAATGGCCACCATATACAGCGCGTTTTTTGTTTTACAACAAATTAGGATTATTATCGCGTCCACGTCCACGATTAAAACTGTTAATAATAATAGAGTATTATAAAGGGTAGCCATGATTGTAAGCCACGTGGCATAACTAGGCAACCATATACGCACTCGACGGTATGTTTGGTTGCCTATTTTTCGTCACGTGGTTTAGAAGCATTTAGGACTCTGTAGGTACGAGTACTGATAAAAATTGTCGGTAATTCCTCCAAATCGATTGGCCTAACTTCCAAATTAAGCAGTCGTTCGGCGGGGAAGTCCCCGGGGGCCGGCGGCCACCTTTTCGCCGCCGATGGAGCCGAGCCGAGAAATAAATCGCACTGAAAAATGGATCGTAAAGTCGACGAGAGCTCCGTTTGATTTTTATAGTCACCGGATTCACGGGATATTGGCACCCCCGAAAATAAATCAACCCCTGCGGCGTTTAAAATATTTTATGGCCCAGCTCTCGGTCAAAGGGAAGATTGCGTATGCGTGTGACGTGGCTCGTAAAAAGTGAAAACGAATCCGGCAGGGACTCATGCGGACCGTTTAGGATAATTCCTTTTTATTTGTACACGCTCGTTGAGCAATTGTGCACTTTTGCCCGGCCCCTCGCCTACCTCTCTCTCGCACACTCTATGGCTAAATTTAAATTTCAACCAACCATGTGGGTACGAACCCAAAACGTATGGCTCTTTGTGTCTTGCGACGATACGTGAACGCTAAAGTACAGGTTGTTTAGTTTAAAAACGAATATTGAAGCTGCAGGGCCGTACCAAGGCAATGGAAGGTAAAAACCTGATGTGCTGATTCCATCTCTGATATCCCAAACGATCACAAAATGTTTGGTGTAGGTATATACATATGTATATATTTTGAAATCGAAATTTTCTGGAATTTTTTTTTCTCAATATCAAGTAAATAGTCCGACGAGGTTTCGGGGTAGAGAGAGAGAAAAAAATTTTTTCTTTAAATTAGAAAAAAAATATTTTAAAGTGACCTTTTTAAATTGTAGCCCATTTCTTTGAGAAAAAAAAATAGATTGGGTTTAATGATCTTGGGAAACATGTAGAGTCCAGGGTAGGGAATTATACAGGGTGTTTCATGACGAACTGTACTGTATATCTCCCAAATAGCTTACTTTTTCATATTTTTGTTCTTGCAATATGAAACTTCTACTCGATTAGAGAAAAACAGGCATAGTTGAGCGGATATGTAGTCTGTTACTGTACGCAAAACTATCCAGCACCAATACGGTATGATTTTCACCATTAATCAGATCCTAAATTATTTAGGACGCTAGATCGATCAGTTGCAATCTTAATCGCAAGTTTAACTGGTATTCAGATTCGAATACAAACGCTTGTCGAGGGACTTCCTTTCTCGGAGGTTTCGTCATCAACGGCACTGAGGCTAATTATCGCGGCAGCCGAAAAATAAATTGACGCTTAATTTTTTTCATTACCAGCTAGACAATTACGGAAATTACAATTTTTTTCAATTAAAACCAAATCAATTTGAATTAGTTCCGTATAAAGTAGATGTGTTTTAATAGATATTAATAAAGCGCTACATCAAGCTCTGTGCATCATTAAAGGCAAATAAAAAGGCACTCTGTAAGTTTATGATATAATTGTGTTGTCGACTATAATAAGCCTGCTTCGGTTCGCGGATACGTCCATATTTAATGGACAGCTTTAGAACGGGTGCTCGTCCCGAAAAAATCCAGAAAGCTTAAGTCACATTGCGATTGGTCGTCCGGAATCGACTATAATATGCAAATTTACGAGAAATCCCAAATAATGGCTGGATTAATTTCCAAGCTTGTAGACTGCCACAAACGAACACAAAAGCTTAATTTTCGATAGTTTCCTTTTTTTCCCATTTCCTAACCCATTTGTAAAAACAAGCAACTATCGACTGATTAATAGAACACTTAGCGCCAGATAATATGCAACCCACTATACTATACTTATTTGGTCAGTTTCTAAAGGATCTCTAATAGGGAGAGGTGTAACAACAAATAGAACACCCCATATAATGAACGTTTTATTTTTTCAATTTATTGATAATGGTTATAACACGAAACCGTCAAAGACCATTTAACCCGTACGCCGTACACAAATCTCCTCGCTCATACATTTATGGGCCATTAAAATTTAATGTAAAATTTTGACAGCGATATAAATCAGATAATGGATTTAATGTTTGGGAAGAACAGGAGTCCTCTCGTACCCGTTTATCACCATAAATTAGCGCGATGGGTGTCCCTTTGTTGCAAAGTCCCTGCTGAACAGGGTTTTATTGAAATGTCTGCATGTCCCGGGTCCGTATCTGTACCTTTCGTTTGGGATTCCAGAGAATCAACCGACAGGGAAGCGGAATTAGAATTGTAATACCGCCCAGTCGTCACAAGAAAAAAATATAGCCTCTTGTTTTTTCTATAATTACGGAATATATTTAGAAAAATTAAATCAAATAAAAAAAAAATTCAAAAATAATTATATCGGTTCAAATTAAAAATAAATGTCGTCAGGATGGCGGTGGGCGTTGTGACGCAAAGTTGACAATCAGCCAAGCCTTATTTTTCATAAAACTGGAAATTTCAACGAGTAATGCACGCGCATTCCTACAATTTGACTTGGAACTTGGAACCACACCAAACCGTTTACAAATATTAAAAGTGGTAGGTGGCTATGTGCTTGATAAAAGAGATACAAATGTGCTTCCAGATAGCTAGCTAAATTACAAAAAGTTGCACAGCTCAATATTTCAACCGCCTCGTATACCGGGATATCAAAAATTACCTTGCTGACAGACAGCCATGGAATTAAAAACAGACAGTTCTTTGTTATATCAAATTATTCGGAACAACAGTCGGGTCTGACGTACGATGACAATTTAATAGCTCATGCACGTTTCCGAATTATTAATTTTGTCCCCAAACCCGCCAACTTGCTATCAGATTTCACGCGTCCTCGTCAGTCACCGCGCCCGCGCTTTTTCGTCGCACCGCCCGAGCTAATTAACAGCCAGGTTTTTTTTTTTAAACAATTACTCCGTTCCTGTTGGCGTGCAAAATCCATCTAGAAATAGCAGACAGCACGGTACCAACCACTCGGCGGCTTTGTGTGCCATTAGCGAAAAAAATTCCCGGAATTGCTATTCCGCTGACGCTGGCGTTGTGTAACGAGCACGTGTGACAAGCCGGGAAACTAATCATCATCGACATCAGCTGTCAACGATTAAAAGGAATCTGTTTGAACGGTCCAGAATCTTTTGTTCTGGTGGTTTTTTTTTTAGATAATGCTGGGGTCAATAAACTGCGCTGGTTGCCGAGTGTATGTTCAAGTTTTAGGATGCTTGGTAAGAATTTGCCTTGTCAAAGAAACATTTTTGCTGTTTTTGGCCATTACTATATCGTACTATTGGCAAAAAAAAAAATTATAGGCGTACCTAAGTTAAATATAAAACAAGCACCTGGATTTTTTATTTTATTTTTTGTTACCTTATGGACTCCCTAAAAGCTATGACCCACCACAAATTTTGATTTTCCAACGTTTCGATTACAAAAACTGACATTTTCTGTATTTTTTTAAAATATTTAAGACGACGCTGTTTTTGAAACAATTTATTTTTTTAACATTCTTAATTTATTAGTTAGGTAACAAATAAATGCATACTATCTAAATTTATGATACTCATGAAAAAATTAATTTGATTTAAAAACAGTACCGTTAATAATAATATTATTATTATTATTATTATTATTATTATTATTAAATATTTTTTTAAAATACAGGAATTGTCAATTTTTGCCATCGAAACATTTGAAAATCGAAATTTGTGATGGGGAGTCCAAAGGTAACAAAAAATAAAATAAAAAATCCAGTTCCGCATTTAAAAAAAAATAAGTGGATGATGGTTTCAGGAAGACGAAACGTCGGATTTCAAATTTTACAGCGCCATCTTGTAGAGGATAAAAAGTGGCAATGACGAGTGTTATTCATTTTGAAATTTGTTTTCAAATAACGTCAGAAAAAAAATAAAAGAGATTTTATGAAATTTAGGTTTTCTACGGATATTTCCGAAATTATTCGGAATTTTCCAACTGCAACACAACATTTTGATAAGCATCAAATTGCGCAACTTTGCCATAATTTAACCGAACCTGTATCTCTTACGGTCTCCGAGATCCCAATGATGTGGCACGAAAATGGGCCACCCTTTACATGAGAACTGTGTTTTCTTATAAAAGTTTTAATTAGCTTCAATTTATGTTATTAGTCATGTTCGATTTTTTTTTTGGTTTTAGAGAAAAAATAAAAAACACTTCGATTCCAACATAAATTTGGAAAAATTGTAAATAGTAATTTTATATTTGTAAAAGGCATATCATTATCATCATTTAAAATAACAAAGCAGCAAAAAAGCAAAGAAATAATAATTTTAAAAACAAGCTTTTTTTAAAATGTACAGTGTGATCATTTTAAGTGCCTCACTCGATTTTCCTGCTTTATTCTTCACCTAGGAAAAAAATTCAAAAACCACACTTGTGTACTTTTTCCGAGGAATCCGATTCCGAAAAGATAAAAACAATTGAATGTCAAAGAAAAAAGTTATGGCCGAAAAACTGAAAAAGAAAAAAATATACACCCTGTATATTAATGCGGAAATGGATATGTGACATTTCACTGATTGTAAATGCGTATCATATACTTATTTTTCACTTCCGGTTTGACCGGAAATTGCTTTAATTTTTTTATTTTAGGTGATACACCCTGTATATTGAGCTCAGTTTAAAGAACTTTTCTTTCTGAATTCAGCAATATATAACATATCATCATTGTCTTTCATATTTAATAAGATATTGGGATTTTAATTTAAAATAACACAAATATATGTTATGAAATAAAGTCATCCATGAAAACAAACAAAAGCATTTAAATTATTTTTTATTTATTTCAAAAACTAAAGAATACAAGTTATTATGCTATATCTTCTTTTGTTTTTGAAATAAATAAATAATTTAAATGCTTTTGTTTGTTTTCATGGATGACTTTATTTCATAACATATATTTGTGTTATTTTAAATTAAAATCCCAATATCTTATTAAATATGAAAGACAATGATGATATGTTATATATTGCTGAATTCAGAAAGAAACGTTCTTTAAACTGAGCTCAATATACAGGGTGTATCACCTAAAATAAAAAAATTAAAGCAATTTCCGGTCAAACCGGAAGTGAAATATATGTATCTGATACACATTTATAATCAGTGAAATGTCACATATCCATTTCCGCATTAATATACAGGGTGTATATTTTTTTCCTTTTCAGTTTTTCGGCCATAACTTTTTTCTATGACATTCAATTGTTTTTATCTTTTCGGAATCGGATTCCTCGGAAAAAAGTACACAAGTATGGTTTTTGAATTTTTTTCCTAGGTGAAGAATTAAGCAGGAAAATCGAGTGAGGCACTTAAAATGATCACCCTGTACAGGGTGAGGCAAAAAAATATACAAAGAAATTAAGTTTCTTTTTGTAACAAATTTTTCAAAAAAAAAATTAAAAAAGGCCTTAAAAATATCTACAATTTGATGTGCCCAACATAGTTGTCGCTTGAAAAATAACAAAGTTACGAGTCTGGGTTTGAAGTTTGGGTCGCAAAAAAATTAGACGTTCGATTCAAAATAAAAAATCGTTTACAAGCAGAAAATCGACCAAACGATTTATTAGCTGATTTTCAAGCGGCACCGCGCGCCACGCCAAGGATTCGACGTTAATTTTCCAAGAAGCCCGTATTTTTACGTACGTATATATTTATAAGATTGGCAAGTGCATCGGTGTAACACTAGGCAAAGGGGCATTGACTTGCATCACCAACGCGGCTTCGTCTATACATATACGATCCTACTCAGAATTCGCCAGCTTAACGAGTAACTAGACTTTTTCAGCTTTTTACGATGCCCATCTATTTTCGTACTAGTCCACGGATGACACAATGCGCGGTTACAATAACCGTTTGTTTGATGGAAAGCCGAAAAATGTACAGCCCAGAATAATTTCTATGTCAGGCCGGGGTGTCGAAATGCCAAACGGTTGCGCCGGGCTACAGGGCGAGCCAGGGAAACTTGGACCGCATCCACGCGATAGCCTTGAAATTCGCCATTAGGCCCATTAACCTGTGGGCCAAGAGAAAACGTAAATTTTGCAACTTAGAAATGGCTGGGCCGACTAAGAGAGCTATTTTGTAGGGTACCTTGCAAATCTGATTTTGATATTTTTTAATATTTTAAGAAAATTCCTCCAAGAAAACGCGTTACTCTCCAACATTTATGACAATATTCTCGTTGACCTCGTGCACGGCGACCCTTTACCTCACCCACTTGTAGGCTAAATTTTCTGTTTTTCTTGGCCAGCGAAGGTCAATGTTGCCACCATAAAGAAATAAAACGCGCTGATCACCACGAAAGCAAAAAAAAAGTATCGCCGAACTAATTTTACCGAGGGATGAGACAAAGCCCACTCGCGCCATTTTAAAAGCAATTATCGCGATCAAAGCAAAATGCAAAACGAAAATGCAACAAAAACGCGCACAGCTGGCCCGCAGCTATACGGAATGGATTTGCCCACAGTGTCATGCTTTAAAATAAATTCAAACACTGGCTGTTGGCACCGAGTCAAACGGGAACCGTGTAATGGCTTTTTGAAGTGTGCAGTGTGTGACCATCTAAATGGTATACTTTGTTTGCGACAATTACTTCGCTTTGACGATTGACAATTTTTTTATATAATATAATATACACAATATAAAATTATTAAATAAGTTTCTAAATACATTTAATAAGTCACTATAAATTGTTAAAGATTCACAAGTATACATGCACAGAATAATATGACAGCTTAAACAATGTTAGCATTTTTAGCCTCTTAATGGCGGTACAACTACCAAACAAAATGCTGACAAGCCTTTGTCGCCACTGTCCCCATAAAGTTTCTGTACCGAAAGGTTAATGCGCCCTTGTGGCAACTATCGAAAACATTTGCTAAATAGGCAACCAAGTATACAATGTATTTGAATTATTTGTATTTCTTCTTCATTTTTTTTAACGTATAAATTCCAGGTTTAAAAAATATAAATCGGAACACAATTATAGACTCTACAAAAAATACTCGACCAATCTTTCGCACCTTGTTCACCACTGCACAAAATTTTGTGCCGGGTTCACTCGAACGTTAAAATAATTTTGAGAGTTAACACTTCTGCAATGTGCCACTCGTGTACCTAAATTAGGATCAAAATATGCTTCTATGTAGTTACACTGTTAAAAGGTGCATAAATCATTCTTACTTGCACCGGAATCTAAACCTGTACGCTTATTTATAACTCCCATAATTTTGACGAGTAAATCCAAACTAATTTGCCTTTACTTTCACCCCGTGTGGTACATAAATAATTTCAACTTACCTTATCGGGGGCAATTCCAGGACGTTTAGCTCGGATCGTTTGAAAGCAGGCAGCGGCACCTCGATCTTTGGCAATTTGAGTGTGTTTGTGGCGAGACCAATTTTCGAGAATCCTTCCTTCAGGACGCACGGCACGGATTCCTTTTCCAACTTTTTATCCAGCGATGGTTCTTCCGATTCCTAAAAGTGCAACAGTCAATTTTCTTTTACGATATTGAAAATGGAACTCTAAAATTCAAAGGATTGAAGGCCCCATCTTGACCAACCGGTGCTAAAGAGATCACAGTAGCTCCACTCTCTAATTTTAAACGGCACGTGTATATTTAAGTCACCAAGATTGACCAAGAAAATTAAGCTTTTTGTGAATTATTTGTCAGTAAGCCCTGATAAACAAATGAAAAATTGGGAGCAGCACCTGTCAAAAGTGTCATTTTCAAGGCATTTGAATAAATTTCAAATTGGAAAAACTGTCAAAAAGAAAAATTGCTGATTTAAAACAAGAGACAACCTTTGCAAATAATTTACATCTGAAATGATCTCTTTAGCACCCCTTGTTCAAGATATGGTCCAAATTTCAAAACTGTAAAAAGTGCGGGGAGATTTAAGTGGGTACTTTTTGTACACCGCCTACTGATTTAGTTGTACTTGGAAAAAATGGTTTTTCGGATTATTAAAATATCATTTTTTATCTATAAAATGATATAAAAAATAGACAACCCACCATTTTGGAATAACTATTCGAAATATTTAATTATTTTGCAAAAATCAAAACAAATGCATAAATTAAGATTTCCAGATACCAGCACCATCTATTTAGTGCTATCCTAACCTCTACTGTATCTAGCCTCGCGCGACATCTATGAGCAATCCTTAACTACCATTTAAGTTGGGATCCTCCAACAAGAAAACGCTTCTAGTTTACTGTTCTTCGTATTTTTGTAAATTACAAAATCCAGGACTGATATGTAGATTCCTATGATTCTCGGTTATATAAATTAAATAAAAAACCATTTTTTAGTAACCGAGAATCCTAGGAAACTACACAGCAAATTATTTGATATCAACGGTTAAGAAAAAAAATCAGTATAAAATCCACACAAATTAAAGATATTGATTTTCTTTACTTTCGAGTATTCGTTATTAATCGTTAATGATATTAAATAATCATTTATATTGTTCGTTACTTTTATTACTATGATTTAATTTAATTTTCAACTTTATACGAGTACCCGCTAGACTAAAAACTATTAATCAGCATTATTATTTACATCTAGGTAAATCTACTGTACCGAATCTTAATTTGGTTCAGGCGGAAAATTTGACATAAAGATTGGATTGCAATGAAACGTATAGCATATATAAGCAGCAGCAGGAAATATCAAATTTTATTTTTATATAAAAAAGAGAACACCTAAAAATCGCAACAAAATTTCATTTCCTCCCCAATTATGAATTACTTCATTTTTAATAAATCGTTTCTTACATAAGCAAGTCCATGATTTTAAATTATTTAAAAAATTTGACCATAAACATGATGCATTCGCTGATTAGCGTAGCTTTCGCCACCATAACTATCTCTTCTGAATTTTTGTGAATTACTTCAACACAATACATATTAATCGCAAATAACGTTACATTAAAATCATACGAAAGCTGCTACAGAATACAAAACTAAAAAGAAAATACATGCGTGCAATGGAGCATGTGTACAAAAATTTATAAAAATGAACATAAAAAGAAAACGCACACCGAAGTATCTAAATTATCAAGAAGTAATCACTATACGCTTCCGAATAGGTAGTCGTTACCACAGACATCTTTGAATAACAAGTACCCGAGTAACGTACAGTTAAGTAAATATAATATATAATATACATAAAACACTCTTACCAAATCTGCACCGTCACCCTCATATGAAGCGTCTTCCAAATCCATTTTCGAGGTAGTGGTAGAATGTGGGACTCTCTTAGTCTCCGGCGAATACAGAATCTCGATTTGGTCTCTGATCCTCTCTTCGGAATCGAAACAACAAAGACATTTAACACCTAGATCACACTTACAAGACATTAGGTCGACAGGTGTGTATGTGTAGATGGATAGTTCTTCGGTTTTCACTTCCTCTGGTATTGGTAGAACGGGAACGTTTTTCGTTGCCCAAGTATCAGGTGGAGAGGGAGCTATTGGTTCGTCTGGAGCCCACGCAAGATCATCCGGGCCAAGACTTTCAGCGTGATAGTAAAAATGAAGAGAGACTAATTTCTTCAAAGCTTCACACGCACATTCAGTCACTAATTTGACAATACGTCTCTCTTGTGAAACCTTGTCGGTTAGTGCCAATACGTTTTGTATTAATTCTTCACGTATCGAGTAAACCACATTGTCATCCTCCTCCTCAGCATAAATTTGCTGCCTAAGAACTACAGGTAAGTGCCAAAGTTTAAACATTATCCACTTAATACTTACAGATTAATGTTGGGAATAGATTTTAACGAATTTGTGTCTGTAGCGCTCATTTTGTTTCGTCTTTTGTTTCTTGCGTTTGAATTTCAGAAAGCTCTCAAATTTCACCGACAGGTGAAAACATAGAACATCCAAAGGTGGAATCCATAGAACACCTAAAAAAGTAGAACGATACAAGGTGAATTTTTGCGCTACTAGGCATCTTAAATTTAATGCTGATTGGTGGAATACAAGATCCTACTGTGTGATTGGTTATAACAATATACTAATTGATCACGTTCGTGGCGCAAAAATATGCCTCAAATCTCAAATCGAGAAGTGTCACTGTGCGCAGTCGCAGTAACTTTTAAATTTTTTTAATGCAATGAATAATAATTATTGCAGTAAATCGCAATTTATTTATTAAAAAAAAAATTAAGATTTTACTGATATCTTAAACGGAGCGAACAGGAGAAGATTTAATATTAGACATAAACACAGAACAGCATTATGTATTCAGGAATTTAACGGTTATGTATGATTTTGATATCATATTATGGCGAAAAATTTTTAATACTTCAAACAACTTGTATTTTCCACTAAAAAATGAAGGCCTTGCAGCTTACCTTTGCTATATTAAAACCACACATTATGAAACACCCGGTTTCTTTGGAAAAAATACAAGAAATTATCCTAACCTCAAATTTTAAAATTGTAAAGTCTAAAAGGAAAACTATCACATTACGAGAAGCAGAGGATTTCTATGCGGAGCACAGAAACAAATTTTTTTATAATAGGCTTATTACTTTTATGACGAGGTATTCCTACTCTTAGTTTTTCAACTGCAGTAAATACCTCGTTTGCTTTGTTGCAGTGGACCGTCAGATATGTATATTTTAGCCAAAGAGAATGCTATAAAAGACTGGAGAGCATTAATGGGGCCTACGAAGACCTTTAAAGCCCAGTATGAAGCACCAGACACTATTCGGGGCAAATTTGGACTGTCCGACACGAGAAATGCAACCCATGGTTCTGGTACGTAGTATCAGTAGTAAATATGTTGTATAACGTATCTTACGTATGGTGAAATATTTATTGTTACAGATTCCCCAGAGTCGGCCAGGAGAGAGATTGGAATTTTCTTTCCCGAATTTGACATCGACAAGTGGTTTGGTGAAGAAGAAGGTCTCTTCAGATTCAATAAAGTGGCTTTCTCTAAGGAACAGTTCTGTCACCAGCCCATTACCTGAGACGAATAAATATTTTCCTAAACTTGTACCTGATTAACATAAGTAACAATAGAAAGGCCTTTAAATTGAGACTCGCATTTTAATGTATACTATACTAGTAAATTTGTACAGATAAATAAATTAAATATAGTCCTGATAAATATTTACAAAACATAGCGTTTATAAAAACAAAAAGACGGAATAGATGTTATGCGTTTATTTTGACGTAAACTTTGGGCCTTTGGAAAACCTTAATTCCCCCATCTATTCGTTTCAGTTCGTCTTCAATTTCAGTCTTTCTCCTTCTGACTCTTAAAGTGTCGCTTCGTACAGGTAACGAGTTCAGCTCTTGAATGCGGTCAGCATAACCTACAAAAACAAAACTTTATAATAAATGACAATAAGGCTCGTATTTGATACTCCATTATATGGTGTGTAAACTAAGGAACACCTTATTCATTTTACATATTTAAAAACTCTTACTTTGTCTTAGCACCTTCAAAGTCTCCTTCCTCTCCTCTTCCGGTAATAGAACGTGACCGTCGGGACATGGCTCTTCCTCAGTGTCCTTCTGATCCTCTTCCTTCCGATCCCTTAGGTATTTCGGTACAACACCTCTTTGATAAGTAGGAGGTGCCTGTGCAGGTACTTTTTGATTGGGCTGTTTAACCATTTTGAGCTTAAAATTTAGCATGTTTTCTTTAACAAAGTCTTTTTCGTCAAGATCTACAAATCGAAATATATAATGTTAAAGCAGTTTCTGCACGGGAGGCTGAAATTATTTGTTTAATTAAAAAACATATTAGTTTCTCAAAAACAGTATTATATCAACAAATACGAGAAGATACACTTACCTAAATTTTGTATTCCCTGTTCGATAGTGTCTCCTTGGCCTTTCGCCTTTATAGGTGAAGGCCGAGGGGTTATCCTTGACTTGCCTACGCCAGGTCTTGGATACTTAATTATGCCAGTTTCATACAATTTTGTTACATTATCTGTGCGCTCTGTCTGCATAGAACGGTGTGTGAATTTTTGTTCTATAACCTCTGTCTTTTCTTTGTTTCTATCAAATTTTGGTCTGGGGAGGGGTCTCTTTTCATTTTTATTAGCTCTAAACCGGTTATCCAGTGTCGGTGTCCTAACACTATCCTTTGATGTTGCTATAGAAGGTATGTTTCTGAATTTGTCATCCCTGGGAGGCCTAGGTTGGATTAGGCCTGCCTCTTGTAACAGCCCCTGCATTTGTTTGATAGATTTGACATTCTCTCTAATAAAATTTCTTCTGTAAGCAGGTTCTAAAATCAATTATCTATAAACCAAGCCATAATATAGATGAATATACTCACTGGGTTCGGGAAAAACGCCCTGCAAAGTCGTAGTATGCATATTCCTTACTTTTCATTTAGATATTTTATCGATAACAATTATTTCTAATTTCACCTATACTACATAATTTGTAATTAAATGCATGACAACAAATTTCATTTAAATTGTTTATACAATTACCAACGTTATAACAAAAATTATTTTCATACTTTAAAATAATGCAAGTCAAGTTGAAATTTTAATCCACCGTATTAATAATTATCGATTTGCTAGTTTCTAGTTTCTAGATTTCTATTCACAAAGATTAATTTTTAAATATTTATCGACAATAATCGTAGTTATATTGACAGCACTGTTGTACATCTTCTTCTTCTTCCTAAATCGATCCTAGGTATTTCTCTTTCACCTACACTGTCTTACACCACTCTAGCCTGCTCTAGGTTGAACTTAGAGCACAGCTGCGCCAAATAACGAAATACATAAAGCGTAATATGTATACTAGCGAAAGACACGAGTCAATAATTGTCGAATGTATAATAAGTGGAGGCGAAAAAAACACCTATAAGAATATTCATCTGGGTATGTGTTTATCGTTCACAGAACGAAAATTGACCAAAAAATAAAAAGTTCACGTAAGCTTTTAGGGTTTTGCTTTTTCTCAATCCCTGCAATATTCTGCCAAAGCCTGAAATACCTATTCCTGTAAATTCAAAGATAAAAAATGTTAGAGTTGGATATTGACATAGTTGGCACAATATCTGTTCTGTGGTTAATGCTGGAGGAAGAAGAAATATAATGGAAATTATTGACGTATGACGTACGACATGAAGTCACAATGAAGTGAAGTACAAATCGAAAAAACACTAGTTTTAAGGTTATACCTGGTTGTCAAACTTTGCGCAACAAATATTCCATTTAATTTCGCTTTAATTTTGAAAGTGCTGGACTGTATGTATTATCTGTGATACTTACCTAGTGAACGAAATGTGGATTGTCGACAATTCGTTAACAGTTTTCCAAAAATTCTGTGTAAATGTAATAAAATGTGGGCCCGTACCCAATCACATAGCCTTTATTATGGACGGCAATAGAAGGTTTGCAAAGAAAACCAACGTCCAGAAATCAGAAGGTCATTCCAAAGGGTTTGAAAAGTTGGCGGAATGTTTGCAGTGGTGCAGAGAAATTGGCATAAAAGAAGTCACCGTTTACGCTTTTAGTATAGAAAACTTTAAGCGTAGCAAAGACGAGGTAAGACGTGTAATCTGTTGTTACATTTTTAATCATTATTATTCCAGGTGGACACTCTAATGCAGCTTGCTAGGGAAAAATTTCAAAAACTGTTTGAAGAAAAAGACAAGTTAATGCGCGAGGGCGTTTGCATCAGGGTAATCGGTAACTTAACGCTGCTACCAGAGGATGTAAGGAAACTTATCGCAGAAGCTATGTTACTTACCAAAGATAACAATAAGGCTATATTAAACGTTGCCTTTTCCTATACGTCTAGAGACGAAATCAGTAATGGCATAAAAGCTATTGTGGCTGGCATTGACGACAATAAAATACAAGCATCGGACGTTAACGAAAAACTGATAGCACAATGTTTGTATACAAGTATGAGCCCCGATCCCGAAGTATTGGTTAGGACCTCCGGAGAAGTAAGACTTAGCGATTTTCTCCTGTGGCAAATTTCGAACACCAAAATTTGCTTCGCTGACGTTCTATGGCCAGAGTTTTGCATATGGCATTTGCTCGGATGTGTTTTTAAATACCAGAGGTGTTATAACGATTTACAAAAATATGAACTGGAACATAAAGTTGACGACAAACGAAATCAGAGGGTGGAGTCGTTTTTAAAGGATTTGTACGAAGAGAGAATCGCTCAGCTGGAAGTATATGCCAAAGCGTGAAATATTTATTCTATAGTAAATGGTTGTACCTATTTTGTAATATATTTTATATATGTTTATTGCGGTTGTTTACTTTATTTAATGCGTGTTCCTTTCCTGGATGCCAGAAGTTGTTGCCGTCAGTTGTGCAATTTTTTAAATAAAACTAGATAAAGAGGCGCCACACGGTGCCTCCAAAAGTAACTTAATTTGCTTTAATTAAACCAATAAAAACTTCATAATTTTGTATTTATTAACGCTAAAATGTCACATCAATAACAATTAATAAAAGAAAGACATTTGCTCATATTTACATGAATAATGTTATATCAAGATTTAGTACGTAACAATATGACTTGCAACTTGTAACACAAGATGCACACAAGGTATTAGGAATGTAAAACTATACAACTATATACATTGCAGAGCAAGCCGACTGTATTTTTGTTTTTCCAAGAAACTTACCACCTACCTAAAACGATACTATTTTATTGCAGTTAAAATTATAATACTTATGCGAAATTCAGCCAAGTCGGCGACTATTATTTTAACAATTAGAGTTCTCCCTCCTCCGTGCCACTCCCTGTGGTGTTATGGATGCTTTGTTCCTTCTCTAGTTGACGTCCCAAGTACTCCCAGTTGTGTACCATTAATTTTTGCACCGCCAAAAGGGCTTCATAGCGCACGTTGGGGTCTTCGTGCGCTAGCAGCTGCATCACTAGTTGTTTGCCACCTAACTGCTCGATGACGCTAAAACAAAATAAATTGAAAAAATATAATTTATAGTACACTGTATTATTATTTACTCCAATTGAAAGTTTTTGAATTGAGGTAAGCTATATTTTATTTTATTCTAAAAACATCTATACTGTTTTGCCTATGTCATGTTACTTACTGTTTTCCACGGGGGTAATGACGCACATATTCACCAATATCAAAGCTTGCTACGCTAAGTACGAGGGGGTCTTTGCTGGTTTCCAACAAGTGGATGAGAATGCGGAGAAGTTCGTAATTCTTTTCATTGAGACGCTGCGCATTTTCCCTCCAGAATTTACTCTTGTGAACGGGAGACCATTCCAAGCGACCGGATTTTACCTACATTTTGCAAACAGTCTTTAGCTTATATATCAGTTATAGATCAGCGTTTATTCAAAGTATTCACGAAAAAAACTTACTTCCGTTGCATATTCATCGAAGGAACTTAGGTCTTGCACTGAACTTTGCAATTTCTCCGTGAGGAACTCTACGTCGCCAGTGACATCCTCGTCGTCGAATTTGCGCTGTTCCAATATTGCCAGCTGCTTCAAAACCTGAGAAAAATTTGTTTATAGGAATTGGAAACAAAAACAAAACGCAAAGCATAAAACGTACCTTGCACTGCACCATGGCAATGCAATGCTCCTTGGCGACTTGTAGGTCGTCAGGTTTCTCGATCAAATTCCTGAAAACTGCCAGAATAATCCTGGTGACTTTCTCCTTGACGGAATCGCTCAGGATATCAGCCAGAATGGGTATGACGTTGAACTTGTTCATCTTTTCCGCCAAGAGCGGGTTGAAAGTTAGCACCCACAGGCAGAAGATAAGCTGGTACTGGACTTGGAAGTTGACACGGCCGGAGAGGACAGACAGAAGGGTGGAGATGCCATCGACGGAGACAAAGGCGAACCGGTATTCGTCGATGCGAAGCATCATTTGGAGGCAGCGGGCCACGGACTGGATGTATTCGTTGTTCTAGGGAATAACACGGCGCTGTTAGGCTTACAATGTATGTGCGCAGGGTTAACACGACAACACAATGATTTTACAAGGCGATCCAAATGATTATATATTTTTTAATACTTAATGATTGGGCCAACTTGGAGTTATGATATTTTTTCGCATAAGCACCCGGACTAGCACAAATAATTTTGTGTACAAAGCCTACAAGTTGACCCCATGATTCCCATGTACCCAGTTTTATGAAATTAAAATTTCTGAAGAGGCATTCATGAAATTAGTATGAATTTTATTAGTTCAAATCCTTTATTCCCTTAAATGAAACAGGCGTTTGAAAGAAAATTGACCACCTTGTATTTATGTATAGAGTGTTCAAAATTTAAAGTGAAATATAACAAAATATTAAAGAATGTTAAGAAGTTGAAATTGAGAAGAAAAAATGCCCTAGTTAATAATAATAATAAAATTATTGAAATATATAGTCAATAATCAATCAGGTTGGAGTAATTTTTTTCAATAGAGTTTATTATTATTATAAAATGGCGAGAGGATTGAATAATTTGAACAGCCTATACACAATTACGTGAAAATGAAAAATGAAGGCCTACTCACCTGATAATAACTATTTAAATGTTATGAATAAATACACACCCAACATGCATATAAAACAAAATAAAAGAATAAATTTCAAAAACATGCAGTCATGCAAAAAAAATTAAAATCGTGAAGCAATAAATTTTGAAGGCCGCTTTTGCCAATTACAGTCACTAATGATATCCATTCGATAACATTTTAATTTTGTTTCGATCATGTAAACTTTTAACTTTGAAAGGAAACTGGTAAAGACTGCTTTAAAATACCGTCCTTCAAAATCCCCTAAGCAGTACCCTAAAATTTAGACGATAAAGATGCGAGAAGTAAGTGAACCAATTTAGAAATATTTCATTCATTACCTGTACATTGCCAGATAAATTTAGAAACTACAAATAAGTCGTTAATTCTATGAATAACTCAACTTGGTTTGGGAAACAGAAGCGTTTGACCTCGACACATTAATAATTAAAACCGTTTCAAAGTTAAGAGCTTACACGATATAAAGTAGGTCGGTAATTTTGAAGTAACGTAACCAAGTGTGTATTGAGTGATGGTGGATGTGAAAGAGATGAGACCTAACCTAGAGATGTTGAAAAAAAGACTGTATAAAATTATACCGATATTTCTTGCGACGATATCTGCTGATCGAATGAGGATTCCGTGTAATGTTCAGTTGCCTCTCCCCTCAGAGCATCTGAACCTGCCTGTGAAGCAGCTAAAGCATCATACTAGAAGGTACAACAGTCTGTGTAAGGCTCTAATTTAACCACTTGGTATTTCCACAACCTCAAGCAGCTCTCAGATATTGGTTAGTTCGGGAGATTTGTCTTGTTTGTTACAGGCAGTGCAGACATTTATTTTAACAATGAACAACATAAAGGTTATGGTTAAATTGTGGCATGATGACTTTATACGGAATGTACGAGAATCTTCTGGGATTATATTTAGGCTTACAAATTATTTATGCCCCATGCACAATTTACGATTATTTTATATGCGTTTTATTGTTATCTTCTTCGTTAGATAAATATTCCCTGGTCTTATTTTTGCGTGAAGCGCACGTGACGTTACAACTAACCTCAAAAATATACATTTTCTAAAATTTTCGAATATTATGTAAATTTTATCAAAATTTTTGCTTGGTTGCTGTACTATCAACGAAAATCTTGTTCAGTGCATTATAAATAAAATTTTGTTGCTTAATCTAATAAGATGCTTTTTGTTGGTTGGAATTCTAACCTATAATTGGAAGTCTATTTAATATACAATATTGAAACTTTATAAATCCAGTGCTTGAAAGAGTTTTTAAATGTTACAATGGATCCAAGCTAAAGCTACAAAAATTAAAATCAAAATTGAAAATAAATTGGCAAAAACTAAAAATTTAAGGTTATGTTGGTCATATTTTTTTTTTTTTTTTTTATTAATGGCATTAGGTCATTGACCATGTAGCCAGATGTT
Organism: Rhagium mordax; assembly: GCA_963680705.1. Classification (NCBI taxonomy): domain Eukaryota; kingdom Metazoa; phylum Arthropoda; class Insecta; order Coleoptera; family Cerambycidae; genus Rhagium; species Rhagium mordax. Next base: position 1,352,374 of record OY796662.1, on the reverse strand, counting down.
GGTCATATGATGCACATGATGTTTTTTGAAATAATTCAATCTACTTTCTTTGTCACAATGGGAGCATCAGTAAGTACTGTTGAATTTGAAAGCACTGAAAATATTCCTAGATGAGACCACGCGAGGCGTTCAAATTCAAAAAATCACATCAAATCACACAAATCAACTTGTTTTTGTTTCATAGGCAAAAAATTGATTTTTGTCATTTTCATTCTCCTTTATAACTCCTTTATTGTTTTTGAAAATATTTTAATGCGGTTTTTTCATTCTTTCTAAAAATATACCCGCCCGAGAAGTGAAAACTGTGTACATGACGTGTACATTTGATGTGATTTCTTCTGTAAACAGTATACGCAAGCCACCGGTTAAATCATGACCACATTAAAACTAGGCGACTCTGCGCCTCGTCGCAAATGTTATTCTAAAAACATTCCAGTAACATGTTATGTAACGTTTACGGATAAAGAAAAACCTTGCAAATTCGGGCACAGGACAACATTTTGTTAATGTTAATGTTAGGAAAACGAGAAGCACAACACAAAACGTTACCACAGCAGCTCAAGATAATGACTTTCTCAATTCCTGACACCTTTGTTTTACCTCTTGGGCAACTTTAGTTGCGTCCGCGAGAGACATTCCAAACAAAATGGAGTTTGCACCATGAATGATGTCAATACAACTACGCTTTTCTTTTTTTGGAACGATATTCGGACTCGCAGAACAAGCTAATTTGTACTTGTTCTCCTAAAGACAATTTACACCACTAAAATTCTCTATTAAAATTCCGTCGCCCAGTATAAAATACTCCCTCTCTTTTATAGCATTCAATTACGTAAACACAGGGTGAGAAAGAAGTGCGGAATAAGACCGTTATTTTCCTAACATCGCCTAGTTTAAAAAATGACCCAAGTAGAAGGTGCGATTATCTCAACGCATATTTATGTGACCTTGACTTTTTTAGAGGTTTCGTGTTCAGTACAATCTAGCGAAATACATAAATAACAAAAACAAAATAATTTCTGTTTGGGTAATTTTTTTAACACGGGCAATGTTTACGAAACTAGTTATTATTCAGTTCTTTTCCCGCACCCTGTATATAAATTAAAACTCTACCTAGTGCGCATTTGCTCCACAGCTCATTATAGCTAGAAAATAAATTGCAATACAAAGTTGTTTTTCTATCTATAGTGACAAACTTGTAAAACAAATACTCACTACGTGGGCACCATGCATAAAAGATTTTTATTCTTTAGCTGAATCGGAAAATGAATTTCATAAATCTGAAGTTTTACGCGTATACCAAATTCCTCACGTACAGAAATCAGACAACACAAGCGACAAGCTCAAGATTTCTTTATATACTTAAAGAAAATTCCCTTCGCCCACCGGTTTATATTTCTCGCTTTAATAGAATAAGAAGTTATTTATTGGTTATTACTGTGGGAAAAGTAAAATTTTATTTCCCGAAAAATATAACATGGATTTGTTATTCTAAGATAAGTGAAAATTAAATGATCTCGCTCTGTAAAAGATCGTGGACTGCCGCACTGAAATTATATGCGCGAGGAGTGTTTGGTATATGCAACTTACTAAAGTCTGTGCCGAAATTCAGCATTACTGTTATTACATGTTCATAACCCCAAAACTTAAATTTAAACACTACAGACTTTGACAATTTCTGTAAAACCAATCAAGGAAAAACTCCAACAGGAATTAGTTTTACAAGAAACATACAAAAGGATAACAAAAATAAGGGAAGGATTACAAACATAATAAAATCGTAAATTAATGAGGAGCGTTTAGTCGTGTTAGTGAGAAACTTTTGTGTTTGTTCTTATATACACAGAGTATTACGTTTATTAAATAAATTTTTGGAAGCCAACGTGTTAAACATTCTCACTGTTAGACACAAGCAGAAGCCGAAATGGAAAAGCTTACGTGCATTTAAAAAATTAGGAGTAAAAATATTAAAATACAATCAACTAAAAAATATTAATCTCACGGTCAAAAATATGCAATTATGATATAAGACTATTTGGCCGGATATATTTTTTGTTTGATTTAGTAAAAATGCTAACAAATGATTATAATTTAAAAACTTTACTTCGATTCGTTCGAACCAGAATGGTAAGAGTATGCGAAAGTAAACTCATTTAATAATTCCTGTTAGAATTAAATACTCATTAGATTTTTTTTCAAAAATAAACAACTTCTATCAAAAAACAAACTGCGATGCTCAAATAAATTTGTTAGATATAAATGCTCGTTTTGAACGCACTAGCAAACTGCATACGTTAGCATATTCACCATACTAAAATAAAAACAAAACCCGTGCAGGTAAACGAAACCACAAACATTTCAACAATTACCTGAGTCTTCAGTTGATCTTTCAGCCAAGTGAGGTAGAAATGCAAATCGGACCGTTCCATAGGCGTATGTGACCAACAAGCAATCTTAGCAATGATTCTTGAGGTCATGTTGGTAATAAAGCCGTCCTGGCGGTTTAAGAGGTTTAGGAACGGGCCCCACACGGATTCCTTCTTCCTGTTGGCGTATTCATGGAAAATTTCTACACGAGATCGATCCTCCTACAACATCCAACTTAATATAGTAATAACAATAACGTTATTTATGGTTACAAAATTCTTTACAAAGTAGTTATTTTATTTTTTGGCTTTTTTGACATTACCTACCTAACACTTTAGTTCACTTACTTGCAACATATCGTCAACCAACACCAAGATGTACTGCAGGGTTTGGTCCTTGGAAACATGTCCTAGTAAATTCAAGAACGTCTGCGCACACTGGTTACGGTCTCGTCGCAGCAAAGCCTCGCGTTTGGCACTCTCGGGAACATCGAAAGCAACAATGAAGTTGTAATCTTCCTGGGAGATCATCTGCGACCTGTGTGTTGTTTGTTACAGTTAATTCTTGTCAGTTGTAAAAATAGAACTACGTTTACTTACTGAAAATATGATTGCCAGTTCACCCGCTGGCTCCTGATATCAGTGGCTCTTTGTTGCAGGACACTAGTAGCAGCCAACATATCTGAAATCATCACAAGTTTTTGTAAATTAAAATTTTGTAGAATGTTTTTGGATGTTCCAAAAGTAGTTTGAATGAACACTTTAAATACGTCAAATTTTTGTGGTCACTGGTTTAAGCTGTAAAAACGTTTTAGACAGTCACGTGAATGTAAACACGCCCTGATTCGAATAACTATAATAGCTAATTATTGAATTGTTCTCGGGAAAAAATTAAAGAAAACTAATTAAACGTGTAAGCGGAGTGCAACATGAGCTAGGACGGCATATTCTTGAAAAATCTCTGGAGTTCCTAACCCAGGTAGGTCAAACGATTAGAAAACTTAATATACCTATTTTATCGTCATCCAGGGATGTGATGATTTCTTTAATTTTAGAAGCCATTCTTCCTTTATACAATGCACAAAACTACGGATAAAACTACACAAACCGAACTTGACTTTTATTCGGCACTAGACAGCTGACCAAAAGTCTTGTGATTATTGACCAGGGTATGCAACTGTCTACCTCCTAGAATTGTGCCACTTGACAAGTGCGAGAGAGATACTAGATAATTTAGGTTGGCAGTACTGTGCTAGTCGCGCGCGATTTAAACACAGCGTATTGATAATGGAACTTACCGAGCCCAGACCGAAAAAATACTGTAGGTTGCCTTCAAACCTACCAGCGCCAGTGATTCTAAAAAAAGATAACACCCTCGTTAAATTTAAAGGGGTTTTCAACGGGTTCTCAGTAGTAATTGAAGATGGGGAGGAAATGAGGAACGTTATTTCTATGGGTTACTTTGGGAAGGCAAATTTCTCAAGAAGCTACCCTCAGTTTAGTCAGAGCAAAACTGAAATAGTCAGAGATAGGCAGTACAAGAGACGGAAAGACTGGGCCGAAAAATTTCCAGGCTCGAAGCAAATAAAAAAAGTTATTGTAGTTCCAGATAGCGACGAGGAAACCGGAGACTACTTCACTAATTTGAAGCCAGAATATCAAATAGATGCTTCTGGTGTAAAGGAAACGGTTTGGCTGAGTCTGGAGGAGTCATTTTTCCTAACGAACGCTATAAACTGTTTGAATATATATCACGAAAACAAACTGTTGAGTTCCGACGAGTGCTGGACACTGTTTTCGGAAACAGACCCGCATTTCACGCAAAATTATATTCCATACTATTATTTCCGGACCAAGAATTGGGTCGTGAAACCTGCTATTAAGTTTGGAGGAGACTTTTGTAAGTTGACCTTTTTTTTTTACTGTAATTACGAAAATAACATTTTTCTTTTAGTACTTTACAAACAAGGCCCGCCTTTTTATCATGCATCTTACGTGGTTATTATCGATGTCGTTAACGAAAATTTGGAGAGAATCGAAAGCTTGTCCAAAAGATCTATGGATAACGTCTCTTTAACGAGTTTAAATAGATTGTGCGAAACAGCAGGAAAGGAACTACTGATTTGTCAAATTATATGGCCGCAAAATTCACAAATTGACTATAATAATCTCTCAAACTTCACTATTAAGGAAACTTTAATGAGAAGATGGATATCGACACAAGAAAGGAATATAGAAGATATTTAATTTAAATAATATATTTTTGTACAATTACACTTAAAAAAACTATTAAAAAGCAAATAGGTAAAATTATTACATGGACGTCCCAATTCTTTGGCTCCGTTCCTTCTGCTTTTGTGTGATTCCGGTTCTTCTATAATTAGATCGTTCTTCTAAATACTCTTTCGTGCATCTATCTCTGAACGCATCATCTTGGTACCACCTTGTTAAACAGTCTTTTAACGATGTGTTTTCCCTCCTGCATTTTATTGTCATCAACACGTGACTACTTTTACAACATTGCGAAAACTCCTCGACTTCCTTGAAACATTTTTCAGTCTTGGCTATGTCGCGCATTTTCTTGGGCACCATGACATCTTTTTCAACCTTCCTCAGAAATAAATCATCAGGATCACCTACAATTCAAACGTTCCTGTTAAATCAAAACAGTTGTCAAAATCCTCAGCTGATTTGTTGGTTAGAAACTTCCATCAGGTAAAAGTTATATGACTTTCGTAGGTTTTGGGATGGAATTAAACAGGACAAAAGCTCCAAGGGGGTATTACCTAATCCCTTCGGTCCACCGGAATATTTACCACGAATATTCTGCGGATCCTGCATTGTATTTGTGCAAGTAAGAAGTAAATTAGAAAACTACTTTACCGACCGAAACTATTCCTGAGTTACCAACACAAATCAGTCGCAAATACAGAAATAGCACAGATCACTTGTTCTGTGGAAATAACTTGCCAAAAGCCATAATTACACTGCAATATTTCTGAAATAAATTCAAAACTTGGTGCATTAAAGAAGTTTTTTTGCACCACAGAACACTACTCATATTTCAATTTCAGTTTCAAAAAAATATTGCTGTCGTAATGCATATGCTGCAACTGGGTCCGTCAGTCGTAAGCTATAAAAGTTTATGGAAATGAACTGTACATCATTTATTAGCTCTGTGATATATCTAAAAGGCTAAAAAAGTACTTACCTGTAACTTTAGGGTTTGACATATTTTTGCCTAATAACTTTCACTGTCCTCTATATGTACTATACGTTCACAAATATATATCCGCACTTTTCGCATTTAAAAATTATTTTAAATTATTATTTATGAATTTAAGACATCAGCGCCAAAGCGGATAACCATGAAGTAATTAGTGGGCCATTATTTGTTTATGATCAAATGTTCCTTATTTATTAGCTTCTGTTTTGAGAGCTGTTTTGTTTTGTATTAATAATAATAATAATAATAATATGTTTCTTTTTAAGAGGAAGGCATTGCATTTAGAACCGCATCCTGTATATATTTCAAATATGAAAATCTGCCTCATTATAAAACATATTATCTGAGAATTAATCGTTATATTAACAGTTTATATATCGCACTTCCGCACTCCGAAAACATGACTATAGGTATATAAATATATGTCTCTCCGAATAGGTAAAAATCATCTCTAAACATCGAGCTAAAGATATACTGCGCATGTTTCCATTTCAAAATAGTCACACTTTATTTGGAGCACACCCTGTAACCTATTTATAAATTTATATCTGTGTCCAAACTTGCACACATGTGTGTTATGTTTTGTGTTTTTTATGCGTGAATATCTTTAGACCTTGTGTTTTCTAGATTTTTAAATAATATAGTTAGGTATGTCACAGAAAAAGAAAGATGCAATAGGAGCTTGTCGCCAAAAGTAAATAAAATGCTTTGAATTAAACGTACCTATGATCTACGAGCACGAGATGTCTTTCTAAATAACAGGACATTCACTTTATAAATCCAGTTATTTCGTATCAGAAAACGGCCACGTGATTGTGTCGTGGTGTTTGTGTGCCTCGATCGTCTTAAAGGTCATACTCATCACTACGTCATTTAATGCAATCTTTGTTTGCGTGCCACTGTCAGTGCCACTGGTTTAATTCAATAAAAGTTAAATATCACGACTTCGAATATAATTAATATGTTTTGGACGACATTGCATGTCGAAATTTTCCAGCACTAAATTGATCTCAACAAAAGTAATCGCGTCAGTAAATTATTTGTTCCGAATAAAATATTCTGTACACGTACAGGGTGTTTTATGGAAGTATCGCACATTCGATTTTTCGCATTTCTATTGGACGAGAGAGATAAAGGAGTTTTAATAATAAATTAATCGGTAATAAAATACTAATACGGTGTTCAATAAATGTCTTTATGGCTAATTTTTTTTTTATTCATATTAATTATATAAATATATTATAGGTATTCAAATCACGACCGTTCTAGCACTGCATATATACACCTACATTTATTTTTGTTTGTAAGTATTTCGTCAATTGAATTCGACCAGTAATGTAAAAATTGCAATAAATATTAATATTTATATATATTTTATAAAATTAAATTTTTGGTTAGCACTGCAGCTTGCAACATGGGTATTTATCATTGATATAATAGGTTTGAATAGACGGAACTCTATCAATTAAAAATGCACAAATAAAAAAAAGTTATAAAATGTTTTAGTAGTATAAAACAGTATCAACTATTTATACTTTTTGGCATGCAAGATATAAATATCAACTGAAATATTTGGTGCAGACATAGGTTTATATATATATATATATATATATATATATATATATATATATATATATATATATATATATATATATATATATATATATATATATATATATATATATATATATATATATATATATATATATATATATATATATATATATATATATATATATATATATATATATATATATATATATATATATATATATATATATATACGTGCACGGCTATCTTAATCGCCTCCATACATCACACAGGCACCCAAGCCTCCACGTTAAGGAAGTACGTTTTTTGTGTGTATTTTGTGCAAATGGTAAATAATAACACACCTCTACACAACCACCAAGAGAGGGGTAAGAAATAAGCATTCTGAATATATACAAATTTTTGCCATATTTTTAAATGTAACACACCTCCAAATACTGAGTAGCGGAAACGCCTCTTTTGTATAAGTTTTTGTACAATAGAGTTCGGTTACGCCTCCAGCAGTGTTGCCACATATTTTGAGCGGGAGTGGGGGGTGAGTTCGTATCAAGATGATGCGCTAGAATATTATTCGTTTGTGTAGCAGATCAGGTGGTATGGGTGCAGTCGTTTCGAAGTAAATTCTGACTTAATTTTTTTGCTGGAATCGGTTTTGAAACTTACCAAATGGTAACCTGGTCTGATATTGTTTAAAACAATTTTTGTTATAACAAATAGAAAAATTACGATTTTTTACTTAAACTAATTTTTTTTATATATTTTGACCGATTTCCAACCAGAACTGTTCTTATTGTTTAAATGCTAATTGTGGCATTTCATAAATTCAGTTATTAATTTTTAAAAATTAATAACATTGAAAATATCAAGTTTACGAAAAAAAGTTATTGTTGGAAATCGGTCGAAAAATATAAAAATAATTAGTTTGAGTAAAAAAATGTTATTTTTCCCTTTTTTTTAAACTGTTTTAAACAATATCAGACCAGGTTACCTTTTGGTAACATAGATTTTCATAATCGGCACTGTCTCCTGAACCGATTCCAGCAAAAAATATCAGTCCGAATTTACTTCAAAACGACTGCGCCCATACCACCTGGTCTAAAATAAGTTAAACAGTTTAAATTATGCTCAGCATATGAACACCTTTAAATTTAATAAAGCAAATTATCTGGGCTCTACAAAATCCTCGTGCAGTTTGAAAGATTAAAAGTTCTGGGCCGTTTCTCGGTAAATGTATGGTGTGGATTTTTAGATAATAGAGTAATAGGGCCAATATTTTTTTAGACACTTTAAAAGGAGACATACCTAATATTTTGCAATATGTCATTCCCAGTTCTTGTGCACTTTATAATTTATCGCGTTTTTGTCACTTTGCAACATTTTTGTATTGGGTAATGATATTTTACTTGCTTCCGTGTAGTTTAGTAAAATAATAGCTTTTATTAATTTAAACAGAATAGAAAACTAGGTACTAGATTATTGGATTTTATTTGTTAAAAATGACAAGAGTAGAAGAGGAGTCCAAATCCAGCCAATAACCCAATTTTCGATTTCCAGTTGATATAAGCTGAACAGGAAGTTGCCATATTCAGGTAGGGAATAAAAAACTAAGACAGGAATGTAGAAGTTATTTTACTTTGAGTCTCACCGGTTAGGATATACAGCACCTGAAAGTACCCTGTATACTCGGAAACAGTTAATTTTGATGTATGGTGATATGACAAGGAATGCTTATAATTTTTAATAGAATTCGAACATGCAAATATATAGCGGGTGTTTCATTTAAAAAATACAACTTTGTTCGCACACGTTCTTTAAAACACCTTGTATGACAACTGTATAGTTGGTAATAAACTGCAGGTAAAGCCTTAAAATTTCGTAAAGAAATATATAGTTATTTAATAAAATTAATAAAATTAGAGGAGTAGTCTCAATCCAGCCAATGACCATTTACAAACTAATGACTTCTGCAAAGAATTTACCGAGTTATTTTTTAGGTTTTACCTGTTAGTTTACCTTTAATAATTTTGAAAACATTGAAAAATCTTGGAAGGCTATTCTATGAAACAATAATATTTTTCTAAATTAGCATACCTATCTGAAGATTTATTGTTTTTTTATCATTTTTATTTAATTTGTTTTTGTCAATCAAGTAATTAAGGTTTTTCTTTAATCACTCTTATAATTTATTTTCTCCTCATACAGACCATTTTTGAGACATTTCTCGTAAACTACTTTAAACAAGTTGGGAAAAGGGTAAAATCTATAGAGTTAATTATTTTTTAAACAGAGTTTATATCATATGGTGTCCTATGTAAAAAAATATTACTGTTATAGTTTTGTGAAATATGACGAAGAAAAATTGTCAACATTATAGAAAAGTAACTTTTTATGATATACTAGTTGACCTATATTTTGCTTTTCTAAAAGGCAAACAAAAAAATATAAATTGAATTCGTTACTTTTGGAACACAAAATATACCGTGTCTTCATTTCAAAACACTACACAAGAAAATATTCGGTAAAGCTCGTGAGTCCGACCATAATAGTGGGGATAGCTGCCATGTATCATCGTCCGTACGCAAACGCATTCATACGCGTTTGCATTCGTGAACGTGAATTTGCCATGCACACGATACTCCCCACTACCTCGAATGTACACGATCACTTTATCTCCATGTAGCTACGAAAATTGAAGGCAAGGTATACCTGGTGACCACGAAATGACGCTTGCTATATCTTCTTGGTTTGACAAGATATGAATTTTGAAAATTTGGGCACGTCAAATAACGGTTAAATGTGCATTATCTCGACCAACTTTACATTTTCCGTCACTTCCGGTTTCACCGGAAATTAAACTAACTTTGATTTTTTAAATGGAATACCCTATATTTTTTTACATTTTTTGATTCAGGTCAGTTTGGATACAGTTATGTCATATTGAGATAAAAATATTAATGGCTATTTTTATGAGCAAACTTAATTTTTCTTCTAGGCGGCCGTGACCCCAAAAATATGTTTTATTTTATTTATTTATTTATTTAGCAACACAGGCAACCCAACAGAATGAATTAACATTACCAATAATAGGGCTGCACGGATAAATACAATAGAAATACATATGTGTACACATGATCTAACTTAACCTAAAAAATGAGAAAGATATTTTGGATAAGTTACAAATTAAATTCAAAAAAACGAAAAAATTTAACAAAAATACATTATTAGCTAAACGCCTGACAGATAAAAGAGATAAACTGAATATATCAATGTGATTAAAAATTTCGTTATAATTTTTTTGCAATTGAAAAAAAGGAGAATTACAAGCTGAATTAGTATGATGGGTTAGATTATAAAATAGATTAGCAGATCTAGAATAGTAATGTTTTACATTGATTGACAAATTCTGAAGAATGAGAGTAGAATTTATTTCATTATTGAATAATTTATATAAAAATATTATATATGTAATGGTTCTTCTAGAGCTTAATTTTAAAATTTTATAATGCCGTAAATTATTATCATAACTTTGAAAATGTAAGTGTCTATTAAATTTATAGTTGAGATGACTAATAAATCTTACTTGAACATTTTCGATTCTTGTTATATCTTTAAAATATAGCGGGTTCCAAATTATGCAAGTATACTCCAAGTGACTTCTGACATTGGAGTTGTACAATAAAATAAATGAGTTAGGATCACGAAATGAATTAGATATTCGTAATATGAACCCAAGATTGCGTAGAGACTTCTTAACTATAGATTCAATATGGAGGTTAAAAGACAGCTTCGTGTCTAAGATAACTCCTAGGTCTCGAATAAAACTTACATTTTTAAGTAAGATGCCATTTATACTATATGCAAAGTTGATATAGTTAACAAGCCGACTGAAGGAAATATAGCAACATTTTTTTATATTTAAAAATAATTTGTTATTAGTACAGTATTCAGTGAGTCTATCAATATCCGATTGCATGAGCATACAGTCGTTTAAGGATTCTATAGTTCTGTAAAACTTTAGATCATCAGCATATAGTGCAAAAGTAGTATTAATAAAACAGCTGCCAATGTCATTAATGAACAAGGAAAAGAGCAAGGAGCCTAAATGCGATCCCTGCGGTATCCATGAATAGCTAGATGTGCAGTTATTAATTCTAACACATTGGCACCTATTATTTAAGTAGGAAATGATCCACCTTAAAAGATTACCGTATATACCCAAGTTCTCCAATTTTATGAACAAAGAAGGTAGATGTACTTTATCAAATGCTTTGGAGAAATCAGTATACACGGCATCCACTTGAGTTCTGTTGTCCAATGCCATAAAACAATCTTGTATGTATGGTAACAAATTAGTTATAGCAGAGCGCCCTCGGAAAAAACCATGTTGCTGTTCAATAATAAAATTTTTAAAATGGAAAAAAAGTTCGTCGGTGATAATAGCTTCCAACAATTTCCCAGGGATTGACAAAATGGATATAGGCCTATAGTTGGATACTTCATTTTTATCACCATTTTTATAAACGGGTGTAATTACGGCTTTTTTCAACTCTCTCTGAGAGTGATTTGTTATATATAATTAGTAGGGGCACTATTATTGAACGTCTACAGGATTTTATAAAAATGGCAGGTAACCCATCAAGTCCAGCACCCTTGTTCTGATCTAAGTTATCAATTACAGCAAGCAACTGGGATTCCGTAATTATGTGCATGGTTACAATTTTACTAAAAAGATTATCATTTATTGTTATCTTAGAGGGGGTGTCAAAAGGTTCATATACTGTGCACAAATAGTCAGAAAAAGCGTCGCAGGTTTCTTCATCATTATAAACAGTATTATTATAGGTTATAAAAGAGGGAGTGGATTTATTATTTCGTTTATTAGCTACGAATGACCAGAATGATTTTACGTTTGTTTTTAAATTAGACTCTGTATTTTGTATATAGTGGTTGTAATCAATTCTGATGTTAACTTTAACTTCCCTACGAAGATTAGAGAAAGTTATGTAATCTAGATTATTATTAAATTTTTTCCAGCGTTGATGGAAGTTATATTTTCTTTTCATTAGTGATATGGTGTTTGCCGAGTACCAAGTAGGATATTTTTTATTAACAGTTTTTTTCCTGATATTTTCTACAATAATTTGATTTAATTTGGTATAAAAAATTGTTAAAGAGTCATCAACACTGAGATTATGAAATTTTGCTTCAATAATTAATCAAAAAATACAATTATTATGGTATTATATCATATGAAATTTGTGTTATAAGATCTCGAACATTTCGGAAATAATTTTTTCAGAATAACTACTTTTTTTAAATTAGACCATGGTGGCTCTCTACGTTATTTCAATAAAGCATTTTATGTTGTTCATATTTATAATACATAGAAATACATAAGAATAATATAACATTCAACAAGATATAAATGAAAAAAAAAACTCATAATATTTAACAGTGGATCTCTATGAAGCAGATGCCTTTGACCCCCTGAATCAAGAAATGTGAAAATATACGGGGCGTTCCATTTAATAATCCAGTGTTAGCATCATTTCCTGTGAAACCGGAAGCAACCGAAAATGTTAAATTAGTAGAATTAATGCATATTCAGCCGTTATTTGACGTGTCCAGATTTGAAATTCATATCTTGTAAAACCCAGAATATACCAGGTGACCACGAGATGTCACTTGCATCTATCTATATCTTCTTGGTTTTACAAGATATGAATTTCAAATTTGGGCACGTCAAATAACGGCTAATATGCATTAATTCGGCCGATTTAACATTTTTTGTCGCTTCAGGCATTGAGTAAATAATATAAAGAGGCGCAACCGTCAAGGGGCCGAGATTTTAGTGTTGTATTTTTTTGCCAATAACTATAGAATTATCTACAATATTTAAGGCTATGCAACCGAATAACAAATACCTTCTCGTAGCACTAAAAATTGAAAACAATCCTGAAGCTATTGGCAAAAAGTACAATACTAAAATCTCGGCCCCTTGACGGTTGCGCCTCTTTATATTATTTATTTACTCAATGCTTCAGGTTTCGCCGAAAATGATGCTAACTTTGGAATTTTAAATCGAACACCCTGTATATATAGATAAAAAATTAAATTTGCTCATAAAAATGTCAGCCATTAATATTTTTATCTCAATATGCTATAACTGTATCCAAAATGACATCCTGAATCTAAAAATGAAAAAATATGTTCCAAATAAGGTATCACAAGTCACAAGTCCTTACTTCCCATTCAAAAATTTAGGGGTTGCAACTGCCACTCGAGCGGGGTTGAATTAAAAGATGAAATTTGTACGTTGCAGAATGTCATTTCAGAATCCAAAATCGACGTAGGTACCTAGGGATTTTAAAAAAATATGCACAATAATTGAGATAATGAATTTATTTCATTTGACTGTTCCACACTGTATGTATTAACACAAGAACATTACTTAACTATTTGATATGACATGTTGCTAATAAAATCTTGTTTTTTATGCAATATATATCCACTTACTTTTGAATAATGTCGAACCTGCAAATAAAGTCATAATTGGTTATAAAAATTTAAAAAGAATAATACTACTTACCCATATCTGTATTAATAGATTGTCGAGTTCATCATCTTCAGGTTAAAGCTGATCTTTTAACACCTTTGTATAAAATGTGTATGTGTATTTATTTAATCTACTCAGTACAGTTTACAAATATTTTTGATACTGTTCATTTACAGAGGATTTTATTATTGCTAATTTACATATTTTATACTGGTTTAATAACTGCAATTTACTTACTTTTTTATGAAAAACATATTGAAATACTACGTACACTACCAACATTAATTTTTCAACCAAAGGAATAAATAAATAATTTTACACACACCAAAATCATTCACACAAATTTTTGTTCTGAATAAATAAAAACGTTAAATTATGTTTATTCTTATTTTGTTTTAAATAAGCTACTTCCAAATTATCTTTGAACTAATTGTATTTTCTAAGCCTGAGTAATAATTGTAATACTCGTCTATTTTAATTAATCATTAATCAATATGTCAATCTAGTACTAACACTAGTTACTAGTTGAACAACTATATTAATTCATAAACAAAGCTAGTACGTATACATGTTAATAAAACATTATTGAAGTCAAATCGTACGCGAGCGCTTTTCTACAGAAGGTAAAATAACACCAATGAATAATATTTACACACATATAAAACTAACATACTAATTTACCTCCGTACACTGTTGCCATATTTCTGAGGTGTATTGGTGTAGAGAACAAGTGGAGGCAAATTCTGCATAACCATCATTTGTAGCGTATATGCGTATTAACTTGTGGCGCCTTCTGGTGGAATTACAGTGAACTACATTGTATAACTGTATATGTACACCATCCCAATTGGCCTCCGACAGAAAATTTGGGAAACGCCTACTAATGACGTAATAATGACAATGAACATGTTTTACACATAGGTTCGTATTGGTCACCGATTTTTCGAAGTCGCCTCCGATTTTGGAGGCGTATTCGTTAAATACGTATATCATATTGGAGGTGTATAAGACACTTTGCATATATATATATATATATATATATATATATATATATATATATATATATATATATATATATATATATATATATATATATATATATATATATATATATATATATATATAATTATTTATAACTGATACGTTTTGTGGGTAATTTTGGACAAACAGTAAATAAAACACTTTACTAAGTAAATAAAACACTTTACTAAGTAAAAGTGTTTTATTTACTGTTTGTAAACAAAACGTATCAGTTATAAATAATTTATAAGTGGACACAAAACTTCCTTGAAATATATGAATAATGGTAAAAATATTTCTTAACAATTTTTGCCTATCCATATTCAATTTTGCATATTTAGAGATTGTTATTGAGCTGCATGTATTACGCTGATATGTATATAAATTCCAGACTGTTGTATTAAATATATCCTACCTAAAAATTATATTGAAACAGCTACAAAACTTCACTTCAATACTTTAATTATAAACATAAATGCTGCCACAATACACTAAAGTTCATTTAAGTACTAGATTCTGCTTTTGGAAAAAATATGAAAAGTAGCGGGGAATTAGGTATCAAAGATAAAATTAAAAATTCTAGAATTGATACTTGCACCACCAGTGGATACGATAACTATAGAATTATTCTTCATAGATTGAAGATTGACAATAGCTGTACATAGTTTATAAAGTACTTACAACATAAACAAAGTTGTACTCTTATGTTTGAATTTGATATGGTTTGATATAGACGAGCACTATTTAATACCCAAATAAAATGTGTAATGAAATTTAATGGTGTCACCATCTATGGTTGAAATTCAAATATATAAATGTTTTTGCCCTGTTCGTAGCTATAATTCAAAACGGAGTAAATTTTGTTGACTTACCATTTCTTTTGACCAATGTTACTGTCACTCATCGCCTCTAAACGGTAGGCTTCTGCATGTTGAAGATTTCTTGGCTATCACGTGGTAGTAGTTTCAAATTACCATATTCTATAATCTTCAACTCGTAGCGTAGCAAACCAACACCTCCTAAAAAAAAAGGAGTTGTTGAGCAAACTCTCTCCCCCACTTTGGTTACTCTATATAATTGTTATAGTGTGAATTGTTCTCAATTGCCAACCGTTCAAAACATCGGCTAACTTCACGAATACCAAATATGTCAGATTCGGTTTCTGTTTTACCGACATGAGAGTTGAGACGTCATGATTTGCACATTAACATTAGTTTCTTGACACCGAAACAGAAACAAAGCAGACAGTTTCGTGCAATTTAAGACTAAACAGAAATTAACAACAGTAATTGTAGCTACTAAAGTGCTTGAAGAAAGTTTGTTTAAATTTCAGTAATCATGGATCGCTTGTTACGCCTCGGTGGTGGAATGCCCGGTTTAAGTCAAGCGCCACCCCCGTCTGATGCCCCCGTGGTGGACACGGCCGAACAAGTGTACATCTCATCCCTGGCTTTACTGAAAATGTTAAAGCACGGTCGAGCCGGTGTACCCATGGAAGTTATGGGTCTGATGTTAGGTATTTAATATTGAGGTTAAAATTATGACTTGCATTTTAACCTCCATTTTTGCAGGTGAATTTGTCGACGACTACACTGTGAGAGTGATAGATGTATTTGCCATGCCCCAGACTGGAACCGGGGTCAGCGTAGAAGCAGTGGATCCTGTATTCCAGGCGAAGATGTTGGACATGTTACGGCAAACGGGTAGGCCCGAGATGGTGGTTGGCTGGTACCACTCCCATCCTGGGTTCGGCTGCTGGTTGTCAGGGGTTGATATTAATACACAACAGAGTTTTGAGGCTCTTTCGGAGAGGGCCGTAGCCGTAGTTGTCGATCCTATCCAGTCTGTTAAGGGGAAAGTCGTTATTGACGCTTTTAGGTAAACGTTTAAGCTTTAGGTGTCTATTATTTAATGCGTATGTTTCATTGGTGATGCGAGTCTTCACCATTTTAACTCGTATCTACGTCGATTAATATCGTGAGTTTTATATTATTTTATTTGCAGATTAATAAACCCAAATATGATGGTACTTGGCCAAGAACCTCGGCAAACAACTTCTAACCTGGGGCATTTACAAAAACCCTCGGTTCAAGCTCTAATTCATGGATTGAACAGACATTACTATTCCATCAGTATTAATTACAGGAAGAATGAGCTTGAACAAAAAATGCTGCTAAATCTGCATAAGAAGTCGTGGATGGATGGTCTCACGTTGGCTGATTATTCAGAAAACTGTAGTGTGAATGAAAAAACTGTTGCAGATATGCTCGATTTGGCGAAAAATTATAATAAGGCACTCGAGGAGGAGGAGAAAATGACACCAGAGCAGCTGGCGATTAAGAACGTTGGTAAACAGGACCCAAAGAGGCATTTGGAGGAAAAAGTTGATGTTCTCATGACAAATAATATTGTTCAGTGTTTGGGTTCCATGCTGGATACAGTTGTGTTCAAATGATTATGTATGCATGCCTATTTTTTATTCTCCGATTTGTAACATTAATTTATGTTTAAGATATTTTCTCAATAAATTTAATTTCTTTTCAGTGCTTGCTATTGGCACTTAAGAATTAATAAAACCACTTTGGAATATAAGGTATCGATTTATTATTTATATGGGATATTTCCAATTGCTCAAATAAGAAACCAATAATTTTATAAGTAGCAAAGTTATTAAAAAAATATGCGTAGAAAATTAAATTTTAACATTTGCATTTCGTAGATATGACGAAGATTCATGTCTCGGTAATACAAAGAGAATGAGAAACTGCTAAAGAATTTTAACAAAAAGAAATATTTATTACCATTTGATAAAATATAAAATCATGTTTTACACATAAAAAGAGCCTTATAAAAACTATAGTCTAAAAATATTTAATTACAAAGACGATAAATAGGCGAGTGGACGATTATGGAAATTACACTACAACACTGGCACTGGTTTTATAAATAGTAAAACTTACACTAATTAAAATGGTCCCGTTTATTTACATTAATAAGCGTAAAGAGCGGTTAGCAAAAGATACTGCGCTCAAATAATTCCAAAAGGATAAGAAATTTACAGAATTTATGTTTCAAATTAATTGTTGGTTATAGAAATATCAAACTTGTCATAATTCTAACCTCAAATTAATTAAACATAACCTTACTTATTTTTTTCTTGGTTTGCAGTGAAATTGGATATAAAATAATATTTCTATGAGGAATTTTAAGTTCAGTATAACCTCAGTTGGTTGTTAGTACTTTAATTAACATATCCGTAAGCGAAATTTCGCAAGTGAAATATTAAAAACATTGAGGTTAGAGCTAATGTCATAATCAACGAGACGCAAACAGAAACATTTCGTCCACTTGCCCCTTACTTCTACAGACACAATCTAGTCCATATTTACATTCTAATAAATCCTAACATATCACAGTTATTCGTTGAATTTCAAGCTATTACTAGAATCATCACCGGGTTTCCTCTTCTCGCCCTCCTCATTCGTGTGGCTTTCAGTATCTGACGCTTCTTGTACGGTCACCCTTCCCACTCCATCGCCTGTACTTGACACAGCACTAGGCTCCGCACTACCCGATGCAGTACCGCCATCGCTGCTAAGTTGCGCGGACGGCCTATGTCTTGGCTGGCTGTTGTAAATGGGCAGCCTTTGCCTGAATGGAGCGTATGGTGTTACCATTGGTATCCTCGGCGGTAGAATTATAGGCCCTCCGGGTATCCGCGGGTAGAAAGCAGGCGGATAGAACCTATGCATGCCTGGGAAACCCGGCCGGATTGGGCCTGGTATCCAGTATTCGCTTCCAGGAAGACCCTGATACAAACATAACCAAATAATAACGCATGAAGTGCAGTTGGCGGAGAAAAGTCAGTTTAGTAATATTATTAATATTATTAAATGGTAAACTAGTTTCCAAAGGCTAAAAACAGTTGAATCAAAATTTTTTACCTCATAGAACGAAAAGTTGGGTTCCTGGAGAGCATGCGGTGACCTGCTTCTGTGCTTCCTTGGCGTTCGACTTCTACTTCTGTGCTTATCAGACCTACGATAACTCCTGTCCCTGTCATACCCTGGCGACCTGCTCGAACGCCTGTAATCGGATCGGCTTTTGCTGAACGTGACGATCGGTGGATGAGGGGACCGACTTCTCTTGCTTGGCGGGCCTCTGTCGTACTGACCGGGGGAGCGGCTGTGCCTCCTGGGATATCTGTCGTATCTGCCATGCGAACTGAAAGGAGCAAAGTTGTGATATTCAAACGAAACTTGGGTTGTGGTTTCGTTTGTACTCGTCATACTCACCTTCTGGCTTTACTGCTTTCAGGATTTTTATTTGGGGACCTCGACCTGTTCCTGTCTCTCTCATACCTAGGGGACCTGCTTCTCCTGCTCTTCTCAGCGGGGCTCTTGTAGCGCGGTGACCTCTCCCTTCCCCTTTTTTCCGCATAGTACGGTTTGTCTGGTTTTGCCGGAGACCTGGACCGCCGACTTTTCGAGGCTTGCATATAGTTTGGCGATCTTGGTCTATCGTGCCCACGAACAGGCGTGATGGATCTTCTAGGCGACCGACTAACCTTTCTGGAGGTCGAAGGTTTGCTGTAGCTGGGGGAGAGGGACTTGCGGGGAGGTTTGTATCTTTCTCCTGATACAGATCTGCTTCTCCGAGAGTTAGGCCTGAAAATTGCAATGTTTTTGTTTCGGTGCGTACCCTCATTGGAAAAAATAAACTTACCCATATTTATCATGTCGATGTTCCCTGTCTCTTGACCGGCTCTTGCGACGTAAGTCAGGATGGGACGGTCTATACTCTCCAGGCCTTAATGGCGTCCTAGACCTCCTCCTATACCTTTCCTCTTCCCGCTCTCTTGAATAAGGTCTACTTTTATATTGACTTTTATCGCCGCCCCTCTCCGCACTTCTCTCTTTTGCCTTATCTAAACTCCGCCTCCTATCCAAGATTCTTTTGCCCTTGTCTAAACTTCTCTCGTTGTCTCTGTCTGCGCTTTTTCTTCTCTCGGTGCTTACAACTTTCCGTCTATCTTGCTCTTTATTTGAGCTTCGCCTGCCTCCGCTTCTGCTTCTCGAGCTACTTCTGCTCCGTCTGCGAAAGCTTGAGGACCTACTCCTGGTTTTTCGGGGCGTCTTCGATTTGGACCGGCTGTAACTCCTTGATTTACGCGATCTGGTGTCGGTCAACACCGACCTCTCTTCCTGGTTTACTACGACATCGTCCCTGTCAAATATAGATTTTGATTTTCGTGCCTCATCTGAAAACGGTACGGTTACTTAAAAACAATGAAGTCGCCTTTAAAAATTAAAATTACTTATGGCTAAGGCAAAAAATTTTAATTATGGAATAGAACAATTAATGTGTATGCATATACATAACATAACATAAACATAAACACACTACAAAAATTAGATACGATATGAAAGAATATTTTGCGGTGGTTGTTTCTTTCTTCAATCTTCGCTCTTCAGTTAAAGTTGCTTCTTTTACATTTAAATTTATTTATTCAGCTTTGACTGTTACGGTTAAACAAAAACTTCTAAGGAAAAATGCTGTTTAAATTATTAGTGAATATTTACTTTACGGTTTTTCATTCATTAATAAAAAAAAAAATTCGTAGTCATGACATTATTAATAACTTTTAAAAATTGTTGAGTTTTAAAAAAAGATTTGCTTCCAGTTGCCTCATAGATGTCTTCTTTTCTTCTAATAACTCTTCTTCATATTGTTTTCGTCTCTTCTCTCTTCTCATTACCTATGTGAATGTTATGCTATTTGATTCCGAAGCCAATATTAATAATCGGTTTTACTGAATTATGAAAGATATGAAAACAAATCTATTACTACTAATTTGCACCAAGAAAAAAAACTTTTAGTTTAATTACTGTTTGTCTCTACAAGCACAATTATTTAAAAAATTACTTACAAATCGTACAATAAATAGAGAACTTCTAGTTTCGTTTTTCTTTTCCCATTTTTTGGTATCCTGAAGATGCCACATTCTTGTACGTTAATCCACTGAAATACCTATATTTCCATAGAAAAAAAGTTAACTACAAAAAATACATAGAAATAGTCAAGCTCAGTATTAAGGAACGTTTTTTACAATGACAGTACCCTATTGCTTCATGTATTACTCTTCTCACATATTTATCATGTGATATCCTGTAGAGATTAATAAACGCGACACTCATAAACAAATTCTAATTTGAGGCGTTGCAAGTGTTAAATAAAATGAATTGATTTCAAGATTGTTTTTGTGAGGTATGACAAAATCACAAAAATTGACGCTCTTGTCAATCCCCACGAAAATAAAATAAGTGCATCCTATTTCTATTTTATTTCACCAATGAACAAAAATCTGAAATAAATAAAAACAACGTAAATCGAATTCGAAAATTTTGAGGAACTTTACAGTAACAAAATTATTTTTGACTTGTTTAAGATACAGTTGCGATTTGTCGCAACGGTATTTTATAATCAATACTTTAGCAAAAAGGGTTAAGATCTACAAAGTTAAGTTGATAGGAGCATCATTAATTACGTTCCAAATTTTGATACTGAATTCACAATGAAATCGAAGCAAATTTACAAACATTTCAATTACGTAGATGGCGTCCTTTATACATATATATTTATACAACTTAATAAACTTTCTACATCCTCGCCATTCTTGCCAAAGTATTTTACTTTATAACGTTTACCCTTCCTGGAATGAACCATGGCCACTATTTGTTTTGGATCATCTACGCCTCTTTCAATCGGTCCAGGTGAGCTGCAAGACGTTGTTATGTTACCTCTACGAACTGCAACTCGTATTGACTTTAATTCGCTTAAAGGAACGCGAGATAAGAAACCTGGAGGAGGAGGCCTCGACCTAAAAGTTGAAATATTTAATACAGCATCATATTTAGTAAGGCAAGAGGAGTGATTTAGAGTACCTACTGTTAGTGCTTGTACGTACCTTGATGTGCTGGGATTATTTGCAGACATTCTAGTTCTAGAGGTTAAATTGTGAGGTTAGGTTATGTAAGCGATTTTCGTAGTAGAGCCTGTCCAGTGTCCTTCAATAAATGCATGCGCATCCTTTGGAATATTTTATTTGACCTTATTAAAATAACCTTATTCACTATTATTGAGATATATATAACTATAAATCAAAACAAACACTTCCACCTTCCACCACACCATTAACACCACAGATTACAGAATAGAATAGAGAATAGGGCAATAAATGGTGATCGAATGTGATTCGAATGAAAAATAATCGTTCATTCGATTATTCAAGTATTATAACTCGAGAACTCACCGCATCAATCGAATGATATTATTCGAATGGCTGTCAATCGAATTAAATGTGATTCGAAATGAACAGTCTTCTATCGAGCATTCGAGTATATTAAAATTATGCCATTCGGATAATTGCTCTCGAGCAACGAAATCATTTTGTTATTCAGTATTCGAAAGACTATTCGATTACTAAAATCATTCGAATACCGACTATTCTATAATCGTTGACACAGAACACAGAAACACAACTGGCTAATGTAGCAACTGTTGCTTGTCAAGTCGGCTCTTCCCGGGCGACACCTATTGGTCAAATAATCAATCGATGGTGGCTTTTACAGATTTTCCATGGTTTAAATAGTTTTTGGAACAAAGAAATTTGAAACTTTCTCCGTACTATTATATGTTCGCTGATGTAACAAATTTAGCAAATCTACTTTTTAGGTTTGAAGAGCATAAACCCTAATTTCATAAAAGTTTTGAAAATATCATCGACTGCTACATTCTATGGTTTCTAGATCCGTGATTGAATTCGACCTGGCAACTGTGTATGCAGGTTGGAGTATTTCTGGTTGCCTAACATGCAGTATCAAACTGCTAACGGAAGGTGGGAAATCATTCCTACGACTTATTTACATATCTATGGCAAACTTTAATTGCAACTTAATGGGATATACTTACAAAAAAGCAAATTATGAGAAGACTATAACGGATTTATATTAAAAAATGTCAATTCCTTGACCGATTAATTTTTTTTAAATTCAGAAATTTGAAATTTTGCAGAAGTGAACAAATTTTTCGTAAAATAACATTATTAAATAAAAATTCATAACCACTAACAAACAATAAATACTTTCCTGTCGAACCTCTCATGGAGTCTCTTGCATACGGCGCTCCGTTTCGATAACACTAAATAGGCCACGATATTATCACCGGTGACAAACTGGGGTAACAGGAGACAATTTGTAGAAGACCTTATCAGGTGTAGAGCCATTATTTCCACCTGAAGTCGCGCATGTTATTACGTTATCTGTTGCTATTTGATTACAAACACTAGGCAGGTCTCCGTATCATCGCAAGTTTACGAGAGGGTTAATTGTATGAATGGAGCCAGGCGGCCTTATCTCTCCCGAGACGAAACATACATTGTGCTTCTACAACAATTTGTAGAGTATTGCCTTCTGCAAAAGACGGTAAATGTATAACTTTGGCTGTTTAGAAAAGGTAACATTTTACTTTAAAGCAGGCCACATTTGTTTATTATATATATTCCTCTAACTGAAATATAATTAATCTATCCACTTTATCGTGGAACACACTGTATATTATTCAAGCAAATAATTTAATCTTATAAGAGTTTTTTGCTGTAGATTCGATTTGACCTAAAAAATATGTGTTTTTTTTTATGTTCGATGCCTAGTGAAAATACATGCTCAATATACCAATTGCTATAATTCCGAGGGGAAATACAAGTTTATACAAAATTAAACCAAACATTCAGCCCATCGTTCCCGGGCGAGAGAAATACATCTGCCGCTATTGCGAATGGATTTCGTACGCGTAGGCCTGCGAATTGTTTTTAATTAATTGTTTTTCTGCTCTCTTTCCTCCCGGTCCTGCAAAAAGTCAATATAAAGGTGAAACAGTAAAGCACCGATGTCTACTTGAGGTTAATGTAGTGTGAAAGCGTGTTCTTATAAACGTGGAGGGGGAGACAGGGTTTTTCTCTTCTCTGGGCCCATCCCTTTGTAATCTCCTTTCTTGCCTTAGCGAAGGGCGAAGTAAGTGAGAATTTGTTGCATTTATTTCCCTTGACTACAAGAAATGTGGACTATGGCTTCAAAAATGATTGTAAACCATATGACTATGGAATTAGGCAACCATATATACACTAAACGGACTGGGAATACATAACTTGCAATATTTTAGGCTTATGTACTAATAATTATAGTATCATATATAAAGAAAACCAAGCCAAAATGATTTTTGTTGGTTAGAATTCTAACCTATAATTAGCAGACTATTTTAAATAATCTACAATATTGAAACTTCATAAATCTACTGTTTGAGAGAGTTCTTAAATGTTACAATGGATCCAAGCTAAAACTACAAAAATAAAAATTGGAAATCTAAAAATTTAAGGTTATGTTAGTCCTGATAAATTTAGCCTCAAAATGGCGGGTGGGCGTGACTTTGGCTCTATTGTCATCACTGTCCCTATAAAGTCTCTGTAGCTCAGTCACTGGTAATTTAAATTTTACAACTTTACCGACTTAAAAAAAATTTAAAAAGTGATGCTTGAAGAGAAACATGTCTAAATTGCTGTTTTGGTGTTACGTACTGAAGAGGGGTTGGAACCTTTGGTGTAGAACTTACACTTGGAGTAGTTTTCCACACGCACCAAAACACTTTTGCACACACTCGACGCGCGTTTCGCCAACCAAGTTGGCATCATCGGGAGATGATTAAAACCTTAAAACCATCATCTCCCGATGATGCCAACTTGGTTGGCGAAACGCGCGTCGAGTGTGTGCAAAAGTGTTTTGGTGTTACGTACTGTCAAAATAAACCTTGCTTGAGTTTCTGCTTGCCATAGCTTTGTAAATATTGGAGATGTAAGAGGAGCCCTCGCCCACGGTACTAAATAGATTATGCTTGAGCGTGGAACTGGTTGTAAGCGTAAGTAGTTGTATTCCTCCCATCAAAGATGATTTTTGCATCGGCGGAGAAAGTTCCATGCCATGCACCAGGCCCCTATTTGTCCCCACAAACCCAATCAGCGCTACCAACGCCGATAATTAGCGGTAAGTTGACCACGGGCCAGGTGACCGGGTGCGACACACGCGATCGATTTGCTCGCATCTCGCACGACCGCCTCCTTCACGCCCCACGAGTTTCCTTCTACTGTTTCCTAATTTCCTCCCACGCGTTGATTTCAATAATTCGTGTGCCGCTTAATTCGCGCGGTGTGCAGCCAGGTCCGAAATTACTTTGTTCCTCGATTTCCTTTGCCGTTTTTTAAATTGCGAAGGGCCGGGTCGTGCGTGCCCTCTTATTCCGGGGCTTTGCGAACTTCCGGCCTGGGTCCGAGGGTTCGCCGGCACGTCATTTTCCCTGTCGCACGGAATGTAACCGGGGAAAATGGAGTGTGGTAATAAGGAGGCCAAATTAGGAGATAGATGGCGATAATTGCATTTTTTGCAGGAATAATTCAATATATACGAAATTTTGGATTTATCAATTTTTGTTTTTAATAAAAAAATCGCTAATGAAATTTGTCCATTTTTAACGTTGAGAAAAAAAATTTTTTAAAAGATCATCGAAATGACAAAAATTTTGGTTTTAGAGATTAGATTAATTTCAATTTTCAAGACCTACTATAATTTTTTTTTCAACGTTAAAAATGGACAAATTTCATTAGCGATTTTTTTATTAAAAAAAAAATGGATAAATCCAAAATTTCGTATATATTGAATTATTCCTGCAAAAAATGCAATTATCGCCATCTATCTCCTAATTTGGCCTCCTTATTGCCACACTCCATTTTCCCCGGTTACATTTTTTCCCGTTAAAATCGGATAATAGACACATTTTTTACAGGGGTGTGTTTCCATTCAAAATAGGTCACACCGTATATTAAAACGATAGAGCGTACATGTTTTTCCCGATTTTGTTATTTTTAAATTGGAACCACTAAATCTGAAAATAGCGATAAATTTTCACCCCTGTCAAATGCGTCTCATTTAAATACCGAGGCAGTCGCACAGCGGCTTATTTTCCTAAAATAAATTTGTTTGGGTTTTATATACACGGCAACCGGCAACCCGGAACCGTTTTTATTGAGATTTATGTACCCCCGATTTTAGTTCGGTATGATAATATAATCCGAGGTAAACAAAAAATAAAGTTATCACATAAAATCTGCCTAATAGAAATAATGGTTGATATAATATGGTAAATGGCCCGGCCACGTGAATTAATCGTTACAGGCCATTTATGATTTTCAAAAATATAGTTTTTAATCCCCCTGTTCTAAATAAAAGTTACTTACTTTGGCGGAAAACACTAGAACTTGATAAAAAAGTCTATAGCTGGAAATTATTTTCGAGCATACAGGGCGAGCCAAGATAATGAAAAGAGTGAAAGTTCTTAAAAACAACTACGTGAAATAAAATTCGGAAAAACCCGCTTGAATGACATCAGAATGTTAGCGCGACAGAATAATTAATTAATTTCCTTATATTTGAACTACATCATTTTGTATGTAGAGTTATTTAATTTTTAGATCACGCTTCATCATTACAAAAATCGTATTTTAATTACATTTTATACACATAATTATAGACAGTTAAGCTTTAAACGACGTCATCATGTTAAGTACCTCACTCGATTTTCCTGCTTTATTCTTCACCTAGGAAAAAATGTCAAAAATTATACTTGTGTACTTTTTTCCGAGGAATCCGATTCCAAAAAGATAAAAACAATTGAATGTCAAAGAAAAAAGTTATGGCCGAAAAACTGAAAAAGAAAAAAATATACACCCTGTATATTAATGCGGACATGGGTATGTGACATTTCACTGATTGTAAATGCATATCAGGTACATATTTTTCACTTCCGGTTTGACCGGAAATTGCTTTAATTTTTTTATTTTAGGTGATACACCTTGTATATTGGGCTCAGTTTAAAGAACATTTCTTTCTGAATTCAGCAATATATAACACATTATCATTATCTTTCATATTTAATAAGATATTGCGGTTTTAATTTAAAATAACACAAATATATGTTATGAAATAAAGTCATCCATGAAAACAAACAAAAGCATTTAAATTATTTTTTAATTTATTTCAAAAACTAAAGAATACAAGTTATTATGCTATATCTTCTTTTGTTTTTGAAATAAATAAATAATTTAAATGCTTTTGTTTGTTTTCATGGATGACTTTATTTCATAACATATATTTGTGTTATTTTAAATTAAAACCCCAATATCTTATTAAATATGAAAGATAATGATAATATGTTATATATTGCTGAATTCAGAAAGAAATGTTCTTTAAACTGAGCTCAATATACAGGGTGTATCACCTAAAATAAAAAAATTAAAGCAATTTCCGGTCAAACCGGAAGTAAAAAATATGTATCTGATACACATTTACAATCAGTGAAATGTCACATATCCATTTCCGCATTAATATACAGGGTGTATATTTTTTTCTTTTTCAGTTTTTCGGCCATAACTTTTTTCTTTGACATTCAATTGTTTTTATCTTTTCGGAATCGGATTCCTCGAAAAAAAGTACACAAGTATGGTTTTTGAATTTTTTTCCTAGGTGAAGAATAAAGCAGGAAAATCGAGTGAGGCACTTAAAATGATCACCCTGTACACGCAGATAATAATTAAATAACCCTATAAAACGATGTAGTTCAAATATAAGGAAATTAATTAATGATTACGCCGCGCTAACACTTTGACGTCATGTTTAAAGCTTAGTATACAAAGAATGTTCGTTTTTCTCTACATCACATCGTGGAAAAATATACAGGGTGCTTCATTTCAATAAATTAAAATTTAAAAATTATTTTTGTCCACCCTGTATATTTTTAAGAGGTGAAAATGAATCAAAAACATTAATTAATAATTAGACGTCTCGTAACTACTATTCACATATTTTCTTCTTATAATCTCATAATTGTGACTGTAGTGATTTTTTCAATATGCATCTGCAGATGGCTTTATTTCAACAAAAAAATTAATTACATCCAAGTGGTTCGGAGATAGTCAATAATAATATAGGAGTGAAATGGGCGTAGAAAGAGGCTTCAAAAAATGTACTGATATACAAAGCATTCCATTTAAAAAAAGGTACTTGATCTTGAAATATTGTCTTGGCTCACCCTGTATATTCGACAATAATTTCCGGTAACAGACTTTTTTATGTAGTTTAATTGTATTTGGAAAAACCCGCTTGAATGACGTCAGAATGTTAGCGCGACAGAATTATTAATTAATTTCCTTATATTTGAACCATATTATTTTGTATGTATGGTTATTTAATATTTAGATCACGCTTTTTCATTACGAAAATCTTATTTTAATTACATATTATATACAAGGTATACAGGGTGAATACCAATAACTCATTTTAATTTTAAGAGGGGGTTTCTGTTGATATTTATAAAACAAATCACCAATAAAAAAAATATAAAAAAGAAAGTTTAAAAACTGACCTACCCTACGTAAAATTCTTTGAGTACCGCACTTTGTCGCTCTATTGATCCACTTATGGGGTGAACAACATGCCTTGTATCCAAGTCACAGACTCCAAGTTCTAACGTAAAAAATGTGACAAAAAACGTCTAATAAAGTTAAGCCACCGTTCGGCGGTCTTTCATAAATATGCGGTCGGAGACAAGTTAATTGACAGTGACAGCAAAAACTAGTGAATTTATGATTGCAAAAAACAAGGTGAATGCCAGAGGCAAAGACCTATCTCGATTTATTTTCTGTTGAGATAGGTCAGTTACGAAGTTCTGAAAATGTTGACGTATTTTAATTTATTTTCTTTCTCGAAAACTACATGGTGTATCTTTTTTATTTTTGGTATATGGCCTTACCATTAACGGACCTATCATCCTTTAAAATTAAAATAAGTTATTGTATTCACCCTGTATAAAAATCCACAAACCCGATACTTACAGGCAATTTGTTACCTCCTCCAGCAAAACGCTCCTCATCATAACAATCAAGCACATTTAACTAACCGGTTTCGTTCCGATTGAAGCCATTAAAAATCTGGATGGGATAACTTTGAATAATATGTTTCCTCGTCTTAATTCAGAGATACGGGAGGCGGACTCGCGCAACACAGATTAACGAGCCCATTTATTTCGCTCCTTCTTTTAAGCCTCTTTCACTAGTTATGCGCCTATAATGTCTTTATCTTCGGATCCTTCCTTCGATGTCAAACACGGTCAGCCCAATTAGGATAATGAACCTAAAGAATGTCGAGTCTTGAATGTATCTCCGATTAGTGAATAATTAATTGCCTTTAATTCCGCTCTGATTTGTTATTCGTCCAGAGGGTTTCTTGGTGTTTTGCAAATTTTAAATTACGATTCTTTTGGAAACGAGTTTTAGGTTTGTTAAGCTGTTTCTCGGCGCAAAATGAGTAAGACCGCTGTACGCTTCCGAGGGGTTCAACAGTCGTACTGCGGAAATCGTCGATATCTGTACCTGTACCTGTAAAATAATCGAATCGCTTTCTTTTGCGCATCGCATCAAACTCAAAATTGGTTAATTGAAATCCATCGCCCTTGATTCACAAAAAACGAATCGTTTAAACGCGATTCAGATGTTAAGCCGGGGCATTAAGCAGTCCTCACCACCCGACCAGCAAGCGTAATCAAGTAATCATGAATGAACGACTGTTGCTCTGGTGGGGCGCACACGATTTAGGAGGCGCAACGTTTCCGCATCAGGCCTCCTGCGAGCTCGTCTTATGGACCGGCGCTTCAATCGCAGGAGGCTGAGCGCCAGTTTCAACGCCGAAGCCGTCGCCAAAGCCCACTGCGATCCTGCGAGAGGCTCGATCGCGGCGCGGTGTTTCGTACTGGTATCGGACACGTGTGGTTTTTGATTTTTGTTGTTGGTTCTGTTTTTTCTCCCCCCCGATGGCGTGTGGTGATTTAGTTTGAGTTTGGTTGTCGTTTTGGTGGACTTTTCGTTAGGGTTTCACTAATGCGTTTCTGATAGAAAAAAAACTTAAGGTAAAAGGACGATAATCAGACGTTTATATTTTTTATGTTTTCTAGGTTTCTAGGTTTGTAATAACTAGAGATAGTTAAAAAATCAAGCCTTAACTTCATCATTTTTTTTCCTATAAATAGGATACCAAACATGCAACGTCTATGTAATGTTTCACGGATGGAGCACAAAAATGTAGTTAAAAAGTTGTTTGAAATTGAGAAATAATGACCATATTGTTTTTTCCATATTAGTCAATTTTTCGTTTAAAAAATTGGCGTTTGCTAGTAACTTTTTAAGTATTGGCGGAGTAGGTGCATTTTTTGGAAAAATAGGATTTGATTTTTTTTTTGACACGTGATTAATTATGTTAGGAATTTATATTATAATTACCTCTCTTAAAAGGGTACTCCATTAGCTTTTATTAGCACTTTACATGAATAGAATCTGCCAAGTGGTTAGATTCATTTTGTGAGCGAAGAAAATTTAGAAAAATACTAAACACAGGGTGATTCACGAGGAAAGGGACAAAATGTTATGGTAGATAGAATTCACTTAGGTGAATTAGAAATGACTATTGAAAAAAGCCTGAGCCTTTTTTTATTGATCTACAGGGTGATTTATGAGTTTTGCCCAATACTTGTTAAGGTAATATCTTTTAAACTAATCACTAGAATCAGCTCGTATTGTGGGTATATAGTATACTATTAATTGTCAATTTACATGCATAATCAAAGACAGAAAATTCCAGGGCCGGCTCAACTAATTTTTATTTTTAGGGCTCCTATGAAAAAATTCACCCTGTGTACGTGATTTTTAAATTCTAATATTGAATTATGAAACTACATACACAAGTAATCGAAAACATGTACTTTGTTGTTTTGCCACACTTTGGGCGAATTTTAAATAAACGATCAATTTTTGCCAAAATCGAAGGTCTGCACAAAATAAATTTATAAAATTACATTTTCCTCTCTTATTCAAACTAAAATATTTGTTATACAAAATTTTGTGATTTCGTGGTTGATTAATATGAAATAAATAATCAAAAATAAATAATTTCAACATTAGATTAAGTAATTTTTATTTCTGAGGTTTCTGTGAAAAAAATCAGTCTGTATATATTTTTCTCAAATTCTGATAATAAATTATGGAACTACATTTAAAAAAACCGCTGCCAATTATGGGATCAAAACTTCCTCACCGTGTGGTGGAGTTTATAACAAAAGTAATTTTTGACGTATTTTGTTTTTTGACGCTTTTTGTTTTTTTTTACGTATTTTGTTTTTTTGGCGTATTTTGTTTATTTCAACATTTGGACACGATATTATAATGGAATTATATATCAGATCCTATTTGTAAACTTTCATCACGAATAAATTTTTTTGTAAAGTTAGAAATAGAAATTTTGGGGTCCGGTAGACCCCATTCCAGTGGACCAATTTTGCTCATCAACGAACACAATCTCTTCCTTGACCTCTAGAACGTGTGTACCAAATTTGAAAGCTTTATTTCAAAGAAAGAAAATTTTTGTGTATCGCCATAATTCGTCGTGAATCGTCCAGAAATGCAATAAAAATTTTCAAAATTTTTTTCACGAATACATATCTTCCTTACTTTTGGTGAGGAAGTAATTAACGAAATTGTTTATTTTTTTTATCACAGTACATCAATAAACAGAACATTAATAATCCTGTCGTTATTAGGAAAGCCGTAGGAAATTTAATTTTACGACAAAGAAAATGTAGGGAGGCAGAAGGCTTTCATTTTGAAAATAAGTTATAAAGTTTAATGTTCTGTGAATTTGTTGTTTATAATGTTCTGTTTATTGATGTATTGTGATAAAAAATAAATAATTTCGTTAATTTTTAAATGTAGTTCCACAATTTATTATCAGAATTTGAGAAAAATGTATACAGACTGATTTTTCACAGAAATCTCAGAAATAAAAATTACTTAATCTGATGTTGAAATTATTTATTTTTGATTATTTATTTCATATTAATCATTCATGAAATCACAAAATTTTGTATAACAAATATTTTAGTTTGAATAAGAGAGGAAAATGTAATTTTATAAATTTATTTTGTGCAGAACTTCGATTTTGGCGAAAATTGATCGTTTATTTAAAATTCGCCCAAAGTGTGGCAAAACAACAAAATACATGTTTTCGATCACTTTTGTATGTAGTTCATAGGAGCCCTAAAAATAAAAATTAGTTGAGCCGGCCCTGGAATTTTCTGTCTTTGATTATGCATGTAAATTGACAATTAATAGTATACTATATACCCACAATACGAGCTGATTCTAGTGATAAGTTTAAAAGATATTACCTTAAGAAGTATTGGGCAAAACTCATAAACCACCCTGTAGATCAATAAAAAAAAAGGCTCAGGCTTTTTTCAATAGTCATTTCTAATTCACCCAAGTGAACTCTATCTACCATAACATTTTGTCCCTTTCCTCGTGAATCACCCTGTATACCTACTTGATTTATGTATTTAAGATACTAAAAATATGAAACATACTAAGAGTATTAAAACTGGTTAACAATATAAAGACATGATCTTAATCAGTTTTTTTATGAAAATTATGAAAATTTTCAAATTCTAGTATTTCCATTTCCGGTAGGTCGCGCACACCAGTAGCTTCCTGGTAAGAACTATTTGGGATCTCGTTTAAGATGCTTTTGATGCCCTTTTTATTTTGATGCCCTTTTTAGTATCTCCGATAATTACCCAAATCGCCCAATTTATAGACAGTAACCCGAGCAATAATAACTTCCCAATGCAAGAAAAAACACGTTTGGCAAAACAAACTTTCCTGCTTGGTTTGCATACTTTGTAAAATAAAATTTTTACGGCCGTATTAAAACGGAATAATAAAAATAGTAGGTAGGTAATTAAAGGCACGAGTAAACATTTTCCAGGGTAAGTAAATGCATTAAGCGCAATTCTGATACATATAAGCGTATTTTTAGATTTTAAAAGTAAACTGCCGGTCTAAATGACTCTCACTTGTTTAATGGTACGTTATTGACGTACGTCAACCTAATGACATAGCTTACACAGTCGGCAGCTCATCCACTCCACAAAAGAAACGATAACCGCAAAATTATCAGCGAAAATTCCTAAGTGTTTTGTGTTGTTCCATATTATCTATTTACGTATTGTAAAGCCCGAACGAAACACCCTGTGTAGCACTATTACACAATGAGGCGAAGAAACGTAATTTATTCAATAACACAAACCGCGCGCCAGAAGGCCAACGGCAAGAAGACATGAAAGAAATAATGGAATAAAATATGTGAGTACCTCTCTAGTACTGAAGATTTAACCGCTTCAGGTTTGAGTGCCTAATAAAAATTTTACGGACGCCGCCATTGTCGACAACACGCGCGAATAAAAATAATACAATAAATTAGTAGTAAAACCTGGCAATGGTTACGGTAATTTAAAAAAAAATGTGAACAATTTTATGGTTATTGCCGACTAGAAATGATACAGCAAGTACGTGCGTATAAAAATCATAACTTGGCAACGCTTACATACGTGAAGACAATAATTAAAAGCATAAAACATTTAATAAAAAACTAAATATTTAATTCTGTAAGAAGTGGCAAGTCGCAAGCCGTTTACATACATACATATTAGCAGGAGGCGTGAATTCGTTTCGGTGACGCTGCGTGATTGGTCCCGCGTGCTATAGAGTCGCTGATAGGCGTAGGCGTGGCTTGGCTCCACCAATGGCGCGCGGTCAGCTATACGCCTAGGCTCGCCGTCATCGAGGGGCGTGGCTTCTCTTCGGAGCTGTACCGGTTTGTTTATTGCCAGTGCAGTCCATTTAAGGACGTTTGAGAAATACCAGCTAACACGTGGCGGCAATAAATATCCATAAACCGCTGCGGTGCGTGTGTATATGGATGATAACGTGATTTGCCAAAGATCCACAAGGGTTTACTCCGACGCAAACCGGCGGTAATTTTATTTCAATTACTGGAAAATGTCGAAAATTTTTTAATCAAAATTAGTGGAAGTTGAAATAAGTAAATTGAAAAACTGGCTCACCGGCTTTGCGTTTTAATTTGGAAGTCTGAAATTAAAAATGGTTATTAAAGGGGAGAGGTAAATCAATATGTAGATATTCGTGGTCCGCGTTTTATGTTTCGAACTGCCGACAGGACCAGGGCCAGTATTAATCATCCACATGTAACCGCATAATTTTTTATTATAATTTATATTATTTATTATTTTTATTATAATTAATTTGTATCCAAATTCTACTTAGCATTGTATATACAGGGTGGTACGAGTTTAAATTGGAGATACTTTCATTATTTGTATTAATTTTGACAGTTAAATTAGAAACGTCATTAATTGATCCTAACCTTAAATAAACACAAACATAACCTCAATTTGCAAAT
This sequence comes from Rhagium mordax, assembly GCA_963680705.1. NCBI lineage: Eukaryota > Metazoa > Arthropoda > Insecta > Coleoptera > Cerambycidae > Rhagium > Rhagium mordax. The sequence continues at coordinate 1,318,192 of OY796662.1, read as the reverse complement.
TGTGCATTGCAAAACCTATTTTCCGCGCTCGAATCAGCCCAGCTACCAGAATCGATACTTTTGCCGTGCAACTAACACGCATTCCGTACACAATATCATTTTCCACTCCACTTCCCAATATAATATGCAATTTCCTAGGCGATATGCAAATCTCCCTTTAATTTATTTTAAATTCCCACCGCGAGAGTTTTTCGCTATCAATTTGGGGCTTTCCGCGAGCTCTCCACATCCATTTCCATATTTTATACATAATACATTAAAAGCACGCCGAGTTGCGAGAACTGCAGTCCGCTGTTGTTAGGGCCAATCAAAAAGCACTTATACACGGTATAGAAAAATACGAAATAAACGTTGACCCGCAGCAGGTTGGGCCGAGACGATTTTTTACGCTGCAACAGCTTTAACGAGAAACCGCCGGATTCGATAAGCCAGCAGGGATGGGTATAAATAATTTATCAGGAACTTGCTGATGTTGCAGAAAATTAGTTGAGATAGTAAAAATGTGATCGAACTGAAACTTGACTGTGTGTAAAATTGTTACGAACATGCAAATGTAAATTACCGGCGAATTTGGCGCAGCTGTTGGAGCTTGTCGACCTAATTTTGGGGTAAATTAACGCATTTTAGTGTTCTGCGCTGTTCACTGCTGTTTGTGGCGCTGCAAACATCTCAATTGTGTCATTATTACAAGAAGAAAACAAAAATAATGCAGATTCTTTTTTTCGCGACATAGTTCGATTATTCTCTCTCCATAATTATTGACTGTCATGTGTGCTTCCTGTCCCATGATACTTTCCATTCCTCCATTTTGGTTACCTACGCGACCATTTAAATCTCCCATAATTATTAAGTTCCCCTCGTTTTCATCTATTTCTCTTCATAGATTTCTAAAATATCCACCCTTTTCTTTTTTCTTTGCATCCTCATTTTCCCCATTTGTTATTTTTTATTGCTAATCGACGTTTGAAGAGAAAATAGCATGTTTTATTCGAAGTAAATGTTGTGACTCATCTGTAATTGCCGAACTCACTTCGTTCGTCCGGCAATTACAGATGAGTCACAACATTTACTTCGAACAAAACATGCTATTTTCTCTTCAAACGTCGATTAGCAATAAGAAACATAGATAAAAAAATATCGAATCACCACCAAAAACGCATAGTATAGTGTTAATCTACAATCAAATGGATATTATTTATAATGTATAAAGTGCTATTTATAACATATTTAATGTTAAGTTTATGAAACATTTCAGTTTAACATTACAAATTACATTTGTATAACATTTTGTAAACATTTAAGAAAAAATGTTAAAGATACAATTAAGAGAATGTATTAAAATACGTTTACAAGGTGTATCGTATGATATAGAAATATTTTCCAGTAACATCGAGTTAATATTGTATAAACATTTATTAAATATTTTACATTTTTATATTTCTCAGATATATCAATGTTAGTTATCATAACAGAAATATAATATTTCATGTAAACATTAAAATTGTTACCTAGGTCTAACATTACATAATATGGTAGTTATATTATATTATATTTGAAAATGTTCAATTGTGACCGTAAAAATAAATATATATATTTTTAATTTAATTACGTATTTACAGCATGAAAATACATATTTTCTCCAATTTTTATAAAGATCAGACGATTCTTACTCCACTTGTTATTAAACACTTATTAGTAAAAAAAAAAAAAAATAAACTGAGCAACTTGGATTTTTTGAGGTTAGGATTCTCCTTTCTTCCTTTGATTGCTCTTTTATTCTATTTTCTATTTCTCTCTCTCTTATTTTTGGATTCCATTGTTAATCCCAAGTATAAGATTGTTTCCCCTTTCATCTTCTTCGAGTATTTAAATTTTGGTCCATTTTTATTTCTTCAATTTCATCCATACGCTCCTTCATCATCTGGAGTAATTATACGTAAGAAATTTTAATTAATCCTATACTTTGCAAAATATGTATTTCTTCAAATTTACTAATTTACCAAGTTTTTTCGTTCCATGCAGCTTTCTGTCCTCCAAAATTCCGTCCTTAGCAGTTATTTGCGTCTGCCCACTTAACTGCGCGGTGTTAAAACTAGTTCGATTTTAATAAGTCGATTTAACAAAATGTCACAATTAATTAAGCCTGTTCACGCCCTGGCTTGTCTCTGAATGCGTCTCAATCTAACTGGACACGGCTAACCGCTACGCCGCCATTTTTTATCCATTTGTGATTATTTATAGCTGTCACGAAAATAGACAGGTGATTCTTCCTGCTCGGTTGTCATTAAAAATATACAAGGTCGGTAAAAAGCGGCGATTACTGGAGTAATTAGGAACAAAAATGTCAAAAACGAAACTAAACATAATAATGAAAAACGTTTTATTTTATGCTTCCTGCTTCCTGCTGGCTGGGAATTTACGGCGAGCCATCCTGTAAAGCTACACTTCCCAGCTCATTGAATTGTACAAGTTTCGGAACACAAATCCCCCTTCTAACTGGCATAATGACTATATATAAATATAAATTTTCGTTCCTGCAGAAGTGGATTAGGCACTCGGTACCAGTAAAAGCTCATTAAGGCGTATGTGCAAAAAAGCATAAAGCGTAGCGCGGATGCAGGTTGCAATCTGACGGCGCAGAGGCTTGTGGCAATTGTTTCTTTGATGGTAAATGGTAGAAGGTAACAGAAGGATGGAAGGATCTTGGCCCAAAGGAGGAACAAGAAGAAAAGGAGGGAAGGGAAGCGATGGAGAGTTTTTTTAACCAAACGGCATCCTTAGAAATTCATAATGACCCTTTTCTACGAAAACGCAGTTTCTTGAGCGTCTTTTGGATTTTCAGTATTTTCACCTTCTTTTTATGCTGAATACGTGACTGGGTCTGGTCGGCAGAAAATTCGCCGTGGCTGTCGTGCTGCGGTCGGTAAGGGTGTGGAAAAGGGCTCTTTCGCTCTTTCGGAAATGTAATATCCGGACAAATCTGATAGAATTTTTAATTTACAGAAGAAGTGTTTTACGCCCACAAAGGTGGTGGAGCGTCGGGACTTAATATGTGGAAGCGACAATTCGGGAAGGTAAAAAAACACTGAATCCGATATAATTGCGTGGCGTGTTCATTTTCATCGCTGTTAAATTATGGCATGGAATAGGTCAGTATATTTGGATAAATGTCGCCTTACGAGAAAACACTTTATGTGTAAAGCGCGTGAAATACGAGCTGGCGGATAAAAGGGAATATTAGAAAAGAATAAGACGGCATATTCGCTCCGAATTTTAATTTTCGTCAGTAAAATAATTCTATCATTACGAATTAAGACCCACGAGCTGTATACGTTTTGTATATTCCGAAGCGTTATTTTTAATTCCCCATATTCGAGTAGTAGTTACCGATGTTACGTTCCCTTTGAGAGCGGCTTCGGGTTAAATTACTTTTTAATTTGGCTTTATCTCCATCTTTCAACTGTTTCGGCCTCTTTGAATACGCTTCTCTACACGGCGGACAACAAAAAGTTTGCCAGATTCATTCAGCACGCTCCAATAATAAAAACAGAACGTACGGTCGGGGACGTTGCTGGTTAGATTTGCTCGGTCGGGTAATCTTTAAGGTCTCCGTGCATAAAGTTTTACCGAAAAACAAAAAATAGTCATTGGTAAATAGCTCTACGTTTGTGGCAGTAGTTCGCTGTATTGTAAAACCCTCTGTGTAGACAGGAATATCTATAGCTAACCCACTGCCCGCCGTTCGTACTATATCCTGTTGGAAATTCTTCTCTAAAATTTAATTTCGTTGGTCGGAAGCGTCGAAAAACCCAAACAATGCGCCTCGAGCTCCTAGTTCAGATCACCCTGTAGCGTTTTGCGACACTACCGACGCAAGACCCCAACAAAAAACAGTGGGTTATTCAGATTACACCGCCAAGTGGCAGGCTAGAAGGGTAGTAATATCCTGTGTGCCTGTTTTTGAAAGTGGATTATGAGGATCTCTGTAATAAGTAGGAAATTTGACTTGAATATCGCTCGTAATGAAGGTATATGTAAACGACCTTTGCGAAACTTAATGACGAGTGGCGATGGCAACGATTTATTTTATCTGAAATTACTATCGAAACAACCGGAATTAAGGGTGTTGAGAGAAGTGTTTAAAACATACACAGAAATTAACACCTTATATATTTGGCGAAGGCGAAGGGGAAATTATTTAAAATCTAAATCTTTAGCCCAATAGGTCTGCAAATTGGGGGTCGTGAGAGCTGTTTGACAATTTGGAAATAATTTCGACGTAATTACTTGCGTAGAATCCGAATCTGGAGTCAAGATTTGCCCATCACGTCAGGATTTTGAGACATTTGAGGTTAAACGGCTTCTTTGGCTATATTTGAGGTTATGTACATAACCTCAAATATAAATTTAATAAAACGCAGCTCATTTCTGCTGGTGCTTTGATAATTAATGATAATTACGCTTTAACTATGATATACAAGCAAAATTTAGCTTTTATGAACTATAATATACGAGTATATTATAGTTCATAATCTATAAATATTCGAAAATATTCAAACTCGAGACTCAAGCACGGCAAATCTGCGCCATGACACTCCGTATAGCCTGCTTGATATATTCAACTCCGTCAATAGTGCTTTCTGGTCTATTTTGCATGGCCTAGCCGCCTCTTTAGCAAAATCGTAAATCGCCCTCGTTATCTAAGACGCGGGATACAAAGTCCTTTGTCTGCATCGTTAGCTCGCAACGCGATGTGATTGATAGGTATTACGTTCGGACATTTGCATGCCGTGCACTTTTTTAATTCCCTATTTGCATATAATGATGCAACAATGCTGCCGCATACTGTATGCCGCAAACCATGTCACTTGAGGTTTCAAAGCGTGTCCCATTATATGCTGCGGTCGTTTTTTTCAATTATCGACAGCGTCGTTATGTACTTGCATGTTAACTACATCATAGATCCGTTGTGCAATCAGCGGGAAAAGTACTCGGCTGGTGTTTTCGTTTTATCCGGCGCGGCGAGCGAGATGTTTTTATTCGAATTGTCCGGCCATTTAGTTTATGTAAGGGGTGGCGTCCGACTTTTATGATGATTAAAAATTTGATTTCAAAACTTAAGTAAACTAGATAAACGAGTCTAAAATTGCATATTATTTTCGAATATACTAGTGTTTTTTTAAATTTTCGACGCCATTTTTCTAACAAAAGTCAACTTGTGGCATATCGCTGAAATCAGAATTTCATGGCGAACAAAGAAATGCAAAAATATACAAGGTGTTTCGCGGAAAATAAGAAAGTTGGCGTCACTTCCGATTAAACCGGAAGTGGAATTGCGTGCGCAATCACGTCAGATTATAGTTGTAGCGACCTTTTAACCACGTTCCAAATTTCAGAATCCTATCTTTTGTAATAACCGAGTTATTTCGTACATTCGCGTCTCTACATTTTCGACGCCATTTTTCGAACAAATGCCAACTTGTGACATATCGCTGAAATCAGGATTCCATGACGAACAAAGAAATGCAAAACTATACAAGGTGTTTCGCGGAAAATAAGAAAGTTGGCGTCACTTCCGATTAAACCGGAAGTGGAATTGCGTGCGCAATCACGTCAGATTATAGTTGTAGCGACCTTTTAACCACGTTCCAAATTTCAGAATCCTATGTTTTGTAATAACCGAGTTATTTCGTACATTCGCGTCTCTACATTTTCGACGCCATTTTTCGAACAAATGCCAACTTGTGACATATCGCTGAAATCAGGATTCCATGACGAACAAAGAAATGCAAAACTATACAAGGTGTTTCGCGGAAAATAAGAAAGTTGGCGTCACTTCCGATTAAACCGGAAGTGGAATTGCGTGCGCAATCACGTCAGATTATAGTTGTAGCGACCTTTTAACCACGTTCCAAATTTCAGAATCCTATGTTTTGTAATAACCGAGTTATTTCGTACATTCGCGTCTCTACATTTTCGACGCCATTTTTCGAACAAATGCCAACTTGTGACATATCGCTGAAATCAGGATTCCATGACGAACAAAGAAATGCAAAACTATACAAGGTGTTTCGCGGAAAATAAGAAAGTTGGCGTCACTTCCGATTAAACCGGAAGTGGAATTGCGTGCGCAATCACGTCAGATTATAGTTGTAGCGACCTTTTAACCACGTTCCAAATTTCAGAATCCTATCTTTTGTAATAACCGAGTTATTTCGTACATTCGCGTCTCTACATTTTCGACGCCATTTTTCGAACAAATGCCAACTTGTGACATATCGCTGAAATCAGGATTCCATGACGAACAAAGAAATGCAAAACTATACAAGGTGTTTCGCGGAAAATAAGAAAGTTGGCGTCACTTCCGATTAAACCGGAAGTGGAATTGCGTGCGCAATCACGTCAGATTATAGTTGTAGCGACCTTTTAACCACGTTCCAAATTTCAGAATCCTATCTTTTGTAATAACCGAGTTATTTCGTACATTCGCGTCTCTACATTTTCGACGCCATTTTTCGAACAAATGCCAACTTGTGACATATCGCTGAAATCAGGATTCCATGACGAACAAAGAAATGCAAAACTATACAAGGTGTTTCGCGGAAAATAAGAAAGTTGGCGTCACTTCCGATTAAACCGGAAGTGGAATTGCGTGCGCAATCACGTCAGATTATAGTTGTAGCGACCTTTTAACCACGTTCCAAATTTCAGAATCCTATCTTTTGTAATAACCGAGTTATTTCGTACATTCGCGTCTCTACATTTTCGACGCCATTTTTCGAACAAATGCCAACTTGTGACATATCGCTGAAATCAGGATTCCATGACGAACAAAGAAATGCAAAACTATACAAGGTGTTTCGCGGAAAATAAGAAAGTTGGCGTCACTTCCGATTAAACCGGAAGTGGAATTGCGTGCGCAATCACGTCAGATTATAGTTGTAGCGACCTTTTAACCACGTTCCAAATTTCAGAATCCTATCTTTTGTAATAACCGAGTTATTTCGTACATTCGCGTCTCTACATTTTCGACGCCATTTTTCGAACAAATGCCAACTTGTGACATATCGCTGAAATCAGGATTCCATGACGAACAAAGAAATGCAAAAATATACAAGGTGTTTCGCGGAAAATAAGAAAGTTGGCGTCACTTCCGGTTAAACCGGAAGTGGATTTTGGTGCGCGATCACGTCAGAATTTGCCTTTAGAGGTCTTTTAACCACGTTCCAAGTTTCAGAATCCTATCTTTTGTAATAACCGAGTTATTTCGTTTGTTTATATAAAATATACGTCTATGATAGCATTTGTTGGAGAAAAGTCAACTCGAAACTGACCGCTGGAGATGAAACTATACTTTCCGACATAAATCAAACCTCTGTCCAGTACATAAATCACACTAAAGTTTTCATTATTATACCGAAAACTTATAAATATGGTAAACAAAACTTTTCTTTATGGGCTACCTATATATTCGCTTTGTGAACATAAATATAAGCACGGTTTCGCTCGGAAAACATCGATGGCAATGGATATATCAAGCGAATGACTTGACCTAGATATAATAGCTGTTAAAAAAATGTAATCGCTTGGCAAAAATATCCTACCGTTTTTTCCACAGTTTCTACAAAATAAATGCACCAGGACTTCACTAAAATGATCATCTCATAAACACTTTTAATACAGGACTGTTCGACAGCAGACATTAATATTACTATACGAACTATAATATACTTCTATAATGCCTACCTGTTACATGTTTTTTTCCTTGTCAACCGGTATACTTCAATATCAAGTGTAGGAGCGTAAGAAAGTTTAAAATTATATTTGTCTTAAACGCACTTGGTAGGCGGGCGATTTTTCTTTCGGCGTGTAATTAATTTAAATTTCAATCAGGCTCCTACACATTTCGCGTTTAGTTGGGAAAATTAAAACAAAAAAGTTTGCGGGATTTACTTTGCAAATCAAATATTTGATTCTGCCTAATTTTTTTTTAAAATATGGAGCAGGATCTCCGGGGAGTTTGTATGAGAAAAAATTACTTTTTGATAATTTGTTTTGAGGCTAAGAAATTTAAACACAGGTATACGGCGTGTCCCGTTTCAGGTCCAACCACCCTTAAAATATTTTTTGCAATAAAAAATGAAAACCCAGCTTTGGGTGCCAGCTCATCCTTTCGGAAGTTATTTCATCAACTTGGACGAGACACGCTGTATATTTTTTCAGTAGGTAATCTCAGCATTAGCAACCAACACCGATAATAATATATAATTTAAAAATCTTCCATCAGAGTGATGTAGCGCTTTTTTAACCAACGACCCATGTTACATTTTTTCTTACTTTCATGCGACCCGTGTTGCCTGCAGGCAGAAACTTCGGCAAAAACTCTGATCAAATACAATTAAGGTCGCATGACTCTTATTATTTTTTTTTTAGGCCCGATGAATCACAGATTGTTATTTGCTAAACAAAAACGGTGTTATTTTGTTGTGATTATATAATTAGAAAATGTCAGAGTGTTCTCTCGCTATACATGGTTCAGGCGAAAATATGTTCGAATTACAAGGCAAGAATAAAATATCATTGACGAGTAAGTAGCAAGTCATTGGCGTACACGTAGGCGTGGCTCGGTTCCACCAATGAAATCCACTATTATCGAGAGGCGTGGTTTCGTTGCACTGTATGACCTGCCTACTTTTAAAATCCAACTCGCTGGTAAGTGTAGGCGTGGCTTGGTTCCACCAATACGCTAATGACCCCGCCCTCGAGAGGCGTGGCTCTGTTCCGCCAACTCATTCGCTGTTTATGTTGATAATTCTCGAGGATTTAAAAAATATTGTCTATATACAGGGTCTCGTTTTTAACAAATCAGGAACTCAGCAGTCTTTCTGTGGTTGCCCTAATTGTCATACTAAATTGTAGTTATATCGTGCGCAACATCCTCTTCTCCTGGAGTGTTACCTAATTGAACTTATTTATACAGACAATATTCGTAAACTTAGTAATAAAATTCAATTGTTTGAAATTCCTTTGTGCGGTCGTTGTTTTAAGTTTGCTTTCCTCGTGATAATAATTTTTGGGTTTTTGCTTAGGTCGTCACCCTGTGAATCGTTTACGCTTCGCCTCAACATCACTTGCGAAATTATAAATTGAAAACAACAGTTTGAATTTAATTTGTATGATAATTTGACGAAACCTCCATTTAGCTGCCTATTCAAATCGCGAATTAGCGGAATGGAGACGGGAAGAAGCTATGACCATTTTGGGGTTATTGACGTTATTTTTATTGGTTTATAATGTGCCTGTACCGTAATAATCATGGACGTAAAAACACCAATAAAAAGTTTCATAAGATACTAACGACATACTTTCGGCAGTGGCTGCCGTCAGGATGAACACGGGTGAACGTCGTGAACGAATTATCGGCAGTGATCAGTTTCTTCGCGCAATTGAGGAATCATCTTTAATGGTAAATCGTATTTCCTTTATGTTGCAATTGCGGGATTTTTATTTCGCCAGAGTAATATGAATTGCACAGGGGCGCAGCCCGGGAAACAACCCGCACCCAAATCAAAATATTTCCGTTTTACCTCAAACAGCAAAGTTATGGAATTCATTGCTGGAGCTGGATCATACTTACTATTATAAACTGTTTGCGCGAGAAAAACCCTACTTTAAAATATTTAATTTCTGAGCCCGGTCCTGTTCCTTTGTCAATAAGGATGCAACGCAACAGGGTCGGGCTAAGAAATTTTAAATGTTTTCAATCGGGGATAATTCTCAGTAGTCTAACCTAGGTAGCAGATTGCAACAAATCATCTAAAATGTAATAATAAATACTAAATAATAAAAAATATATTGAGTCCGGCCCTGTGTTAATAAGGATTCAGAGGTACAGGACCGGGCTTAGAAATTTTAAATGCTTGCGATTCTCATGCAAATAGTTTAATATAGTTCTAGCATGATCTAAAACACCCTGTATAAATTCTGACAGACAAAATAGTCTCGATTAGAAGGCGAAATATACACTACAGGGAGGGACAATAGTTCTATTACAGTCAGGGATGACTAAAACTCACTTACGTACTCTAACCTTAATGGTCTTTGGATAATAGGGATTAGGAAAATATTAAGCAATACATTCCGTCACTTAACTGTTTGAGATGAAACGGAAATCTCATCTAATTGCTTGAAACTTAGCTTACTTTAACACGGATTTAAAAACAATAATAATACACAAAAGAAATGGTGCGGATATGCTGAAGAGTTACTAGTTGTAGAAAGCTGGAAAGATACGCGACCACTTAATTTTTTAGGTTGCAGAGCGCCTCTTTGTTTCCACCTTGTTCTGGACAATTAACTTCGTTGTGGATAGTTAGTCACAAAATATTAAATCCTAGCGTGAGGCAAATGATACACTGATGCGATGTTTAATGGTGGGGTAAATCACGCTCAGGAAGACGATTTCGTAAAAAATTGGAGGAAGCCAATGGAAAACAAAGTGTCTGATGTGGATCTCCGGGTGATTATTAATTTTTTTATTCTACTTATAGTAGTTAAATTTTTCAGGTCAGTGGCGTACCTATTTTAGTTAACGCGCATAAAACATATATATTTCATATATGAAATGTTTTTTAATACAAACAATTATTGATTGAAAACTATGTTCAATAAGACGCAATAATAGTGTAAGTTTTTCAGAAATAGTTTAAAAACCTGTTTGGGTATTAAAAAAATATGGAGTCCGGTCCTGTGTCAATGAGGATGCAAAGGAGCAGAGCCGGGCTCATAAATTTTAAATGCCTTATTCTCAGTAGTCTCGGAAATAGCTTAGAAAAGTTTTTAAACTATTCCTAAAAAATTCTGTCATTCATGAGATTTGATCAAAAGCAGTATATTTTGGCTTCCAAACGACTATTTATTATTTGTCAAACTTTTTATACAGGCTGTTCTGGATCGTACTTACTATATTGAACTGTCGCCTTAATCAAGTCCGGTCCTGTATTTTGCGCACAGATTGCCACAGGGCCGGACTTTATATTTTTTAAATATCTGAACAGGCTTTTAAATTCTTTCTGAAAATAGTTTTTGTGCCTTATCACATATTTTCCAATTAATTCGCCTTTTTTTGTATCTAAAATATTTGCAATATCAATTTGACTGAATTGCTCAATCGCGAAAATTTATATACGTATAAAAATATTTCCCTATCAACTTCTCCCTGTTCGAGTTTCTCGGATGTGGCGTAATCATTTACTAATTCTAAGCATTTACGCAAGGATCCCGTCCTGGGGCGCAAAAGGAGGGTTATTGTTATTATTTAGTTAGGGCCTGGGGGCGACATGATAATTGTACCGGTAAATCATAGCCAAGTGGAAAGACCTAGGTAAGCAGGTGATTGATGTATTTAATGCTCCCCAGTAAATCTGCGATAATTTACCTGGCGCAAAATATTTGTCTGTGCGCTGCAAATATTAGGAAATCGTGTTAAGGTTGCGATTTACTCCTCTGATATTAACCGCTATTTCTTTAGGAGTAAATTTTGCAGAAACTAATACACGGATTGTGAAAATTAATGTATCTAATTTTGCAGAAAAAAGTGTAAATGGCCGTGAGGTATTGAAATTACTATTCTTATCTATAATTGAGAAGAAAAAAATAAGACTGTACATGTTGGCAATACGTAGGCAACTCATTCAATCGCTTGTATTTACAATTTTGTATTTTTTTTGTAAAAAGAAATTAGCTTACGGCCGAGTACAAAGTGTTACTTAAGAGCTCACCAAATTTTGTCGCTCAAATTAACGTATCTTTCGTGAAATTGACCCTCAAAGGAGAATTTTCACATTTTTAGGTCAAGTAGTCATTTGCATTGCTGAAATAGCGCCCGAAACTAGGCAAATTACAGAACAATATTGCATTACAACTTGGTCTATCACTCTGGAGATGTCAGCATGTAGTAATAGTAGCACTCAGTAGTACTTTATTAGTCCAAAAGGGCACAAATACAGGCTATAAGCATTGAATAAAGGAATATATTCCTTTATTCAATGCTATAAGACAAGTCATACAACAAACATAGCGGTATAATACACAATATTATAAACACGTTACGTGTCGGCATCTGACGGCGAGTAGCGTGAACCCTCAAAACAAAACAAAAATTTGTTATCTGCATTTTCTTCCAGGCCGGACCAGCCAGTGATCGTCTACCCGCGTTAGGCAACCATACAAAGCATATTAGACTATTAAATCCTGGCCTTTATGTACAGAGAGGGCCAAGTCTGGATAGGAACAAAGATTTCGAAATCTGCAGCAACAACGCTGACTTTCTTCAAAAATTACTACACCATATTTTTTCTGCTTATCTAAGGTTCCAATCGAATAAATCAAATATTAATCACAACTAAACATACAATAATAACTAACCGACATTCATAGATAATTAAACTCAAATTTATTGATCGTTATTCAAAGTAACAAGACAGCGGCGGTTTAACTGCTGATTAAAAATAGATCTTAAAAGTATCCTAAGCAGTACTAGATTATTAACTAGTCTTAAAAAACAATAATTAACAAAGTATTATGCGAGATTTATGGCATTGCATAGGTGCTGTCACAAAGCGATCAATTTATGGTGTCAATTTTTTTGGGGGACCAACTTTAAACCCAACTCAATTGAATTCATTAGTTGTAATAATTGATTCAAAGAATTGATGATTGATGACCACCACCAATCAATATTTGTCAGTCAGAATTTATACAGGGTGCTTTAGATCATGCTAGAACTATATCAAACAATTTGCATGACAATCGCTAGCATTTAAAATTTCTGGGCCCGGTCCTGTCCCTCTAAATCCTCATTGACACAGGACCGGACTCCATATTTTTTTAATATCTAAACAGGTTTTTAAACTATTTCTGATAAGCTTCCACCATTATTGCACCTTATTGGACATTTGCCAATTTGTATTGGGATATATTTATTATGTCTTTTTAGTCGATTTACTTGCGAAAAAAGACTATTTTAATTTGAAATGAAAGCAGACGTCCGTTCCCTCCACCCTGGTGCCTAAAGACAAACCCGTGTATAGACACACATAACTATCACATTTTTATGTCCTGAACAATAGTAAAACTCCTCTTCCTCATTCTTTTTAGTACCGTGGTTATAATAAGGTGGGAGAGCTCTTAAAATAAACTCTGTCTAGCCCATTAACATAATGAATAGTCATGGGCGCCTGCGACAACTTGACTGATGTGGAAGTATTGGAATTCTCGCAATTAAGAGCGTTTTATTATTTATTAAAGACAAAAGTAATTGGAAACTGGAACAAAAATGTCAGTTTTATTTATGACCAGGCTAGTAATTAATGCTTTTAAGGCGTTAAACAATCAATGTGTTATGTCTTAATTTCAGACTTTTCCATTCTTAATTAAAATTCTCTTTTTGGAACTAATGAATGGTTCAATTCACGATGATTAAGGCTATATACAGAGAGTGTAATTTTTTGTGTTAATTGACGTTCTTCTTTAATAAATAGAAGAGGTTACACAAGCAGTAATTACATTTTTTTAGAACAACTACTTCGGACGTAATGAGTTTGCTGTATCAGTCGCTAGGTCACTCACATTAAAAAAAATTCAATAGTACTAGATCTGGTTCTTTTGGTGGCCGTCTTTCATTTCATGTCATCCAGAATACCAAACGTTACAGCTAGGTCCTAATTGTTCAGAATCAAAATTGCTAATACTGGAAGAAGATTCCTAATTGAAGACAAAACAAGAGCAGAAACATCAAGAAGAGAAAAAAGAATTAAGAAAAATGATGGAGAAAATGCTGTTCCATTACAACCTGAGACACAAAAAAGGCAAGGAAGACCAAGAACAAAAACACCAAGAGGGAAGAGAAGACCAAAAATGGACTGATAAGAGGAATCGAGATAAATTATGGAGGGTTTGAAAGAACAACAGTAGATTATTTTTTTCAATAATGGAAAACGTAGGAAGAAATTAAGAAAAGATGAAGCGAAGTCATAAAAGATAATTTTACAATTCTCTTTCTTTGCATTATTTATAAATGACTTTGTTTAGGCTTTATACAAGCATAGCAATAACAAACATATCCAAATTGATATACTTATATTGATGTTTCAGCTCTAAACATGCTATTATTAAATTCATTGGACTATCTTTGATACATTATGAATATTGGATTAAAAATTATAAAATTCAAAACGTCTAAAAGCAAATTATTAAATTATTATTTTATTAACTCACCACAAAATTCATTCATTATGGTCACTGATGAGCTATTAATAGCGAAAGAATATGTACATCTTCTTGCGGACTTCGTTTTTTAATTGGTGACCATAATGAATGAATTTTGTGGTAAGTTAAAAAAAAAAAATCATTAAAATTTGTTTTTAGACGTTTTGAATTTTATAATTTTTAATCCAATATTCATAATGTATTAAAGATAGTCCAATGAATTTAATAATAGCATGTTTAGAGCTGAAACATCAATATAAGTATATCAATTTGGATATGTTTGTTATTACTATGCTTGTATAAAGCCTAAACAAAGTCATTTACAAATAAAAGTTAATAATAATAATAATAATAATACAATTTTTGCGTATCGATATGTCGAATACTGCAGACTTTCCACCCTCTTCTTTTCAAACGACTGATCAAACGTCAGGTTGTATTGTACTCACTTTGTTTTGCATAACCTCGGTACGATTCTGAAAAGTATGGAAATGCGGATGAAAAATGCACTGGAACATCCTAACATAATTAACAAAGCACTTAAAATAATGGGATTGCGTTGCGGATGTCAGTTCGAGTGTGGACCTCTTTTATTTTTAATTTATTTTCCTCCACTCTACATCAACGCTCGGAATGACTGGAATGTGTACATTTCATTACATCACATTAGCGCTGTGGAGGATTCGATTCCGATAAAACTACCACAATCAATACCGGCGTACGATCCGTTTGATAGCTTTAATTGCTTCACGAATCTAAATATTGTAGTCGGTAGCGGAGTGAGCAAATGCGTTGGTTACAATGGCTGATGGTTCGATTCCAGTCTGAAGCAATTAAAATGTATTTCATTTGGACTTTGTCGATGCTTTACGTGGTTCAGGTTCCACACAGATGGCAATGTCGGAGGCAATAGGTGTATGTGGTGTGTCCTGGTTGAGTGGTGGAACAGCTCTAAAACTAAATCCCCTAACTAAAGACCAAAACAAAAAAAAAATCTTTAAAATCAAAACTGGATCCCAGAAAATCTACAAACAAATACGTTATTCAAATCAGTTGCTCCTCATTACTGGATTCCTTATGAAATGGGCGTCGTAGCCGGTTAGATTATGACAAACTAATGGTTGTCGAAAATGATGTGTCCTGGCTGAGTGGTGGGATAGCTCTAAAACTAAATCCCCTAACTAAAGACCAAAATAAAAAAAATTTTTTAAATTAAAACTGGATACCGGAAAATCTACAAACAAATACGTTAATCAAATCAGTTTCTCCTCATTACTGGATTCTTTATGAAATGGGCGTCGTAGCTGGCTAGATTATGACAAACTAATGGTTGTCGAAAATGATTGTCCGGATGGCTATCACAAGTATTTTCATGCTTAGTCTTCTTCCGCATTTGTATATTTTCTATCGTTCCTAAGAAATTAGCTTTGGTATGTTCAAGATGGCGGCTAAAGCCAACGATTAGCTGTCGAAGTCGATTAGAAAGCTGTACAGCTCGATGTAAGTTTCTCAATATTCGATTTCGGGTCGTGAAACATGTAGTTTACCTGTGTCTACCCTTAGTTGTGTCTCATGTGTAACGAAGGCAGTTTTGGAGGCGGCAGAGTAAAGTGTAGAGAGCTCCGACACGGTGTAGTGTGGGATAATTGCTCGATCGGCGGCACTAATTCGATAAGTAGACATGCAATCAGCCTCTCGCCACGCTTTAGGTCGGTTAGGACCCTGCTGGGGTCTTTTATCAACTGTGCCCAGTGGCTTATCGTCGAGGGCTATTGTCACTTCTAGGATTAACATTCGGATAGACGCTTGTATCGCCTAGTAAAGCTATAGGTGTTAAAGAAACTCCAGACTCGTCATTTCAGCATAGCTATTGAACAGGATAACGAAATACTTACAAGGGTCACAGTAACCTGGGTCGGAGATGTGCATTTCACCGGAAAACCTCTGAGGGGACAACCCCTAAGTCGTCAGCTAAAATTTTACCTTACTCAGCACCTTTTGTGGTAGCATAAACATGTGAACCAATATGAATGTTTTGATTTCGGTGCATACATTTGCGCTTTCCTATTTATCCTTATGCTGTAAAGTGTCTGCTGAGGATTAATTAATTTGGTTATAAAACCCTATTGTTTGTTTTTTGTACGCGATGTCAACAACCGAGTTGAAAATAAGATATTGTTATACACTTGTTCGTGTCCCCAAAATTGATAAATGTGCCGTTGTCTTTTGTAACATAAATAAACAAGAAAACAATACATTATTGTCAATTTAAAGTGTTGTTCGTCTCGTGACAGCTCCGACTAAACAGATCCCTGTCCCAGCCCAGCCGCAAAAAACCTGCTGCCGTCTCTTTGTTATCTGTAAAAATAACTTAATCTGCGAGAATTAAACGCGTCGACGGCGTCGGTCGCTCGTCCTCCGCCGCCGCTGCAACGTACCTCCCGCTTGTAACACCGCCGCACTACATCAGATGGGATTCGGTTCGATCATTCATTATCCGACTACTCTCACGCCTCGCGCCCGGCACTCTCCTCTGCCTTTTGCTTTCACGCCAAAGGATCGCTCAGGACTAATAACACCTGCTGCCTGCTGGCTTTTTAATATTAAAAGCATTTTCCGGCTCTCGGCAAGAAACCGCAGAATTTTAAGTTAACCTCGGTGTCACATGGTAGTGTTTAATAGCGTTATTCAGCATTCTATTAACGGCTCGGTTTGCGGCTTAGGGGCAGTCTGGGGCGCTCTAGAAGAACCTAACCGCGGAATGGAAATCGTCGGTGTTCATTTGTCCTTTGTGGGGTGATTCCGTGTAAGGACGCGTGTGGCTATGCAAGGGGTTTGGCAAGGAGTCAAGCATAGGGCCAATAGCTTCGTAAATATATTCATGGAAAAATGATCTTTTGGGGCGAAAGTGGTTCTCTCCTGTCCTTTTAAAGGGCCATGTTCGCTGTCTTCCATTATTTTGTTGGGGATTATTAAAGGTTTGTTTGTCAAAGGACAAAATGTAGGAAAAATCTCAATATGCAAAATTGCTAAAACAGTCACAGTGGAGGAAAATGTCCATGCTGCGATAATCATTCAATTCGCTGTATCTCCACGAATTTTTTGAGATTTTTTTTTGAGAGAGTTCTCTCGTTACAAATTTCTTTATGCGTAACGTGCCGGAATTTAATAATCCGTAACCTTTAAAAGGCTACAATAAAAGAAAATACCAATCGATTTTCTTGTATTTTTTGTATCTCCATGAATTTTCTGAGAAATTTTGGAGACAGATCTTTCTCTTTAAAAAATTGTTTATACGTAACATGCCAGAATTTAATAAACTGTAGCCTTTAAAAGGCTCTACCTTTACAACGAAAGAAGATACCATTCGATTTTCTTGTTTTTCTATATTTCCATGCATTTTTTGAGAATTTTGGGAGACGGTTCTTTTTCGTTACAATGTTTTTTAATGGAAAGTGCCGGAATTTAATGATCTATAGCCTTTAAAAGGCTCTATAATACCAACGAAAAAATATATCAATCGAATTTCTTGTTTTTTTTGTATCTCCATGAATTTTTTGAGAAATTTTGGAGACGGTTCTCTCTCGTTACAAAATTGTTTATACGTAACATGCCAGAATTTAATAAACTGCAGCCTTTAAAAGGCTCTACCTTTACAACGAAAGAAGATACCATTCGATTTTCTTGTTTTTCTATATTTCCATGAATTTTTTGAGAATTTTTGGTGACGGTTCTTTTTCGTTACAATATTTTTTTAATGGAAAGTGCCGGAATTTAATAATCTATAGCCTTTAAAAGGCTCTATAATCACAACGAAAGAATATACCAATCGATTTTCTTGCTTTTCCATATCTTTATGAATTTTTTGAGAATTTTTGGAGACAGTTCTCTCTCGTTACGAATTGTTTATAGGTAACATGCCAGAATTTAATAAACTGTAGCCTTTAAAAGGCTCTATCTTTACAACGAAAGATGATACCATTCGATTTTCTTGTTTTTCTTGTATTTCCATGAATTTCTTGTGAATTTTTGGAGGCGGTTCTTTTTCGCTACAATGTTTTTTAAAGGAAAGTGCCGGAATTTAATGACCTATAGCCTTTAAAAGGCTCTATAATCACAACGAAAGAATATACCAATCGATTTTCTTGCTTTTCCATATCTTTATGAATTTTTTGAGAATTTTTGGAGACAGTTCTCTCTCGTTACGAATTGTTTATACGTAACATGCCAGAATTTAATAAACTGTAGCCTTTAAAAG
This sequence comes from Rhagium mordax, assembly GCA_963680705.1. Taxonomy (NCBI): domain Eukaryota; kingdom Metazoa; phylum Arthropoda; class Insecta; order Coleoptera; family Cerambycidae; genus Rhagium; species Rhagium mordax. The sequence goes on along the minus strand of OY796662.1, from coordinate 1,299,666 downwards.
GCTCTACCTTTACAACGAAAGAAGATACCATTCGATTTTCTTGTTTTCCTATATTTCCATGAATTTTTTGAGAATTTTTGGAGACGGTTCTTTTTCGTTACAATGTTTTTTAATGGAAAGTGCCGGAATTTAATGATCTATAGCCTTTAAAAGGCTCTATAATCACAACGGAAGAATATACCAATCGATTTTCTTGCTTTTCCATATCTTTATGAATTTTTTGAGAATTTTTGGAGACAGTTCTCTCTCGTTACGAATTGTTTATAGGTAACATGCCAGAATTTAATAAACTGTAGCCTTTAAAAGGCTCTATCTTTACAACGAAAGATGATACCATTCGATTTTCTTGTTTTTCTTGTATTTCCATGAATTTCTTGTGAATTTTTGGAGGCGGTTCTTTTTCGCTACAATGTTTTTTAATGGAAAGTGCCGGAATTTAATGACCTATAGCCTTTAAAAGGCTCTATAATCACAACGAAAGAATATACCAATCGATTTTCTTGCTTTTCCATATCTGTATGAATTTTTTGAGAATTTTTGGAGACAGTTCTCTCTCGTTACGAATTGTTTATAGGTAACATGCCAGAATTTAATAAACTGTAGCCTTTAAAAGGCTCTATCTTTACAACGAAAGATGATACCATTCGATTTTCTTGTTTTTCTTGTATTTCCATGAATTTCTTGTGAATTTTTGGAGGCGGTTCTTTTTCGCTACAATGTTTTTTAATGGAAAGTGCCGGAATTTAATGACCTATAGCCTTTAAAAGGCTCTATAATCACAACGAAAGAATATACCAATCGATTTTCTTGCTTTTCCATATCTTTATGAATTTTTTGAGAATTTTTGGAGACAGTTCTCTCTCGTTACGAATTGTTTATACGTAACATGCCAGAATTTAATAAACTGTAGCCTTTAAAAGGCTCTACCTTTACAACGAAAGAAGATACCATTCGATTTTCTTGTTTTCCTATATTTCCATGAATTTTTTGAGAATTTTTGGAGACGGTTCTTTTTCGTTACAATGTTTTTTAATGGAAAGTGCCGGAATTTAATGATCTATAGCCTTTAAAAGGCTCTATAATCACAACGGAAGAATATACCAATCGATTTTCTTGCTTTTCCATATCTTTATGAATTTTTTGAGAATTTTTGGAGACAGTTCTCTCTCGTTACGAATTGTTTATAGGTAACATGCCAGAATTTAATAAACTGTAGCCTTTAAAAGGCTCTATCTTTACAACGAAAGATGATACCATTCGATTTTCTTGTTTTTCTTGTATTTCCATGAATTTCTTGTGAATTTTTGGAGGCGGTTCTTTTTCGCTACAATGTTTTTTAATGGAAAGTGCCGGAATTTAATGACCTATAGCCTTTAAAAGGCTCTATAATCACAACGAAAGAATATACCAATCGATTTTCTTGCTTTTCCATATCTTTATGAATTTTTTGAGAATTTTTGGAGACAGTTCTCTCTCGTTACGAATTGTTTATACGTAACATGCCAGAATTTAATAAACTGTAGCCTTTAAACGGCTCTACCTTTACAACGAAAGAAGATACCATTCGATTTTCTTGTTTTTCTATATTTCCATGAATTTTTTGAGAATTTTTGGAGACGGTTCTTTTTCGTTACAATGTTTTTTAATGGAAAGTGCCGGAATTTAATGATCTATAGCCTTTAAATGGCTCTATAATCACAACGAAAGAATATACCAATTGATTTTCTTGCTTTTCCATATCTTTATGAATTTTTTGAGAATTTTTAGAGACAGTTCTCTCTCGTTACGAATTGTTTTGTGCGTAACGAGCCTTTAAAAGCCTCTATCTTCATAACGAAACGAGATATCGAACTGCCGGTTACGTCATTCGATTCGTGTTGTTTTTCTCTATCAAATTTAGGTAGATCTTAAAAATACATATCTCAGAAACGAATGAAGATATCGCACTCCAGTTTGCGCCATCGGTTCTTTTTCTACTTTGAGAGGTTTTTTCCAGCTTGCAATGAGAAGATTTTCAAAGCAAATTCCACCATAAGATTCCTTTTCAAAATTAACTGAAAATCGTCCCCTATGTAGGTAGATGCGTTTCATCGCTATTTGGTAATCTTCTTCCAAATCTGCAATTAATAATAAATCCCTTTAAGAACTAACGTCTCTCCTTTTTGTTTTAAGAATATGGCATGAAAGATTTGAATGCAATCTTTTTGTAAATCTGCTTATATGGTCGCCGAGGATTACGCTATCAGTTCGTGACGCTGTGAATATGGAGGCCAATTAAATTTCCAATCAATCAGTACGGGACAAAAACCCGTCGTCCATAAACACGAAATATCCACACATAACGGCCTATTAATTTAGACGTTAAATTATTTGTTGCCGTTATTATACAATAATTATAATTAAAATATCTAAATATAGCGCTGGGTAAATCATAGCTGATAATTATTTTAATAATGTTAATTTCTCGCACGGTCATTTTCCTGTCAATCTAAATTTATAGGCAGTAATAAGACTATATAACTCTACCAACGTGCACATAGAAGTGGAACTGCGGCGCGGCGTACGTAATTGAACAAATTAGTTCCTAGCGCGGACGCGATAAAAACTCGCGCACAATGGACCGAAAATGTTATGCGTTTACAGTAATTATAAGCGGTTAAAGGCTCGTGATTGCACGGATTCAAATTCAAAGGAAGATAATTTAAGGTTTTATATTGTATATTGTACGAGCGAAGTTCAAACGAACCAGATAGATTAAGACACGCCTCTTAACACGCAGGTTATTCATCGCAAACGTTATGGGTGTTACGCCACCTGAAGAAATTAATTACGGCTCGCATACAGCATACAGTAAGCTTGCACTGAAGGATTCATTTTTACAATGTCCGATGTGAAATTATTCCTTCATGCGACAAAAACAGGGGCATCGGCGTTGTAATCGTTTAAGTAAGCGCACAATCTTCTGTGCTTTGCAGTCAACACTAATCCCATTCGTTCCTTGTCACCTCAAATATGTTTCTTCGCCCAGTTTATCCGTCTTCTAAACTAAGCCAACTGCGCATTTGAAAAAATACGACTTACATTTTTTAAAGCGAACCGGCGCCGGCGCCGGCGATGATTAATGAAACGAATTTAACCCCCCGTTTTTCAGGTTCAACCTTATTGCGATCTGTTACCAAGATTAATAGTTGGAGAGCTTTTGCTGACTTTGCGAGTGCTACTAATCAGAGAAACCAGCATCTGCGTATCTGAAACAATAAACACCTTTTACACCGGCATAATAGGCAAAAACGTCGTTAACACAGACATCTGCAATCTACCCAGATACTCGCTTGATACCGTCCTATTCTCTATTGGCGACCGGTGCGGGGTCTACGTAGCAATATTCATCCAGTCAAACACCCACATGAAAATGAGAATAGGTGAGGCCAAAGGTCACAAGCTGGCTGTACGGTTTTCAGTAGGGGCGCGTAGTGGCTTCGACGAACAATGAATGAGTGATGGTAGTCAGTGCCTAAGCCAGAATGTTTATATTCTTTACGGTTCATCAGCGATAGCATCAAAACGGAGTTGGCCTAGTTGCAGGGATATTTTTCTTCATTCATTCATTCATTTATTGATTGCAAACATCTGGGCCGTTATGCAACACTTAATGAGTTTTAACACAATTTGTACCTCTTGGGTGTTTCCTTGAACGCACTGACGTCGATGGGCGCGATTTGGCGGGGTTTACAAGTCGCAAGAACGCTGCCCAGATGATTTTATATTAACCATTTGGGACAGTTGTCTCTGCATGTAAATAAACCTGTTTAACCATTTCGATAGCATTCAGTGACGAATAATCAACTGCAGAACTGTTGGTGTATTAAATCTGCAGTTCCCGACTGCATAATTTTTCACATTCGTGTATGCGCTTCTACTAATTGGGAACTGCGACGCGTTATTTAATTACGTCTGGCGAACAAACAGCACGCTGATAATTGCGACCAAGTAAATGAGGGTCGTACAAAACGTATGCTCATATTATTCCAATTTAACAACAAAAGTCAATATTCATCGGAAAACATGAATTTGCTCTAATTGAAGTGACAATTGGGACCTGTCGCTGTTAAAAGTGTTCCTGATAGGCCTATAATGGATTTACCAAATAGATAACCCCGGAGAATTTACCTAATATAATTTAATAAGTCCAAGTCTACCGCTACTTAGCCCATCAAATCCCAGATGATCCCGTGCTTCGAAATCCGCGTTTTCCCCCGATTCAATATTCCCAATCTGGGTGTATCCACATCACGATCCCATACCTGCGGAACCGATCTCAGTGTAATATGTTAATTCGGTAGCGATGGGAATTCGCAAGAGTTATGATTCTACACCAACACAATTTAGAGCGGACGTTAGAAATCTGCCGGGGGTTGGACGAGCGGGCATGCAAAGGGGAGAGAATCTATTTGGATGGCCAACTTACCGAAAGCGGCTGCTAGGGTTGCGAGTTTACAAACTAGCAAAAATATTTAAATAGGAAGTAAAACGTACCACAACAGCCGATCGTAGATAGTAGCGAAAATGAGTCGACGCCGAAATATAGGAAAAACGTTAAAATAAACAATAGCCCAGTACGGTGTCCGATTATAAGCTGGTTAACCGTCCCGCATTGAAAATCATCTCGCCTTCTACCAGTGGACGAAAGTCAACTGGACATCTGAATCTATGTGCATTTGATTCAATTTGATTTGATTTGATTGATTTGATTGATTTGATTGATTTGATTGATTTGATTGATTTGATTGATTTGATTGATTTGATTGATTTGATTGATTTGATTGATTTGATTGATTTGATTGATTTGATTGATTTGATTGATTTGATTGATTTGATTGATTTGATTGATTTGATTGATTTGATTGATTTGATTGATTTGATTGATTTGATTGATTTGATTGATTTGATTGATTTGATTGATTTGATTGATTTGATTGATTTGATTGATTTGATTGATTTGATTGATTTGATTGATTTGATTGATTTGATTGATTTGATTGATTTGATTGATTTGATTGATTTGATTGATTTGATTGTTTTGATTGATTTGATTGATTTGATTGATTTGATTGATTTGATTGATTTGATTGATTTGATTGATTTGATTGATTTGATTGATTTGATTGATTTGATTGATTTGATTGATTTGATTGATTTGATTGATTTGATTGATTTGATTGATTTGATTGATTTGATTGATTTGATTGATTTGATTGATTTGATTGATTTGATTGATTTGATTGATTTGATTGATTTGATTGATTTGATTGATTTGATTGATTTGATTGATTTGATTGATTTGATTGATTTGATTGATTTGATTGATTTGATTGATTTGATTGATTTGATTGATTTGATTGATTTGATTGATTTGATTGATTTGATTGATTTGATTGATTTGATTGATTTGATTGATTTGATTGATTTGATTGATTTGATTGATTTGATTGATTTGATTGATTTGATTGATTTGATTGATTTGATTGATTTGATTGATTTGATTGATTTGATTGATTTGATTGATTTGATTGATTTGATTGATTTGATTGATTTGATTGATTTGATTGATTTGATTGATTTGATTGATTTGATTGATTTGATTGATTTGATTGATTTGATTGATTTGATTGATTTGATTGATTTGATTGATTTGATTGATTTGATTGATTTGATTGATTTGATTGATTTGATTGATTTGATTGATTTGATTGATTTGATTGATTTGATTGATTTGATTGATTTGATTGATTTGATTGATTTGATTGATTTGATTGATTTGATTGATTTGATTGATTTGATTGATTTGATTGATTTGATTGATTTGATTGATTTGATTGATTTGATTGATTTGATTGATTTGATTGATTTGATTGATTTGATTGATTTGATTGATTTGATTGATTTGATTGATTTGATTGATTTGATTGATTTGATTGATTTGATTGATTTGATTGATTTGATTGATTTGATTGATTTGATTGATTTGATTGATTTGATTGATTTGATTGATTTGATTGATTTGATTGATTTGATTGATTTGATTGATTTGATTGATTTGATTGATTTGATTGATTTGATTGATTTGATTGATTTGATTGATTTGATTGATTTGGCTGATTTGATTGATTTGATCGATTGATTAGATTGATTTGAATGATTTGATTGATTTGATTGATTTGATTGATTTGATTGATTTGATTGATTTGATTGATTTGATTGATTTGATTGATTTGATTGATTTGATTGATTTGATTGATTTGATTGATTTGATATGATTTGAATGATTGATTTGAATGATTTGATCGATTGATTTGATTGATTTGATATGATTTAAATGAGTGATTTGAATGATTTAATTGACTTGATTTGATTGATTTGATTTGAATGATTTGATGACATCGTTTGAATGATTTGATTGATTGATTTGAAAGATTTGATTGATTAATTGATTGAATGATTTGAATTGAATGAATTGATTGATTGATTTTATTGATTTGAATGATTTTATTGATTTGATTAATTCGATAGATTTGATTGGATTTATTTTATTGAATTGATCTGACTGGATTGCAATGCAATGGATTAAATTGACCTGATTGGATTGGATTAGATTGGATTGATTTAATGTGATTTGAATTTTGATTGATTTGCTTGATTCGATTTGATTGATTTGATATGATTTGAATGATTTGATAGACTTGATTTGATTTGAATGATTTGATTATTTCATTTGAATGATTGGATTGATTGATATGAATGATTTGATTGATTTATTGATTGGATTGATTTGAATGATTTGATTGATTTGATTTAAAAAAATATATATTGATTTGATTAATTGATTTGATTTGAATGATTTGATTTGAATGATTTCATTGATTTGATTAATTTAATTGATTGATTTGAATGATTTGATTAATTCTATTGATTTTAATGATTTGATTGGATTTATTTTATTGGATTGATCTGATTGGATTGCAATGGATTAAATTGATCTGATTGGATTGGATTAGATTGGATTGATATAATGTGATTTGAATTTTGATTGATTTGCTTGATTTGATTGATACGATTTGATTGATTTGAATGATTTGATTGATGTGATTGATTTGGATTTGATTGATTGATTGGAATGATTTGATATGATTTGAATTGAATGATTTGATTGATTGATTGATTGATTGATTTTATTGATTTGAATGATCTGATTTGATTGATTTCATTGATTTGCTTAATTTGATTGATTGATTTGATTTTTTTGATTGGATTTGATTGGATTGGACTGCATCCAATGAGTTCATTTTGCGATTTGCGTTTGCGCATTTCAATACTGTATTATTAAACCAATAACTGCCTAATGAATCCTACTTACGATCCGAACCTTGATGTATTAACTTTTCTTCTGTTTCAGGTGAGAATTCGAGTGGATGCGCCTCTTCCCACCGCCAGATCCGCCACATTAGATCAGGTAATTAATTACCTAGTAGTTTATTAATTAACGGACTATAGATTGATGCCGGCTCAACGTGTTATTAAATCAAAAGAAGACAACCGCCGGAGGCTGACAAAGCGGTAATTTGATTAGGACACGAATAAATCTCGAGATGTATCGTGTATACGATTTTTTTTATAGGCGTTTTTAAATAATTCACGATCAAGTTTCGCTAATTCGTTTTCGTCTGGTGTCACCTTAAAATTTGTTCAGCCTCGGGGATGCCCGCCCTTGACTTTGCCACTTAAATTATCCTCCAGATCAACAAATTAAAGCGTCTACTAAATAAATAACGGTGAGAGCACTTTTAATTAAGAAACGCTAAAATATCATAAATTTCCTCCAAGTCGAAAAGCAGAGTAGGCCATTTAGTTAACTAGATTTTATTTAATACAATATTAAACAGTTCACTTCTATGACGAGCCAATATTTTCACTCCACTTGCACATCAGAATTCTTCTGTAGACGCGCTGGAAATCTGAATTGTATATTGAACACAAATCCGTCAAGTATTATTCGACGCTTATGTAGGCAGACATCGAGGCGAATGAAAAAATATATCCCCTATTCATAAACCCCAGCCTAATAATATATGATAAAAGGTCAAAGATTTCTAGTAGATATTTATGTAGAGTGAGAGTCGCGAGTGAAGCATATGACAGAAGATACTTTTCATTTCACCATATATTTTATCCATTTTATTTTCTAATCGGTCAGTCTAGTCTACCGCCAGCTGTGCACCTGTCGATTTATTTATAATCAAGTAATTCCGTTGCGGTAATTTAAGAGGAAACCCCCCGCCAATGCGCGAAATAATTGAAATCCCTCGAGCTGTAAACAACTTATACACCTCGATCAACTGCTTGAAAAAATAATTTAAAACGAAGTAAAATTTCAGATGATGTACTGAAAAATCCACTGGAGCCGGAGCTTTTCACGAATTGAGATGAATTGAAACCGTTTAAATTACTGAAAAGCTTCTTGCTTCAAAGTTTCTTTTCCTTACGTTTCAATTAATTTATCCATTCAGGACTTCGAGTCCTGTTTCCTAAGAGATTGAAATACGGCATTTTTGTGTAATTGCGAATCTGGAGTTATAAAAATCTTAAGTAAGTAAATTTAAATGATAAGTAAACTACTCTTGGAAAGCGATTTCGTACCGAACCTATTCACTGAAATGGATCCTGTACAAGGAGTCCAATAGTAGCAGTATTTACTTTATTGGTCCAGTTTAAAAAAAATCAGGTGGAGGTCAAAAGAAATTGTCCTGCCCATAATTAAACAATCACACCTCGAATCACTAGCACGAATTTCCTGGCGGGTGAGGATAAAAGTGAACTAGGCTCCCGCATCCTTTTTGTCCCGTCTCGCAGAGCCCCTTGAATCAATAGATTTGCGTTATTTACAGATCTGTAATTTATCGTGGACTCTGACTAGCTTATAAACTTTTGAGCGCTCGTTGTGTGTGCCTCGCCTGCAGCTACAAAATAAATCTTTCAGCTGTAATACGTTTAGGAACCCACCTACAGGTTTTTAACATTTAGTGTGCCAACTCTCATTTATTATTAACATCGGTTTATCATGCCTTCCGTATGTTTACATACAATCTATTCAAGATACGTCGATTTTGAAAATCGGAGTAGAAGAGCGCAGAACAAGACATTTCAGTTTGTAAAAGAATTATCTAAAGAAAACACAATTTTTTGAGTTTACTGTTTCACTCTGTACCCCTTTTCCACTTGGCAAAATAAAAATCTTAGCTGGAACTTATCGGGCCCTAAGAAGCTTTGATTAATGTATCGAAGTGTTTTTTCTCGATTGCTTTTGTTCCCTTTTCCAGGATTGTAACTTATTTCTTGTATTTAGCTTCCCTTTTTCCCGTTCCGGTATTAATTCCAGTCAGATAAAATGATCGTCCGAATAAAGGAGCCTGATTTTGCTAATTAACGGAATTGTTGGAAAAAAAAAGTATCTGTGGATTTCTTGTCGTGAGACTCGTGAACCGAATGTAAAACGTATCGGGAACAATAATCCCCTATTAGTCGGATTTCCTCGGCCGGTGGGGTGACAAAAACTCTGGTTAAGCAGAAACAAGGAGGTCGTTTTGCGCATTTAAAGCATTTACAAAAAAAAAAAGGAAAACCTCAAAAATATTTAGTAAGTTTCTAATTTAAAAAAATCTCAATGTTAGATGTTCTCATCACTAGAGTAAACACGTAATAAACTGTTCGCACAGACCTTCATTCTATTATAACATCGAGAATTCAAATAAATGGCTTAATGTTTCGAAAATACTACAGAAATTCTGAATATAGTATATAGTATAAGTATATAAAACAGTATGTAGTATAGTATATAATACTGTTTATAGTATAGTATATAATACTGTTTATAGTATAGTATATAGTACAGTATATAGTACGTAGTATTTAGTATACAATATATAGTACACAATATATACTTATCTGAAGTAACTTCAATCTTCCAAAGTGAAACGATTAATTTTGATTGCTTTCTTTTAAAAAAACGTCTTGAATTGTATTCTTTTGGCATTTTTTGTAAAAGTGGTATGGTATAGACAGTATAGAGTATAATACATAATGTGGTATGTAGTATAATATATAGTATAGTACATAACCACAGTATATATAGTATGTAGTATAGTTATAGTACAATTTGTAGTATAGTGTATAGTATAATTTATAGTATAGAACATAGTATAGAATATAGTATATAATATAGTATATAGTACAGTATATAAGACATTATATATTATGTAGTATAGTTTATAATACAATATATAATATAATATATAGCACAGTATATAACATATTATATATTATGTAGTATAGTTTATATTATAAGTCTCAGTATAGTATATAGTATAGAATATAGTACATAATACGATATACGATATATAGTATAATATAATTTATAGTGTATAACATTTATAAATAACTTTATTTAGGTGTTATACAATCATAATAATAAATAAAATAAAATCTAAATAAAGTTATTTATAAACAATACTTATCAATCAAAGAAAGTAGAGTAATTAGTATATAGTATAATATATAATATAGTATATAGTACAGTATATAAGATATTATATATTATGTAGTATAGGTTATAATACAATACATAATATAATATATAGCACAGTATATATTATGTAGTATAGTTTATAGTAAAGTATATAGTATACAGTATTTATTACAGAATGTACTTGTCTGAAGTATTTACTTCAATCTTTGAAAGTGAAACGATCTTTTTTTTTTGGTTTCTTAAAAATAGTCTTGAATTTTATAGATCTTTCCTCTTGACGTCTTCAAATCCACTTTGGACATTTTTACTTAAACGTGTTATAGTATAAAGTATAGAATATAGTACATAATATGCATGTATAATATTTATTTAGGTTTTATACAACCATAATAATAATAAAATAAAATCTAAATAAAGTTATTTATAAACAATACATATCAAGCAAAGAAAGTAGAGTAATTAGTATATAGTATAATATATAATATAGTATATAGTACAGTATATAAGATATTATATATTATGTAGTATAGGTTATAATACAATACATAATATAATATATAGCACAGTATATAACACATTATATATTATGTAGTATAGTTTATAGTATAATTTATAGTATACAGTATTTATTACAGAATGTACTTATATGAAGTATTTACTTCAATCTTCGAAAGTGAAACGATCTCTTTTTTTGGTTTCTTAAAAACAGTCTTGAATTTTATAGATCTTTCCTCTTGACGTTTTCAAATCCACTTTGGACATTTTTACTTAAACGTGTTATAGTATAAAGTATAGAATATAGTACATAATATAGAATACAGTACGGTATATAGTATGTAGTATAATATAATTTATAGTATAGTGTATGTATAATATTTATAAATAACTTTATTTAGGTTTTGTACAATCATAATAATAATAATATTAAATCTAAATTGAGTTACTTATAAACAATACGTATCAAGCCAAGAAAGTAGATTAATTAGTGTATAGTATAATACATAATATAGTATATAGTACAATATATAACAGATTATATATTATGTAGTATAGTTTATAGTACAATACATAATATAGCATGTAGCACAGTATATAACACATTCTATATTATGTAGTACGGTTTATAGTATAATTTATAGTATAGTATATAGTATACAGTATTTATTACAGAATATATACTTGTCTGAAGTATTTATTTCAATTTTCGAAAGTAAAACGATTAGTTATTTTTTGTTTCTTAAAAACAGTCTTGAATTTTATAGATTTGTTCTTTTGACGTTTTCAAATCCACTTTGGGCATTATTACTTAAACGTGTTATAGTATAAAGTATAGAATATAGTACATAATATAGTATACAGTACGGTATATATTTGTATAATATAATTTATAGTATAGTGCATAATATTTATAAACAACTTTATTTAGGTTTTATACAATCATAATGATAATAAAATAAAATCTAAATAGAGTTATTTATAAACAATACATATCAAGCAAAGAAAGTAGAGTAATTAGTATATAGTATCATATATAATATAGTATATAGTACAGTATATAAGATATTATATATTATGTATTATAGTATACAATACATAATATAATATATAGCACAGTATATATTATGTAGTATAGTTTATAGTATAATTTATAGTAAAGTATATAGTATACAGTATTTATTACAGAATGTACTTATCTGAAGTATTACTTCAATCTTCGAAATTGAAACGATAATTTTTTTTTGGTTTCTTAAAAACAGTCTTGAATTTTATAGATTTTTCCTTTGGACGTTTTCAAATCCACTTTGGACATTTTTACTTAATCGTGGTATTGTATATAGTATAGAATATAGTACATAATATAGTATACAGTACAATACAGAGTATGTAGTATAGTATATAATATAATTTATAGTATAGTGTATAGTATTTATAAATAACTTTATTTAGGTTTTATACAACCATAATAATAATAAAATAAAATCTAAATAAAGTTATTTATAAACAATACGTATCAAGCAAAGAAAGTAGAGTAATTACTGTATAGTATAATACGTAATATAGTATACAGTACAGTACATAACACATTATATATCATGTAGTATAGTTTATAGTACAATACATAATACTATATTATAGCACAGTATATAACACATTATATATTATGTAGTATAGTTTATAGTACACAATACATAATATAGTATGTAGCACAGTATAATATAACACATTATATATTATGTAGTATAATTTATAGTATAATAAACATACAGTATTTATTACAGAATATATACTTGTCTGAAGTATTTACTTCAATTTTCGAAAGTAAAACGATTAGTTTTTTTTGGTTTCTTAAAAACAGTCTTGAATATTATAGATTTTTTCATTTGACGTTTTTAAACCCACTTTGAACATTTTTACTTAAACGTGGTATAGTATATAGTATAGACTATAGTACAGTATAGTATATAATATAATTTATCAATTTTATGTACACCTAATGTCACGATCCTAAGTGACAAAACTTCAATGCAAACTCTCGGGATTCCATTGCACAACTCCGTCTGTCTCTTGTTTCTGATTAGTATTAACGGGAGCAAACAATCTGCGCCCCAACGCCGGCTAATTACGGATGCAATCTCCTGGATCTGCACGGCGACTGCCATTAGCACGTCTCTTGTTGCACCGTTCATTGTGCATCAGCAGGAAATTAGTCAGCACAGTTGGAATTACAATAAACACTGCGAGCTGTAATTGTACGTTACCAATACTGCGAGGTTAGAGGTTATTGGGGGAATGTGTGACCGGTGGCGAAACAATCTAACTTCCTTACATCCTTACCTAACTCCTGCAACAGATGAAACTTTCCTTCCAAAGCCTAGCATGAGAGACGCTCTTCTATTGACAAAATGTGAAGGGTATTATCTCCACCGGTTCTCTTTGTCCATCAGTGTCCCACCCTGTAAGCTCATACTGTTGACAAGTCCATTCAGGATGTAATAATTAACGACGTAATAGAAAATAAACCCGATATCAATCAGGAAAAGGACACGCAGGTCATCGTCGTCCTCTCACAGCTCCCCTCGCCGAATCGCTTCATTTAAGCTGTCAGCTGATAAACCCAAGAGTGGATAACAGTTGTTCTTGACAGGGTAATTACACACGTAATAACCTGTGCAGCGAATACTTTTAATTGGTGGAGTAACGTCTTTATTACGTGTCGTTCACTCTTGCAGTAGTGTGTTTTATAAACAGCTTTTTCAGTACAGTCGGAGACTTGAGCACCTGAAGTGGATTGCTGTGGAGTAAAGAGTAAATTTTTGTATATCTAATGATTAATATTCCAACACTTCAACCAACATCCAAATATGTCTACTGATTCGTATCTTAAATCTCCCAAGTATGCTAGTTAGTGGCCACTTTGATCAGAGAAACATCAGTATGCTAACGATGTATACGTTTCTAAAAAGTCGATGATAAAGTCTGAGGGTGGAGGAGTGGGCAGCTTTCAAATTGGAACTGTATTTCAAAATAAACAGGGCAAAAACGTCCACTCATGTTTGCCTCACTAGAAAAACAAGCGAAAAGGCGTAATGCGACAGCTTCTGATTACATCAATACGGTAGCACTGCAACCCCAAACGTAGAGGAAATAAAGTTTGACTCGCAATATATCCCAACATTACCATACGCTTACATACCTGGGAAGTCTTCCTTGTTATTTATGGAAAATGGTTTTAAACATTTTATCGCGAGATACATAAAACATCGTTCGCGCCACCCTCTCGTCTGCGTTTTTATGCACGACACTGAGTATAAATTAGCGCCTCAAAAGCGATACATATTAATTTTATGGAAATACCTAACGCGGCTTTTTTTACGCAAAATTTTATATCAGCGTGCTAGGAACTTTACGTTGCTTTTACAGCGCTACAATACGCAGGAAAATTGTGGTTAATACAAAAAATAATAGTCGATATAGTATGTAGTATAGTATATAGTATAGTATATAGTATAGTATATAGTATAGTATATAGTATAGTATATAGTATAGTATATAGTATAGTATATAGTATAGTATATAGTATAGTATATAGTATAGTATATAGTATAGTATATAGTATAGTATATAGTATAGTATATAGTATAGTATATAGTATAGTATATAGTATAGTATATAGTATAGTATATAGTATAGTATATAGTATAGTATATAGTATAGTATATAGTATAGTATATAGTATAGTATATAGTATAGTATATAGTATAGTATATAGTATAGTATATAGTATAGTATATAGTATAGTATATAGTATAGTATATAGTATAGTATATAGTATAGTATATAGTATAGTATATAGTATAGTATATAGTATAGTATATAGTATAGTATATAGTATAGTATATAGTATAGTATATAGTATAGTATATAGTATAGTATATAGTATAGTATATAGTATAGTATATAGTATAGTATATAGTATAATAATAATAATAATAATAATAATAATAATAATAATAATAATAATCCTTTATTTTCCTTTAAGACAAAGTAATACATTTGTATAGGAATAGTCATTTACTTACAATCTAGTATATTTCAATTTCAATCATTAAATTATAATAGTATAATTAATAATATAGTAAATGGCACAGTATATAGCACAGTATATAGTGCTGTATATGGTTAAATATATAGTAAATAAAATAGTATGTATCTAATATATACTATACTATAAATTATGCTACATACTATACTAAATGCCATATACTGTGTTATATACTGTATTTAATTTTATAAAATATACTATATTATATATTATATTATATACTATACTACATACTACATTGTATAATGACAAAAAGGGTTTTAAAGACACCAAAAGAACAAGTCTATGAAATCCAAAACATTTTTTTAAGATACCAAATAAAACTAACCGTTTTATTTTGGAAAATTGGAGCAAATACTTCACTTGAGTATATATTGTGTACTATATACTATACTACATACTATATACTATACTATATACTGTCTGCCAATTTCAATCCATGTATTATAATAGTATAATACATAATATAGTAAATGGTACTATATATAGCATATATATATAGTAAATAAAATAGTATATATATCCAATATATATACTATACTATAAATTATACTACATACTATACTAAATGCTATATATGTGTTATATACTGTACGATATACTATATTACAAACTATACTATTTATTATACTATATACTAAATTATAGACTATACTTTTACTATACTGTATACTACAGTGTATACTATATACTATATCACGTATCACGTCTACGTAAAAATTACAAAAATGGTTTTAAAGACACCAAAAAAACAAATCTATAAAATACAAAACATTCTTTTAAGAAACCAAATAAAACTAACCGTTTTATTTTGGAAGATTGCCAATTTCAATCCATATATTAGAACAGTATAATAAATAATATAGTAAATGGTACTATACATATATAGCACAGTATATAGTGCTGTATATGGTAAATATATAGTAAATAAAATGGTATATATCTAATATATACTATACTATAAATTATATTACATACTGTACTGAATGTTATATACTGTACTATCTAAAGTGGTTAAATAAAGATATCTATCTATCTATCTATATACTGTAATTATATTATAACAGTATAATAAATAATATAGTAAATTATAATATACATAGTATAGTATAGAGTTATGCAAATGGGAAAGGATATAGTAAATAGAATACATAGTAGTATATACCTAATGTATACTATAAATTATACTCCATACTATACCAAATACTATATACTGTGTTATATACCGTACTAAATTATATACTACACTGTATACTAAACACTATACTATATACTATACTACGTCTACGTAAAAATGACAAAAAGGGTATTGAAGACTCCAAAAGAACAAATCTGTAAAATCCAAAACATTTTTCTAAGACTAACTTTGGAAGATTGGAGCAAATACTTCACGTGAGTATATATTGTGTACTATATACTATCCTACATACTATATACTGTTCTATATACTATATACTTTTCTATATACTGACTGCCAATTTCGATCCTTATATTATCCTTGAAAGCGTCCGAATTAAGCAAGGGGTATCAAATCGGGAACCTAGCTGGCCATTATGCCCATAAGTTAGGTGCTGATTACATTGTTTTGTTATTTCAAGGACCATTTTTTCAGTTGTGTAATAAGAGAGTAACGGCTTTAGGAAAACGAAACCGGGCTGATTAATTTAGCATTTATTGTATTCTTGATAAAGTGGCTGGAACATCTGGAATTAATTAAACTGTCGTAACGCTATTATTTTAATATTAGTCGCTCTACAAATAGAAACTGAGGACTGGAGCTACCGGAGAACGACATAAAAACTACCCACGACATCGCGATAATCGTAATAACTTGAATGAATGGCTCCGGAGAAAATTAAATTTTCTTCTGAAATTGTTTCTGGATACGCCTAATTTTCCCGCGTCATATAATGTTAACGTAGCAAGACGTTCCGGCCTATTTGCTTGCCATTTTATCTCTCGTTTTAGCTTCTCGGAGACACGAAAGATACGAATTTCTTCGTTTATTGCAGGATTATTGTAATCAGGCGCCTTCCCGGAAATTTCATTATCGAATTCACAAATGCATATGCCATTGATTCATACGGAGGAATATCAGCACTAGACAAATGTACGGGTTAAAAATTCGAATTAAAATTTTATAAATTAAAGCGATTTCTCTGGGGAAAGGCGCCGCGGCGCTCCTGGAAATAAAAGCCACCTACATAAAGGTATCTCTCACCCTCTCTTACTTTTACATAATTACAAAATGAGATAATCCACTTCGTTAATTAATTTGGAACTTATCTGGGGGAAATTTATCAATTAGCCTCGGTGAATACACTCGCTTCACACAGAGCTAGTTCATTAGGCCCGGCGCGGCGAGACAAATTATTTGTAATTCATGTTTTTATTACAAATATTCTCAAGTATCACTCACCGAATGAAATATTACAAATAATAGTATGGTAGGCACTTAAGATAGCGAACTGTCAATAGGGTGCTTTGGAAGATATTCGATGCTTGTGTTTACTTTTAAAACTTCAAGAGGCTGTTGGTTACTTGAAAGTTGCCCAGTGTCGCTAATATAAACACGCTCTTTTGTTCTAGTGCCTGCTTAGTACAAACACTTCACTAATGTCACATTACTCGAGAGGTTGCACCACCTGGGACCTTTCTATATGTTTATTAAGGCTGGATATACCAGCTTGAAACTGGTGTCAGTTTGGCAGAATACCATTGGATGCCACTAAATGTGTATAGTATTTCAACGAAGCCTCTACAATAACTTCCACTGCTAAGTAATTTTATATACCTATGAAACTACAGTATAAACCATATGGTACTTCATTTGAAGCTGGTGGAAGGCTCTACCAGTTTCGTAGAATACCTTTTGGTGCTACTAAAGAAGTAGTAAATTTTCTAAGAAATCTCTACAAAAGTATAGGATAAATCGTGTGGTACTCCATTTGGAGTTGGTGGAAGGCTCTACCAGTTTCGTAGAGAACGCCTTTTGGTGCCACTAAAAAAGTAGTGAATATTTAATGAAATCTCTACAAAAACGTTCACTACTAAGTAATGTCAAATACCCATTAGAGAATAGGATAAACCGTATATCGCTTTTGAAGCTAGTAGAAGGTTCTGCAGCTTCGTAGAATACCACTCGATGTTACTAATGAAATAGAGTGTTTTCAAAGAGACCTTTACAAGACCTTCCTCTACTAAGTGATATCAAATACCCATTAAAGAAGAGAATAAATCGTATATTGCATTTGAAGCTAGTGAAAATCTCTACCAGTTTGTTTGGTACTCCATTTGAAGCTGGTGGAAGGCTCTACCAGTTTCGTAGAATACTTTTGGTGCCACTAATGAAGTAGTAAACGACGAAATCTCTACGAAAACTTCCACTACTAAGTAATGTCAAATACCCCTTGAAGAATAGAATAAATCGAATATTGTATTTGAAGCTAGTGAAAATCTCTACCAGTTTAGAAGAATACCATTCGCTGCCATTAAGAAATTAGCACATTTTCAAAAAGACTTTTACTAAAATACAGCATAAATCGTACGGTACTCCATTAGAAGCTGGCGGAAGGCTCTACCAGTTTCGTAGAATACCATTTGGTGCCACAGTTTCGTAGAATACCATTTGGTGCCACTAATGAAGTACTAAATTTTCAACGAAATCTCTACAAAAACTTCCACTATTAAGTAATGTCAAATACCCATTAAAGAATAAGATACATTGCGTATATTGCGTTTGGAGCTAGTGAAAGGCTCTACCAGTTCCGTCAAATACCTTTCGGTGCCACTAATGAAGTAGAGTGTTTGCAAAGACACCTTTACGAGAACTTCCTTCACTAAGTAATGCGAAATTCCCATTAAAGAATAGAATAAATCGAATAATGCATTTGAAGCTAGTGAAAATCTCTACCAGTATAGAAGAATACCATTCGCTGCCATTAAATAATATAAATAAATAAATAAACCACATGTAATTAAAGAATTAGCATATTATCAAAAAGACCTTTCCTAAAATACAGGATAAATCGTATGGTACTCCATTTGGAGTTGGTGGAAGGCTCTACCAGTTTCGTAGAGAACACATTTTGGTGCCACTAAAAGAGTAGTGAATTTTTAACGAAATCTCTACAAAAACGTTCACTACTAAGTAATGTCAAATACCCATTAGAGAATAGGATAAACCGTATATCGCTTTTGAAGCTAGTAGAAGGTTCTGCAGCTTCGTAGAATACCACTCGATGTTACTAATGAAGTAGAGTGTTTTCAAAGAGACCTTTACAAGACCTTCCTCTACTAAGTGATATCAAATACCCATTAAAGAAGAGAATAAATCGTATATTGCATTTGAAGCTAGTGAAAATCTCTACCAGTTTGTTTGGTACTCCATTTGAAGCTGGTGGAAGGCTCTACCAGTTTCGTAGAATACTTTTGGTGCCACTAATGAAGTAGTAAACGACGAAATCTCTACGAAAACTTTCACTACTAAGTAATGTCAAATACCCCTTGAAGAATAGAATAAATCGAATATTGTATTTGAAGCTAGTGAAAATCTCTACCAGTTTAGAAGAATACCATTGGTTGCCATTAAAGAATTAGCATATTTTCAAAAAGACTTTTACTAAAATCCACGATAAATCGTATGGTACTCCATTTGAAGCTGGTGGAAGGCTCTACCAGTTTTGTAGAGAACACCTTTTGGTGCCAATAAAAAAGTAGTGAATTTTTAACGAAATCTCTACAAGAACTTCCACTATTAAGTAATTTGATTTACCCATTAAAGAATAAGATAAACCATATATTTCGTTTGAAACTGATGGAACGCTCTACCAGTTTCGAGAACACTTTTCGACGCCACTAATGACGTAGACGACAAGATAGCTGCAAAGAACTATAAATCCTGCTGTATTGTCCTAGGCACAACATGTACTAGTGCATATTTAATGCCCCATTTCCCGCCGGGAACTATCAAATGATTGCAGGAAACCCCTTAAAATTTCATACTTACAATACATTATTTAACAGTGGTCCATTTCCGGTTCAATACAATTGAATAATTGAAAGAAAAGTATTTGGGTCGGTGCAGTTTCCATTAGTCTATGTAACGAATTTATTTCACCCACATTTATTTTGCATAAACTGCGGGACAATAGAAGTGTAATACCCCTTACTTTACTGGTAACTATGCTGTTTACTCGCCTGCATTTGATTCTCAGGGGTTGCAGTGCGGTACACGGCATGAATATGAATACGAGGACACTTTTCAGCCACGTTTACGTAATGGAATTATGTGGAATCGGAAAATTCCTGCTTTCCTGCGGCAGCGAGAAGAAATTAACCCAGATAAACTAGGATCGGATAGCTGAAGCGAAATAACGATTAAATTAGTGTAAAAGTCAAGTTTTAAACAAAAAGATTTTTTTATATATTTTTTTTTATTATATTCTTGTCAAAACTAGCAATATTTTATGTCCCATTTGATGCGCCCGAAAGTTGCGAAACAATATAATCCAGCGAGATATTGTCTTTATTTGTTCATTCCTGAATATTATTCATTATAAACTTAATCGTTTTTAGGCCATCTTAATTAACTGAATTACCCTTATCGTTGTTTTGCCGGCAGAAGCTAATTATTTTGACAAGATGTCTCGCTCCTGGGGAGGGCCAAGTTTAATAAGGCGTAAGCCCTGAAAGGAATATCGATTATTAAGTAAAATTTAATTAAAACGCAAAAAAGGACGATGAAAAATGGCGATCTTATAAATCACTTTTTTTCCATCGCTCCCACCCTTTCAAGAAATAAGTTTCGCCGTGTTCGATTAAACTGATGTACTGTTGTTGAAGTGCTCCCAAAAGTGTTGTTATTATTTCTATCCATGCCAGCACAGCAAATGGTGTAGCGGAAGTTTAGGCAGCTCTTAATGTTCGAGAGCATAAACCATCTCCTTTAAATCATAATATGTATAAAGGGCGTAAAGTAAGCGTTTATGCCCCGCGGCGTGAAGATGCAGCACGAGGATTTCCGAGGGCGTGCAATAGCCGAGAGAATAGCCGAGAGCCATAATAGTTACTTATGTATAAAGGGCGTAAAGTAAGTGTTTATGTCAAGGGCGTAGCCGAGAGAATAGCCGAGAGCCATAATAGTTATTTATGTATAAAAGACGTAAAGTAAGCGTTTATGTCAAGGACGTAAATACGAGGCCTTAGCCGAGCGCCACAATAGTTATTTATGTATCAAGGGCGTAAAGCAAGCGGTTATGTCAAGGGTGTAAACACGAGGCGACATAATAGCTATTTATGTATCAAGGGCGTAAAGCAAGCGGTGGTCAAGGGCGTAAACACGAGGCTTTAGCCGAGCGCCACAATAGTTATTTATGTATCAAGGGCGTAAAGCAAGCGGTTGTGTCAAGGGCGTAAACACGAGGCGACATAATAGCTATTTATGTATCAAGGGCGTAAAGCAAGCATTTATGTCAAGGGCGTAAATACGAGGCTTTAGCCGAGCGCCACAATAGTTATTTATGTATCAAGGGCGTAAAGCAAGCGGTTATGTCAAGGGCGTAAACACGAGGCGACATAATAGCTATTTATGTATCAAGAGCGTAAAGCAAGCGGTGGTCAAGGGCGTAAACACGAGGCTTTAGCCGAGCGCCACAATAGTTATTTATGTATCAAGGGCGTAAAGCAAGCGGTTGTGTCAAGGGCGTAAACACGAGGCGACATAATAGCTATTTATGTATCAAGGGCGTAAAGCAAGCATTTATGTCAAGGGCGTAAATACGAGGCTTTAGCCGAGCGCCACAATAGTTATTTATGTATCAAGGGCGTAAAGCAAGCGGTTATGTCAAGGGCGTAAACACGAGGCGACATAATAGCTATTTATGTATCAAGGGCGTAAAGCAAGCGGTTGTCAAGGGCGTAAACACGAGGCTTTAGCCGAGCGACATAATAGTTATTTATGTATAAAGGGCGTAAAGTAAGCGTTTATTGTCCGCAGCGTGAATATACAACACGAGGTTTTACACGCCGAGGGTCATAACAGTTATTTATGTGAAAAGGGCGTAAAGCAAAGTACACTTTAACGCCCCGGATAAAGACAGAAGTAATTTTACGATTCGTATGCAGATGGACAAGCTTCTTTTATGATTTCTCGGCT
The DNA here is from genome assembly GCA_963680705.1 of Rhagium mordax. Lineage (NCBI taxonomy): Eukaryota > Metazoa > Arthropoda > Insecta > Coleoptera > Cerambycidae > Rhagium > Rhagium mordax. Next base: position 1,277,328 of record OY796662.1, on the reverse strand, counting down.
CAATTGTGCTTGCGGATTTCAATATTTTCAACTTCTTATTTAAGTAACTTAATCTCTTTAGCCAATAACAATATTTCTCAACGCTCACCTATTTTATTGCTTTCATCTGTCACTTTTACTGTATCATATCGACACAATAAGTAAAAATCGACTTTGCTAACTTATACTAATGAGACTCTCAAACTTTTTGCGATTTACGATATGATTTATCTCATCTTCTATTGTTTTCCGTATTAACAGATGAAGTTTGATATAAATTGCAGAGTATTTGTTTCTTTTTCCACAGCCCAGCCATCGATGTTACACATTAATTCCGAAATGAACTTTTACAACCGTTAAAGCAACTTTTTATCTCGTAACAAATTTGATATTTTAAAGTTTGCCAATAAATAACTTTGTCCTAACTTTCGCGTGTGGCAAATTAAAAGTTATACGTCTACCTTGGGACTTTTTTGTTCCCTTTTACCCCCTCCACTTCCACTTTTAGTTCCTCCCCCTACCCATGATCATTCATGACCATGCCATGACCTGGTCATGACCAGATCATGGATGGTACAGATAACAGCTTTTTGTATCTTCATGACTGTTCATGATCATTCATGACCAGGCCATGGCATGGTCATGAACGGTCATGAAGACCATATTCTAGGATTATAAACTCAGTTTCCAGTCCTTTAACCTAAAAGCAAATTGATATGTTAAAAATATTTATATTAAACCAAGCTTCTAGTGCTTTTGAAACATCGTTCTGAATTAAAAATAAAAACCGAATAAACTGGAACACGATAAAGAATAACTGGAGTATATCCACAGCGAGTTGCTTAAGAACTCTTTGCAAACATCCCGGAGTAATTCATTTTATCCCTAGTTTTATTCCAACCAATTGAAAGTTGCTGTAAAAATGATTCCCTGATTCTCCCGAAAATCCGATTCGTCCATCTCCCGGTCGCTAAAATTCCTGGCACGTAAAGCTTTACCGAACTTTTCAGATTCACAAACAGATTAGTGGGCATTACAGGGTGGGATCGGGAGCTTAATTTTTAACTATACGAGCTAGTCGCCATTTATGTAGGATGCGGGACAATAAAGTGTGCTGTTTTATATTTAATAAAGTCGGCGGCCTGAATGAACGGGGAAGAGCTTATTTTTATTTCGTTAGAACGGAAAAACGCAAGGCAGAGATAAGGTTTAGATAAAAAAGCAATGCCAGCGGGTGGATGCAACCGACTTGTAGTAAACAGAAAGGAAATACAAAAGAATCGAGTGTTGCTTGTAGGCCAATCAATACAGGTAGAAAACCACTCTATCTTAGTGGCAGCAGGAAACTAGTCGGAATCGTCGCAGGATATAGCTCGTAATCGTTCTTATTGCATTTTGCTTTAGATTAGCTTTAGACGGTAAAACTAGCGCCACAACGTTCTTCGGACGATGCTTTTCAATGCATAAAATTAACCAAAGGGAAAAGTAACCAAAGTTTAATTTAAACATTTAATAATGTCATGGCTGGGGGATCTAGGGGTCCCCCAGCTGCGGTTTACCATTAGCAATAATTCACATACTGCATCATGCTGAGCTAATGTGACTACGTTGCATAAAATTACTTTGTCACTTTTAAAAATAATAGTAACAAAATATATACAAATATTATCGATCCCTCTTGTGTTCTAAAGCTTTCAATTGTGCATTTCCAACTCCTTATTCCCTAATCGGTTTTCAACTTAGCAAGAACAAGATGTGCACAGCTACAATAAGTAGGTCAACCGCAAGCATATAGAACATCTCCAACTATTGCCAAATCACTTAAATACGTTGTCATCCTGCGAACGACAGATTCCTAGATGGAAGCGAATTGTCTCTATCTGTTGCATTTACTGCTGGTCGTGCGTTAACAGAGCATTAGCGAGCTATTCAGGCGAAAATACAGGGCGGAAAGTTCATTTCTTGAAGGAAAACGTTTTTGGTTCAATTTGCTCGCTGCAGCAGCATTCTCCGCACGTTAAAAAGTAAAATATCGACTTATGCAGAGCGCCATTTGACAGGCATACGGAATATGTCGTTCTGGATTTTGCATCGAAATTAAAATTAACGTTCATTCTAAATTTACATGTTGTTAAATATTCCAGTCGCAAGCTCCCGCGTAAAAAACCTATAAAATATAAATGCAAATGAAGAACTTTCCAAGGAAATGTATTTTCTCGTACTAAGCCGGGAAACGTTATTACACGCGGCTGAGTGGCTCTTTTCAATTATTATATCAGACAAATTGGCTTTTATAAGGTAAGTTTTCACTTTTCGTTTTTATTCGGTTTAATTAAATCCACTAATAGTTGATAAGAGTTTCTCGTGATGTCTTTTAGTTGGTCACGCAAACTTTTTATTGGATTACTTTTGTACTTTCTATGTTATTTCTCAAAGGCTCAGGGCTGGCTACATGCACGCATTCCGCAATCTCACGTCTGGGATAAGGGCTGTATTTCAACAACACATATTAGAAGAAAACGGTGGTTCCTGAAAGCCTACTAAAGGGGACTTTTTAGACCTTTTGTAGCGTGTAAAGTAGTAATGTGTGCGGTAAAGTTGCTTTACAACACATGGCTATTGACAATGTGCGATAAAGTCATTTTACTGCAAGATAAATTAGAACCGTCAATTAAAAACAAGGTAGAACTCTATGCTGTAAAGCCACTTTAAAACTATTTCGGACAACCGCTGCATAAAAGGAACTTTTTACACCTTTTGTGGCGTGTAAAGTGTTGCTGTGTGCTTTACAGCACGTTTCTGTTAACAATGTGCTATAAAGCAATCTACAAACTAAATTAGAACTGTCAAATAATAACAAATAATTTGAACTGCCATTCAAAGGTTAAAAGGAAATTCTTGTATCTTTTTCTCTTGCACGAAATGTGTGTGGAAAGCTCGTTCGACCTGCCTATTTGCTACCTAAATATCTGCATCGTTAGATCGTTCGATAAAGTGGACTTTCCACACTTACTTTGGCGTAGAAAGTAATACCTTGTGTTGTAAAGTGGCTTTACAGCACAATGCTATTGACTATGTGCGATAAAGCCATTTTACTGCAAGCTAAATTAGAATCGTCAATTAAGATAAGGTAACACTTTATGCTGTAAAGCCACTTTATTGCACATTGTCAATAGCGACGTGCTGTAAAGCCACCATACAACTATTTCGTACAACAGCTGAATAAATGGAACTTTTTTACACGTTTCGTGGAGTGAAAAGTAGTACTGTGTGCCGTAAAGTTGCTTTACAGCACGTTTCTGTTAACAATGTGCTATAAAGCAATCTACAAACTAAATTAGAACTGTCAAATAATAACAAATAGTTTGAACTGCCATTCAAAGGTTAAAAGGAAATTCTTGTATCTTTTTCTCTTGCACGAAAAGTGTGTGGAAAGCTCGTTCGACCTGCCTATTTGCTACCTAAATATCTGCATCGTTAGATCGTTCGATAAAGTGGACTTTCCGCACTTACTTTGGCGTAGAAAGTAATACCTTGTGTTGTAAAGTGGCTTTACAGCACAATGCTATTGACTATGTGCGATAAAGCCATTTTACTGCAAGCTAAATTAGAATCGTCAATTAAGATAAGGTAACACTTTATGCTGTAAAGCCACTTTATTGCACATTGTCAATAGCGACGTGCTGTAAAGCCACCATACAACTATTTCGTACAACAGCTGAATAAATGGAACTTTTTTACACGTTTCGTGGAGTGAAAAGTAGTACTGTGTGCCGTAAAGTTGCTTTACAGCACGTTTCTGTTAACAATGTGCTATAAAGCAATCTACAAACTAAATTAGAACTGTCAAATAATAACAAATAGTTTGAACTGCCATTCAAAGGTTAAAAGGAAATTCTTGTATCTTTTTCTCTTGCACGAAAAGTGTGTGGAAAGCTCGTTCGACCTGCCTATTTGCTACCTAAATATCTGCATCGTTAGATCGTTCGATAAAGTGGACTTTCCACACTTACTTTGGCGTAGAAAGTAATACCTTGTGTTGTAAAGTGGCTTTACAGCACAATGCTATTGACTATGTGCGATAAAGCCATTTTTACTGCAAGCTAAATTAGAATCGTCAATTAAGACAAGGTAACACTTTATGCTGTAAAGCCACTTTATTGCACATTGTCAATAGCGACGTGCTGTAAAGCCATCATACAACTATTTTGTACAACAGCTGAATAAGTGGGACTTTTTTATACCTTTTGTGCGTGAAAAGTAGTACTGTGTGCCTTAAAGTTCCTTTACAGCACGTTTCTGTTGACAATGTGCTATAAAGCAATCTAAAAACTAAATTAGAACCGTCAAATAGTAACCAAATAATTTGGACTGCCATTAAAAGGTGAAAAAGAAATTCTTATATATTTTCTCTTGTACGAAAAGTGTATGAAAAGTATGCCTACAGCTCGTTCGATCTGCCAACTTGCTAACTAAATCACTGTTTCGTACGATCGTTCGATAAAGTGGACTTTCCACACTTACTTTGGCGTGGAAAGTAATACTTTGTGTTGTAAAGTGGCTTTACAGCACAATGCTATTGATTATGTGCGATAAAGCCATTTTATTGCAAGCTAAATTAGAATCGTCAATTAAGACAAGGTAACACTTTGTGCTGTAAAGCCACTTTATTGCATATTGTCAATAGCAACGTGCTGTAAAGCCACCATACAACTATTTCGTACAACAGCTAAATAAATGGAACTATTTTACACCTTTTGTGGCGTGAAAAGTAGTGCTGTGTGCCTTAAAGTTGCTTTACAGCACGTTTCTGTTGACAATGTGCTATAAAGCAATCTACAAACTAAATTAATAACAAATATTTTGGACTGCCATTCAAAGATTAAAAAGAAATTCTTGTATCATTTCTTCTCTTGTACGAAAAGTGTGTGGAAAGTATGCCTAAAAATAAAATAAAAATACTTTGTGCTGTAAAGTGGCTTTACAGCACATTGCTACTGACAATGTGCGGTAAAGCCATGTAACTGCAAGCTATATTACAACCATCAATTTAAAACAAAGGTAGAACTTTGTGCTGTAAAGTCACTTTATGGCGCATTGTCAATAGCAACGTGCTGTAAAGCCGCTTTACAGCATACACCGTTATTTTTCACACCAAAATAGATGAGAAAATCAATCGGTTGCATAAAACAGTTAGCAAGTGTAAAAAATGATCCGTTCTTGGTCAAGTAGGCAGATTTTAGAATGAACTGTAGGCAGACTATGCGTTTATTACTTTTATGCAAGAACTTCTTTTTAGCATTTGAATGACAGTTTAAATTGTTTGTTATTAACTGACAGCTCTAGTTAAACTTGCAGTAAAATAGCTTTGCCGCATGATCGTAAATGATTGACTGTGCGTACTCTTTTAATTATTGTATCATTCGAGTTCAGCCCTTCCTTGCGAGACATCCATCATCCCACTTTCCTTGAAAGCAGGTTAAAGCTTCAGAATAACCAAATTGTACGTAAAATATTAAATTCCCACATAAGACGTGTTGGCACGCTTGATCCATCACGTTTGCGGGTCTGCAAGTTGCCAGAGAATCTATTTAGCAAACCATAAAATATACGGACCGAAGTATAATAAGTTTTGGAATAGTTCTTGCGGAACCGGAAATGTTTTTATACTTTTTCGCGATTTAGTGTCTCTTGTTGGGGCATACGCCGAAGGAAAAGTTTCGCAGTTTGCATACAATTGTTTAGGGGAAACTCCTCGGAAAGGTTGCCATTGTTGTGACTGTGCAACTTACTTTTCTATAAAAAATCTAATAACACAGTTGCATCGAACATTGAACTCAATTAGTTCGAAAGTTATGATGGGCTTTGGAACGACCAATCAATCGCCCTGTGTGCAACATTACATCATTCGATGCCTGCTGTTTTCGCTTTATTATTCATAGGACCGAACTGACATAATCAAAATCGACATTGGAATTGATTTGATTTTACATCTGGGGACTAATTCAACTTTACGATGTACCCATAGATTGGGTCAATTATGAATTATTGTACTAATTTATTACCTTTTTCGAGCATCACGCATCGCTCTGATGCAGATTAGTTCAAAATTGAATAATAAAAGTCAATCATAGGCAAAAAGTGTCATTGAAGTTGTTTAGTGACTGTCTTTGTATATGTCTTTGAGTGAGAGCAGATTTCAAGTCGCTTCTAATTGTGCGTATAATTTAAAATTAAGGTTACTTTATCCCACGTCGCCAATAGTAACGTGCTGCAAAGCTGCTTTACACCAAAAAATTCTACTTTACATACCATATTATTAACTGACAGTTCTAATTTAGGGCCCTATGAAATTGCTTTACCGCACATAGCTACGTGCTGTAAAGCCGCTTTGCAGCACAAACTACTACCTTTCATACCGGGCGTGGAAAGTTCATTTTATCGCAGGAAACGTTTTTAAGAAGCAACTGTAAAGAGCAGTAAAGTTGCTTTACCCCACGTCGTCAAGACAACGTGCTGTAAAGCCACTTTACAGCACTAGTGAGGTAGTCCACACTGAAATGACTTTGGTGGTACAAATTTTTGCTATTAATTGACAGTTTTATTTAGCGTGAAAGTTGCTTTGTCGCACGTCGTCATTAGCAACGTGTTGTAAAGCACTCATTGACACACTGAAAAAAGTAAATCGTTACATAGTTAATTTACAGTTCTAATTCACCATGCAGTAAAATTGCTTTATCGCACGTCATCAATAGCGACGTGTTGTAAAGTCGCTTTACAGCACGAAAATGTGATAAAATAACAGGGACGTGCGGTAAAACTGCTTTACTGCACGTCGTCAATAGCGGCGTGCTGTAAAGCTGCTTTGCTGCACGAATGTAGTAATAGTAAATTAGTGCAGCTGTAAATAAACAAACCGTGCTGCAGGTCGCACCGTGTTTTCCCCAGACCATTTCGGACGCTGTTTATGCACCTCGTGATTCCGAATAACTTAACTTTCCGAGGTTTACGAGCGTCTCGCCCCCCGTGGACTTCCGGGGTTGGGACTGTTGCTCTACCCCAGTCGCAGACTTGCTGCGCTCGTAATTTAATAAAACACCTAAGGCTCGACAAGGCCGCGTCAATACTGGAAACTAGTTGAGGATACGTTTGAAGTTGCATGTTGCATATTAGCAGGGTGGCTGGTACCGGGTGGGCCCGTTAATAATCATATGCGGGTCACGCTTCGGCGGGAATAACGGCGTAGGACAAATGTGTCCTAAATTGGTAGCTGTTGCAAGTGCAAATGCGAGTAATGGTCACAGGCGGTTTGCTGCAATGGTACATAAAGTAATTTAATTAGGTATGGAGGGTAGTAAAATTGTTGCAGGACTCCAAGAGGAAAAGTCATGAGAATATTAAATAAAGGCCAGGCCATATTACAAAGCTGGTTAGTTAAAAATTCGATTAATATTTGTATTGGTGCCAAGATGATAACATGGGCGCAACTGATGACCGTGTCTCAGGAGATAGAATGATGTGTTAGAGTCAGTTGTATTTTTGGGGTTGTCGCGACAAGGTGTCTCAGGGGTTGCCTCCTCAGTCCCCAGGTGAAGTGCACATCTCCGACCCAGGTTACTGTGACCTCCGACAAATTTGCAGTCATCTGGTATTTCTTAGAGCAAAATTGCTTTGGTTTTATTTTGTTAAAATCTGAGGCTAAGACTTGAAATAACCACGTAAAATGATCATTTTCTTCACCATCCATAATAAAAGGAGGTATTAATTGAAAATTTAAATCCGTAAACACACGTTAAAATATTTTGCGGCGCTTTAATTTTAAAGCGGGGAGGATATAATTTAATAATTCAAATTTAGCACGCAAAGGTGGCGGTGTTTACATACAGATTTTTCCCCCGCTTTTTTGCGCTATCATCGTTTCGGATACATACATCATTATTGAATTTACAATTCTGACATTGCTCGACTGAAAGAGATTGATTGCAAATGGATGTACAAATTGATTTTTATTTTTTCTTAAAAATATAAATATTTTAATGGTAGCCTACTTAGGGCCGGTTTAACATAAAGCTGCCATCAATAATATGCCAATTGGTAATTCGCGATCCCAATTGATGTCTGAAGAGACGACGAGTTTTTTTATTCACAAGTTTTATTTTTATTATAACCCTTTGCTTTAGCATATTTTCAGTCTACTTATTTAACGTATTTAATTTACCTTTCAATCTTGCAAAATCTGTCTTCATCTGTCACTTTATTTAAAGTTTTTTATTTACAATACACATAATAGTATAGTGGGTTGCATATCCTCCCTCTGGCATCAATTTAATTATTACGAATTATTGTTTATCACGTATCTAAATAGAGGTTAGAATATTTTCAAATTTAATCCATCCTGCTCCCCGACTGAAACATCCCGTGTAAATTAATCGTTTCTAATACTGAAAACTTTATTTCGTATCCAGCGGCCACCGAGGCGAGTTTTTTCAAGTAAATTAAGATAATGATTTTATTGAGGAACTTTACGAACACGACGAGTTGATTTCACCCTTAATATCTCTATCCACCCCGAGTTTTGATTTAATATAGACTGACACGATCTGGAACTTGAGAGACGAAGTTTTTTGAGAAGTAGTTCAAGTTTCCGAGATCGAACGTGCTCCCAGCATCCACTTTTGCTATGAAATGTCTGAGATCATCTTAAATTAATCGCCATTGTACTTTGGCAACATCAAGGCTGGCCCTGAAACAGGCCCAGATGCTTCGAGGGGTAATCCGGAATAAAACCACCCCAACTGAAACGAATAATTTACTGTACCATGAGTGCAATTCATATAAATTCATAACAAATAAACAACTATGATAAAATGTTTCAAGTGTGCCTTTCCTGCTTTCCCTGCTTGTTCTAGCAGGAAAAGTTACGAAGTTCGCGATAAATATTGTAATTAATTCACCAAACTTTGATCCACTTTGATGCATTTCGTACCCGGCGATGCAACAAAGAAGTTCACCCACGAACTACCATCAAACTATGGATTGCCTAGCCTGCCGTTGCGCTTTCGACTGTACAATCATTAATTGCTGAAATTAATCAAAGGCTACAAACACATTTTTTGCGGTTGATAAATCGTCATTAGGGAACAAAGTCATCAACGTTAATTCGTCGTTAGTTTCATAATCGCGATGCGAATGCAAAACGTGCAGCGCTGACTCGATTACTCAAATGCGAATGTTTTCCTAGCTGACAGATAGCAAACAGGCGCGAGTGTGTGTGGGAGGTGATATTACAGATTTAAAGCGTTTAATATTTCAGGAACTAATGACGAAACTTAATTTTTTTCTATTTTCAGATGCCTTCGAAGATGAGCGCCAGTGGCAGCCAGAGCCACATGATGGACGGCCCGAGTTGGTCCAGTCCCTCGGCCAGTCCTTCTCCGCCTCCCCCTCCCTTGCCGCCGCCAGTGGCGGCGCGTTGGGCCCGGACGGAGCAGAGTAGCAACGAGTCGTGCCCGCACTGCAGGGGAAGGCTGGCGTCCCTACCCACCAGGACCACCTCGCTTAGTAGTTACAGCTGTAAAGGTGAGTGGTTTATGTCTTAGAGCTCATTTTGTTTTCTAAAGTTCAACATAATCCATTAGACAAGCGCTGTAGCGTCATCTCCGTGTCTTGTTCGCAATTGGAATTTTCGTGAGACGAGATACCGAAATTGAGACCCTAACCTTCAAAAGTCCCTAATTCCGAAATCGATCCAGATATCATGCCCTGGTTTGCTCCATTCGGTTTCTTGTCATCTTTTTTACATAGAAAGCTTTTTTCAAGCCTGTAGTGGCATCCGATTTTTTGGTATTTTTACGTATCATATCTCCGCTATCCGAGTTCTCTAGACCTTTAACCACACACTGCTAGATAGATCCTTCTTTTATCTGTCGAACAAGATAAAGATCGTATCCGTATCTCGTTCGCAACCGGAATTATAAATATACTCGTGAGACGATATACCGAAATTTAGATCCTAACCTTCCATAGGTTCCGATCTCCGAAGTCATATGCGATATTTTACTCTGGTTTGCGCCATTCGATTTCTTGTCATTCTTTCTACATAGAAACATTGTTTCAAGCCTGTAGTGGCGTCCGATTGTTGGATACGCGAGATTTTTTGAATCGCGCTAAGAAAATGATTTACGATCATATCTCCGCCATCCAAGATCTTTAAACCTTCAACCACATGCTGGTGGATATATAGATAGATCCTTCTTTTATCTATCGAACAAGATAAAGATCGTATCCGTATCTCATCCGCAACCGGATTTATAAGTATTCTCGTGAGACGATATACCGAAATTTAGACCGCAACCTTCCAACGGTTCCGATCTCCGAAGTCAGTTGAGATATCTGGCTCTGGTTTGCGCCATTCGATTTCTTGTCATTTTATCTACATAGAAAGTTTATTTGGAACCTGTGGTGGCATCCGATCTTTGGGTAAGCGACATTTTTTGAACCGAGATATTTTAACTTTAAAAAAACGTTCACGAATCATATCACCGCTATTCGAGATCCCCAGACATTCAACCCTACACTGTTGGAGAGATCCTTCTTTTATCTATCGAACAAGATAAAGATCGTATCCGTATCTCGTCCGCAACCGTAATTATAAATATTCTCGTGAGACGATATACCGAAATTTAGACCGTAACCTTCCAACGGTTCCGATCTCCGAAGTCAGTTGAGATATCTTGCTTTGGTTTGCGCCATTCGATGTCTTGGGCATTTTTCCTGCATAAAAACTTCTGTTCAAGCCTGTGGGAACATCAGTTTTTTGGGTATGCGAGATATTATTTCGCTAAGAAAACGTTCACATATCATATCTTCGTTATCCGATAACTCTAGACCTTTAACCACACCCTGCTGGATAGATCATTCCTTTATCTATCGAACAAGATAAAGATCGTATCCGTATCTCGTCCGCAACCGTAATTATAAATATTTTCGTGAGACGTTATACCGAAATTTAGACTCTAACCTTACCTAAGGTTTGTTACAGTCAGTTTATTTCACGTCGTCAATAGCAGCGTGTTATAAAGTTTCATTACAGTACTAGTGCGACAAAGTACTACTTTCCACACCGAAATAAGGGCGTAAAAATCTACATCATCGACGGTCGTAAGAAATGATATTACAAGCTCAATGAGAGTGTTTGTAGGCCCGATAGTATTTCCCTTGCGTACATGTATGTACTGAGACAACATCTAATGTGGCCAATGGCGGTGAACGCAGCCAGTTTTGTTATGCTGTGTATAGGAGAGGTGATTGAATAAAAATATTGCACGAGGCACGTGACAGGGGAAGGCGAAAATTTGATCGAAAACTCCTTTCGGCGTACACGTGAGACGCCTTTGTGTGCCCGAGGTCAATAAAAGTATGAGGAATTTCTCACCCATCGGCGTATTACGTGTAAGGGTCCGTGTATATAGACGTTCAGACTTCAGAATATGTAAATTCAGTCTCTGATCCTGAATACCGAATTGGGATATTTACCAGCCACAATTTCCAAAAGGACAATAGGCCTAGTGATATCGCGCTGGGTCTTGTTCGGCCTCACGCTGCGTTATGCTCGGCTGACAGAAAGGATTGCTATGAAAGAGCGGGATATAATGTCATTAAATAGAGAGAAAATTATCAACAAAATAACACAAAGCTCGGGGAGCGAAAGGAGGACTCGGCGGACTTGAGGGGGAAGAAAGGGTTCGGCTCCACTGTTTTCGCACACAATTATTATAATAACAAGTAAGGGCCACGACTTAAAAGCTTATGGAAATATAAGACGCTTTATAAACACGACCTGGCGGCGAAGTTTGTAATGGACGCTGTAACAGTTGTAGTTGAGGTAGAATTTTTCTGATACAAAACCCAGTTGCATGACAAATCAGGAGATGAAGAGAAATGCATAATAATGGCCAGTGTAATATACAGATTGGTTGGTTTAAATTTCGGTATTACTGTCTCACGAAAGTATTTTTAAGTGCGGTTACGAATAAGATACAGATACGATCTTTATCTCGATCAATATAGATAAAAGAGGTGTATCTAAGTAGCATTAAGAATAATAGTGTAACGCGCACACCCCGTATATCGAAAAAAAAAAAAACAATTATCTACTGGTGAATGGTGATACCTATGATACGGGTGATATCGAGGGTGCGTTACTTTAAAAGAAGGTAGCGATTTCCTTGGGAACCGATTCGTATGGTCCTCTCCCATCGAATTTTCTTAACTCCCGGCGATAAGATAAATGTATCTAAACATGATTTCCGTTGCGGCAGTCATAACAAAACTCAACCAATTACTTCTTATATACCCCGTGGCATAAATTAAAATTAATTTTTACATTATTAATAGCTATTTCCCCTCTTCTAGCTGAAAGGATTCAGACCTAAATTATTCCTTCCATTCAAACGGGCGAAAAAGACCCGTCCAACATTCTTGAGGACTGCTCCATTAAATCAGGCACTTTTATAAGCCGAAGGATAAACACGGCGCATAGCTGGAATTCCAGGGTTTTATTAATGGCAGCCTTTTTACCAAATCGAGACCGATGCAAATTAGTTAACGTGCTAATTTAGTCAAACAATGCCTTCAAAAACCAGAACAGTACAGCAGAAACTCAGGAATTCACAAACCGGAAGACCACATTTCCCGCAATATATTCAAAAGGTAATTATTAAAATCGCGGCGTGAATGTAAAAACGGCAGAAGCCATAGGCGGACCCAAAGAAGTCTAAAAGGGACAAAGTGAAGTAGAGAAAGGATTCTTGTTTTGCCACAAATGAGTCATTTTCACCGCACTTGCTCCTCTTCAAAGCAAAGTTTTTTTTTTACTATCAAGGATCCTTTCCCTAGTTCTAATTAACCAAAAGGAATGATTTTTCCCGATGCATTGCATATAAGAGGCAGTAGTGAGGGATAAGTACATCCCTCTGGTGGTTTGCCTTTGTTATTTGTCTTTTCAGCTACCTGTGGCACACTGATGAGAACATAAAGAGTTCGAAACCGGTCTGTGTCTGGTATAGAAAAGACAAATAACAAAATTTGGCTACCAATTTGGATTTATAGGTATAATTCAATGGGAGCAGGGGCCTTTGCCCGTCCAGTAGTTGTTTCCTATAATCCTATTTATTAAATATAAGAGACGGTTATCGCGAATGAATAAATATAGCCCGTAAGGACCCAGGAGTCTGCAGATCGCGCCATACATTGTCAGAAATTCTGCGCTAGAAATGTTTATGTAAATGCCATCACACATTCCGCATGGCCCGTGAGTGAATACGAAATCATAAATAATGCAAAGAGAGAACTAAAAACAAACCCATTCTTCCCGTTGTAACGGCGTATTTTTATGAAAGATCTACATTGTAAACTACCTAGAGAGAATATCGTATGTATGATACTGCGTTTGCGAATTTAATACAGCGCTCGGGAATTGCACCCGTAAGGGAATTGGGGAAGCGGACTGCCAAGTGGACGATGGATGCCCTTGTGTTCCAGTCTAGTGTTGCAAAAATACTCCAGAGCGGTAGAAATACCGCTGATACGAGATTTCAGGTTGAAATGCAGCTAGAGATACAGTTCCTGCTTATCTCGGCCCGCCATATTTATTTTAATCATCACTCAGAGAGGTATTAATAATTCAGGAGCTCTCCACACATCACAGAGACTGGGTTATTTGATACCGTGAGTAACAACATTTTATTCCGGTGCCTCAAATTTCAATAGTAATGAATATTCTATTTACCTACGCATACAGGGCGTTTCTGTTGATCTTAGGATCTGGGGAAAGTAAGGGGGGATATGTAACGGATTTTCCTTGCGAGCAATTTTTTTCTTTAAATATTAAACGTGTGTTAGCTCAACGTAATACGCTTTATAAGAGACTCAATTTCAAGTTATCCCTTCGTAACAGATGCGGATTACATAAGTCGTAAGGCCGAAGTGAAAAACCTGGAGGTAAATTACCACTATCAACTTTCCCATTCGATTCTCGTCACATCAGTTCGGACCGTATGTTGTTGCGAGTCCTTTTCAATATAGCAAAATACTATTCCGGTCGTTTCCATAAAAGAAGTAATTTGACAACGTGCAATTTTAAAGTACAATATAGTAACCCAATTTACACAGCTTGGCTTATTGCATGAAATGGACCACGAGAGAGCCCTTTGTGATATGGAGGCTTCGCCCCGCCGTATCGCCACATCGGGGCAAATCTACGTAAGAAACGCAGGAATCATATCCTCTGAAATATTTATATGGAAATCCTCACATCGCAAGAAAAGCCAATTCGTTGCCCAATGTTTTAATAATACTCCGCAGGAATTGACGATTTAAATATTCATTCAATCAAATTTAATCAAAGTGGCCGGAAGATTCTAAATTACACAACCTAAGAGTAGGTAACCAAATATGCATCCTGTGTCTACAAGTTGCCGCGAGAAGTAAAGCTAATTATTAATCTTACCTTAGGTATGCAACCCATTTAACATACAAGGTATAATATGAATTTCTACTGTTACAAATTTAGTAATTAATTTTATTTTTGACTATTTAGCTTAACTTAGCACTCAAACTCAGGTGTGTGTCAGCAAAGACGTATAGATCCATAGAATAACAAATTTCGCGTTCTTATAGAGAAAAGTTTCGACGCACATTTCTCTTCACTCTCCTTTTCTCACTGAAAGTAAATCAACCACTCCGAACACGCGGGAGCTAAGAAAATATTATTCTGAAATATTATCGCCACGAGGTGAATGAAGTAAAGTCTCTTTTTATTATTTGATGACCAAATATTACCGTGACAAATGTACCAACATAAGTGGAAACTCCCTGAAATAATGTTTATTTTTGTTAGGGTTACTTTTTCATTGCCACGTCCTGTAGTGTGCTATAAAGTTATCAAACTACGGTCTATGTAGTAATTCTTAAAACATCGAGAGAGCAAGGATTGCGTTAGAATGGATAAGAAAGGATATAACCGGATAAGAATAACTAATAATATTAAAAGAACAAAAATCTGTTACATACTCCCCCCCTGCGCTAAGTTATTTTAAAAAATGTGTTTCTGTACGACTACGCTCGTGCGTACTACGCAAGCTCTATCTTGTGTTTAGGGCTATAATAAAGAGCATAATATCAGCGTTTGGTCCTTCGAGCGGGATAATAAAAATATAAAACGAATCAATATTCACGGTTAAATTATTCATAAATACATTCCAATAATGTCTATTATATTTCATTGGAGCCTCTAGTGGTTTTACTACTTTCTATTGATAATTCACGTTTAATCCAGAACCTTGCGTTCTGTGGAAAGGACTCGGGATCAGCGGGAACATTAAAACCGACATAGGATGCCACGGTGCGAAGGCTGAATGGGCCCCACAGCGGCAATCAATAACAACACCGCTATCGTTTGACTCAGATTGGCACATAAATATTTACCCGAAACATCCCCATAATATGTCTAATGCATCGGTGAATAAACATAAAACATTCTGCGTTTCTTTCCGGGGGATTACGCGAATGTAATTCCGGGAGTTTAAAAATGTATCGAGATGTTAGTTTCCAGCAGGGGCAAAAAGTAGGTCGTTGCAATTTCATGCAAAAATAATTATACGCCTTCAGACTGTCCTGTTAGAGACATACGACAACAAATGTGGTTATAGAGAAATTATCTACAAAGAGAATGTTGTTCCTTCTTTTGTACAAGATATTTTTACGATACGTAAAACATTTGAAAATGTTATGGTTATAGCTCATAATGGACAAGCTTTTGATCATCAATTTTTGCTTCGTCATATTATGCAGTTATATAAATCGGAAATTGTTTTGCTATAAATTTATTTGTTGTAAGGCTACTGTCTTGCTTTTACGTGCTACTATCAGTACGTAAAAAGCTTCTTTTTCAAAATCTGGGAGTTTAGATGTGAGATGCCTTAATTTCTTTGGATTTGAAGCAAATTGAATTAGTATATTCTGACCAAAAACTCCCGTCACGTTTTCCACCTCGTCCCAAAATTTTACGATACGTAAAAAATTCGAAAATGTTATGGTTATAGCTCATAATGGACAAGCTTTTGATCATCAATTTTTGCTTCGTCATATTATGCAGTTAAATCAATCGAAATTTGTTTTGCTATAAATTTATTTGTTGTAAGGCTACTATCTTGCTTTTACGTACTATTATCAGTACGTAAAAAGCTTCTTTTTCAAAATCTGGGAGTTTAGATGTGAGATGCATTAACTTCTTTGGATTTGAGGCAAATTGAATTAGTATATTCTGACCAAAAACTCCCGTCACGATTTCCACCTCGTCTCAAAATTTTACGATACGTAAAAAATTCGAAAATATTATGGTTATAGCTCATAATAGACAAGCTTTTGATCATCAATTTTTGCTTCGTCTTATTATACAGTTAAATCAATCGGAATTTGTTTTGCTATAAATTTATTTGTTGTAAGGCTACTATCTTGCTTTTACGTACTATTATCAGTACGTAAAAAGCTTCTTTTTCAAAATCTGGGAGTTTAGATGTGAGATGCTTTAATTTCTTTGGATTTGAAGCAAATTGAATTAGTATATTCTGACCAAAAACTCCCGTCACGTTTTCCACCTCGTCCCAAAATTTTACGATACGTAAAAAATTCGAAAATGTTATGGTTATAGCTCATAATAGACAAGCTTTTGATCATCAATTTTTGCTTCGTCATATTATGCAGTTAAATCGATCGGAATTTGTTTTGCTATAAATTTATTTGTTGTAAGGCTACTCTCTTGCTTTTACGTACTATTATCAGTACGTAAAAAGCTTCTTTTTCAAAATCTGGGAGTTTAGATGTGAGATGCCTTAATTTCTTTGGATTTGAAGCAAATTGAATAAGTATATTCTGACCAAAAACTCCCGTCACGTTTTCCACCTCGTCCCAAAAATCAAATAATTCGTAAGGGGTTGGAAAATTCGTTGAATTTATATTTTTAGTGGCATGAAATAGATTTTATGACGAGAATCTAGTAAATTAAAGTACTATAACCGCTTCAGTCTCTGCTTTATAACCTAAAGAAAATTAAATAAATATCATCCTGTTCGCGGTAGTTAAAGGGTTTAAAGAGAAGTTTTATTGTCTACCCATTGGCCATTACCATCCCCTGTAAGATTTTAATTTCAGTTCCACGTAGACGATCAAAGCGGTAAAATACGTTTATAGGTTTCAGTGCGATTGCCTAAATTCAGGCTACATAAATCAATGTACGTTTAATTTAAAACTACTGTTTCATTGTAAGATTTAACAAAGGAAAGGATGCCTATTTAAAAAAAAAATGGGTGTTAATAAATTCTTCTTTGATGTATTGAGCCACGTCAAAATATTGTTGTCCAGTCTGTTTTTCTGTTGCGTATTTTCATCTCGTGCATTGCATTAGTCGTGGTGGCTTTATCCTGTGAAAAGCATTCTTCGGTAGGGCAGTACATTTTCCTGTCGTTTTAAAACCTTTGTTTTGGGGCTGCTGCATTCGTATCTGTCTTGCCGTTAATGATATCTCCAAGCTTGCGTTTCAATTAATCTTTCCGACAGTACGAATAATTGACGGGTCAATGCAACGGTCAGTGCCAGTAAAATTCTTTCGAATATAATTTGTTACAGGCGTGCGTATCTTATCTAAAATTATCTATTATTGAGTGCAGGATTATCTTGATGTCTCGACTAGATCAAAATGTATCACCTGACAAAAACAAAAATTTCATATTCAAATTCATATCTCTTCAAGATATATTCACCGAATACCTCGAAATACTGCGATAAAACATAATATTCGGATACTCACTAGTATATAAAAGCTTAAAGGAACGAGAAACTGAAGAGGAATGCAACATATTGAATAAATATCTTGTACAAGCAGGCAGAAACACGAAACTGTTCCGCCCAGCAAGTCGTTGGGGTATGTTTATCGAGTTGCTTCATGTATTAAAAACCTCCTCAACAAAATTATCAACAGCAGTTGTTCGAGTCCCCCAGTTCACTTTTAAAGGGCAGGAAGTTGCGATAGCAACAACGTCATATCTTTAAACGGGACAAAATTCTTGAAATTTCATCTAATTTCCACAAATAAATTTATTTACAGCGCCACAGGTGGGGCCCAGGTTTCTTTACAATTTTTTTTATGAGGAACGCCAAATGGGTATGGTGAGTATGTTAGGATGGATGAAGACATCTGTTTACTATGTATATGAAGAGGAAATAATTTGGCAAAAATACGATTTGTCATCATCCAATTCCAGAAGTTTCCTGCTAAAATATTTAAGAGCGAAATATGACCGAAGGACGGCCAGAAAACACTTCCTTAGTAATTGATGCATTCGCGATAAATATCGAGAAGGGTCGCCAGACGGCAAAACTTAGCCCCATCGGAGCATTACGCATACAATATTCAACGGTTCCTTATTTGAATTGCCCCACAATTTTCGTACAACTTTCATAAAAGAACACATCACAGAAATGGGAAAATCGACCTTGCGAACGTGAAACCTCATACGGCCGGACATTGTCTTCTGTTTACATTTTATTACTTTGTCATGCCCGATCATCAATCTTGCGACCCGCACAGTGTACTTTGATAAAAGAGACGGATCTGCGATTCAATTGCTTTATTCTGTTTTGTACGGAAAGTTCAAGCAATGAATAACATAGCGGACAAAAAGTCTATTCTATTCTTGTTAACGATAATGAAGTACAGCAATCGCAGCCAGTCGTGGCGAGCTTAGGGGAATCTGTATGTAGAGAGTGGTATACAACAAGCGTACGCATCGCTATCATGATTGCAGTGGCTCTTCTCTGATAGGTCGCCTCAAGGCTGATAATTAGCCTTGAGGTCGACTATGATCTCCTACAATCCCCACCGCTCGCCACGACTGGCTGCGATTGCTGTATAAGTAGATCAAACAATTTCCTTGTAGGATAATGGCCAGCTAGATCTCCAGATTTAGGCTCTATTGATTTTTTTTTGGTACGTTTGAAATCGGTGACTTACGAAGAGATATTTAAGACACCAGAGGGTATCTGATTTTCGGGATTAATATTCACTTGTGCCTTAAAGAAACGAGCGTGTTTGTCAAACGAGGAATATTCGACGGCGCCACGAATTTACGCGAAGGCGGTTTTGAAATAATATTCGCCCTTATCTTAAATAAGAAATAATAAAATCGAACTGCCACCAATATTAGATTGAAGAGCTTTAAAATGACGACGGAATCGATAGAAGAGACCGGAGCTGTCTGGATATGCAGAGAATATTCCGTGAATAATCGCGTCTGGGTAATTCCCTGGGATTGGGGATTTCATATGAATGTTCAGCGACAAGGCTTGAGGTGAGAAAGGCTTAGTCTCCGATATTGAAATCATAAATTAGCGGCTGAGATCGAGGGGCAAGATCAAGATTCCATTCTATTCAATCATGTCAGAACTTCTGCAATTTCTCACAAATACGACCGAGATAAAGATGTTTGGAAAATATCATTAGTTTCCATCATTCTGGTTCAGTCTGCGCAATTTACCCCACAACAACCTTAAACAACGGACTAATTGCTTCGCGTTAGCGCGCCGTATGTCTTAAAATTGGCAGTTTTTTAAGCAATAAATACAGGGACGTGTCACTTTTTATACGAGGCTTGTTTGTTTAACAGCACACTGAACTCTGACTGTTACATCTAGAATATTTAATAACGCTGTATTTGGAGAAACATTGGATATTTTGAAAAAAAAATTATTTATCACACCGGGACAATATTAAAAACTATTAAAAAGTAATTATTTGGGCTAGTGGGATTTTGAAAATTTCTCCTGTTTTTTGTCTGAATATTCATAATTTTCAGTTATTTCCATAGTTCGCTAACATCGTTTTCCTTAGTAAATTCCAAATATGCCACGTGACCAGTCATGCTCAAGACCATGAGGTTGCGGCTCCTTGTATTTTTCACTCAACGCTACAAATATTACTTCCATTTTGAAACTGGCGTCTAACCGAGAAACTTTTCGATTCTGTAAACACAAAATACGTTGACATAAGACCCGAGGGACAAGTGTAAGCTCTAAGTGAAAGATTAGTCGGAACTCGACTTAAAGACTTAGTCAATCCAGCAGCTAATTTAAATAAATTAAGTAAAAGTTAATCAAATAAGTAATCCTACTTTTAGCTTTAATTCCACTCTAGCAAATACACCTCGCCTCTCTAAGGAAATGCATGACTAACCAGTCCACGACAAAATGGTCGAAAGGTCAAGTGTGCAGAATAATCAAGAGAACTCCAACCGTTTGGACTATGTGAAAATTGCTTGCGCGAACAGGTTGCGACCGTCATTGTTCGGGGAGCAATTTATTTTTTGTCAGCTTGAAACTTTAACAAATTACCTGCCCAGTAAGTTATTTATCATATTCAGCCATCAGAATGGCAAAAGAATGCTGAATTACCGAAAGATCCAATCTTTAAAAAACATTCATAACAGGAAAATAGAGAGCATAAAGGAATGTAGGTGGATAAAAAAGTGATTGATGTTTTAAAATAATGGATTTTCGTACTTGCCGGGGTTAAACCACTATTTGTATCACAAAGGGGCGGCGTTCCAAGGGGATGTATAAGGATGCGTGGCAAATCCTAATGTATAATCCTCTAAGAAACGCCGCCGCGCCACAGATATGCGGAAACTATTGCCACTTAATCGTAAATAAATCGACAGATGCACAGCTGACAGTAGACTAGACTGACCCGATTAAAAAATTCAATGAATTTGATTGACCATCTAGTGGTTTTACATCAAATTCTTATTAGGGTGCGGACTTGCTGAAGATTACATGATTAACACACTTAGTTTTAAATAAATCGACAGATGCACAGTTGGCGGTAGACTAGACTGACCAGATTGGAAAATAAGATGGATTGTGCGTTTTGCCTTTTGTGGAAACATAGCACTTCGTGCAGTTGCCTAGATCGTTGAGTATTTACTGATTTTATACGAAATCAAGTAACAAATTGCCAAAATAAAAATAAGCGATATTTTTTGCCCTACCCAATATTTCGAGCGAGCAACCACGACAATAACTCAAAGGAAGTGTAACTTTTATTATTCCGCATATAAGAGCTGATTGAATAAAAACATAATGCACCAGGCGCGTATATAAAGGATAAAAAGTATCTTCTGTCATATGCTCGCGCGTCTCTTGTATGCTTTCACTTTACACTCTACATAAATATCTACTAGAAATCTCTCACCTTTTATCATATATTAGGCAAGGGTTTATGAATAGGGGATACATTTTTTCATTCGCCCCGATGCCTGCCTATTGGAGCCCAATAAGCGGCGAAAAATACTTGGCGGATTGTGTTCAATATACAATTCAGATTTCTGCAATTTTCACCGAAACATTTTTTTTTTTTTTTTATGGTCTTATTTATATTAACGTCCTGGCGAAGTTTGAGCTAATCTAACACTTAACCAGGACACACCACATACACCCGTTCCCTCCGGCATTGCCATCTGCCGGAGCTGGGACTCGAACCCAGGAGAGATAGGCAGTAGCTAGTCGTGGTACCAACAAGACACCTTCTCATGGCGCGATTGTCTATTTCAATCAAACTTTCAACACTAATGCGTAGGATAAGTGGCAATGGAGTGGCCAGCGCGGTCGCCAGATTTAACCCCCATGACTTTTTTGCGCCAAACTAGGCGTATGTTAACAATTCTATTATTATCAAAGGAAACAGCACCATTTAAAAAATATCTAACTGAAGAAAGCTCTAAAATTGTTTCGACTTTACTTTGTACTGTATCGAGGATAAAACGGTAGCAATTTAAATTAAACTGCGATGTTTTAATTCGTACAAATTATTTAAGAACTGCTACTGAGTACCCCAGCCTGCTAAATAAATGTTCTACGTTTATATTATAAGAAAATATAGTAAATTACGAGGGCAAGTTAAATTATGAAAAATGAACCAATTTTTATGAAAAATGCCTTTTGTAATTGCGGGAAATAAGACGGTGAACATGCTTTGCTATTTGCTGCCAGCTTGAAAGCCTCACTTGGCTCGTATGCACAATAAATAATATTTAGTTAATTTTCTGTAAAAAGGTTTCTTGTGTACCATACTTTATATTATGTCAAAATTTATTGCAATTTTTAAGTCTATCAATTTACCAGTTAATTAAAAACTTTGCTAGTAATTTGTATAATTAGTTTATAAAAAATAAACTCATTCTTAAGCCCTAGGATTCCGCCTTTAGTTTTGTTGAAAGTTATTAACTTCATTTATTTTTATTAATGGGTATGTTTATGCACACCCTGTATAAGAGTTGTAAGTTAATTTCCTCAACTATTCCAGTAACGTATAAGTCTTATTAGCGCTCGAGGGAGACGTGATAGCCGACTAGACCTAAGCCGAGAGCTCTAATTAAAAATAAGTCTACATCGACGACCGTCCGCCTCAGTATTGTTTTGGTAAGGTGTAAGCTAATATTAATTTAAGCGTAAGGGTAGTCTTTTATGTTATTAAAAATTACTTTCTACCAAACCAAACGTGTGTCTATACCGATACCCCATCCCTATCAAATTTCCATAAAATATGTTACTAATAATCGTTTCCGGAAGCCCTACTCAAATGAGCCGTGAAATTTAATAAGGCTGCACATAAAAGATATGTCACTGCGAAATATTGCCGTGATTTACAATGTTCACGAGATCTTGTAAACGGGCCCCTCGAAATGTTCGGGGACGCTGAAGTGTCAATATGCATCTCGGGGGGGGTGGTCGTGGAAAGGTGGAGCGACCGAACTTCCTATCGACCTTCGTTTACGAGTTGATTACAGGGTGTGCTTCGTCCCAGTCTTATATTGATTTGGAGGGACTGTCTAATTTTGGTTTTGACAGAATCGAGGACAAAAGAGAGTTGCACTTTGTCGGCACATACAGGGTGTTCGGAAAAGTTTATTTCTTTTAATTTTTACAATTTTAGACAAGAGAACTCAAATTTTCTTATATCTCTCTACTCCGAAACTTTGTCGGAATCACAACCCCATAGGGGCTGTACTCGGCACCCCAGAGGCCGCTTTATTTCTTTAAATTTTTTCAATATTAAAGAAGAAACCTTATATTTCCCCTTTCGAAAAATACAGCCCCTCCAAATACAATAATTAAAATATTTTAAAATAAGGTGCTGGCTTCTTCACTTCCTGAATTACCGTACTTTTAGGGCTTTTTAATTAATACTATTTCAAAGTGCGCACTATAGAAATCGATCGCGGATAATAAAACGGAAAAACAATGTACGTAATAGGCAATTAAAGGATAGGAAATTTTCCACCAGACTACGTGCTGTAATTCGATTTCCCACAAGCAATTGCTCCATGGACGTTCGGCTGAGAAAGTCGTAGAAGGCGGCGCAAGAGGCTAAAAACTTTGTAGAAGAGTTACCGCGTCGATTGTTTTGACATGCTTGATATTTCAACCATCTTGTTTTGGGCATAAGGCGTTACTATTTATAGCCACGTCATCGGTAGGCGTGGCCTTATCCCACCAACGTCGTTGAGGGCGTGGCTTGTGGAAACTGGAAGGAGGAAAAACCAGGAAACGGTACTCTAGCAGTTTTCTGTTATAAATCTACAAGCACATTTGTTGGTGGTGGATATAAATGACTTGAAGCTCCACATTTGATTCGTGCTATTGTGGTATAAATTCATATTCTCTTTTTTTTTTTTTTTGGTGATCAGTACGAAGCACGAAATATCCAAGTACTCAAGGATCCATTCTCTATCGTAATCTAGCAGTCTTGGAAATTGAATCGAACGGAAAACTCCATTCCCTCAGTCCTAATCGTTTATTTTTCAGGCCAAGGCACCATTCCGCGCCATGTTTACTTTATTTATTTATCCGAGGGCGCCCCCAAAGAGCTTTTTATCATCCGATACTATTCTAGTATTCCTGCATTATGCACGTTTTGTATAAAAATGTGTACACATATATTATATAACACGGGCCATAAAGTAAACACGAGCATACGGTGACAGTTTACAATTTTATCGGAATATGTGGAGTGGAAGGGAATAAAATAAATTTATTGCATATGCTGTGGATTTAAAAAAAATATAAGTATTTTGTTCTTAGATCCTGGACGGGAATTCCTCTTCGTCGCCCATGGTGACGTTTTCATTTTCACAGCTCGAAGGCGGGCTGTCACGTAAAAACATTATCATTGGAACGGAAAGTTGGAAAATGAAAACCTCAACGTGAAAACTATAAGAAACGAGTTCTCCGGAACTAACTTCGTTTTAGGCGTTATCAAATTACCCTTATTCTTATTGGATTAGCCCCCGCGAGCAAAGTCACTGATATCATTTACTTTCCAGACATTACAATTTATTTAATAAGGAAGGCATTTTTTCCTCTGTAAATTTGCTGCAAGGGTAAAGCCAAAGCAAGCTCGACTGCGCTTTCCTGACCGTCGCTTTTCGTTTCGTGGGGCATTAAAAGTCCTCATTAAAATAAACGACGAATGAGAACACTTAACGGTAAATTTACAGAAAATCATGGACATGATTTAAAAATAAACCTTAACAGAACTACACCGACCACTGAATCAAAACCATAAATTATATTAGACCATTGAGTGAAAAATATAAGGAGCCGCAACCTCATTCTCTTCAGAGTTGCGTAGGCCACGAGTTCCAACGTATATTTGGCAATAAAAAAAATTTTGAGGTTACATATATTTTTCGGCCGTATTTTGACGAAGCAAAATGAAATGAGCCGTTCGACTTGTCTCTCGATGTTGTGTTGGGGGTTGTTGGGGGTGACTTTTAAACGCGGCGACAGACCCACCGTGTGACATATCGTTGGATCGGGCATCCAGAGAGGAATCGAACACAAATATTTTGCCTCGTTTTAAACCACCCCTATTCTTGCAAACTGCGAAAAACGAAAAATGTTGGAAATTACATAATTTTTCGGACATATTTCGATAGAACGATCCGAAATAGGTTGTTCGACAAGCCTCTCTATGCTCAATTGTGTCGGGGGTTGCTGGGGGTGGCTTTTTAACGTCGCGACAGACCCACCGTGTGACATATCGTTGGATCGGGCATCGAGAGAGGAATCGAGCAGACATATTTTCAAATCACCCCTGTTCTTGTTATTTTCCAAAAATCACAAAATTTGAAATTACATATAGTTCTCGGCTATATTTCGACGAGTCTAAAGATTTTCACGCAGCACTTACACTATTTATCAGGCGCTGTATCGCATACATTGTTCGCTTCTAGATCAATCCCATGCAATCGCAGTATCGCGTCATCCATGAGCGCACAATCATCATAATTACTAATCATTAACATTTTCTCCGCTATTATTCGTCACAATAAAATACTCACATCCAACCATCGCTTCGATTAACTGATAAGTGGCACCAAGTAATTTATCAAACACCATAGACGATGCTCGGCTCTTTCATGAGAGGCCGCTCCTAGGCGGTTCAACAATCTTCGAACAATAACAGTTTCGTAAGTGACAGGCCGCTGAATGGGAAGTGACATCCCGGTAAACACTCGGATCAGAAGACTGCATGGTGAAACAAGGTTTTATAATTAGGTAAATTTTATTTACGACCAGCGTTGGTGTTTTTTGTCTATTATCACTAAAATTTTCAAATATTTTCGTTAGAGACTGGCAATTGTTGGTGGCAGAGTTAAATTGATTGCTGTTCCAGTGCTTTGACCATAACTAGAAAGTCGAAATAATCAATGCGGAGCAGAATCCTCCAAAATAACACGCATATCAACTTTTGGGAGCTTTTAGACGTTCTCTGTGTATCCGAATATTGCCACTGATATGAAGATTTATACAACAAAATCACCATAAATCAGACAAAAGCATATTTCCACAGCCGGCTCAATAATCTGTGTCCCTGGATAATTGATAATCTACCCGGCATTCCCAATAATTTATTCCCCCATCAAACTCGGAGGGGTAATCTGTATTCAGACAGGCATAATTACCTGGACTAGCGCAGAAGAATTGAATGATCCGAATTTAAAACGCGGCGCTGGGCTGTAATAACCCAAAATTTATGCCGCAGATCTAAGTAATTTAGCTAAAACAGTCGGACTGAATTCCCCTGACAATCGTACGATTATCCTTAAGAGGATCGAGCTGGATGTTTGTTCGGCGGCATATAATACTATGATTTCTGCTTACCCACTTCTTTTATTAGTGTTTAAAATACAATTCCTGCTCACGAGAACATCTGGTATATTAACATCGTTCTCTTGGATTAAAACAGTCCAAGTCTCATTTAATCTCGAAGAAGTATTCGAACGCTTAATCTTCATTAGCATAATTCACAAAATTCAAGATAATGGTCTGATTGTCGTGGAGAGAACGGGGATTATTCTCGGTGGTCGGTGCGAGGAGACGAGTTCCAGACAGCATTTATCCCCCGGAGACAACTCCATTTTTCATCTTTTAGCTAATTTCAATGATCGAAGTTCGGGTTTGCTTTATTTTCGTTTACTTTATTTGCGCTACCTCTGATTTATGCTACCAGCGGGATTATTCGGCGTAAAATTGCTTGGGATATACCGAATTAGAATAATGGAGGAAAGTGCGTTCGCGTTCGCAAATCTTTCTTTATTTATAACGAGAGAGGCTTATTTTATTTCATACATAATGGGGATCCAAATTATCGAGTTCAAGGAAACCGTCAAAGCTGATTTGGAGAGCTTCATTTAAACGCGTCATTTTGCTACTAACCAATTACAATTTATTTTATTTACCTTGCAAATAGTTTTCTATTTACAAGCTGCAACTCATTTTTACCCTTGAGTGCCTTTCTGGAGAAGCGGATAAACATATAGTGGCAACGGACGCACACCTAGCGTCCGAGTACCTATGGCAGGATTTGTTCCTTCCTTATCCTAATGTCACCTCAGCTTGATTCTTGACAGTCTCCAACAAGCGACCTTGCAATTAATATCGATAGTTGCTCTTATGCCATACATATTTCACCTAACGAGTTTATTTTTCTCTGTATCATGAAATTACCATTTAATTTGGTTTGTGAATGAACCCAGATGTGTCACATTATCGGAAATAATTTTCGCCTACTACCAGATGGCAGCCTGGACGAATATAAAAACGCACTTATTTAATATTCCAGCAGAAGAAAACGTTAAGCCTGGCGTGATGGTCAGCAAAAATTGATAGAGGAAAATGCATAATGTAGGGTATATTATGTTTACAACCCTCTGATGAATATCAGATTATAAGGTGGCCGGGAGGTGCAGCAGGATAATGTTTTAGGGACAGACAATGCTCGCTCTCCTTCTCTAAACTAATTTTTAAAAACGTGTCCGTCGAAACGTTGACCTATAGTTTCTAAGTTATTGGATTTGGATGTTCTAATCTTACTATGATTTGATAAGTTACAGTTAATGGAAGTTATAGTGGGATTAGCATATCCCAAATCCATAATTCAAAAACTATAGGCCATCGTTTCGAGGGACAATGTCTTCTTTCTGAAAGCTAATTTTTTTTAAAATGTCCCTCGAAAAGTTGGCCTATAGTTTCTAAGTTATTAATTTGGGATGTCCTAACCTTACCATAATGTAACACAAACTACACTTAAGGTAAATTATAGTGAGATTAGGATATCCTAAGCTCATAATACGAAAATTTTAGGCCAATGTTCCGAGAAGAATTGACTTTTTTCAATCCTAGTTTTTTAAAACATGTCCCTCGACAAATTGGCCTGTAGTGTCAAATTTGTTGGTTTTGGACATCCCAACCCATCCAGTAGCTTAATATAAGTAACACTTAATGGAAGTTACAATACGGTTAGGACATCCCAAGCTCATAATTCGAAAACTATAGGCCAAAGCTTCGAGAGACATTTCTTTCTATCCCAAAATTAGTTTTGTGAAACATGCCCTTCGAAAAGTTGGCCTATTGTTTCAGAATTAGTTGCTTTGGACGTGCTAACCTCACTATAATTTAACATAAAGTACACTCAAAGGAAATTATAGTGAGGTTAGATCATCTCAAACCTGTAATTCTAAAACTAAGGCCAGCGCTCCGACAAACATTATCCTCTTTCTCAAAGCTAGTTTTAAACATGTCCCTCGAAAAGTTGGCCTATAATTTCAAAATTAGTTGTCTTGGACGCCCTAACCTCATTTTAAGTTAACATAAATTACACTTAAACAAAATTATAATGGGTTAGGACATCCCGAACCCATAATTCGAAAATATCCCGAGAGACATTACCCTCTTGCTCAAACCTGGTTTTTTTAAACTTGTCCCTCGAAAAGTTGACCTATAGTTTAAAGATTGACGGTTTTGGACGACCTAACCTCTCTATAATTTAACATAACTCACACTTAAAGGAAATTATAGTGAGGTTAGGACATCCCAAATCCCTAATTTTGAAACTATAGGCCAACGTTCCGAGAGACATTGCCCTCTTTTTCAGAGCTAGTTTTTTAAACACATCCCTCAAAAAATTGACCTGTAGTATTTAAATTATTGATTTTCAATGTCCAGACCGCACTACGATTTGACGAATTAATCATAAAGGAAATTATGGTGAGGTAAGGACATTAGTAACCCATAATTAAAAAACTATAGGCCAACGTTCCGAGAGACATTGTTTTCTATCTCAACGCTAGCTATTTAAAACTTGTCTCGCGAAAAGTTGGCCTACAGTTCCAAAATTATTGATTTTGGACGTCCCAACCGCACTACAATTTAACATAAATTACACCTAAGGAAAATTATGGTGAGGCCAGGACATACCAAACCCATAATTCAAAAACTATAGGCCAATATTTTGGAAGACATTGTCCGTTGCTCAAGGCTAGTTTTTTAATGTCCCTCGAAAAATTGTCTAATAAATGCAAAATTGATAGCTTTGGACGCCCTAACCTCACTATTATTAAACATACATTACAATTATGGTTACGTTAGGACATCCCAAACTCATAATGTTTTTATTCAATAAAAAGCTGGGGATTCTAGCGCACCGAGATGCGAAACAATGGTACATCTTATTATCGCTGCTCACATCAAAACACGCTTATAATGACATTGTGATTCAACAGAACACAGAACGAACCTCTAGGTACCCGGCGCGTTTGTGTTTGATAATAAAAAGAGTGTGTTATATGGAATGTTGTTTCACAATATGTCAGTAATATAATTGCTTGTCGCTCAAACCGGGGATTTGTTGCGATGACCCAACTCCCAGGGCTAAAGAAATGTGCTACATCATTTGTTATCTGTTGAAAAAGCGGAGAATTACATTCAAAAGAAATAGGAATAGAAAGGAGATAATACGATTTGGGACCTTCAGAGGCGTTATAGGTAAAATAGAAATGTATAATGCCACGGACGTTTAACCGCCCTCGATCTCCCAGCCAAGGAGCGGAAGGAATTATTCTGCCAGAAGTTATTTTTTCGATTATAATGAACAGAACTAAAACTGAAGCGACTAAAAATGTCAAGTACTGGTGATCAAACACTTGCTGATTTATCGTTGCCTTCTTTGACCCATGTCCCGATAGCGAATTATTCTGAGGGTGTTTTGTTTTTATGCGTCCATATGAAATGTGAAAACTTTTAGTCTGACGGTTTCATTTGTGGATTGGGTGAATTTATGATGATGAAGCGTTGTTAACCAATTCATACAAACTTCCACACCGGTCATTGAATAATGCTTACGTTGCCGTGCAAAGAGATATCCTACCAGTCCTAAAAAAATGGTTCAATTTAAAACTTGTCACCTGGAAGAACAAATAGAACTGTTTCAGTTTTATTTATCGCTTTCTTGTTTCCTTACGCTATACGTCGTGACCGAGTGGATGAATCCCAACCATTAATTTAAAAATAAATCCAGCGTTTTCGTCATAAATACATCTTTTCCTGAACCGAAATAAAACTTGAACTGCAAACAAAAAAAAAAGGAAATTTGTTGTGATTTTTTTATCATCTCATTTTATATGCAGCTTACTTCTTTGGTTAAAATCTGTTTTTGCTGACCTGACCCGCTCCCCGAGAGGCGTGTACACGCGCAAATCGCTATCCATAAAAAATACGATTGGCGTCATTATCCTGCTGTACCTCCCGGCCGTCTTATATTCAGATACTCGTAAAAAGGTTGTAAAAATATTATACCCCACATTATGCATTCCCCTTTATCAATTTTTACTGTCCATCACGCCCTGCTTAACCTCTTCTTCGGCTGGAATATTAAATAAGTGCGTTTTTATGTTCGCCCAGGACGTTATGTAGCAGGCGAACATTATTTCCGATAATGTTACACATCAGGATTTATTAAGTGCATATAAACAAAATTAGATGTAAAATTTACGGTACAAGCCAGCAAAATAAATTCGACAAGTAAAACATCGATGTTAATTGCATTGGCTTACAGTTTTCGAATTATGGGTTTAGGATGTACTAACGTCACCATAATTGTAATGTACGTTAAATAATAGTGAGGTTAGGACGTCCAAAGCTATCAATTTTGCATTTATTGGACAATTTTTCAAAGGACATTAAAAAGCTAGCCTTGAGCAATGGACAATGTCTTCCAAAATATTGGCCTATAGTTTTTGAATAATGGGTTTGGTATGTCCTGGCTTCACCATAATTTTCCTTAGGTGTAATTTATGTTGAATTGTAGTGCGGTTGGGACGTCCAAAATCAATAATTCTGGAACTGTAGGCCAACTTTTCGCGAGACAAGTTTTAAAAAGCTAGCGTTGAGATAGAAAACAATGTCTCTCGGAACGTTGGCCTATAGTTTTTTAATTATGGGTTCCTAATGTCCTTACCTCACCATAATTTCCTTTATGATTAATTCGTCAAATCGTAGTGCGGTCTGGACATTCAAAATCAATAATTTAAAAACTACAGATCAATTTTTGGAGGGATGTGTTTTAAAAACTAGCTCTGAAAAAGAGGGCAATGTCTCTCGGAACGTTGGCCTATAGTTTCAAAATTAGGGGTTTGGGATGTCCTAACCTCACTATAATTTCCTTTAAGTGTGAGTTATGTTAAATTATAGAGAGGTTAGGTCGTCCAAAACCGTCAATCTCTAAACTATAGGCGAACTTTTCGAAGGATATGTTTAAAAAACTAGGTTTGAGTAAGAGGGCAATGTCTCTCGGGATATTTTCGAATTATGGGTTCGGGATGTCCTAACCCATTATAATTTTGTTTTAAGTGTAATTTATGTTAACTTACAATGAGGTTAGGGCGTCCAAGACAACTAATTTTGAAATTATAGGCCAACTTTTTGAGGGACATGTTTAAAACTAGCTTTGAGAAAGAGGATAATGTTTGTCGGAGCGCTGGCCTTAGTTTTCGAATTACAGGTTTGAGATGATCTAACCTCACTATAATTTCCTTTAAGTGTACTTTATGTTAAATTATAGTGAGGTTAGCACGTCCAAAGCAACTAATTCTGAAACAATAGGCCAACTTTTCGAAGGGCATGTTTCACAAAACTAATTTTGGGATAGAAAGAAATGTCGTCTCTCGAAGCTTTGGCCTATAGTTTTCGAATTATGAGCTTGGGATGTCCTAACCGTATTATAACTTCCAATAAGTGTTACTTATATTAAGCTACTGGATGGGTTGGGATGTCCAAAACCAACAAATTTGAACCTATAGGCCAAATTTTCGAGGGACATGTTTTAAAAAACTAGGATTGAAAAAAGTCAATTCTTCTCGGAACATTGGCCTAAAGTTTTCGTATTATGAACTTAGGATATCCTAATCTCACTATAATTTACCTTAAGTGTAGTTTGTGTTACATTATGGTAAGGTTAGGACATCCCAAATTAATAATTTAGAAACTATAGGCCAACTTTTCGAGGGACATTTTTAAAAAAATTAGCTTTCAGAAAGAAGGCATTGTTCCTCGAAACGATGGCCTACAGTTTTTGAATTATGGATTTGGGATATGCTAATCCCACTATAACTTCCATTAACTGTAACTTATCAAATCATAGTAAGATTAGAACATCAAAATCCAATAACTTAGAAACTATAGGTCAACGTATCGAGAGACTCGTTTTTAAAAATTAGTTTAGAGAAGGAGAGCGAGCATTGTCTGTCCCTAAAACATTATCCTGCTGCACCTCCCGGCCACCTTATAATCTGATATTCATCAGAGGGTTGTAAACATAATATACCCTACATTATGCATTTTCCTCTATCAATTTTTGCTGACCATCACGCCAGGCTTAACGTCTTCTTCTGCTGGAATATTAAATAAGTGCGTTTTTATGTTCGTCCAGGCTGCCATCTGGTAGTAGGCGAAAATTATTTCCGATAATGTGACACATCTGGGTTCACTCACAAACCAAACTAAATGGTAATTTCATGGTACAAAGAAAAATAAACTCGTTACGTGAAATATGTATGGCACAAAAGCAACTATCGATATTAATTGCAAAGTCGCTTGATGGAGACTGTCAAGAGTCAAGCTGAGGTGACATTAGGATAAGGAAGGAACAAATCCTGCTATAGGTACTCGGACGCTAGGTGTGCGTCCGTTGCCACTATATGTTTAGCCACTTTCCCAGAAAGGCACTCAAGGGTAAAAATGAGTTGCAGCTTGTAAATAGAAAACTATTTGCAAGGTAAATAAAATAAATTGTAATTGGTTAGTAGCAAAATGAAGCGATTAAATGAAGCTCTCCAAATCAGCTTTGACGGTTTCCTTGAACTCGATAATTTGGATCCCCATTATGTATGAAATAAAATAAGCCTCTCTCGTTATAAATAAAGAAAGATTTGTGAACGCGAACGCATTTTCCTCCATTATTCTAATTCGGTATATCCCAAGTAATTTTACGCCCAATAATCCCGCTGGTAGCATAAATCAGAGGTAGCGCAAATAAAGTAGAGGAAAATAAAGCAAACCCGAACTTCGATCATTGAAATTAGCTAAAAGATGAAAAATGGAGTTGTCTCCGGGGGATAAATGCTGTCTGGAACTCGTCACCCCGCACCGACCACCGAGAATAATCCCCATTCTCTCCACGACAATCAGACCATTACCTCAAATTTTCTGAATTATGCTAATGAAGATAAAGCGTTCGAATACTTCCTCGAGATTAAATGAGACTTGGACTGTTTTAATCCAAGAGAACGGAACTCTGATGCCGATGATTCAACTCATCTGCTAACCAATTTTACAACTTGGAATAATAACATTGTTCTCGATTCGATATCTATTTGATCACACGACCGCTAGGTAGTGATTAGTCCCGCGCCGAGATTATCAGGCAGATATGATCAGAATTGTATTCTAGTCTATCCATATAAGTAATTATGTGGTACACACGAACACATGTATCCAACCTGCCATTTCTGAATAACAGATTAGGCTCTAACGCGGTCGGTAAGTTCATCCGATTTAAAACGTGGGATATTTAGTAGATTTCCCAAAGAACAGTTAAGGAATTAAAACCTCATAGTTAGCCAACCAAGTTGTTTTGTGTATCCAAATGAATGAATATTAGTTCTTCTTCGTCATCGACAATTTCTGTTTCCTCTTGAATTTCTTCAGTAGTTTCTTCTTGAAAAAAATCTCCATCTACATTTTTTTTTCTTGTAATAAGACACCAGCGCCACAAACAGTAAGGATCGGAGCAGATAAAAAAGGGTCATCGCTGGGGGAGTTTTCCAAATATAAATCTCAAGTACTGGCCCAAAAAAATTGTTACTATTCGTCATTGCAAATTTGATGATACTGTAAAATCTAAGCGACTAAATGAATTCCATTATTGAACATCGCCGAATAATAAATCACTTCCCAATTCGCATGCCTTGCAATCCATCAAGTCGTCTCTTCCAACATTCCAACGTTTTTGTTTCCTTCTAACGATCCTCTGTGACAAATACTGCTGGGAAGCGTGGCATTAGCTCTATTTTTAAGACGCTTATTTGGCCAGTTGGTCACTTCGAAGCCCTTTCGTTTGTTCATCATTTAGTTGTAACTTTAAACGGC
Source organism: Rhagium mordax (assembly GCA_963680705.1). Taxonomy (NCBI): domain Eukaryota; kingdom Metazoa; phylum Arthropoda; class Insecta; order Coleoptera; family Cerambycidae; genus Rhagium; species Rhagium mordax. The sequence continues at coordinate 1,243,251 of OY796662.1, read as the reverse complement.
CGAAATTCGAAACGCCTATTTAGGGAGGCGACGGAATAGAATTTCAGAGGAAAGTTGAACATATATCTTAACCTCATTATGACGATTTTCAAATCGAAGCCGGTACGATACACGAGCTTTTAATTAACTCTGTTCTCAGGAAATCCACTTCATCGCTGCTACTACATTAGATTCCGAGTTCTTGAAAGCGTAAACCTCCTCCACGTCCCGGCCCTATCTCTGACCAAAATCTCCGCTGCTGGTATACAAATCGACCCTAATATGTCCGTTGTCGTGTAGGGCTTTGTGAACAGGATCGGCCGCTTTTGTGTAAAAAATGAAGCCTATTGTGCCGCTGCTGGATCTAGTATGTCTGTCATTCATCCTGGACTTTCTACAAGAACTTCTTACTCGCTTAAAAACAGCGCAGCGCAGTGGATTAAATGTCCTTTTTAATGTTACATTGTGCGAAGGATCTCACTTTGATGAGGCCACCGGCAACTTTGCGTCGGAAATATGGATTTCATTCGGTCCGGTGGGAGCTCACTGTATGCACGCTTATAATCAGCATTCCGACTTGGACATAAATATTTATTAGGTTCAGGCCGCGCAAAAACTAGTACTCGCCTATCAGTAATGTTACATATTTATGGCAAACGCAAAAACTCAACTTGCTGGAAGTTTTAGAAATAAATTAGCTGAAAATAAAAATCGTGACATATCAGTTGACGAATTGATTTCCGTTATGAAACTCAGGTGAGTGGACTTGAATGCTGTCATTAGAAAACCGGAACCCTACATATGAATCTAATTGATTTGAAAAAAATGCATTATAACTGGTCGGTGTTATTTAAATAAATAATTATTCTAATTTCTTACGCTATTATTGCAGCTCCAAATTGATAGCAGTCATCAAACTACACGGGGTTGTGCAAATGCGTTGGAACACTGGATTTCTGGCTAAAATATAAGTGGATTAAAAAAATTATCTAATGACATAGGCAATAGTCATACCTCACCCCACCACTTAAATTCTTCAAAATATTTATTTTAGCACAATCATTTGCTTATTTATTATTTTAGTGTGGTTGTCCTTTCCTACCATCTAGGCAAGTGCCAAACCATAAATTATTTCGTTTTGATATTTTAAAAGAATCCATAGAATAATCTTTTGTCGTTTAGTGACATTATTAACTCCTCTTCTTGTTTCACATTTCAAACACTGTCGCTTTCCAAGGCTCACCATGAAACAAAGCAGAAAATAGTTAGTCATCTAACGATAAAACTGCAAAATAGGACTTACCGTCCAGGCTAATGCTAAAGGACGCACACGTTGCGTTGGTATATCTTCGTTGATGAGGGCTCTCCTGCGGATAAGAAAGCAGTATCAATAATTATATAAATTGATAATAGATAACAATGTTAAATAAATCCATGGCGATTAAGGCATACCATTTGTTAAACGTTTTCCTTTTGCACCCCCTTTCCCTTTTACGATACATTCTAAGGGGGCACAATATAATCCCTACCACTCACCCTGAAACAAAAGAAAAAATAGTTAGACATTTAATAATAACACTTAAATGAGACTAATACTTTTATGAGATGAAACAGTACTGCTCCTACCGTTCAAGCTAGTACCAAAGAATATTTTATTAACTGATTTTGATTAAACTCAACAAACATATTTTTTATTGAACAATGCTTTCGATCATTCTTCCATTCAAACGAATTGACAATTCACTCAGCATGTAAATCTTTTACTAGATAATCTGGTGAGGTAATTGCTGATCGATACAATAATTTTTTTGCAACAAAAAACATCTTTTGCTCACTGTCAATCTGTCGATTTGATGGAAGAACGGTAATAAATGAACCTGCACTATTAGAGCGTATTTTGATCTGGGAAGGACGACATGGAGTTTGGCCAAATCACATTGCGAATATTTTGCATCTGCAACATTAGTAGAAACATGCTTTTCTTATTTTGCAATAAGATATCTATGCAAATAGTGGTCCTTCTCACGATCAAAATAAATCGGATATAAACAGTGGTTATGTATATTTACCTTACGATGTCTTCACCATGTCCTATCTCGTTCGGAACCTACCTACACATAGAAAAATACAAATTAGTAAGAACAATTGAATAATATAATAATATATACCTTTATCTCCTTTCCCTAAAGCGGTTCGTCTCCATAGTACCATCACTCGCACGCGAAAACCAGAGCCTACTAACTGCTTTTCTGGGCTCCGAAGCACCCAAAAAATCCCCGAATACAGTTACAAGCCTTAACACTTGTAATAACCTAGCTATTTTAGAAATAACAAAGATATTGACAAGATACTCGTCGAGATCTCGGCTCTGGTTTGACGAAACCGGTCGTTCTCTCTACGATAGAGTGAACTAGATATGTCCAAATAAATGTCACTAGTGTCTGTTATATATAGGTAGTTATACTCCGTCTCCAGGTGCACTTTGTCGTCCATGGTATGGATGTCAAATCTACAACACGCTTGAATATCTGTTTCTTTCCCTAATAGTTCGTTCCTTGGCTTGATCTGAAAAAAAATTGCAGTGTCAAACGTTTTTATCCAAATTATATCTTATGAGCTAGTAATAGAATCTTCCATTATAATTTAGTTGCCAATCGACAGAGATTTTCTCAAATAATTAATATACCAGAAAAAATTTCGAGACTCTTTTAACTGACGCGCGCTTCTACGATCCCTCCGCCTGCCACTATGCCTTTGTGGCATGCCCTGATTCTAATTGTTTGTCGAAAACTATGTAAATATGATTAATCTAGCACGCGTCAGTTCGGCCGTGGACATGCCAGAAAGTATTTTGAAGTTATGCCGAGGGGGCCGAGGCAGCGAAACGTGAAATTAATTATAAAATCCGCAACAGAAAATTAAAATATACTAATTAATATACTAATTATACCTATTAGGTGAATAATTATAATATTACTCACCACTTAGCGTAGTTCAAAGATCATATGAGGGCGACGTCCAATCCTTGGGTATCCATCACACAGAAAATCCCCGAATACAGTTACAAGCCTTAACACTTGTAATATCCAAGCTATTTTAGAAATAACAAAGCTATTGACAAGATACTCGTCGGCTCTGGTTTGACGAAACCGGTCGTTCTCTCTACGCTAGAGTGAACTAGATATGTCCAAACAATATCACTAGTGTCTGTTATATATAGGTAGTTATACTCCGTCTCCAGGTGCACTTTGTCGTCCATGGTATGGATGTCAAAACTACTACACGCATGAATATCTGTTTCCTTCCCTAATAGTTCGTTCCTTGGCTTAATCTGAAAAAAAAAATTGCAGTGTCAAACGTTTTGATCCAAATTATAACTTATGAGCTAGTAATAGAATCTTCCATTACAATTTAGTTGCCAATCAACAGAGATTTTCTCAAATAATTAATATACCAGAAAAAATTTCGAGACTCTTTTAACTGACGCGCGTTTCTATGATCCCTCCGCCTGCTGCCCTGATTCTAATTGTTCGCCGAAAACTATGTAAATATGATTAATCTAGCACGCGTCAGTTCGGCCGTGGACATGCCAGAAAGTTTTTTGAAGTTATGCCGAGGGCCGAGGCAGCGAAACGTGAAATTAATTATAAAATCCGCAACCACCGCGCGCCGCTTAAGGGCGCGAGAGATACATTACTATATCTCGGCGTGCGTAATTTCGTTAGCACTACGCTCATTGCTTAATCATAATAGTTTGGACAGATTAATTAAACTCGCACGGCTCGTGGGGCGCATAAGTGATTAGCGGGATAGTTTTCTGAGGGAAAAACTAGACGAGTTAGGAACGTGCACGGTCATATTTTTATTAGTAATTTACTTCGGCGAACTACCGCGCATTGGAGTTTGTCAGGTTTGCACGTGCAGATTGGTGCAAATAACAAAAATTACATAGGCATGGCTCATCGCAAGTATTGATTCTTTTGTAGGCTTGATTTTAGCAAATTTTTGGCGTTCCAGCACGGACTGGGGCGGCTCTGTCTAGGGCAATCTGATAACTTTAAAGAGAGTAGACATTCTGATATAGGATCTTATGCTTTTCAATTCCGTTGCAGTTTTTATTTGCCTTGATTAAAATATAGATGTAAAGCTCTTTGCAAGACTTAAAACCCTCGAGCATAAAGCTTTATTACGGGAGATGAATGGCACGATAAAAGTTAATCATCTTTAGACGTTTAACCCGGTATTGATTCGTTAAGTCTTCAAACGTAATCCTGTTTTATGGTAGTGCAGAATAAATAAAAACAGTAACGGATTCTGGGTTGGGACAAATATTATAAACTGGAGCGCATAATTAAAACCACTCACCAATATTTATCATCAAGTCGTTGATGAAGATAACTCCACAAGCTAATGTAAAAATTTCCGCCGAATTAACCAAAAAAAATGCCTTGGGCGCTTTGAACTAGGCGCTTAGAAAGAAGTTGAGCGTAAAACTATAAGACGAAAAGAATTTCCCCTAAGCAAGCCAACAAGTAAAAGACCGGCGGTCTCTTTCGAGAGCTGAAATTCGAACTCGACAGCTCGTTCGGAACTTTTGATTTGTTACTCTAGAAGTCCATTATTGTCTCTACAAGTTTTTACACACATCCTTCCCGGCCATATATTCTATCAATAGTGCCCTAATAAATAAAATGAACGACTCACGTTACTTGTTAAAAAAAGCGGAACATAAAAATGACATAGGGAGTTATAATCAATTTTTTACAAACAGAGAAGATCGTACGCAGCGGAATTGAGGATAATCCGCCCAGACGGATTTTATTCGATTTTGTTTTGCTCTGTTTTGTTTCAAGCCGGCTTTAATGCAGGCAGTTTTAATAAACCCTCAAATAAATACCGTAATAGGTAGTGGGTTTTTTATGATTATAACGTGTGCGAGATTGACCGCTTGATTTTTTGGTGGAGGCGCGGGGCAAAAGAAAAACTCGACCCAGGTATTTTTAAATTTGCGCAAATCTGTTTGTTGGCGTTAGAATATTTTACCAACTCGCTACTCCAAGTTTAAAATGATTAATTGAAATCAACACAAGTCCCTTATTGCGCTTAAATTAATATTAGCCAAAACAAGACTGAAGCGGACGGTCGTGGATATAGTCTGACTTAATTCGAGATCTCGGGAACGGCTTAGGTCTGGTCGCGACTTTATTCTAGTAAATTTTTAATTAACTGGTAAATCGATAGACCCAAAAATTTACCTCATTACAATAGAACAGGAGCGTTGATAAATAAAGTTTCGACACGATTTGGTCAGAACAAATTAATTTCGATACAGTGTTCGCTACCTATTAACGGACTTTCCGAACTGCAATTCTTGTAGAATCAATTCGTTTTCAGTGGTTCGTATTGTATGAGTTTAGACTAGAATAATGTATTGCATTTTTCAGATTTCGATTTGCCCCCGCATTTACATACATATGGATTCAGCATTACTTCGCCAAAAAACATGCATATATCATTTAGAGTTCGAAATGTACTTCCGAAACTTTTGATATAACAATAAATTCATAAACTGCTGCAATTTTTAACCGATAGTCTAGCGTGTTCGCAGAATTGGTGTCGACGTCGGGAATCCGAGTGAACTCCTCAATCTACGGACATAAATTTATTGATAAAAAGATTTCATAAATTTATTGGTAGTTGCGAAACCTTCGCTCCTCTACTTGTTCAATTATAGCTTGTAACAGTATAAATCCGCTTTTATATGTTAAATGGGTTGCATACCTAAGGTAACATTAATAATTAGCTTTTCTTCTCGTGGCAACTTAGGCAGTCCTTGTGGACGTAGAGTGTATATTTGGTTGCCTACTCTTAGGTTGTGGAATTTAGAAGCTTCCGGCCACTTTGATTGATCGACGGTTTCCTCGTGAAGAAGGTAAAATCAGGATAATGTAGTTACCGTCTAACCATCTCTGTTGCAGAAACTACCCCTACTAATCGAAACATTTTTCTCTCCCGCATAACAAGCTAGTTACGACCGTCGCAGGGTAAATAACACCCCTAGCACCACTAAATTACTTAAGATAAATAGGCATAATAACAGTAACACCGAGGTAAGGTCTACCAACCCGACCGTCTTGTGTGCCATGAAACAGTGCCTCGTCAAACAGCACATTTGCTGCAAGCAAGGGAGTAAAGCCGCCGCCGGTCGCCCGCCAAATTGCACGGTGTTACAAGCTATTTACATGTCAAAATTAATTAACAGTAGTAACAAAGCAATGAAACAATTCACTCCCCTTTGATGTTCGTTTAATGTGTGATTTATGAACTGTCGGTGGCGTCATAAAAGTTGTCGGTTATAGACGGGTGGATATTGATCTGAGGGGTAATTAATAGCGGACGCACTTTGGGATAAGTTGATTATGGGGCTCCCCCGGTGCCAAATTATTTAGTCATATTTTCCGTTAACGAATCTAATAATTATATTAAAAATAGTGAAACATACTTAAGGCTAGGATTTAATAGTCTAATATGCTTTGTATGGTTGCCTAACGCGGGTAGACGATCACTGGCTGGTCCGGCCTGGAAGACAATGCAGATAACAAATTTTTGTTTTGTTTTGAGGGTTCACGCTACTCGCCGTCAGATGCCGGCACGTAACGTGTTTATAATATTGTGTATTATACCACTATGTTTGTTGTATGACTTGTCTTATAGCATTGAATAAAGGAATATATTCCTTTATTCAATTATTTTGTCTTTAGGGATATTGTTGGTATAAACGACGATGACAATGATATTATCAAGTCTGATAAAGACGACGGAGAGTACAGTGCTCCATCTTTATCCAAATTTATTTTAAAACAATTGATTGAACTCGTAAAATTGTTTACAAATTTGCGTTTCGCTTTAGTCGAAAGTAATTTTAGTTAGTGTCATTAAAACAGTTGCAAACTGACAAAATACAGAGAACCAGTTCCCGGGTAAACTAACGTATTGGGAAATTTTACTCCACGGCCGGAGAGGAGCGCGGAATTTTAATGATCGCTTGTAATTCTTCCTAACGATTCTAGACGTTTAAGCGACTATAACTCCGATTACAAATGAAAAATCATTAAAACTAATTTAAACTTGTGTAGTAGATGGTTGTAAAGTTTTTTATCGCCCTACTCCGCGAGGTTTTATTGATGGAAACTTATCAAGAGCCTTCATTAAATGCAGGATTCCCTGATTGAAGCCGACTTCAAATGCGCATTATCTTAAAAAGTATGCAGAGATGTGTTTTTACTCCCTGAGGAATAAAGGAACTTAAAATTGAAATATATATATACAAATATATATATATATTATAGGTTGCTTTGTTTTCCCTTTGTTTTACCCTGTGTTATTACCCGCAGACTGGTAGTCAGCTTCCTCTTCACCTGGATGACGTAAGGGGTGTGGAGGGCGGACTACACTTGAGGGTCGTTAAGATGGTCTAATTTCCTCATGCGCCCCAAGAGAATATCGGGGATCCGCGCCGCAAGGCATATGATACTATCAACGTTTAATAACTAAACTAATTTGCTAAGGCTGTGTCAACGTATAGTTAACCATTCGTTATAACCAGTGATAGTTGGAGGGAACGACCGATATTCGTATTAAGTCAACCAACCGCTGTCACAACATCTGGCTTAACTCTTGGCCGTTGAATTCAACGCAGGTCGTGACGAGCTTTTAATATATCGATGTCTCAACATCGATAGATTAACGGTAACCGTCGACAATGAATGCTTCCTCGTATACAGGTTTCGCAACTTCCTGAACTAAAGATATAACACTAGATAGACACTATGCACACTACACAATTCACTACTGACTCCTGCCCAGACAGGACTTGTTCGTTCACTTTTCTTTGGCTTCAGCCGAATGGTCAAACCGACGCAATTGCGAGGGTCGTAAGTTATGGGGTCAACACAAATACCGTGGTCCTCTCTGTGATGTCTATTATATAATGCCCTGAAAGACCCCAGGGTGAGAAGCGAGTGTCCCTGTATTCTCCACACTCGTTTTCTTCTTTATGATTGTTAGGTTTATTTTATATAGTTTTAAATATATGTATATTACCCATTTGTGACTGGCTGCATGGTCTATGACCCAATGCCAAAAAAAAAATATATATATATATATCTCTCGCGACCTTTTCTGCATCCCTATATTGTAAATTTACATATGATTCGGCGTCCTCCACCTTTCTGCGTCTATATACGGACGCAGAAAGTTTATGCCGTGTTTACTTTGTTGCTATGGCAATACAGTTAACATTCAATGAGTGTAAGTCTAGGGGATTTCATTTTATCAAGTTTGGATTGCCCAGCACAGTTGGCAAGGACAGCACAACTGTCATATAGGGACGCAGAAAGGTTGTAAAATGTATAGACGACGTATGAGATTAGTTAATGTAGACTGCCATCAGAGGGTGCGCTTGTCGTCGCGTATATATCATATCCGTATATGTCTGCCACATGACATCGATGAATGTGCGTCCTTAGCTCTGGCAACCTCAAATACATATTATAATACTTAAAGAGCGCGTAAAAATGATAAAGGCGCGAAGCGTCAGTTTAATTTCTGTTTTATTACCGGCAGCCAATACATAAACAGTCTCGGAATTAATAACGATCCTTTGTGCAGGAAGACCGTTATCTAGTAAGGTATAATAATGCGTCCGTGCGATGAAAGCTTCGATAAAGAAAACTTACGGAGACGGGAGAACTTTATTCCGCGTTAGTCTAGTTCCTCGAGGTTTCCGGGGTTTGGTTTTGGGTGAAACTTTCAGAATTTAGTTTATATTACTTTGGGGGTAGTAGATGGATTTGTTTATATCAGACGAGTTGGCTGTTGATTATAAAACAATGTTTTAACTCATGAAGAAATTAAAAAGTCTTAACTCTGTTATTTCTTGTAAGTTATGGACACCTGCACGTGTGTGTTGATTAACTCCGTACAATAAACAAGTCTTGTCTTCAATCAACTCCAGTCTTGGAAGCTCCCCCAGTTCTTATTCTGGGATTTCAAGCCGTGCTATATTTTTTTTGCGAAAGCATAAAGAGAATAGTGGTCGCAAATGTTGGATTTATGAGTAAGGAGAATATAAACAGCGTCCATAATGGCCGTTTTTTCAGCAAAATGACTGATGCACGGTTTTATTGCTCAAGGAAAAAGTCATATAGCGCAGCGGTTTACATGTACGAGGCTTCTGTTGCTTTATTATGGGCGTTTAACTATGTTCGCGTAGCCCATTATTGCTAAACGGACGGTATACGAGGTGGACTAGGAAAATGTTGATTTTTTTTCCAAAGCAATTTCCATCAGGTAACTAGGTAACCGGTGAGGTGGAATACAAACAGTTAAGCCTAAACACCCAAGTTTGCTTAACGCAATTTACTCAGCCATTTTGAAGCTACTTGCGCGTCCTCATTGAGAAACTACATAACCATCGATTTATATCAAATCTTTGAACAAACCACGAATTTAACGAACTTTAAATAATTAAGATAATTGTCCAATAATCCATGTTAATTGAAATATTAAATATGTAACGCAGGAACAAATTCAAATTCGTCTTTTATATTACTTCGTTATGCAAGGAAGTGAAAATTTAGGACTATTGATTCTCGCTTCATCACCCATAGCATCTCGCTATAATTTGCTAATTTATCATCTACGGCTCTGCATCAAAAGAGAATTTTGTTTGACAAAACTAAGTTAAGTACAGTTGCCTTGGAGTTGGCCGTGAAATTGCTGAAAACAAAGGGCTTAACAGGCATCCCCTCACCAGGCTTTTGTTTCGTTCGAGGAAGTTATTGTTGGAAAGAAATTGATATTCTGCGACGCGGAGTTCAAGGAGTTGGAGGATTCCGTCCTGTCGTACGGCGTAATCCTCTTTGTGCGATATCAAGACATTTATTTTTTTCTTACGACAGATCGGTAAGTCGTGATGTAAACTTGCGCTAATGGTATTTTCCAATAAAACTGAAACTTGGTAAAAGGTAAAAAAATTCAAAACAAAACATTGCATACCAATTTAGAGCTTTATTAAATATAATTACAAGGTATTGAATGACAAATAATTTAAATTCAGCAACAAGGGCAAGTTCTCCAAACCCTGGTGTACCCAAGAAGGCCCTGAAATCAAGAAACAAGGATTAAAGCAACCCCAAAACACTTTAAGCCCGCCCTAACTGTATCACTTATGCACTACGCGGCGCTTAAACTAGCCCCTAGGTAAATCGCAAATTGCCGCGACGACGTTCCAGACGTCGGCCGTCAAAAGTTATTCCAAATATGAATTTCCCGTTGTAGTAGTCATAACAAAAACTCAACCAATTATAATATTGTAATTATGATTGTACAATAAAATAGTTAAAACGACTGAGATTCCACGCCTTCAAGGCGACAAAATGCGAAATCAATTTGCCACTCCTCAGGTATCTGAGAGGAGCCATAAAACATCAATTCTAATAAGATGGCTAAGACAACGGCGGCATTCGACGTGCTACTATCTGGGTGACATCCACTCGCGTAGGTACTAATATTTCGTAAGTTATGGCAGTAATTACACGGCCTATTAAAAGTAAAAGGCGCTCCCGGGAGGTTTTAGTACACTAAAAATCATATTGAGCATCTTTCGATGAAATATGCCACATAATACGTCCGCGATTATAGCAATATTGCTTTTATGGGTGTCTTGTTTTATGTACGCCATAAATTCATGGAGCTTGTGCACACAAGGTGGTTAGATTTTAAAAAACCTTGTCATTGGAGCGCAAACACAGGGACGTACTTTTGTCAATTTTTACGCAATAATTGGCGCCCAACCGGATTCCGACAATCCACCAAATACGCTATAATACAGCAACGATGATTAGGTATTGATTCTGTTGTTTGTATTGTTTCAGGTAAGGGTCGTATCACTTTCATCTGTGAATGCCGGAGCTCTTTCGCCCTGGGGGTAGGTAATATGGATAATATACCTTTCAGGCTTCCCTAATTGGGTTGCTAATTACAGTTTCCTTTGTCGAAATAGACCGAACGTTTCTTTGTGCTCAAATATCCACTTGGCTTCTAAAGAAACGATTATTTGTACTCAATCACAGTACCAAGTGTTAAAAATTGTTAATTTAGGTCGGTTTGGAACTCAGGAATTGAAAAAAGCAACAGTTAGATTTTTTGAGCCGCCCTTCTTTTATTCATCATCATTTAATATAAATTTCTGGCCAATCTAGAGCAACCAAGCACCCTCCATATGCTGCTCCAATTCCATTCCCTTCAACGCCGTCGAAGTTATAATAATCTTAAACATTTACATGGGGGCCCTCTCACATTCCCTTCCCCGAGATGACACTCTGTAATTTCTTTTCTAATTTAAACTTTGCCCGAGCGTTCGTCAGCGGAAACGTCCATTTATTCGTCCCAAAGTGTTAATAATGAAATTATGTGTCTAAAAGAGATAAAACTTCTGGAAAACATAAAGTCTACTTAAAGACAGAGCGAAGATAAAGTCATCAGTGAGGCGATTCCGTGCTATTCTTGAAGATGAAAAACGCTCCGCGGTATTCAAATTTATATTTAGCGAAAGGACCGTACATGGTGGACAGATAAAAGAACATGTACCCTACAGAAAGACGTTTGAATTACTGCACAAAAGTGTTTAACTATTAATATAAATTACCCTTACGACTCAAATTGACCTGCCGAAAAACTTGCGGGTAAACTATAACTACCTTAACTCCAAGTTGCCCCTCGAACTCTGAACTCCCGGCCGTATGCGACCCGCAATACCTCGCAAATTTTATTTACACCGCGCGATTAATGGCAAGTCAAAAGCTAAGCCAACAGAGCCGGATAGTTTCCAAACTTATATTTACATATCCTTTAAGTCTTATCTTAGGAGGCCAAATCCCTGACACATTCTATTAGAATGGATGGCCCCCCAGCAAACACCCTCGGTTCGGGGCATGCATTATCATTAGACGGTACACCCAATTAAGGATATTCAAAATGAAAGGCCGGCGGTGCGTGGATAATTCCTTAGCCCGGGCGTCTCGGCGTGTTTCGATCAATATAAGTAAGAAAATTTATTTACCCGCGGCCATCTTGAACGTTTTTTTGCCATGCCCATAGAGATACAAAAGCCTCAAGTGCTTAGTATATGATTTCTTAAGAAGTGCCTCAAGGGTCCGTACTGGGGCCCTTGTTATTTATCTTGTACGTGAATGACATTTTCGACACAAATTAACTAGTCAGTTATCAGTATGCTGGTGATATTGAGGTTTTTGTTGAAGCTAGGAGCGAGGACAAATTCCCACGATACTACCATCACTCAATATGAAATATTTTTATACATATTTTGCTGCCCTATACATCAGATCATCCAATTATATAATTAGAGCAAAACCCATCATGCACCACACCTAAGAAAGCACATTGTTGGAGAAACCAGTCAAAACAACTACTCTTCCAGGTAAAACTAACAACTATTGAATAACATGAAAAATAAGGAATTTGTTAAAAAAATGTTTCTACAATTGTTATTAATCTTCGCACACCAAGGAGGTGCGGGCCGACCGAATCTCGCCCGGACTATAATGAGGGGGCCTTATTTATTGCTGTTTTAATAAACATAATTCACGGTGCAACGAGGCACGATCCGGACCGTCGGAGCACATTCATCCCGAGTTTTAATTAATTGCCGGGCGATTAATATTAATAAATAGGTCCCCGGAGCTACAACAGATGTTACTTACCAACTCAAGAAGGCACGACACGCCGCAGATGTCTAATTACAATTTTGTTTCGCAAACCTATACATGAAATTACCGCGGCTGTTTTATCGATCGAAAGCGCACAGAATATGTTGTAGAGAAGTGATTTAGTGACGAATCTGATCCGTCAATAATTTTTCAACCAGGCGACGTACTCCAATTCATAAACGCACCTAGAAACCGCTGCGCTGGTAAAATCATCGGCTCGAGATGCCTAGACCGCGAGATTAAAATTTTAGTTAGCAATCCGCTTTTGCACCGTTCAGCACGCAACTAGTAGTTCGACCAGTCCAGTATTATAAATATAAATAAATAAATAACACCACAGAAATTAAACAACTGAAATTTCTGACGTCAACGATCTTACTGCAGCGATTTACTGCGCATTCGCCACTCTGTAGAAATATTTGAAATCTGTAAAGTAATTTAATATAGAAAAGCGTGCTTGTAGAATTTAGTTTGCTTCTAGCGTCCGCCCGACCAGTCCAGCTTAGCAAGTAAGTTTTTTCACCCCTGTAGATCGTTTAGGAAACTCGATTATTTTTCCAGTACCAAAGAAGCAAAATCGAGGGCGGGAAACAGCCCCGTGATTATAGACAAATCAATTCAATCACCGACAACATTCTCAGATGTTCGCCCGAATTAATTTTCCACATACCACATCTCACTTCAGCCGTCATCCCCTTTGTCGCCGCGCCGGTTCATCACTCCTCTGATAGAGGTCCTTGTATTGTTATCCCACCTTCTGTCTTCCTACACAATTCTTTTGATATTTCACTCGCCTCGCCGCAATCTCTACCCTTCGCCTCAGTCTAACAAATGATATAGAACATTTTCAGGCAATTTCAGCACATCGCAGGTGCTTATGCGTAAACACGGCAAATTTTTTTAAAATCAATTACCAGTCATAATATTGTAGTGTTGAATTGTCTGAAAGCGGGCCGCCATTTTGATTTTTTCTTCGCTTAAACTCTGATTTTTACGCAGCGCTTCGACGTAAGTACTCAATTCTTTAGTCTCAGATTTGTTTAACGATAATGGACTTGCCCTCAGGCGTACAGAATAGCGAGGGTGCACCCTAAAGCAAGACGTTTGAATTATAAAATTATCTTAAAATAATATATAATTCGTGCTGAAAATGTGATCCCAGACGCAGATTCTTGAGTGAATAAAAACAGCGATCAAGTGAAAAAAGTAGAAGAGACCAGGGGTGGATCCAGAGAGGGCGAAGCCCTCTTGGAAACCAGACCTTACTTCAACTGTTTTTTTTTGTACGAGAAAAAATAAATTCGAATAATATTTTTTTTGTATGTCCCCGGCCGAACTCAATGTTTATCGCATTCGCGAATAGTTGTCGGCGAAATGTGTTTTATATTAAATTAATAAATTTCATGTAATATTCCCGGGGAACGCTCAAACTTAGATTGCTTCCGCAAATGAAAACAAACAAGCTGTGCCCTGTTATTCCGGCGTGCACATCTCCAAGGCTTCTGAAACGCATTTTTCTTATTTAGTTGTCAATCCTTGTTGTACGGCAAAAACTGTTGAAGTACAAAGTGAGAGGTAACGCGCGTGAAATTAAATTTTCGAAGCTCGAATAAAGTGATACTTTCCCTGCAAGCTTTTGTTATTCCTTGTTTATTTTTCTGTCCCCTTACACATGGGGTTGAACATTAAACAACTCCGTCTTTGAAAGATATGTATAAATACTACAAAAGCGGGCAATTACACGCACAAAAAAATCAAACTTGAAGGCAGGCACTGAACCGTAAAATGTCGACGTTTAAAAATGTATCAACACCCAATTAAAGCATCACATTAGATAAACTGTTAGACTCAGACCTAACGTTGGAATAATTAATTAGGCACGTATAGAGTTACAGATTTATCAATTTAAATTAGGTGTGCCTCAGAGCTCAACCATAGGGCCACGATTTTTTCAATGTATGTTAATGATCTGCCACCTAGTTAAGTAGGCGGTGTATCCAAAGTTATCGCTTCCAAGAACGGTTATTTCTTAAATCAACATCTCGTTCTAAGGGCACTACTGGATTTCCATTAGGTGAGAGCTCGATAAGGATGTAATTCAAACGTCTTTCTTTAAGGATACTTCTAAAGGGCGCTATTCTGTACGCCTGGGGGCGGAGTGTGGTTTAAGCTAGACCAGAAGCACCAAAGGAGTACCTGTATGTGTCGTTGATAGTTCATAATAACTTCCTTGAACCAAAATGGCGGTCGGCTCCTTGACATGAGGGTTGCCTAATTCACGTTATGGCTTCTAGGGACATTATTTTTTAAACAATAAAACGTTATTTATCGTCCCGTTCGTCCGAGGGTTTTCCAGCGTACGTCGCTGGTAGTTCACAGTTAAAACATCAAAACGAAAGAGTGGCCCGGAAAATATTAAAGCGTAAGCTACTCCATAAAAAATTATATGTCACGCATTTGTTATTTTTTATAGACGATTCAGTGCGCCCCGACCTAGAAAGAAACAATTTAATTGCAATAAAACTGATATAACATTTATTTATGTTGGGCTATCAAAATTATGGCTACAAGGTGGCCCTCGAGGATATTCGTCGGCCCAGAGCTGTCGCCTGTTTAAAATAAAAGCAACAAATATTATTGTAGTAGTAATAGTAATAATAAACATCATTAAAACACTACTTTGGGAACTCGACAATAGTTATTTATGTATCAAGGGCGTAAAGTAAGCGTTTATGCCCTGCAGCGTGAAGATAATAACCCGAGGCTTTAGCCGAGGGCTATTACACGCCAAAGATCATAATAGTTATTTATGTATTAAGGGCGTAAAGTAAGCGTTTAAGGCCCGCTGTATAAAGATAATAGCCCGACGCTTTAGCCGAGGAATGTAACACACCAAGGGCCATAATAGTTATTTCTGCATGAAGGGCGTAATGTAAGCGTTTATGGCCCGCTGCGTGAAGATAATAACCCGAGGTTTTAACCGAGGGCTATTATACGCCAAGAGCCATAATAGTCATTTATGTAGTGCTATTACGCGCGAAAGGTCATAATAGTTGTTTATGTATTAAGGGCGTAAAGTAAGCGTTTATGGATATACTTTACGCCCTTGATACATAAATAACCATTATGGCTCTTGAGTCTTGGCGTATAATAGCCAAGAGCCATAATAGTTATTTATGTAGCAAGGGCGCAAAGTAAGCGTTTATGCCCCTTGGTGCGAAGATAACAGCCCGAGGTTTTGCTATTACGCACCAAAGGCCATAATATTTATGTAGCAAGGGCGTAAAGTAAGCGTTTATGCCCTGCAACGTGAAGATAATATGCCAAGGCTTTAGCCGAGGGCTATTACACGCCGAAGGTCATAATAATTATTTATGTATTAAGGGCGTAAAGTAAGCGTTTAAGGCCCGCTGTATAAAGATAATAGCCCGACGCTTTAGCCGAGGAATGTAACACACCAAGGGCCATAATAGTTATTTCTGCATGAAGGGCGTAATGTAAGCGTTTATGGCCCGCTGCGTGAAGATAATAACCCGAGGTTTTAACCGAGGGCTATTATACGCCAAGAGCCATAATAGTCATTTATGTAGTGCTATTACGCGCGAAAGGTCATAATAGTTGTTTATGTATTAAGGCCGTAAAGTAAGCGTTTATGGATATACTTTACGCCCTTGATACATAAATAACCATTATGGCTCTTGAGTCTTGGCGTATAATAGCCAAGAGCCATAATAGTTATTTATGTAGCAAGGGCGCAAAGTAAGCGTTTATGCCCCTTGGTGCGAAGATAACAGCCCGAGGTTTTGCTATTACGCACCAAAGGCCATAATATTTATGTAGCAAGGGCGTAAAGTAAGCGTTTATGCCCTGCAACGTGAAGATAATATGCCAAGGCTTTAGCCGAGGGCTATTACACGCCGAAGGTCATAATAATTATTTATGTATTAAGGGCGTAAAGTAAGCGTTTATGACCCGCTGCATAAAGATAATAGCCCGAGGCTTTAGCCGAGGAATGTAACACACCAAGGGCCATAATAGTTATTTCTTCATGAAGGGCGTAATGTAAGCGTTTATGGCCCGAGGTTTTAGCCGAGGGCTATTACACGCCAAAGGCCATAATAGTTATTTCTGCATCAGGGGCGTAAAGTAAGCATTTATGACTCGCAGCGTGAAGATAGTCACGAGGCTTTAGCCGAGGGCCATAAACGCTTATTACGCCCATGATACATACAAAATTTTATGAACGAACGGTTTGATTTACTCTTAAATAATGTTGCTTGAATGTTTTAAATCAAGCAATTCGTAGTCGTTACCTAGCAACGGTCAAACAAAGTCAATCTCGTGGGTGATATATTTAAATAGCGGGCTATAAAATTACTTTATCGCCCAAGGGGCGCGGGCCATAAAATTGTACTTAACGCCCAAAAAACGGGCGTTAAAGTACGCTTTAATGCCCCGTTGCATAAAATTGATCCATATGTCTTAAATCTTTTTGTTTCTGAGAATAAATTAAAAGTCAACGGTTTTTTACGCCCTGTATATCATAAATGAATCGATTTGCGCACCCCGTATACGCGTATTAACGTCGATATCCAATCGAATAAAAAAATAAAACCGACGCCGACATATTTGAACCGATATCAAAATTTGCCATGGCGGAGTGTCACTTGGGAAAAGTCGGAATCTGATTGATTAATGATCCGCTTTAATTAGTTCGGTGATGGTTTCTAATTCACTGGATTATTCAGTATTATTGTCCGTGGGTATTGGGCAGCCGCAAATCGAATTGCCAATTCGTATGCTACAAATACAAGGTGTGTTTATAACACGCTACAAATTGTTGATATTTAGTCTGTTTCTCAACTCTCATTTTTGCCATTCTTTGCTGCTATATTTTTACAAAATAAACGCGTTAATATTAAAGTTTACACTCCCTTGGCGATCTCGCCCAAACATAATTAAATGAAGTAGCGCCCCGTTCTTCCTCAGGAGAATTAGTCGTCAATTAATTTAAAGACTTTTATTACCTTTATAATCATCTTACGCCTCCTGAACTCAATTAACGCGATGGAATCGATGAAAACCAACCCCGCACTTCCATCCCAGGCGCTGGCATTGTTTTAACTTTAGCAGGAAGCCAGCATCTGGCCCGCAGGAAGTGGCAATAGGTACTGTTTCTCTCTATTTGGCCGGCTAATGATGGATGCACCGGAAGCGAACTTGTGCCAAGAGTGCACCACGCCGCCATAATACTAGAATTCTAGGCGAACCCCAAACGCTGTGGATTAAACGCAAATAATTGAGGTCGCTGCCGGTAAATAGTGCAATTTCGATTAACACAGCAGCCGCAATGGTTGCACAACCTCGACGAAATGCACAATCCAATAAATGTCAGTTCAAACTAGGATAGAAGAGCACATCGTCCTGTTTTGGATATGAAGGCACTGATGAGGAAAATAACCATGCAATAGCCAAAATCTGCTGGTAGGATGACCATCGCAGTCACAAGGCCGAAACACGAGAAAATCCTGAAAAACCAGCCGGATACGTCCACCGGGAATGGAAATAATGCGCCGCCAGCCCGATTAAAGTAATTATTCCTCATGGCTGTTAATGTGTATTATCGATCGCCCTGGCAATTAAAAAGCCAAAGGCACCGAACCGGACCTGATAAATTATTCATGGACATCCTAGTAACACTCTGTGCAGTGCCCTAACAGCTAATCGACGACAAATTCGTCTGGAGCGTCCAATCTGGGAGATAAGTCCAATGAATTTTTGTGCGGGCAAAAAATTGCGATACCGGCGGGCCGATGGTGGCTAGGCAAAAAGAGCTTGTTAGGTAGGTTTAAGATCCATTAGTCTGAGGGAGCTTTTTCGAGCCTCGCGGGATTAAGCGCATAAGAAAGCAACTTGCAGTTTAACATTTATGGATGGCCTGTCAGAAAAATGAAGAATGCATTTATAATTCCTGCAACGTTTTATTTAAACTTCGAGTAATGTGAAGAAATATATAAACCGCAATGCGGTGAAAGAAGTAACTCGTAGTGTTCCAATTTATTGACAAGGGGTTTAGTTGGATTTAGAGTAGTCATATTAGACGCTACTTATAAATGTGTTGTCTACCAATAAAATTTAATCTTCTTAAACCCCTTTTTTGGGGTCCTTTATTTTAGTGCTTCTCAGAAAACGTAATTGACTGGGGTTTACAATACTTTATATTAGATACTATTAACTACCTAACCTATAAATGTGTTATTAGCCACTAAAATTTAATCATCTTATATTCTTTTTTTGGGGTCCTTTATTCTAGTGCTTCTCAGAAACTTTAATTGACCGAGGGTTTAGAATCGGCTTAGAATAGTCATGTTAGAAACCGTTAACTGCTTGTAAATGTATAACCAGCTATTAAAATTTGGTCTTCCTACTCTCCTTTATTGGGGTCCTTTATTCTAGTGCCCCTCAGAAAATTTATTTGACCGAGGTTTCAGAATCGGTTCAAAGTAGATACCATTAACTACTGATAAATGTGTTGTCTACCATTAAAATTTGATCTTCCTACTCCTTTTCTTGGGGTCCTTTATTTTAGTGCTTCTCAGAAAATGTAATTGACCAAGGGTTTAGAATCGGCTTAGAGTATTTATGTTTAGATACCGCTAACTACTTGTACATGTATTATCAGCCATTAAAATTAGGTCTCCCTATTCTCTTTTATTGGGGTCCTTTATTCTAGTGCTTTTCAGAAACTTTAATTGACCGAGGGTTTAGAATCTGCTTAGAATAGTCATGTTAGAAACCGTTAACTGCTTGTAAATGTGTTATCAACCATTAAAACTTGATCTCTCTACTCCCATTTATTGGGGTCTTTTATTCTAGTGCTTCTCAGAAAATATATTTGTCCTGGGTTTAAAACCAGTTTAGAATAATCGTTAATTTCCCATAAATGTGCTCTCGCCCACTAAAATTTAATCTCCCTACTCCCTTTCTTTGGGGTCCTTTATTCTAGTGCTTCTCAGAAAATTGATTTAGTAACTGGAGGTTTAGAATCGGTTTAGAGTAGTCATATTAGGCACAGTTAACTATTTTTAAATGTGTTGTCTCCCACTAAAATTTAATCTGTTTACTACCTTTTCTTGGGGTTCTTTATTTTAGTGCTTCTTACAATTTAATTGACCGAGAGTTTAGAATCGGCTCAGAGTAGTCATGTCAGATACTGTTAACTACTTGTAAATGTGTTATGAACCATTAAAACTTGATAGCTCTACTCCCATTTATTGGGGTCTTTTATTCTAGTGCTTCTCAGAAAATTGACTTAATAACTGGAGGTTTAGAATCGGTTTAGAGTAGTCATATTAGGCCCAGTTAACTATTTTTAAATGTGTTGTCTCCCACTAAAATTTAATCTGTTTACTCCATTTTTGGGGCTTTTTATTTTAGTGATTCTTAGAAAATTTATTTGACCGGGAGTTTAGAATCGGCTTAGAGTGGTTATACTAGATACCTTGAAGTGCTTATAAATTTAATATCTCGCACTAAAATTTGATCTCCTCACTTACCTTTTTGGGGTCCTTTATTCTAGTGCTTCTCAGAAAATTTATTTGACCGAAGGTTTAGAATCGGCTTAAAATAGTCATGTTAGAAACTGTTAACTGCTTGTAAATGTGTTATCAACCATTAAAACTTACTCTTTACTCCCATTTATTGGGGTCTTTATTCTAGTGGCCCTCAGAAAATTTAATTGACCGGGAGTTTAGAATCGGCTCAGAGTAGCCATGTTAGATACTGTTAACTACTTATCAAATGTGTTGTCTACCACTAAAATTTGATTTTCTACTTCTCTTTTCTTGGGGGTCCTTTATTCTTGTGCTTCCAAGTAAGTTTAATTGATCTGGGGCTTAGAATCCACTTATAGTAGTCATATAAATACTGTTAACTACTAGTAAATGTGTTGTCTACCATTAAAACTTGATCTTCCTACTCCTTTTTCTTGGGGTCCTTTATTTTTGTGCTTCCCAGAAAGTTTTATTGATCGGAGAAAGTTTTATTGATCAACTTAGAGTAGTCTTATAAATACTTTAACTACTTATCAAATGTGTTGTCTACCACTAAAATTTGATTTTCTACTTCTCTTTTCTAGGGGTCCTTTATTCTTGTGCTTTTCAGAAAAATCTATCGACACATAAATTCAAAGCGACGAAAACTATATTTTAAACGACCTGTTTATTCCGCACTTAAATCACGATTTAAAAGCCCGGAGAGCTGTTAAAAGTCGCTCTTATTGATTCCAGAAGTTACGACACAAGTCGGTATAATAAAAATCAGCTTGTTGAAGACGGCCAGTATGTTCGGTGTTGGACGAGCGTTATTTGAGAACCCGACAAAAACCCAGCCACTTATATAGTAAACACGGACAAAAACCTAACATTAATCTCCAGACTCATCCGATATTGACGTTATAGTTTTTTTGCGTTTTTTTCCTCGCGATTTTCAAAAAGACGGGCAATTTATCATATATTTATTGTTGCTACAAAATGAAATATCTCGAACATGATCGATTGCAGATTGTACAGTATAGGATATTTTCTTGTGGTAATTAATAACAATAACGGGTAAAGTAAGTTGTACAGAAACGGCGAGAAGGGGCCATTGTTGTAGCAGGGATTATGTGGAAACTTCGAGTGATTATTGTTGCGTGAGAAGTGTTTCAGAACCGACAAATAGCAAGGGCACGTCCGACAGCGACCCATTCGATTTCAATGTCACGTACGCGATGACGAAGGACCTAAAACATAACTGGTTTTGATAATTAAAAATAAATACTATACACTACAACTCCTACTTTCCATAATAGCCACGTGCGTTAATACGTACGCAAATTAAGTCGTTGAAACCAAAATTAACATTCGAGCATCACGGTGCTCGATCTTGAACAGCGCACTGGTTTTCAATGGGGCAAGCTCTATAATTTTTATTACAATCCCTTAAGGCATTTTTTTGGGCGCTGGACTATGTCAATTTATATTACGTCGGCACGAGGTTGTTAATTACTGTCAGTTGAGGCAGAAGTAGATATCTAATATCTAAGCCCCACAAATAAAATTGACAATTGATCCACCGGGAGCGCAATATAAATCGCACAAACGTATACAATACATCATCATTTCTATATCTCTCGAGACAGGAAAGTTTGCTCTCGAAATTTCAGTAGCTTTACACGGCCAATCCGCCAATGGCGCAACTTGTGGACAAATCTCTCAGGCTAAATTTATATTGGAGTTGCATCGTCCTCAAATATAGCACCTATAGTTTGATTTATATCAGACGTCTGGTTCTGCGAGACATATTAATTTAGAGCGACATATATATTTAAAGCTTACTTTATGAAATAGCTTTTACGAAAATTGCCTATTAGTGCTTGCAGGCAAGTCCTTAGATGTTTAATAAAAGACCAGCTAGTACATCATGAAACACAAATATGTTACAAAACGCTTAATATTAGTGGGAAACAACACATTACTGTACTGTAGTTAACAGCATTTATATGATTACTCTAAGTCGATTCTAAACCCTCGGTCAATTAAAGTTTCTGAGAAGCACTAGAATAAAGGACCCCAAGAAAAAGGAGTAGGAAGATCAAATTTTAATGGTAGACAACACATTTATAAGTAGTTAACAGTAACTAATATGAGTACTCTAAGCCGCTTCTGAACATCCAGTCAATTAAATTTTCTGGGAAGCACTAGAATAAAGGACCCCAATAAAAGGGAGTAGAGAGATCAAATTGTAGTGCAAAACAACATATTTATATGTAGTTAACAGTATCTAATATGAATACTCTAAGCCGCTTTTAAACCTCCTGTCAATTAAATTTTTTGAGAAGCACTAGAATAAAGGACCCCCAATAAAAGAGAGTGAGGAGACCAAATTTTAATGTTTGATAATACATTTATAAGTAGTTAATGGTATCTAACAAGGCTACTTTGAGCCGATTCTGAACCCTCGGTCAAATAAATTTTCTGAGGGGCACTAGAATAAAGGGCCCCAAAAAATTAAGTAAGGAGATCAAATTTTAGTGCAAGATATTATAATTATAAGCAGTTCACGGTATCTAATGTGACTACTCTAAGCCGATTCTAAACCCTCGGTTAATAAAATTTTCTGAAAAGCACTAAAATAAAAAAAAACAAAAATGGAAGTAGGGAGATTAAATTTTAGTGGGAGACAATACGTTTATAATTAGTTAACAGTACCTAATATGACTACTCTGAGCCGATTCTAAACTCCCAGTCAATAAAATTTTCTAGGAAGCACTAAAATAAAGAACCCCAAGAAATAGTAGTAAACAGATTACATTTTAGTGGGAGACAACACATTTAAAAATAGTTAACTGTGCCTAATATGACTACTTTAAACCGATTCTAAACCTCCAGTTACTAAATCAATTTTCTGAGAAGCACTAGAATAAAGGACCCCAAAGAAAGGGAGTGGAAAGATTAAATTTTAGTGGGAGAGAGCAGTTTTATGGGAAATTAACGATAATTCTAAACTGGCTTTAAACCCAGGTCAATTAAATTTCCTGAGAAGCACTAGAATAAAAGACCCCAGTAAATGGGAGTAGAGAGATCAAGATTTAATGGTTGATAACACATTTACAAGCAGTTAACGGTTTCTAACATGACTATTCTAAGCCGATTCTAAACCCTCGGTCAATTAAAGTTTCTGAGAAGCACTAGAATAAAGGACCCCAATAAAAGAGAGTAGGGAGACCAAATTTTAATGACTGATAATACATTTACAAGTAGTTAGCGGTATCTAACATGACTACTGGAACCCGATTCTAAACCCTTAGTCAATTACATTTTCTGAGAAGCACTAAAATAAAGGACCCCAAGAAAAAGGAGTAGGAAGAACAAATTTTAATGGTAGACAACACATTTATAAGTAGTTAACAGCATTTAATTATGGCTACTCTAAACTGACTCTAAACCCTCGGTTAATGAAATATTCTGAGAAGCACAAAAATAAAGGACCCCAAGAAAAAGGAGTAGGAAGATCAATTTTTAATGGTAGACAACACATTTATCAGTAGTTAACAGCATCTGATTATGACACTCTAAGCCACTTCTGAACATCCAGTGAATTAAATTTTCTGGGAAGCACTAGAATAAAGGACCCCAATAAAAGGGAGTAGAGAGATCCAATTGTAGTGCAAAACAACATATTTATATATAGTTAACAGTATCAAATATGAATACTCTAAGCCGCTTCTAAACATCCTGTCAATTAAATTTTTTGAGAAGCACTAGAATAAAGGACCCCCCAATAAAAGAGAGTAAGGAGACCTAATTTTAATGGTTGATAATACATTTATAAGTAGTTAACGGTATCTAACAAGGCTACTTTGAGCCGATTCTGAACCCTCGGTCAAATAAATTTTCTGAGGGGCACTAGAATAAAGGGTCCCAAAAAAGTAAGTGAGGAGATCAAATTTTAGTGCAAGATATTATAATTATAAGCAGTTCACGGTATCTAATGTGACTACTCTAAGCCGATTCTAAACCCTCGGTCAATAAAATTTTCTGAAAAGCACTAAAATAAAAAACCCCAAAAATGGAAGTAGGGAGATTAAATTTTAGTGGGAGACAATACGTTTATGATTAGTTAACAGTATCTAATATGACTACTCAGAGCCGATTTTAAACTCCCAGTCAATTAAATTTTCTAGGAAGCACTAAAATAAAGAACCCCAAGAAAAAGTAGTAAACAGATTACATTTTAGTGGGAGACAACACATTTAAAAATAGTTAACTGTGCCTAATATGACTACTCTAAACCGATTTTAAACCTGCAGTTACTAAATCAATTTCTGAAAAGCACTAGAATAAAGGACCCCAAAGAAAGGTAGTAGGGAGATTAAATTTTAGTGGGAGAGAGCACATTTATGGGAAATTAATGATTATTCTAAACTGGTTTGAAACCCAGGTCAATTAAATTTTCTGAGAAGCACTAGAATAAAAGACCCCAATAAATGGGAGTAGAGAGATCGAGTTTTAATGCTTGATAACACATTTACAAGCAGTTAACGGTTTCTAGCATAACTATTCTAAGCCGATTCTAAACCCTCGGTGAATTAAAGTTTCTGAGAAGCACTAGAATAAAGGACCCCAATACAAGAGAGTAGGGAGACCAAATTTTAATGACTGATAATACATTTACAAGTAGTT